>OY735240.1:13408235-14070735 GCA_963457665.1 Thysanoteuthis rhombus | reverse complement strand
GAAAGAGAGAGAAAACCAAAAGAAAGAGAAAGAAGAAAAAAATAAGAAAGAAGGGCGTGAGAAATAAAGAAAGAAAGAAAAAAAAAGAACAGTTAGATGAAGGAAAGAAAGATTGGAAAGAGAAAGGGAAAGGATATAAACAAATAAAGAGAGGGGAGAAGTTGATAAAATGTTAAATAGTTCTACCTTTTAAATACCTACTAAAAATATTTTTGTGCCAGTTTGACAGCCCCCCCCCCCCCAAAAAAAAACTGAATAGATAAAAAAAGCCAGAACGCTCCCAAAAGATGCTGCCGAGAGGAGAAACGCGCTAAATCTAGCCGGAAAAGCGCTAAACTGACAACGTAAATTAAAAGAAAGAAGAAAGTGTTTCACTGCGTTTTACTGTTGTCTTCTTGAGTCAGAAAAAGAAGAGACGGGGAAGAATTTTTTTTTGTGAAGAGACACCTGCGCTCAATCTAAAGCCACACCCATCCTCACCCCACGAATAAAGTCAAGAATTGAACTTTCCCCTTGAAAGAGAAACAGACAGAGAGAAGGAATGCCTTCTCGATACACAATAGCGTGTACTTATTCATAGCTTTATTTCTCGCTAACAAAAGATTCCACTTTTTTTTTTCAAGTGACAAGGTGGAGGCTAACCCCAGGGACAGGGGCTAACCCCACCCTCATAGCATAATCCTCGGATATAATTAAACAAGTAAGAACTTGCTGAAGAATTTTCCAGTCCGGAAATTGTCGAATATCCGGCTTAACAATTTTTTTTTTTTTAAAGGGTCATCCAACCAGTATGAAAACGGGTGGGGACTGCGTATAATTACTTCCTAATTTCTAGTTTTTTTTTTAATTGTTCACTTTCTGCTAATTTAGATGTGATTTTTTATAAAGTTTTTCGATCCTGGAATTCATTCTCAAATTCGGAAAATAAATTTTTAAAAATATCTCAATCGATTACACTAGACTTTGAAACATTCAAAATTTACCAAAACAAATTATATAATGTCAACATTTGACTCATAAATTCGAGAGAAAAAAAACACTGAACAAAAATCATGTGAATTAGCTACCCTTGTTACTAACCGAGATATTACCGTACGCATAGTTTTCAAAATCAAGCCTTGCCGTACACCTAGTGTCCAAAACCCGGCTTTAACGTATACCTATTTTCTTAGGGGGGGGAGGGGGTCATTTTTATTAATATTATCTTCTTTTCGGGTGGGGGCGCATTTTTTACTCTTCATCTCAAAGGAAGTGAATTTCTGTTGTCAACACATGGGCACCTGTTTTGTTGCTATGACGACAAACCTTGTTTTCTCTCTAACAAATCGGACCATGTTAGTACAAGTGTGAACATGTGAATGTGTACATCTTATCTATCTATTTATCTATCTATCTATCTATCTATCTATCTAACCGATTGTCTTTGTGATCAAAAAGACTCTGCCCACAAAACGAATGGCTCCTGATATATTTAATGTTTGTTACCGTATTTACTCGAGTACATGGCAACCCCGAGTAAAACGCGGTCGACACCTTTTTGTAGCTAAATTTCAATAATATATGGCTATTTATTTTTGTATTAAACAACAATGACAGGTGACAATGGCCAGGCTAAAACCAGTGCACGAATACCAGTGACACAGTGACGTACGCTGAAACTGAAGACAGATTCACTCCCACATCTAAAGCCCAACTCAGGTCAACTTGTTTCGCTGAAGTTTCCAAATCCCATTTACAGAAACTATTAAAAGAAGAGTTAAAACAGAGCACGTAGTTTTGGAATAACATTGTATGAAAAAACGGATTATATCTTGTAGATTTTAATGAAGCAAGCATGTTTCATTTCTATTAATATTCGGACTATCCTCATCTTAGTCCGAATAATAATAGAAATAATAATAATACCTCATCTCAAAAATTCAGAGAAACACCAAGCTTGTTTTATCCACTTATCGCTGCAAATTTAGAACACAAAAACTAAAGAAGAAACTCTGTAACTAAAAACTGGCGTGGCGCCTGTTTTTGATCAAAAACCTTTAATTACAAAATTTTGCATATTTATTTATGTGTCCCCATGAATTGCCTCTGTTCTGTCTCTACTGACGTCCCGTCCAAGGCGCATGCTTGGGCGAAGAGTATGGAGATCTTGGGGTGACAGGTCGTCAGAAACACTAGCTCCTCGGCCTTGTTGTAGAACCCACCGGTAAGGCTTCAAATTTGAGCGTCAAACTGCCTCAAGAGGGCTCTGCTTACTGTTTTCGAATCAGAATTGTCTTTCTCCTAGACTGGTTACTTTCCCAAGGCTGGAGAATCCTACAGGTCTACCCATGGCAAAGAGATTGATTCATGCCTTTCCCAAGGGCAGTAATGTGAAGTGAATATGAATAACCCCGACCGGAGTTTGAACTCGGGTCGCCGATTCCAATTTGTTACTATAATACAGCGAAAATATTACCATTTTATTAACATCCAAGTTTTGTATTAGACCATTAGTAGTTGAAGATGTAATGAGAATTGAACCCACTAACAACAGCCATCAAGATAAGCTTGCTGATCATTGCTATACGTTGTGCGTTCTGATCCATTTTTGCATATGATCTTCTGATTAATACTAGCGGAATTTTTTAGAAATACTGAATCGTTTGTCGAGAGGGTGATTTGTTTGAAAAAGTCGGTAGGAAGTATTCTTTCAGCAAATTGTTGTACACCTCCAAGTGGTAGATACCAGTGTTATGGACAGCTGACCCCCAAAAAACTGTTCATCATTTGAATACACAAACATATATGGTGAAATATTCGCTTGAAGAAGTTCAAAAGGGCAGAAAAATATATGTGTTTGTGTAGCGAATCCATTATTTCACCATATTTGAAGTTCAATGTTTTTGTATCGAGCACTTTATGAAATAAACCCATCACACATTGTTTCTTGAATTACTGATTCGTAATTTGATACACACACACACACACTCATATATATATATATATATATAATTAGATCATCCATCGACAGCTGTTTTGTTGGATTACAACTCTTCAGCGTGGCTATAGACTATCCAATATTCCATCCAGCACCATGAGGTAGGGTCAAAACCTTCGCTTCAGACCCAGAGCCTAGCATTTTACCCCTGCCCTACAAAGAACTGAACGGCCAGTGGGACCGATTTAAGCGATATATTTACTCATGTAAAGTTCCTCATCCACCACTTTGCTCCATTCCAGAGTTGGAAGAGCATTGCTTATAGCTTGTAATGAAAGAGTTGCCCTACCTAACAGTGCTCAACCCTGAAGAAGGGAGCGTTAATTATAATAATAATTGATAATTGTGTCATCCACAGATAGCTGTTTTGTTGCATTACAACTCTTCAGTGTGGCTATAGACTATCCAATATCCCATCCAGCACATATATATATATATATATATATATATATATAGAGAGAGAGAGAGAGAGAGAGAGAGAGAGTCTTGTGAGTGTATATACGAGGGCTGTCCGAAAGGAAACCGGACTCCTAAAACTGTGCACCAAAGAGACGTTTCAGAATGCTCATTAAGGTCAAGCTGTGTATCAGTTACTTAGACCGTAAGAAAAGACTGCCTCTCACCACGTTGGTTAATATTTGTGCAACATTTACTAGAATGAACGTGTATGTTTGTCGATTTCTTTTTACTCCAGGTCAACTGACAATGATAACACTGAGAAACTGCATTCTGTGATCCGTGGAAAACGTCGCCTGACTGTCCGTGGAGTTTTCTAAGAGGTAAGAATCTATAAAAGACAGGTAACGATTTCCATGGATCACAATGCAGTTTCTAGATTATAATCGTCGTCCGTTAACTCAAAAGAAAAAAAAACAAACAAACGCACTACATACACATTCATATTGGCTCAAATACTAACAAACGTGGCGTGGTGCAGTTTTAAGAAAAATACAAAACGTCGCAGTCTTAGTGTGTGTGTGGCGTTTCAGGGGTGTCAGATCGGGGTCGCACCTCGAACAGAAAACGATTCATTCGCCCGCTTTGGTTCCTGTCTGGTACCCAACTTCTACCTGTTGCTCCTAGCAGCTATCTGCGTGCAAAAGCAATCGTAGCCCCATAATGGTGGTCAAAACCTGGTGAGGGTTAACTGGTGAATGATTCACCCAAGGTTGAATGAAACTAAAAGGGTGAACGGAACATGAAGGGTGGGTGACTTGATGTACTCAAATACCTTCATTTTCTATTCATAAAAAATGATTTTTGGCAGACACGAACAATATATTCTAAGACTGTTATTTGTTAAATCTATGTAAACAAGAAAAAAAATCTGATAACGTTGTTGTATCATTATTTTCCGTACTCCTAATTTGGTTGCCCAGACGTCCTGCTTTACGCCGGACGGTCCAGATTTTGAGCACATTGTCTCCGGAGATCGCACCGGACGTTAATTTATCTTCCTTTCGTGGATCAGACTAAGGCTCTCCTTGAAGGAAGTTGGTAACCCTTGGCTACAGTGTTCTATATTTTTTAAGTTTGGAAAAGGCCACTCTCTTCCTTGTTTCTTTCATATATTTTCGGTGGGTGCAAAAACTTGTATAAAAAGAGGTATACTTAACTGCGTTAATTCAACATGTTTGCTTTCAATGCGAAATGAATTGTGTGTAAAATTATAAGGGGAGCAGTGGATGAAAATGATGAAAAACAGAACGAAATTTAGTCACGGATGAATGAAATTTTCATCAAAAGACCTGAGGGTGAATGGTGTTGAACCCCGGTTGGTTGAGGTTTGTTTTCCCGAGCAAGTGAAGAAGAAGGGACTCACAAAGGGATCCAACAGTTGGTTCGGTGGGCAGGAAGACAGATAACAATCAGCAGAGAACCCTGGTCATCTACTGCCCTCTGATCTCTCCCCAGGCGTCCTGGCTGGGTTTGTCTTGCCTCTGGACCCAGGCAGACAAGGACTAGAACAGCTATTAGTACCGCGAATCATCTTTAGGTGTTTGGGAGGTTGAGGGGGGTTGACCCCCCCCCTTCAAAGAAGGAGCGTGGGACTGTGTTCCTAGTATGAATACAAAAATATTTGAATACGTTTTGACGTTACTGTACTTTTCGTTGAATGACCTATTGACGACACAGCCGACAACACTTCCAATATGAACTTGATTCGTGGAAAACCTTTTTTTTCTTCCGATGTTGCTATTTAATACGTAAAATAAAATTACTTTTCAGAAATCTCACTGGATTTTGTTCGTTTTTTAGCCTCCAAATGGCACAAATAAGAGGATTCGGCGAAACGGCAGTTGGTGAAAAACCAAGGCGGCAAAACATCTCTTCGTCAAAAGAGTTGTCCACGAATTGACCGTATGACGTAAGTCATGTCAGCTGACTTCGTGTCGGCGGGACGTCATTTGACGGAAGGACCATGAGCCGTGCTTTCATGTAACACATTAAACTCCTTTTTTTCATTGAAGTAAAAATGAATGTGTTGTTCGTTAAAGGCAAAAATGTTTTGAAATATCTTCCGCAGAGAAGAACCACCAATCTCATTAGTTTTTTTCAGTGAATGACTTCGTTTCAATGTGTACTAATTACAAATGTGTACGAAACCTTCAAAATCTTTTGGAAACCATGATCAGCAATATATTTTTGGCAGTAAAATCAATGATTTATAAGTTTATTCAACTTATGAACACATTACTATCATCTATTTTCTTTGGAATGATCAAATCCATCATCATCATCATCATCATCATCATCATCATCATCATCATCAGTCTTTTAACGTCCATCGTTGGACATAGACCTTCCCCAGGATTCGCTACAATTCCCTATCATGGGCATCGCGGAGCCAGTATTTCCTGAATTTATCAAGTTCATCTCTCCATCTTGTGTTCTGTCGGCCTCGGTTTCTTATGTGATCTCTGGGGATCCATGTTGCGAGACATGATGTCCATCGGTTGTCTTTCATTCTTGCAACATGGCCTGCCCATTGCCATTTGAGTTTTTAAAAAAATCTATCCTTAAATACTAATGATGTGCCTGGCTCAGTGTGTCGTGCGATGAAAAAGGTTGGAAACCACTGGGCGAGTAGATGAAGCTACCGACCCGCACAATTCTCACTCGCTTAATTCCAAGTCAAGTATAAGTCATGATTTCAGAACCTGTCGTGCAATCTAAAGCCCTGAAGTGTTCAAGGATTGACGCCTCAAGTACTGATTACACTCAAGCTGCAGCCACGAATCTGCATACAGACAGATCAAGGCATAGGATTGCCCTCTTCTGAACCGTACTTGCAGTGACGTTTCAGATAATACTGAGTGACCGGGTAGCCCAGCTCAGCTCAACTCCCTCTCCCTGGTGAAGACTAGAAAATGTGCCTCAAACATATCCTGGGTGGTTGACCGTGACTGGCGGGCATTCTTTCAATTGGGGTCAGTCAACAATAGAGAAAAAAAAGTTACGGAGCCACAAAATTGCTACATATATGACAGATGAATGGCTAAACTCAACGGTTAGTCATGGACAGATGGTATTAGAGAATTTGCGTCGCGGACAACTATGTCCTGGTCGCATTTGACCCGGACATAGGACTCCCTGGACATTTGCGTACCTACTTTTCAGAGAGAAATTTCCTGGACCATATTCGTCTCGGGACATTTGTGTGATTTTTCATTCGTATATCTTCGTGCCCTGTACATTTCCATATCAACATCGGTACATTTTATACTTGATATAATTTTACATATTCATGTTATTTTCTTTTATCAAAAAGATTTTTTATCAATTAATTTTCATTTGAATTTTCTCCAATCAATAACATGCACGCAACAATTACCCTTTTCTTCTTTCTTTCATCTTGGAAATGTCCAGGAGACAAAGCTGTAAAGATGAAAAATATCATCTAATATGAAATATACAGATATCATCATCAACGTCTGTCGTTGGACACGTACCTTCGCCAGGATCCGCAACAATTCTTTATCATGGGCGTCGTAGAGCCAGTTTTTTCTAAATCTGTCAAGTTCATCTCTCCATCTTGTATTCTGTCGGCCAAGGTTTCTTATTTGATCTCTGGGGATCCATGTTGTGAATCGTGATGTCTATCGGTTGTCTGCCATTCTTGCAGCATGGCCTGCCCTTTGCCATACAGACTCGCAAACCGAGAAGCATGCAACGCGTGTATGAGAGAATCATGCTCAACCTCACATGGAGAGATCACAAGACAGCAAAATATATCAGGAGGAAAACGGGAGTCAGAGATATTTTAGAAATATACATATATGATGAAACACAAGTGTTCAGGACGCAAAAAAACAAAAACAAAACAAAAAAACCCAACCGGACGCAAGTGTCCCGGGAGGCCTTAACCCGAGCGCATTCGATCGGGACATAGTTGTGTAGGACGTGAATGTCTTGTCACCTCCCCTAACATATCCGGTCTCATCTCATACAGTCCAGTTTACTGGATAAGCGAGAATCCCTTCCCTTGCGAACAATAAAGAAGACAGATCTGGTTAGTCACTCAATAGAAACCGTTATGTAACCAACATCTTCTGACAGCGTGCTGGGAGTGATCAATGAAAAAAAAACATCGAATAAGGCGTGATCAATAACTTCTCTCTATTTTTGTTGAATCAATAAAACGTTCGAATTTTCAAAAAAACAAGCGTGCATAAACCAGTGTCCAATTCAGCATGAGCTAACATTGTAAATTGAACCCCCACTAAAAACCTATTTTGGGGGGAATTTCAAAAAGACGAAAAAAGTTTTCACTTGACCGAAGAAGGAGGAAATGTTAAAATTTTCAGTCCTTTCGCGTTATTCGTGCGATCTGTACGCGTGTTACATTTAAACCAGCCGGCCAACTTAGAAACTGAAGAGACATCATTTGACAGTATTGGTGACAGTCTTGGTTGACAGTTTCTAAAAAGAGTGATGACGGTCACAGTAGAAACATATGGGCTAACTCTGTTAGCTCGGACACAGATAGGTCAGTAACAATCACTGGACTTGATGCTTGTTAACTACTACGATATAACGCGGACATAACAGCCCTGAGCTAGACACGCCTAGTGGACAGGGACCAGCTGTCTTAGATTTGAGTCGGTACCTTCTTCTGGGGTGACCGCACCACCCCAGGGCGAAGAGAGGTGGACGTTGGATTTGTTCTCGGATACCGCTTAATGCTGTAACTCGCCAAGCTTCCCGGACGTGTCAATGACCGACTGATTATAACTCGTACCGGGAAGTAAAAAGTAAGTAATGATCATCAGGATCGAACTTAACATAACAGCGGGGCGTTGTACAGAAATGATTTTCGAGATTAGCTCGTTAACCACTACATTACGGCAAGTAGTCCTCCTCTATTGAGTTAAGCTTGGTCCGGCACAAGGCCACCGTCACGGAGTATCTAACTGAATACAAGACTAGCTTACTAGCCATCACTGTACGATAGATGATCCTAGCAACTTTTGTGTGGCTGTTTTCAGATGGTTTTAGCAGGTTCAGGACTATGATCTGCTGTGCCTGGGAGCTTAGCATGGAGGAAGTGTTGTGCCCAATTTTTACTTGCCCCCATCGACCATGCTGAAGGCCTCTGACGGGGAGAAGTTGCCGACTAAACATTTTTTTCGTGCTATATCGACCCCAAAGAGCATCCAAATCGCCAAAACGTGCAAAAAATACTGTTAGCTATTTCACAGCGATTTTTAATGGCTGAAATGGCTAGATCGATTTAAAATTTGACGAGAAATAGTTCGAAATTCATGAAATTGATGCTGCTAAAATTTGCTAAGAATAGAGCTAAATATTTGTTTTTCGTGTGGCCAAAACAAAAACGGGCTAAATTTATCACCAAAAGTGCTAAATTTCCAACCGTGCGCTTAGTATGTTTGGAGATCAACATGACTGTCCCCTTTACATCTGTCTGTGGAAACCAGGACATTGACGGATAGAAATGCTAGTCATCGGAATAATGTCGTATAATGTTGTTTCTCTTCTACAAGATTTGCAAGGGGTTCAGAGGGAACACTGCTGCAGACTCACATGCATTATTTGCGGACCCTAGTTTCGAAACCGCTAACGTATGGTGATTAGAATGCACTCAGAGAGCGCATACACCGTACAACTCAATCGAAAACAAATTCCTGGATCCATCCTCAAATTCAATCATTTGTTTTTCAAGCAATGGCCTACCCTTTCACAAAATTTAATTGGAATTTATTGAGAACCTTTAAACGTACTGTGTAGACCGACATGAGCGAATACATGAATTATAAGAGAAAAAAAGGGAAAAATATCCCAGAACCAGAAACAAAATTCTGGATCTGCCCCCAAATTCAATGTTGTTTTCTTAACCATGGCTCAAACTCCCTCATCATTTCATTGAAATTCATTGAGTAGCTTCAGAGATATCGTGTGGATAGACATGAACGAATATATAAAAATGGAAGATATCTCTCTCCACTGAAAGTATCTCTCTAAAATTTAACCACGTATCCCTTAGCCTATGACCCACCCTTCCACAAAATGTTGTTGAAACTCATTGTGAACCTTTAGAAATATTGTATGACCGAATATACAAATGTACGGAAAAGAAAATGGGAAAACATCTCTCAATCGAAAACAAGTCTCTGGATCCGCCCCCAAATTTTATGACTTCTTCATTAACCCATGGTCTGCATTGGAATTCATTATGAGCTTTTGGAGATGTGCAATGACAGAAAGACGAAAAGACAGACCTTGGGTAATACACACACACACACACACACACACACACAAATATATATATATATATATATATATATATATATATATATATATATATATATATATATATACATATATCCAATTTCGTTGATAGATGTAACAATGTTGCTAATTTAGCGTTTCTCGCGCTAAATTCAGCGCATTTCTTGTTTCAGCCTTGTCAAAAAACGGGAAGTTAGTGCGGTCACGCTTAGACATTTTGGCCATTTTTCCTTGTGTATTTTTTACCATTTCTAGCAATTTGGCTGATTTGGGGCTATTTGGGACACAATTAGCGCTTTTTAGCACCTTTTTGCAGTCAAACTAGAGCGAAAATATCTCTTTCGTTGGCAACACTGAGAGGTAATTACTATGGTTGTTCGAAGATATGCCTAAACCGAGACAAAAATTAATTCTTTTGTGTTTCCTTGACAATAAAAATTCATAGCAGTATTTCTGAATATTCCCAACAAACCATCCATGTCTGACAGAGTCTGCTGGTCACAGTGTGTCCGTCAGTCAACCTTTTATCACCCCGTGGTGGCCATCTGTCACCAAACATCCTCTGGATTGTCACCCCCTCCTGGTTTAAGGTCTTACCCCAGTAAATTATGGTATAAATCGCTGAGTCATATTCTATAAAGATATATGTGTGTACATGTTTGTGTGCCCGCGTGTGTGTTGCAATATGTACTTATTGTACAGTTTGGAATGATATTAGGTAACAATGAATATATAAATGTATACTTATATCTTATTACGTATCTAACCAAAAGTCTATCTGTATACTCGCCTGTCTGCCGGTCTGTACGTGACAGCCTACCAAAAAATCGCACAACTTAACCCCATTGAATTTTCCGTGTTTACCAAATGTGGCCCTGGGGAAGGTTTTTTTAGTAAATTATTTTTTTGATTATCACACCCCAAATATTTTTGTTGTTAGGAATTTGATTCACAATGTGAATTCGTGCAAAAATGGGGCACACGTTTTTTTAGAAAAAATAACGCCCACTTTTTTTCTGTTGAATGCACTGGGAGCTGACGAAAACACCTACTTATTCGCAGAGCGGGTGGGAACTTTATTATGTTCATAGAGAGGAAGGGAGGGTGGTAAGAAGGTGATATTCAGCTGCTAATTAGAACCAGAATTACCAATTTAGTTTCATTGGAAGAGTCAATTATTTCAAATTGTGGGTGGGAGATATTTTTTATCAGCAAAATTTCAAGTGTTTAACTTAAAGTGGATGAGTCCATTGTTACGGACAGGGAGACAGAAAGAAAACACTGTCCATTATGTAATATTAGATCACGTAATTTATTATTAAAAACAAAAACAAAAAGAAAATTTCACAATCACTCCGAAATGAAAAACACAGCATGACAATCTGACAATCTTTTTGATCGGGGAACCACACAGCCAGCAAAATCAAATACTTCAGCACACACACGCACACGCATACACACACGTGCACACACACACACACACACACACAGAGACTCACACGCTCACATATACACACCAACACACGTACACAAACGTACACTCACACACACAAACACACACGCTTATATAAACAAATAACGTACTCACACTCTCGCATAACCACGTACACACGCTCATATACACGGACAAATATACGTATACATTTATACTCACATGCACTCACAAACACACGCTTAAATACGCACATATACACATATACGTACATACTCTCACTCATACACGTACACACGCTCAAATACACACACAAACACACGTGTACACGCATACTTGCACACACTGAAACAAAAATGCACACTTTCATATGCACACGCACACACATACACAAAAACATGTACGCACACAAGTCTTTGTCAGTGTTGGTTGCGACTTATGTGACCCCCTACCGAACGAGTGATAAACGTTGTATGTTTGTTCATATGTTTGTCTATTCAGGTCACATCCAAGACATAAGTTCTACCCTCTCCCTCTCTTTAAAGTTGATTATAGAGAGGAAGGGAAAAAGACATGTGACTTATGTGGCCAGCAGCTAAAGTATGACCGACTGCTGAGGCTAACATACATACATACGCAGTTTGTTTGCTTTACTCTTTCCCTCCATATAAAGCTGAAAACGACTTAATATAAATAGACTAAATAATTAATCTATCCATGGATAACATCAAAAATCCTATGCTAGTATCGATTGAATCACCGTAGCCCTACAAATGTCCCGCCCGACCAACCAGCCAAGTGGGCTACAGATTCTTCTCTCTTTTTCCTGGTTACATTGTTGTGGTTACGGCTTTGAACATTTGCATGAGAAGACCAAGACCACTAGACACCATCCAAGCATTTTTACAAGTGCTTTTGGGGGTCTCTAAGGTCATTTGGGGCCAACAAAGCCCACATCTTGAAAATTTGCTCGAGTTTCTTTTTAGATGATTCTAGATAAATGACCGATAATTTAGATAATCAATTCTGGTACACGCGTGGGCTACGGTGATTCATTCATAGGTATAGGTGTATATGTTTCGAATTACAATATGCATGTAAATTTTTTTATCAATCTTTTAAGATGAACGTAGGGGGTGGTGGGCCTTACCTAGCCATGCTGGCCAATGACGTGTTGGAAGAGGGCATGGCGAAATGAACGTACTGTCTCCACCGAGGTTTGAACTCAGCTCTTCGATCCCATTCTCTGTGACTTTAATCGTTCAGCCATCTCGCACCTCCTAGTATGTTTGTTTATATATTAGGAACCTGTCTCTTCTTTTGGGTATAATTGTCCATGTTTGGACATGTGCAAATAGGGGGTGTATATGTGGGTGGGTATTACCGCATAACATCTCCCTGGAAACTATGCCCCTCCCGCAATGCGTCTTTGCCCTCCCCCCAAAACTTGGGCATCTCCCATGAGAGATTTTTTCTTTCTCTACTGACGCATTATGATCTGTAGTCACAAGCAACAAAAAATCCTCGTTCGCTTTGTGTATATGTGTGTGCTAGTGTGGTGTGTGTACGTGCTCTTGTGTGTGTGTGTGTGTGAGAGAGAGAGAGAGAGAAAGAGATGTGAACCTGGAGATGGAGGGAAAGAGACTCGGAGAGAGAGACAGAGAGAGAGAGAGGGACAGAGAGCAACTGAGACAGAGAGACTGGGAGAGAATGGGAGATAGAGAGGGAGAGGAGAGAGACAAACAAACAGAAACAAAAACAAAGGGACCGACAGAGGTGGGAGAGGGAAAGGGGAACAGAGGAGGAGACAGAAAAACCAACCCGAGGTTGAGGCTAGAAACGGGATACAAAGCCGAGAAGCTGTCATATACGTCTTAACTCTCCTTATCACTTCATGGTACGAAACTATCTCCAACTGTATTGATTTAAAACGTCTATCGAGCAATTTACGTCCTATCCCTCTTCATTTATCTACAGGGACACACAGAAAAGAGCTTTGGAGGGGGCTGCACCCCCTGCATCCCCCAGTGCTCTTTCTGTCGGCAAATTTATTCCTTTGGTCGGCTTGCATGCCCACTTTGTCGGCAACATAAAGGCCTGCACCCCTTAATAAATATCATTAGGTACGCTTCTGTCTATTCAGTTATTCTCTCTGTCTCTACTTCCTTCTCTCTCTCTTTCTCTCTCTCTCTCATACGCACAGATACACACAGGCGCGTGTGCACACCTTTTCCCTATCTCTCCCAGCCTGTTTATATCCATCTTTCATTCATATATATATATATATATATATATATATATGTATATATATATATATATATATATATATATATATAGATAGATAGATACGCCTGATGAGGCCCAAAGAGGGCAGAAACATGAGCTAGTTCGTGTAGCGAATCCACAATCAACTATTCATTATATATATATATATATATATATATATATATATATATATATATATATATATATATATATACATGTGTATATATATATATATATATATATATATATATATATATATCTTGTCTACTCATATCTCTTTTTGTCTGTATCTTATCATTTTATCCATATCAGCTCCTTCATATCTATCAGTTGATTCATGTCCATTCGTCTTAGTCTTTTTTTAATACCTACCTACCCGTACCTAGCTACCTTGCTACCTACTCACCTAACTATCTACCCGTTGTCCTATAAAGTAGGGTATACAATCAATGCATTCTCTCGATAGTCACCTATGAAGCTGGAACATGGAACCTCACCAAATGATTGGCCCCCAAACTGGGAACCATGCAACGTGCACGAGAGAGAATCATGCTCAACATCACATGAATACAGTACAGTATATTAAAAAAGAACAGTCAGAACTATCATAGAATTTATTATAAAACTCAAATGGCAATGGGCAGGCTATGATGCAAGAATGTAAGACAACCGCTGGACATGACTCACAACGTGGATTCCAAGAGCTTTGATGAGGAACAGTGGCTGGCAAAATATATGATGGTGTGAGATAAGTTAAGAAAGTACTGGCTCCGCGATGCTCATGGTAGAGAGGTCTGGGAAATCTTAGGAAGATCTATATCCAATGTCGGACGTTAAAAAGCTGCTGATGATGATGATAAAAATGACCTACCTACCTACCTACCTACGTAGAGCTGACCAGTGGGTACCTGGCACCCCGGGCAAGCTGAACTATGACGCCCTTTAAAGCCCGACTGAGTTTGCCGTCGGTTGTGAAAATTTTCTTTGCAAATCGTTTCTCACTTTCCTCACAACATAACATATTTGACTGTCAGATATTTCTGGAAAATCAGACTTCACATCATGGAATCTTATTTTCATTTTCCCATTTTCCCATTTGAATATGAGGAGTCCGACTGCTTCAGACACATGATCGAAACCTTAGCACTAAGCGACCTGAGTATGCATCCCCCCTTCTCTCTGTCTCTGTCTGTCTGTCTGTCTGTATATATATATATATATACAAATCAGGAATACAATATAATATAATATCGAATGTGTGATGGGTTTATTTCATTAAGTGCTCGATATTCCCTGCATTGAACATTGTCGAATTAGAGTTGAGCCTAAGATATGATGAAGTAAAGGGTTCGCCACACAAACGCGTTTACGTCTCTGCCCTGTTTGGCTCAGGACAGAAACATGAACGTGTTTAGGTAGCTGAGCCTTTAATTCATTATAAATATATATATGTATATTAATTATTGTGTCATCCACAGACAGCTGTTTCGTTGTATTACAAATCTTCAGTGTGGCTATAGACAATCCGTTATCCCAGACAGCAGTACTACGAGGCAGGATTGGAACCTTCGCTTCAGATCCGGAGGCCGGTATCCTACCGCTGAGCCACGTGGATTCACATATACTGTGGATTCGCTACACAAACAAATATGTGTTTCTACCCTCTTTGCGAATTCGCCTGAAGAGGCCCAAAGAGAGCAGAAACATTAACGTGTTTGTGTAGCGAATCCACTTCCTATTATATTTCCAGCCTCTACTCTAAAACAACTCAGCTCTCGGAGTATATAGTTGAATGTATAGAGCACTCTTTGAAATAAATCCATCACATCAGACATTGTTTCATATTATACTATATTATTATATTATGCTATATTGCAAACCTGATCCGTAATATACACACACACACACGCACATATATATATATACATATGTATATATACACACACGTATAGAGATAGATAGATAGATAGATAGATAGAATTTACACACACACACACACATATATATATATACATATATATATACACACACGTATAGAGATAGATAGATAGATAAAATTTACACACACACACACACACACATATATATATATACATATATATATATATATATATATACACACGTATATAGATAGATAGATAGATAGATAGATAGATAGATCAAGCAAGCAATATATTCATCTCTCAATCTATCAATCAATCTATTTACCAATAACTGTTCATATCTATCAATCTCAGTCTGTTCATATCACATGAACACACACACATACACACACACACACACACACACACACACACACACACACGTAAGCATTTACTCATTCCTCAAAGGTGATCATATGTCCCTGTGCTTGGATGTCTACATCTGCCTCATTACGACTAAATCACTCCCGTAGCGGTTCTCTAATTTCCTGAGCTTACTTTCTCCTCTAATTCAACCCACGAAATCACACAAACAAACATATTCATCTTCGTCCTGGACAGAAACCAAATAAACAACTGAACGAGAGTAAATAAATATCAGGAATTATTTGAGAAGTTTACTTGATAAATAAAAATAAAAAAAAAACTAGAATGTCCAGAGGCACCGGAAGTAATTTGGAGCAAGGGGGCAGCTTTTCAGAGAGGACTTTTTACGACTTATATTTTTATTGTGAGGTTGGAAGAAGCTGGGAATGTTTCCCAACTTTGGGCCACGAACCCCTGAGGGTCCACATACTGCAAAAGGCAAGGTCAGGAAACTAGGATAATACCCCGATTAAACATTCAAAGAAGATATTTGATTATTTCTGTATATTTTGAAATAGAGCTAAAATACAAAGATGTACAAAACGGGAAAGGATAAATATCTTAACTTTTTCTAGTTGCCCTTAATTTGAAGAACTTTTTTATTATCAACTTAAAGGGCTGTTTCTCAGGAAATATAACAGCGAACAGCAGCCTAGATTTGTCAATAAAGTGAAAACTTGAGCAAACCTGAGCAACAGGGCTCAAGAAAGTTCCAAGTTTCCAAAGAGCGCAAATTTTTCACTGGAAAAATTCTAAAGCTTCCAGATGAAACGCTAGGGGAAAAAAAAACAACTTATAACTGAAATTGTTTTTGAAAATCACTAAAATCGGCTGAAGTTTTCCGTTTCCATCTAACTTTATTACTAAAATGTTTGATGTTCTAATTTAAAGTCTACTTATCAAATAAAATAACCAAGACTTCTGAACAAATTATAAATGAGAATAAAATGTTTACTTTTATCCACTTACTTACTAATTATTCTTTTAAATTGGCCAGATATTTGGATGAATATATTGCTTGCTTGTCACTTAGATTGGAAAAGAAATCAGCCAGAACTAGCCAGAAAATAATTAATTTAGCAACACTGAGTTGTTCACGACGGAGCACGTGACTTTTCGATCGGGTTCCTGCAAGAAACTTTCGTTGTATTATATGGCTCATTAATCCCCCGTCCAATTAGTGATGATAGCTTGTTTGCTTCATAACACAAAGAAATGAATTTGACAAACACAGATTTTTGCTACTCTGCAGATTCAAGTAATAAGTGATAATTTATGTTTTCTCTACCTATAGAAAATTCTTGTTACTATAAATAACGATCCATAATAAGCAACCACTAAAATCTCTCATTAAGCAAAACTTGTATTTCTGTTTAAAGGAATTAATGCAAAAAATCCCCATGCTGAAAAACTTGAAGTTGCTTAAGCATAAGAAGCAGGACATTTGTCAAATTTTTTTTGCTGTTATGAGAAGAAATATTCAGTTAGTGATTAGATGAATGTTTGATTCCGTATGTTTTACACTTTCCTTGTATAATAGAGGGCACACAGCTACCCCTGCTGATCCCATGCTAAGAAGGCAGAGCGGAAGCTGCCCCCGTGGTTCTTGCGCCCTTATGAATGCCCCCAGAAAGCGCATACCCCTGCTAACGCCATTATCACAAAAATTACGGAAAATCAGTCAACACAAGGGGAGGTAATTGTAAAAAAATCATAGATCCCTCCCCCCCAAATTTAATCAATTCTTCCTTGGCCCATGGCCTACTCCTCCACGGAATGTTATTGAAATTTATTGAGAACTCTTGGAGATATTGGTTGGACAAACGTGATTGAGTACTCAAATGTATTAAAAAAAGGAAATGAAAATATCTTTCATTTGAAAAGAAATCCTGGATTTGTTACAAAATTTTACTTAATTTTTCCTTTGCTCATGACCTACTCTTCCAGAACATCTCTGTGAAATCAGTCGAGAACTTTTGGAGATATTGTGTGGACATATTAGGACGATGCTGGGGAGGTAATTGTAAAAAGGATTCTTTGATTAATCTGCAAAATTTAATCACTCCCGTAGCCACTCCTTTATAATACTGATTGAGAACTTTTGGAGATATTGTGTAGAGAGACAGTCAGTAAGAAACAGGTGAATACATAACCTCTTCCAACTTTGTTGGTAGAGGTAAAATATTTTCATCTGAAACCTGGACAGAAACCAAGAAGATAAATAAACAGATCTGGTTAATCACTCAGTAGGAACTGTCACATGGCCAACGTCTTTTGGCAGCATGTCATGTTGGGGATAATCAATTAAAATTTTTTTAAAAGAGATGATTAATGAATAAGTTAATTCTCTTGTCCTTTGGGGGCAGTAATCATTAAAAAGTCGGATTTTTAATAAAAAAAAAAAACAAGCGGGCACAAACTAGGGATTAATTTAGCATAAATTTATATTGCAAACTGAACCCCCACTAAAAGCCTATTTGGGGGTTTAAAACAAAACAAAAAAGCTTTTTTTTTTGTAGACACGATAAGGATTAAAAAATTGAAATCCCTCTAGCTCCATGAGTGCAGTTGCTGCGCTTGGTACATACATACATAGCCAACCAGCCGGACCATCTTGAAAACTGAAGAAACCTATCTCGACAGATTTGATGACAGTTTTTGTTTGGCATTCTTTAATAAATGTAACCAATATTCTGTAAAGAGAATCTCCCCGAGACTTCAATCTGAATCGTAAATCTTTATTAAATGATTTTGGCTAATGCTACGCAAGAAGCCGATCAGTCAGTTTTGGTATTCCTAAGAAGCTGAGGAGACGGGATTGGATCTTGCAGACCTTCCAGGGTTATTTATCAATAGAAGAAGAAGAAGAAGAAGAAGAAGAATGGGAGGAGAAGAAGAAGGACGTGTCTTCCATTCTTCATCGAGTAACATATTTTCCTTCAATCATGCTGATTGATTCAAGAGATTCGGGAAGGGATCTAGCTTGAAAGAAAACGTTCATTTGTTTTATGAGCTTGGATTCAAGCCTCTTCGGGGATTCGCTAACATTTTATCGACCGTGACATGTTGCAATATGGCAAGATGCAAGTTATTTTGCGTGTGTGTTCGTCCCGGCGAAATTTGAGTCACCTAGTAACAAGGAGGGGTCAAAGGCGAACTTGACCCAGCTGGGATCTTAAGAACTTTCAAGTAGGTAAGAATGGGAAAATTTATAATTGAGTTTGACAGGACAATGGAGAAAAAAAAGTGAATTTTCGATCGTTTTTGACCATCAGACAACCTGAAAAAAAAAACACCAAAGAGTCAGCTAGCTGCAGCCTTGGGGCTCGTGTCAACGAGAGAAGGACAGACAGACAGACAGACAGAGACAGAGCGAGAGCGGGGGGGGGGGTTCAATATTGTTATGAAATGAAAGCTGACGGTTTGGATTTTGAGCCAATACACCAAGGGAGACAGTAAGAGAAATCCGAGCTGATACTTTCGTACAGTGAACTGTATTGAAATATTCACACCCTTCCATCCGTGTCACTGCAATGCAACTGCCTCAGGCTTTTGTAAACAAGAAAGGGTACTGGATACGAGAATCGAAAGAATTAAGACAAAGAGTTTATTTTTCTACACAGCGTGTTTCTGTTTTGTGTACCCAGACACTCACAACAAGAAAGCATGTAGCTGTGCCGTTCGTTTCACATGTCCCGTTTTATCTACAACCACTACAGCATCGGGGAAAGGAAGTCTCTGAAATACAAAATGTTGGTGCATCAAGTCACAGTACCCCTAAGATGTGGGTAGGTCTTTGGTTTAAAATATATGTTTTTCGGCAATGTACGTGTTTCGCTATACGGTTTCGTCTCCTCTCTTCGTCCTCTCGCTTATTTCGTTAGCTGAACCTTCATTTCCAGAAATAGCAAAGCGGAAATGTTACAGACAGTGCCAAGTGCTGTTTTATTATTATTATTATTATTATTATTATTATTATTATTATTATTATTATTATTATTATTTATCACTCTATTTTAGTGACAAGATTATTGGAAGTAAAATAGGGTACAGGGAAGTTCGAGTTCACACCCTTTTGCTTTTTACAGATACACCAATTATATATAGTCTGATTTTACCATGATTTCTTTTTCTTCTACATTTCCTGGCCCTTTGCTTAAATGCTATAGAATTTTTTGACATCTATAATAGAAAAAGTTCGATTCTGTTTACGCGTATACGACTTCCAAGTAGCCGAAACCATGAATTGTTACCAGAGGTTTTTAATAAGGATTTCCTTAAATTGTGTCAACTTGAAGAATCCCTCACCAAAATCTGAATGATTTGCAACATAATGATAATAGTGTGAGGTCTGCGTGCGTGCTCACATCTATCTATATTAAAATGCTCGATTTATCAAGGTGGATAACTATAAAGTGCTGATTTTAGATTAATCTCCCATATTTATCAATCTATTTGCAAATGTGTAAAAACCCAGTCTGGTCACGTTGGATCGCACTAATTCTTCTCTCAAATGGTGAGCCAATGAGTTGTGTCGTTACTGTATAATTTTAGTGATGGGAAACAAAGTTAACAAGCTTTGAATGATATTCATCTATTATCAATGCCAATGCTTATTCATTATTGTACAGTACTTATGAAACATAGACACTTGATTTTGAAAAAGGGAAATTGTGAAGTTCATGATGTAAATAAACACAGAAATATCAAGAAATGTCTTAAGATACTTGTTTTGACTATTGATCATATGCTTCTGCAGATAAAGTATATAATTTTGGTATACTAATCCATTGCCTATGGAATGTATTTATATCATCCATAACGTCCAAAAGCCTACCAGACTAATCTATCTATCTATCTATCTATCTATCTATCTATCTATTATTATTATTATTATTATTATTATTATTATTATTATTATTATTATTATTATTATTATTAATTTCACACCAGTTGCCTGGTGGTTACCGCTGGAGATTGAGTGAGAACAAGTCACCTAAAGTCCTGTCCTCCTCTCCACACTCTCACAGTCCATAGCAATACTGTGGCTTACAGTTTCACACCAGCTGCCCAATGGTCATCGCTGAAGGCTGAGTGACAGTAAGTCTCCTCAGGTCTTTAGCCCACATCTCATCTCATCTCTCCCTCACCTATCACGGCAGTGCTGTGGTTCGTACCTCCACTACCATTCGAGTGTTTTATCTCCCTTCTCCTCCTCTGTTAGGCCACTGCTAACAGCTGGGGTCGTATATCTTATATTTCTAGCACTCTCCTCAGTATTCGAGCAGCTCCTAGCAGTGCTGTGTTCTGTACAGTCTCGATCCTTCCTTTTATCAGGAGTTCCTCAAATCTCGTCCCAGGGTCTTTGGGACAGTTCTGAGTGCACTTATTATTATTATTATTATTATTATTATTATTATTATTATTATTATTATTATTATTATTGATTACTTATTCTGTCTGCCTATATTCTCGTGGTCTATTACAGCTATAACTTATTTTTTTCGATTCAGACTCGTGATAGAGGAGATATGAACGACCGAATGAATGGCAGAGGCTGGGTTTCTTTTGCTCACATTCAAGCATAAGCACTCTCTTCCAGTTCTTACCCTTGTTCATGGCATTGCAAATGTAGATGGGGAGGGAGAAGAGAAAAGATAAAAGATATGTGGAATATGAAAAATAGTCAGAGAGCGTAACGACCGTACAAACAAACAAGAGGATTTTACAATAATCTCCGTCCTTTCTGGATTATAAAAATGTATGAAATCTACTGTGGCCAAGAAATAGGTGTCCTTTCTATAAATAAGTACTCATAGGAGATTGATCCCCCATTTTATATCAACTTTATCAGAAACTGTAAACCAGAACTGTCAGTTTTTAAGTCTGTCTATGTATGTATGCTTGCATGTATGTATGTATGTATGTATGTATGTATGTATGTATTACGCATATAGACTGCACCAATGGAGCTAGAAGACTGAAAATTTACACATTTACTCCTCGATCTTCATTATGTCTATAAAAAACGTTTTTTGTCCCGCCCCCCCCTGGGTTTTTGCTGGGGGTTCAATTTGCAATGCATTTATGCTAAATTGGTCCCCAGTTTGTCCTAGCTTTTTTTTTTTCAATTTAGACTTTTTAGTGATCACTGCCCAACAAAAAGCCTGAGAAGTAATTTATTCATTGATCACTCCTTCTTCTAATGTTTTGACTGATCACCCCCAACAGAGCATGCAGCCAAAAGACATCGGTCAGGTGACAGTCTGTACTGAATGACCAACCAGGCTTGTTTTTATTCTTATTTTAAATCAAATATTGATTACGTATGAAGCGTAACTTACAGTTACGTTCATTCTTAATTTATTTTTGGGAAGGGGCATATTATCAAAGAAAATTCCCTGGTCATCTACTTTAATGCTTCGTGTTAACAAAAATGGAATTATAAAAGAAACATAATGCTTTTTATTAATCGGAAGAGGTATATATATTCACTTGTTTCTGCCTGTAAATCCGAACGATATCTCCATAAAGTTCTCAATGAATTTCGATCACTATTTATCGAAGTGTGGGCTATGAGCTGGGGAAGAATTGATCAAATTCAAGGGCGGGTCCAGGAATTCTTTTTACTGTTACTTCCCTGCATCGCAACTATATATGAACTGATTTTCATTCCGTCTCTTGTCACAGTGACGTTGACATAGGTACGTGCGCTGCGGGTGCTTTCTAGCTGTTTTAGCGCTGGTTATGGCTTCAGCCGTTTCTCTATCTCGTCTCCGGATTACGATAAGTGATTTGAGGGCGGATCTAGTAATTCTTTTTATAGTTACCTCCCCTGCTTCGTATCTATATATGAACTGATTTTCGTTCAGTTTTTTTTTGTGAGAGAGCGGTGTTTATAGGAGAATGCGCTGTCTGAATGTTTTTTTTTGTGATGTTATCGGAGGAAATCCAAGATGGTCTTTTGCCGAAGTGTTTCATGTTGACAGAAATTGAACTATGGAAACCTGGATGTTCCAAAATGCTTTGATTTTTTTTTAGTTTCGAACTTAAATATCTAGTCTGGGTTCTATTGGAGTTGAAGACGAAGGGGAGGGGGGATAAAAGACACAAGGTGATAGAAAGGAAGAAGACAAGAGGAAGAAAGAAAGAAAGACAGAAATAAAGAAAGAGAGAAAGAAAGGAAGAAGAAAGACTGACAGAAAGAAAGAAAGACAGACAGAAAGAAAGAAAGAAAGAAAGAATATGGACACAAGAGCAAAGAAAGAAAGACGGATGGAAGATTCAAGAAGGGAGAGAGAGGGGAGGGAGAGAGAGGACATGAGACGAGCGGGGGGAAGAAAAGAAGAAAGAAAGGAAGGAAGAAAACACAAACGGAGAGGGAAAGGAAAGAAAGGAAGAAACATACATACAAACAAAGAAGACAAGAGGAGAGAAAGAAAGAAAAGAGAAAAGAAAGACCAAAGACACGAGAGGAGCGAAGAAAAGAGACAAGCATAGAAGACACAGGAGAAGAAAGAGAAAGAAAGAAAGAAAGAAAGAAAGAAAGAAAGAAAGAAAGGAAGAAAGAAAGAAAGAAAGAAGAGATAAAAAAAGGAAAACACAAGACCAGAGAAAGGAAGACAGAAGACACGAGAGGAAAGAAAGAGAGAAAGAAAGGAGGAAACAAACAATGAAGAAACAGGAAGAGAGGAAGAAAGAAAGAAAGAAGAGGAGATAAAGAAAGAAGACAACAAGACAAGAGAAAGGAAGAAAGACAGAAGACACGAGAGAAAAGAAAGAAAGAAAGAAAGGAAAGGGGAAACAAACAAAGAAGACACAGGAGGAGAGAAAGAAAGATATTACGTACACAGCAGGCTTATCAGACAAGGGCAATCATTAGATGATTAGACAGTCGTTAGTTCATCTGGCAAGAAAGTTGGGGGGGATGTCGGGCACTGATTGGGGGGGGGCGGTGGAATGTTACTAATAAACCTTAAGTGCTTAGCAAGCAAGGTCAAGCAAGATACAGGTTTCCCCCGCTCTCCGAAACCGAACCATTGTGCGAAAACATTTCGCTAGCCGAAATGGCGTAAATCGAAGAGGCGATTTCCATTAATTTATGTGGGACAATTTTATGAGAGTTCCCAGACCAAAAATATCTTGTGCATATCTTTTACCTATATGCTCTGTCGTAGTCTTTTCCGATACCCAAGAACACATCTTGCTAACGGATGCACAAAATAAGATGAGATGAAACACAGACGCTCGTAGACACAGTTCAAAACTATGGCGGCTTGAGTTCTTTCGTAAAAGCGAAGTGGTGTAAAGCGAACTTTTGTAAAGTGGGGTATACTTCTACAAGGATTGTGGAGTGTACCAATTTGGAAAAATGACTTTGTTGAAAATTATTTATTAGTTTGTCTTGAAGTAGATTTCTGATCAAATAAGACGAATATCACTCTGAGATTAACTAATTGATTTACGTGTAACTAATTAGTGACACTTTTTTCGGGTACTCTTTTCTCTTCTCGAGAGAATTGCAGATGTTGGGTGCGGTGGATTGGATCAGGGTCATTGTGGGTCAAGGGTGGGGAGTATTGTAGCTTCACGCGATAGGGTTTCCTTTCATCTGTATTTTCCCGGACATGGCCTCCAGCAAGGTCACAAAATTTTCACCCTAACGAATTCTTAAAATTCTTTAAAGATCCAGGATTTCAGCTTTCTTAATTTCCTCCATGAAAACATGACACCATAATGAAGAGAGAGAGTGAGAGAGAGAGAGAGTGAGAGAGAGTGAGAGAGAGTGAGAGAGAGAGAGAAATTGGACAGGCCGAATGGCAGACGGAAGGATTTAACGGTGTTGTCAACTTAACGGTTTTAGGGATGGCACGTATTGTCCAGTACAGCTTTTCCTTGTTCTTCAGCCAAGTGCATTTTATTCCATTTGTTATTACAGTTGCAAATGAAGTGTTGGAAGTACCCAGTTTTTTATGGCCTCTACGCTGTACGATTTGACTTTCTTGTCCATCATGTAAAGCATTTGAACCTTGTTCAACCTCAGTATGGCCCCTGTCACTACATTATTTACGTATGTTGACAGCTATGACAGCGACCTGTTCTGTTTTGACGGTGACCAGGAACGTCCAACCCTATCACGAGAGAATCATGGGATTTTGACAATTTTATTTGGTGGTGTCAGGTAGGCAGGGAACGTGACAGGGATGAAAGAAATTCCCTCTCTATATCTATGACAAGAAAGAACTCCATTTATGAAATTTAAAAACGATTTGGACCCGATGATGTCTTGAAGATGATATGATATTCACTATTTATTGTATTCATTAAACCGTTTAGTGCGGAAGGTGGTAAAGAGTGATAGGTATCCATTGCAAGATAAAAGCCTTTGTCTATTGCCTGATGACCCTTTTGAAGATGAAAGCCCCGGCTCACAGATAGAACCAAGTTGCCATCAATCGAAGTAAGACAGGATTTTCATTGATTTGACCGTAGAACCTCATTGACGGAATTTTCCGACATCCGCAGCTACCGAGTTGGGAGAAGAGAGAGAAGGGCATAGATTGGCGTTTAGTAGTGATAGAAGTGTCAAATGTGTCATCAGGTTATTATTTATTGAAGAGAGGAAGGGGCAGAGACGATGCTGCCTTGAAGGCGAAGGTGTGAAACCTGTCTCCCAGTGAAAAGAGGAAAAGGTAGAGAATCATTTTAGTGGTGATGGGGTCAGATTAAAAAGACAAATTTCATGGTTTTGATGACGATAAAATTTCTCATCTACCTCTACGAACGAAGTTTAGAGAAAGTACTAAGTATTCACTCGTGCCTGTCTGTTTGTCTGTGCAGACAATATCTCCATAAGTTCTCGAAAAATTCCAACGGACTTCTTTGGAAGGGTGTGCCATGGGCTAAGGAAGAAATATTTGGATTTTGGGTCGGATCCATGAATTCTTTTTCGATTGTGAGATATTCGTTCATTTTTTTTCTAAAATGTATTCACCCATATTTTCCTAAACAATATCTCCAAAAGTTCTCGATGAATTTCAATCATATTTTGTCGAAGTATGGACCACGGGCTAATAAAAAATTGATTAATCTGTTTGGCAAATCCTGGAATTTTTTAAATAGTTATATCCCCTGAATCGTACTATGTACGAATTGATTTTCATTTAGGTTTTATTGCAAATGGCGTTGGCAGGAGTATGCGCTCTCTGGATGCCCTGAGTTATTGAGGTGGTGATATGATTTTTTTTCTTATTACAGATAAGTTTTTTTTCTCATTTGGCTTCGTCATTGTCATTTCATGAGACGGGAAACTCACGTTGCTAAAATAATGAATTATTACCATTATTAACCGACTTTATCGATAGTGTGTCTGTGTGGGGGTACTTGTCCGTATGTGTGTGCATGTGTGCCTGTGTGTGTTTGTATGTGCAAATGTGCATGTATGTGTGTGTGTGTGCGTGCGAGAGTGCACTGTGTAAACCTGAACCCCCCTTTCTGGCCCCTGTGCCCGTACCCCCCTCTATTAGGGTGCTCGTGCGCGCAGGTCATGCCCTGAGTGGGTGTCCGATCAACCACTGGCTGACTCTCTCTCTCTCCTCGGTTTGGCCGACGGGTGGGCAGAAAATAGATTCTGCCGGTCCTTGAAAGAAAGAAAAGTTTGTTTTAAGATAACAAAGACGACCGAACGTGTCCAGGCTTGGAGACTGCCACCACCCCCACCGACCCAATTGCCAAGCACCTATCTACCTACCCCCCCCGGCTTCCCCCTCCCCATACATGCTCATTAGATTCACGGCGAGGTTGGGGGGGCATACGATAAGTTGGGAAAGGAATGAATATCTCAGGGTGGTCTGGTTGTGGGGGTGTGGCGCAGAGAGAACGAGAGAGAGAGAGAGAGAGACTGAGACAGAGAGAGAGAGAGACAGACTGAGACAGAGAGAGAGAGAGAGAGAGAGAGAGAGACAAAGACAGAGTGAGACAGAGATAAAGAGAGACAGAGACAGACAGAGACAGAGGGGACTAATGGGTGGCGGTTTGAGGGGTAGGAGAGATAATTGTCCATCGTATATTCAATTTTATTATTATTAGAAAGCGTCAACAAAAACTGTCGGCGTAGGTCTGTCCTGTTTTCAAGTTGGTCTGCCCGTTGTATCGCAGATGGCACCAGTTGAGCTAGAGGGCTGAACATTAAAACATTTACTCCTTAAATCGTTTACAAAAAACGAATTTTGTTTTACCCCCACCCCCTGAGTTCCAACCAAGCGGGTTTTCGGTGAACGGTTCAATTTTCAATAATGTAAGTTTATGCTAAATTGGGCACTTAGTTTGCATCTGGCAGCATTAATGCTTGTTTTTCGAAAATTCAGTCATTTTTTAGGGTTCACCGACCAACAAAAGGTGAGAAAAGTAACTTAATTCTATGATGACGCCTTATTTTTTTCAATTTTTCGATTGATCATCCCCAACACGAACACCGCAGCACGGCATGCTGTCAAAAGACGTTCGTCACATGACGGGTTCTCTATTGATTATTATTATTAATATTGTTATTATTATTATTATTATTATTATTATCATTTTCATTATTATGATCATTATAGTAGTAATGATAATAATGATAGTTGTTATAGATGATGATGATGATGTGGGGGGTGGAGGAAGAGAGTTTGGGTGCGGGGGCGATTCGCTCTTTCTTCATTCTTATCATTCACCACTATTATTATTATTATTATTATTATTATTATTATTATTATTATTATTATTATTATTATTATTATTATAAATCTGATTTTTTTATCTTTCAAATCGATGCAGTGATTAGGATTATATCATTATCATCATCATCGTCGTAGAGTGAAGACAGGGTAGGGCAGAGACCGTTGAAGTAGAGGCTGCAGGGGTGGGGTCGTGCGTCATCAAACACCCCCCCCCCTGCGTTATCATTTTGGTTATTATCATTGTCTCGTGAGGAGAGGAAAGGACCAGAGACTGTAGCAGTAGTAGTGTTGATAACGATGTTCTGATCAGCCACCTTCCTATTACTAAAAACAATAAACATTAAGTGACCGCCAGACTTCGCGACTGTTATGTTCTGAGTTAACAAGCACACAGAGTCTCGAAGGTGAGTTCTGTGATAATTTGCCCGAGTAATACCACGGTCTTACATTGACACTGGGCTATTCAAAAACAGTACCCGTCAAAAATGACGTTTTTTTTTGTTTGTTTTTTTTTAAAAAAACGTCATCTCTAATAGATTAATATTTTTGAATATTTCGTTTTTTTGAACATCGTTTTTTTAGTCACATGAGTGTCATCCTCTCCTTCTCTTTGATCAGCACTGAAAAGAGGAAAAGTTGTTTAGCGGCAAAACCTCCGCACAAATGGAGCAAAATGTGGCTGTATATCGGCCACAGCAGTCAGACACACTTTAGCTGCTAGCCACATGTCTTCTCCTATTCCTCTCTCTTTGATCAGCTGCCAAGAGAGGAAGAGCATAAAACGTACCATGTCTCCACTGTGATGTAAACAAACATACAAACAAACAAATCTGGTGACTATGGTCTTCATATGATTGTAATGATGTTACATGATTCCCATGACAACAATAAACACAACAAGTTTGGAAAATATCTTTTAAAACCGATCTGGTGACATTGGTTGTCAATGAAATGCTCTATCAGAAATATGTATAAAAAAATAATTGATACATATATATGTAATCTAGGAGACTCTACAGCTTTAAATGCTATGTATATATACACATATATATGTATCTATATATTTTATTACTGAGAAATGGATGTATAATTTGAGAGAAATAATTATAAATGCATTATATACCTTTGAAACTCTACTTGAAATGATCTCCAGTTATTACTGAGTGAATGTATTATATATATATATATATATATATATATATATATATATATATATATATATATGAACTAGAACTGAGACAAAATTAGAAGTAAAATGATATGGAAACTATACTAGTTAATTGTTCAATGAACAAATTAATTGACTTATATATATATATATATATATATACATATATATATATATATATATATAAAGAGAGAGAGAGACAGAGAAAGGGGGTGGAAGAGGAAGATATGTTTGTATTATACCTGTAAAAAAATGACAGGATTGTCTAGTATAGTACTAGTTACTAACTCATGATATATAAATGTGATACTTGCACACCCACACCCACACAATATACATTTATATGTGTTACTTGCACACACACACACACGATATATATATATATGTACATATACATATACATATATATATACATATATACATCATTTAGCTTTAAAACTTCAAGCACAGAATAGTTAAAAAAAAACTTTTCATGTCACTTAAGTCACTTATTTCCCAATACCTGCTAACAGCAGGTATGTTTTACACAAATTTTGATATCATGGTACTATGTGTAGATTTTCTTTTGATGGGATCATCAGTTGTTTACCATAAACCGTTTTGGGGATTTGAAAACAAAACAGTTATATCAACATAGTACCCCAGCAGTGTTGACCAAACACCATAATTTTAACATGTAGCTTATGTCATACAGGTAGTTTGTTATTTTATGAAGGGTATCATTTTTGCTCAAGTGTAGAGAGGAAAGGGCAGAGCTTGCTCTTTTGTAGTGATGGTGGTGGTAGTGGTGGTGGTGATGGTGCCAGACCTTTATCATTTCCTTCTTTATTATTATTAGTTTCCATCATCATCGTAATCATCATAATTTACCTCACTTCTATCATCATTTGCTAAAGCATCCCATCTCTTAAGAGACAACTCTCTATGGAGTATGATGGCTGGTGCTAAATTTTCAGTTTCTGTTGCACGCATCAGTTTAGTGATCCTTGCAAGTCTCTAGTCTGGTCGAGACCAGGACTTCCTTCTTACAAGTTTTCATGGCCACACACTTATGTTAGGATGCAAGTCCACCAAAGGTATACCCCCGCCTTGATCACACAGCTTAGAGTGTACTCAATTAGCTGCTGAGTGCTCAGGGGAAATTCATCCTAACTCTTATAGTAGTAGTATGTGTGTATTTGCAATGGTGTTCAGTTATTAACAAATTCATCCAAAAAGGTTGCTAATTAACGTCAAGCGGCAAACAATGTTCATTATAAAACATCCCCCTTTTTGAAAATCGCACCTTGTCTTCATTTTGTCCTCCACTCACGGCTGTGGCTAAAATCTGCTTTCAAGCCATGTTATTCAGTCTCTGGGAATCTTCATTTTTCTAATCTTGGCTAATATATCAGTGAAAAAATGTTGGTACTGAAGGTGTTGATATCTTGATATGAATCGAAGTTGACTGCTTATCTAATGGTATATGTGGTGGAGGAATCAGGGTTCATGCTTTTCCTGAACCTTTCAAGTCCACCTGATCAAACACTTGCAGGTAACTATATTTGTTATACCAACATTAAAATCATAGTAACATTTTTAAAGGTAGTGTTGATCTTAGATTTCATACAATTTATTTTTCAACATGTTCAGTGCTGAAGGGTGTTGATTAAAGTTTTCTAAACTTTACCTGTTGAGTGCCAAACTATGTTAATGTTGTGTCCCCCTTTTGAATGTCGCACCTTGTCTTCGTTTTGTTGTCTGCACTCTGCTGGGACTAATAGCTGCTTTCCAGCTTCTATTTAGTCTCTGAGAAATCCCTATTGTTCAATTCTTGGCCAACACACGTTTGCAATAAATGATGTTGGCACTGGAGGGACTAGATGGAGAGATCAAAGGGCAGAGACAGTAGCAAACATGTTTCAAAGCAAAAATGCTTAGTTGTAGTAGTAATAGTAACAATGAAAATTATATATAATCAAAAACAAATTATTCCCCATGAAAAAATTCTCAGATACAGTTCAATTCCTCTGAAATGATCTTTTTTTAACAAATGAAATTATATAAACACACACATACATATATATATATTGTTGTGCTGTAAAAAGTTGAGACAGAGCCGGAGTGTGTTATGTATATAGAGTATTTTATTTACATAGAGTTATTCCAAACATGTTTTAAAACAAAAAAGCTTCATCTTCAGTGGAAAGGTCTGACATATTCAGGGTTGGTAGAGCAGTAAGATGGTTATGTAAAATCAGTAAAATGAGACATTTCATTTCAAATCCATCCTGCTGCTGTGAGTCAGTGAATTGGATTGATACTGATGGCTGTCTTGAGAATTGATGATACATTTGGTAAAAATAACTACCTGTCTTCCTGTTAAGTTCAAGCCATTTCTCCACACTCCGATTTACTTCACTACTTCAAAGGTGTTTCAAGGTGAAGAGTTCATTGTGTAACTGGTTTGTAGGAGATATTTTTATCAAAATTGTTACCTTTGAGTGGAAAAATCTATTGTTATGGATAGAGGAACAGAAAACATAAGTAGGCAGATATGAAATTTCATGCCATATTTTATTAAGCTCCTGGTCTTGTAAATATATTAGAGAAATATGCTGCTTATTTCTAAGCATTTACCTATAACTAAGATACTTGTTATCATGATACGATCGGGCTATTTTCCTCATCTATACATTTCTATATTCATAATGTTTCGGCTGTGTACCCTCCAGCCTTTGTCAGGTGTTGCTGGTTCTAGAATGTGGAATCATTTCTCAGAGTACATACTCACTAGGATGAGACACATCACATCTGATTTGCATATCCGGGTTGTGTTCTTGACGTACTTACAGGCCCTTCAAGGATGAAGTGCTAATTATTGACGGGGAGAACAATTGTCAAATACAACACCTGAAGGAAGCGGCATGCATACTTTCTTCTATCAAACCAATCAGCCGGCCAAGCACTGATATCAATAGCATCTGGGAGCCTCCTATCATAAGGGATTTCTTGGAAAAAGCAAATAGATTATCGATTGCAAGGGAAGCCACTCGGAAGTACGATCTGGGTATACAAAAATGGATGTGACTTGTCCAGTCCAATCAAGCATGAGCTCTGATTAGTGATTCCATATTATAGAACCAACAATACCTGATGAAGACTGGTAGATACTTGGCTGAAACGTTGTGAACTAATGAACACATAGATGAGGAAAATAGTCCAACCATACATTATGATTAATACACCCCTTCTAACAAAATTGCCTGTATACATGCGATAGTACAATAACAGGATTATCCAAAAAATTAAAATCCTGGCACACCATGATAAAAAGGTCCACCATCACTTGTATAGCTTGTTAACCATAGCCCCAAGCTTGGCGTCCCAATTAATCCAGGATAGAAGCCAGAGGCACATCTGCTTTTATATACTGTAAATGACCTCGCCCGAGGCAATCAGAAAACAGAACTAACAAGTTAATAAATCCATAATTTCTAATTGGTCAATCGGACAAAGCAGGAAGTACCATGCCTTCAGTTCAGGTAAATATTTTGGGTGTTAGCTAAGGATTTCACCTGATTTACCTTAATCCTTATCATAAACAGATTTACCTGGACTAGTGCCCTCATTTTGGTTGTTATAGTCACAACAATTCAGACGTATTCTCCAGCCTCCTCCAGGTGTCTGTCATAGTGGGTAACCTTCTGGGAATTTTAAACCATTCATTCAATCCACGGGGGTAGAGTGTTCTTATTCCACTGTTACAGTTAAAGGATACTGCATATTCCAAAAAACTACACACAATGAAAATCTAGAATCACTTCTAATAGCATAGATATTTTGAACTGAAATTTTTACAGTAAAAACTACAGATGCAGTAAAATCTTTACACAGAATTTGAGTTGTTACGCTTCAGTAGTGCGACCACATAATTGGTTTGAAAAAGCTTGGTTCCGACTGAGATGGAACTAGAGCTGGTTGCTGAGCTGATCTGACTTACCTACATCATATCCAATCATCAAATGGAAAAATCAAATGACGTATTCCAAGCGGGAACCAAACTTTCATCAAATTGTTTCGGCAGTCATACAACTGAAGCGTAAGGACTCAAATGTTGTGGGAAAGTTATAGTTTAAAATTTCAGTTCAAAATCAGTCAATTCTTCCCAAGTAAATCATCATTTCAATGTTTGTATCTTCTCAGAATGCCCAGTGTGTATGTATGTGTGTGTGTGTACGTATGTGTGTGTACGTATGTGTGTGTGTGTATTGGTCGCAGGTTCATTTCCTGCAGCAGCCTCATTTTTTAAAAGTTGTTTATCCTATTTATGTAGCTTAGTTCGAGTGATACATCAATATTAACTAAACATGACTATATAACTTTTTGGACTACTCAACCTAGAGGAAGAACTCATTTACCTCTAGTGTCCTCATCTTGATGGCTATATTCACGATGCTCTCCATGTTATGATGCCAATAAGGAAAGATTGAATCGTACGTGACTTGGCCATTGAACTGCCAATGAGATTTTAAACGAACCCCTGGCTTAAGCAAGCCAAAAAACCCGACTCATAAGAGAAGTAGATAGAATTACAATCGTATTCTATATACTTTTGCATATGTAGATCACAATAATTACTTCTCTTCTCCAATTCCTCTTGAAAGAGTAAACAATTTGTTATTAAAGACACATAAACGATAAAATTAACTTTTATATAAATTCGGCATTTTCTGTCAGGTGTCCCCTACCAATATCTTAGTTCATTTCTATCTATTTTATTTGAAAATGTGTTTTGTTAAACACACACACATTTATATATGTTTTTACCCCCAAATTCTCATTTCATTTATTCTTGGTCTATCACTTTTTTCAACGCGACAGATATTGCCACTCCTTGATGCATAAATCAACCGAGAGAATGATTATAAATTGCGTTATATTACATAGAAACTCTTATTTCCAATGATCTCTCCTCAATACGTAGTTAATGCATCATTTGAACTAGACAAAATAAATAGAATAAACAATTAAAGAAAATTGGGCTGCTATATAGAACAAATCTGCGACTGATGCACAAAGATACACACAATGAAAATTTTGAATAACTTTTCATTGCAATAAGATTTTTGACTGAAATTCAAAATATAGAGACTACAAACGTGCCAAAAATGTTTCCATAAATTCAAGTTCATACGCTTGAGTTATGACACCATAAATGATTTGGAAAAAAGCTTAGATGGAACTGAAATTCAAATGGTTTTCTTCCTACTTGTTGACACACCATTGAACGAGTCCCTTTCTGCTTATGGACCTAAAACGGCCAGAAAATATAATGTGGTCTTCGGATGTGATGAATACAAGTCGAATCAGCAAGCATAGGTTTGGAGCCTGCTCAGTAACCAGCTCTGGTTCCTTCCCGGCTGGAACCAAACCTTTTCATATCTTTTGTGTGGTTATACAATTGGAATGTAAGAACTCAAATTGTGTGAGCATCTGTAGCTTCTACAGTTAAAAATTTCAGCTCAAAATGTATTTAAATAAAAGTTATTCTAAATTTTCATTTTGCATATTTTTGGGAACACACTGGTTGTTTTCAAGAATTTATTTGAGGTATGACAAAAAATCCAGATAATAAACTTTTTTCAAAATAAAACCCTGAAACCCAAGTGGTTGGCGATAACCCCCAGATCTGGGGCATTGTCAGCCCAGTAATTGGCCTTCATCAACAGAAAAAACAAACTTATTTCAGGCCAAGAAATCAAGAAAAAGGGACAATTTCTGTTTTGGAAAGGATTTTATGAATCTTACAAAGACCTGCATTTTCTGTCTCAAAAGGATATCTGTATGTTACTAAGCTGCCCAGTGTAGGTATTGAACTCATGACTCGAGAAACTAAACCGAATCAACAGGGGAAAGAAGGAGAAAAAAAGAAAAAATTCAACCCTTTTACTTTATGTATAGAAAAAAGGTTTGTCAATTTTCTTGGGTTATTCTCATGATGAAGGCTGAAGAATGGATCAGCTGTAACATGCTGACAAACATCAAAGATTAGAAGATGAGATTTGTCTCAACAAATGTTTGAATGTTAATGACTGTTCCCCAAGTTATAGACATTAAACCAATACCTATTTCAATGGTTCCTGTAAATAAAACCATGTTATAATAAAGGTTAATATTGAAACAATTCAGCAAAAAGAAAAAAAAAAGAAAAAATTCTTGTTGCTTGTGTCTCCAGAATTAATCAACCAAGTAGATATTTAGAAGAAACAAAATCACAATCCAAAAAAATAAAAATCTAGCAAAACCATTTTATTTATTGTTCATACTTCTACATAGGCTATTGAACATGTATATTTTTTTTCCTGATTGAATGATGTGATTTTCTTTAACTCTTAAATTCATAAAACACTTCCAACCATCAATGGAACTTGATGAATAGCAAAAAAATAGAACTGTTGTGGATTTAATAAAAAAAGATTCAGAGTAGTTAAAGGGAGGTAATCCATCTAAGTTATTTCCCCTGAAATTCACATTCTATATGAATTTAAGAGTCTAAGGAATTTTTCATATATATGTGTATCTACCGTATTTTAAATAATTATACACTTCTTTTAAGAATTGAAAGAAATTATCTACGTTTCACTTTCCTCTGATGATGAATTTGCTGATAGTGAAATAAAAAAGTGGAACATCATGATTTTTTTAATCAAGGTATTGGTGTACTTATTTTCTAAAGTAAAAGATTGTTGGTTCTTAAGCTGGGTAAATACAGCCAAAGATGGTGCTTAAGGCTTTTTTGGGGACCCATGAGAAGAGGGCGTCAAGCAAACTCTAAATTTCTTTTCTTTATCGGTGAACTAAGGAACTTTTGCTCTCTATTCATGGCGACATATCAGTGTGAAGTAGGATTTTTGTCCCGACTTCCTATATACATATAAAACTCAGGGAATTCAACAAGACATTCCGATAGCTTTCAGCACCGAAATTCTAAACATTTCAAAGTCAACTGAGAAAAAGCAACAGCAGTCAGCGCATTAAATTGTTTTATTCGTAATATATTGATACAGACTTTCGATCGTGACATCTGATAAATTTTAACAATTTCTTATTTACACTTTTCAAAATGAACTTTGCCAATTTTGAGCTTTTAAAATTTAATTTAACATTAAGATTGAGGGGTGCGAGAAAGATTTTGAAACCTCGAAGGGGTGCCAACCTTGAAGAAGGTTAAGAACTCTTCTCTATATAACTTGATGACAGGACAATAGTGACCCTCTAATTTTATGCTCAATATAAAATGCAATGGTGGGGGATCAGTTTATTACTTAATAACAATACCAAACTGAACCCTCATTCTATGCCCAAAGCATTTTTTGTGTCAACTCGGGTTCAAAGGTCATCCTGTCAAATCCCTTAAAACCTTTATCAAGTGATGGGCAACACCCTTCTCCTGTCACATTCCTAACCAAATATTTAAAACTTCATCTTTTTTTTGTCTCGGTGTTTCAGCCAGTGTGTATATAACTTTTGTTCTTTCTCAGCACCAAGATGCTATGCATCTCCAAGTTAAGAACGGCTGTGAAAGATGTTTAGTCAGAAGAACAAGAGGAAGGGGAATGAGAAGAAAGCTTTTTTTTTCTTTTTTTTTTGCAATATTGCGCTACTTGAGTAATTAACACTTTACAAAACAAAATGAGAGTCAACCAATCAAACGTCTCGAGAGACAAGAAAGCAAATGTTGTCCAGTACAAAGCCAGCACAACTTCTTGCATAAAATCCAACTTATTTCGTAATCTTTCAGAACATAAAAATGCACCAAATAAATTAGCTTTCTGAAGGAGTAATGAGGTCTGTCCATGAATTATGCAGCCATTTTGAATATCTCGAGAACAAGTTGCACAACCTTGGTGTAACACGGCAACCAAAGGAGGACCTTTACTCCCCATCATGAACACTCTCCTGAGTGGTAACTCAGTCAGCAGGGCAATGCCACCAAGCGTGTACTGTGTGACAGTTGCATCCATCATGACTGAGAAAAAAAAAAAAAAGAGTAAGGGTTGTGGCGATAAGCGAGTACTTTGAAGAGGACTAATGCGTCATTGCCCTAGGTAGGCTTTTTTTTTGTTAATATAAAATGACAAGATACTTTCTGGACAGACCAAGTAAACCTACAGCAGACGGAAGAATTTCTAACTACAGCACCATAAATATATACCTTCCCAGACTTGTTCCCAGTTTTATAACAACAGGGTTCAAGGGAGGCAACTGAAATCATATTTTGTTTTATAGGAAAGCGATTTATTCCACTGCCCAGCACACCAGGGATGCTAGATGTCTTTTGACACACAAGACCCAAATTGTATGGTCTTGGGACCAGATTAAACATATTCTGTACCAAAATAACCAATTTACATAAAATCTACCAACAGATTCATTTGCAGGAAAAATGGATTAAAATACCTATTTTTTTAATCTATTGTTCATGTATATCCATGTTGTACCGTATCATTCGCGTGTAAGGGACTGTTAACTTTAGTTATTTTCTTCAGTACCAAATCTTTATATTTTCAGAACCAAATTCGCTGAATTTTGGTCTTGAAAATACCAAATGGCAACCCTGGTTTCGAGACAGTCGAGGGCAACAGGGTTTCAAATAGGCGAGTGCTTATCTGCAGCGGGGTTCTAAAATCACAAGCAGTTTATAGTTATCACTGTTTTAAGAACATATCACATGACTGACCACTCGTTACAGAGGAACTAATTTATTTGGCACACAGTTACATTCCTTGGCCGTGTTTTCAACATTACTGTTGGTAATTCTAATCAAGAAGGTACAGTAACTGGAAATTTATCCAGCTTCCAGAAAACTGGAAAATCTGCTATTTCTGAAACGGGCTAGTTTTAAATCTGGCAGGCTTTGTAATAGTCCATTGTTTGGTCGCTATTTGGTTTTACTTAAATGTGGCGTATTCAAATTGTCTTCAGATGAAGATTAGTGGATTAATTTTGACTAAACTAATCGTTGTTTTTGAAGTGGATTAATTTATATATATATATATATATATATATATATATATATATGTTTCTTTTATTTAATTCTTAATCATTTATCTTATATTCTATATTTTTCAAGTTTTGTGTGGATTAATGAGAAGATCAAACATATCTTGCTTCACAAATGTTTTAATTTGCATTCTCATTGTTTATTTTATGTTTCAAGTATGTATTTTGAGCCTTGGCCCAGAGATCTGGAAAATCTAGAACCACGGGTCACTTCCGGTTTCGAGCTGGCTGGATAAATGGTCCGTTACTGTATAAAACAATTATATTTAGATGATTTCTATCGTCTGTAGAAAGTGACGGAACTGGCATATTGTGTCCCTCCCCATTCTGTGCTGGGGATGCAGGGTCGAGGATTGTCATTTACAGCCCTCCAGGGTCACTTGGTGGAAAGGGACTCATACTGACAATCTCATTAGAGAACGACTACACTAGAATCCGGTGCGTGGCAGGAGACCAAACAAGAGTCCTAATTTAAGGGCCAAATCTGGGCTCTTCTCCCGCATGGGTTCCTCTTCAGGCATCAGCTGGAAGGAAAAAAAAAAAAAAAAAAAAAGAGAGAAAAGAAAAGGTCTGGTTAGTCACTCAATAGAAACCATCATGTGACCTACATCTTTTGGCAACATGCAGTGATCACTGCCAGACACAGACTAAGGGACCAGTCTAACATAAAATTACATTGTAAATTGAACACTCCATAAGTTATTTCAAGGGGGTGGGAGGTTAAAAAAAAAAAAAAAAGAAAAAAAGAAAAGAAAATAGGAATGAAAGTTTTTTCAAGTCAAAACAGAGTAAATGTTAAAATTTTCAGCCCTCCAGCTCCTTTGGTGTGACCTGTACAGGTGACACATACCTAGATCACCAGGCAGAACTGAAGAACCCCATTTTGAGAAAAGAGCCAATTGGCATCACGTGATTTACATACAAAAAGGGGGTTTTAACCATTGGGATGTCTCAGTGAGGGTTGGGATGAGCATGTCCAAAGCAATCGCTGTGACCCCCACCATGTCTTGATGGTCAAAAATACACCCTTTCATCAGAAAGACAGCAGTAGGGTTCAACGGCTGAAAAGTTATAACCAAGAGATGAACCAAGATGAGGACCAAAGTCCAACCAAACTTTACAGAATGATCCAGCCAGATTCACTTGAAAACTGAAGAAAAAATCCGTTGACAGTTTGTAAACGTTTGAGATTTCTCGCTGAAAGATGATCTATGGATGGGTGAACCAGTTTAGATTGATGGCAATCAAATCAAGACATTACTTAATCAATGTTATATGATGTGAGAGATGGCCAACATACAGATAACTTCCACATTAAGCATTAAAAATCAATTGCACCTCCTTGATTATGTTAGTTGCTTTGATGTGTGACTTCCACATGAAAAAAATAGGTGTTGGATTCTGATGTTCCAAAATGGAAAGACAGTCTTACAGCAGTGAACAAAGCTGTTAGAATTGATGTTAAATGGAATGGAAAAAGTACCGAACACATCATACATACCGAATATGATTACAGATTCAATCGTTGGATTTAAGTATGACACTGAAAATGGGATTATTTCTGAAGCTTGGTACAAATGTTGTGAAAAGGAGAGCAAGGATTGGTTAGGAGAGCAAACTGTGTTGCTCATCTGAAAAGAATCATGTATAAGAGGATATGGAAAAAATCTACCATTTCATCCTATCCAACAAACCTGAAGGCTTAAGTATGGAAGACACCAACGATACAATGTTTGACTAAAATCTTTGGTGAAAGAACATCTCTCTTCCATACCGGATATTAGTGCCTGCAACTTATAAGAAATGTGAACGATAACTTCGTCACTTATGAAAGTATAGAGGATGTGAAAGATCCAAACGATAAAAAGAGACAGAAAATCAATTCACATGTCTCGTCTTTGTATTAGAACTTAAAATCAACCAAGGACTCATTTATTCAAACAGGACAAGACTACTGTCTGAGATTCATTTTTTGATAGAATCTCTGTTGCTTATAATACAAACCTTTGAAATTAGAGCCACCCACTTAATTCTTTCAGGGCTGAATATACATTTGGTACAAATAAGAAAAACAATTGATATAATTTGGAGGTAAAAAATAAACAGAATTCAAATTTTGTCATTATTTGATCACAGATTTCAATTAAGGGGCAAAAATTGGGACCCACATGGCCCTTACAGCCATTCAAATAATACAGTGTTGGATAAATCTTGTTTTAATATATTCCATTATTATGGGCAATGTGGCCCTTCTTGTCCTGATATGGCTAAAATACATATTACAAAAAAACAAAACAAAATAACGTCTATCATTATTTCAATAAAATATTTAACGAATTTAAATTTAAATTTAAAGTGAAATCATGGACTATAGTTAATAGTAAAATATCATGCAGCCAGCCAAGTGGGCTAAAGATTCTTCTCTCTTTGCTCGTCTGTGTGTCTCTTGGGGCTCCTGGTCACATTTTTAGGGCCACAACCTAGAAAATTTGCACGAGTTCACCACTAGGCACTTGATTTTTTTTTTTTTTCTTTATTCAAAAAAGAGCTTTTTGGGGTCTGTCCAGTCATTTTGGACCGACCAAAATTGCCCAAATCTTATGCTATTTTTTCCCCAGATAATTTTAGATATATATATATATATATTTTTTTTTAAAAAGATGATTTTAGATTATTTTTTTAGATAGTTAGTACCGTTGCATGTGGGGCTACGGTGATTCATGCAAGGTACAGATATCAACTATTTTCCTTTAGTGCGGTTATCAATTGCCCAAAGCAACTTTACTGCAAGTTTATAAAATGGAATCAAAGAATAAAGTTATTGTCTGACCAGAGGCCAGAGAGGATTTGGACTAAATGCACCAAAATGAAGAACACAGTTGCTACAAGAATGAAGACATCTTCAACTTGACCGTTTTAATGATATCCTTAGTTGCACGGTAATTCACTTTTGGCGAATTTACTACTTTCATCAATTTTTTTATTAGTAATATTTCAGCCCTGCTGGTCAATGCCGTTTTCAAACTGAATTAGGAATGTTACAAAATTTCCTGTTAAAAAATTGGTAACAATGCAATCTTGGAATTTGCTCATGAAAAGAATGACCAAAACAGTTCTTTAACTTGTGGCCTATTGTTAGACTAAGCCAAGTTTAGTGAATACTTACTGGAGTGTGTGAGTGTACACACACCAATTCCTGCATACGTAGCCACACATGTACAAAACTGATCGATTAAAATTTTATTCAAAACCTTCAAACTCTTACCCGATCCACTCTATGTCTGAAGATTAATTCATCGCAGCCAATAAATAAAGTTGAAAAGCCGTCAAAAAACCTGAAAGAGAAAAAAAAGAAAAAAGTCAACATACGCTGATTGTTTGAGTGAACAATTCACTTTAGTATGAACGTGAGAGAGCATTTTAGCCGAGATCAAGTTGGGTAACCTTGTTGCAATAAGCTGTACAAAAGATCAACATTTCTCAACCTTTTTAGATAGGAGGAACCTTTGTAATAACTTTCATATCTCATGGAAACCTTGCATAAAAATATTATACATACAGCTAATGATATAGTGTTTACAAAGATTTGTATGTATTATGATCTATAAGTAATTATCAGTATTTCACAGGGCAGAGGGAAATGGTTTATTCATTTGGTGAACATTTCAAATTACCCAATTTTTCTCAGTCTCCTTTCATCCAAATGACATTTTATACAAAAAATATAAAATGAAAGTTGAGTTCCTTGAAAAAATATTGATAAGCTTAGCTTTTCATAAACTTTACATACTTATATAAATAATATAAGAACACAGAATTTTTTTTACTAAAAGAAAAAAAAAAATAAAAAAAAAATAAGTGACAGCCACTGGTCTTTTACGGTTGGCGGAAATCCTGGTGTTTCTAATCATCTGGAAAGGGAAATTCAAGGAACTGCTGCGGAAGTTAACAATAACCTCCAATCTGAGACTATGAAACTACTGACATTTCAAAATAGTATCTGTGCTAATTTTAATCCTTTCTTCATTGGTGCTATACAATCTTACTTTTAAAAGAAGTCATTTGCTAACTTACATTTAATAACTTTGAATTGCATGGCATAAAAAAGAGGGGGGATATGAGGAATCGTTTGCTAGATAGCCTGGATTCGATTCCTAATCAGAAAGACATTTTCAGATGTTTTTGAAGAGAAACTCTGATCAAAATTCTCCCAATTGGACTCGCAATCTCCAATTGGCTTCATAACCAAAGAGGATGGTCCTAGGATTTATTGGCCACAGTTCATCAGAGCAGGGCTTCTCAAAAATATTTGAAAATCTGGTAAAGTTCAACGAATCTGCTGTCAAAGATGTATTTGATCATTGGAATTGATTTGATCCATCACCCTTAACAAGACACAGACTAAGGAACCAATTTAGCATAAACTTAGATTGTAAATTGAACACTCCCTAAGTTATTTCAAGGGTAGTGTAGAGAGAAAAAAGAGAGAGAGAAAAAAGAGAGAGAGAAAAAAGAGAGAGAGAAAAAAGAGAGAGAAAAAAAAAAGTTTTTTCTAGTCATAACAGGGTAAATGTTGAAATTTTCAGCCCTTCAGCTCCTTTGGTGTGACCCATACAGGTGACACACACGTAGATCACCAGGCAGAACTGGAGAACCCCATTTTGAGAAAAGAGCCTATTGGCATCGCGTGATTTACATACAAAAGTGTGTTGTAACCATTGGGATAATGCGCACGAAGATGGCATTGATTTAATCCATCACTCTAAACAAGCAAACATTTGTTAGTTTTTTAATAATCATTGTATTTACTAGGGTACAATGCTATCTCGAATATATTTTTTTTAGTTAAAAATCAGTCGTCTATTATAATGTTATTTTTTTAATACTTGAGTATAATGTTATTCACCAATTTTGACCCTGATTTTCAATACTCAATTTATTGCATTGTAAACAAGTAGATACAGTAATTTTTTAGTTGAAATAAACTTCGGAAGTCGGTAATACTTAGATAAATTGTAATCCTGTAAATAATTTGATAAATAGATAAATGAATTATAATCTGACATTTCATATTGTTATAGTCCACATATTTTTCTTATCAATTTTATTAAAATTCCAAGTCTTTTTTTTTTTTTTCTCTCATCAAAAAATTACTTTATAGGTAAATACAGATAGTATGAAACTAACAGATGCTGGCTTATTTAGCAGTTATGGGTCAAATCAGTCCCAATGATTGGATACATTTTTGACGGTGGGCCTATTAAACCATGTCAAAATCTCTTGTATAAATGATTGAAATGTATAAGTTATCACACAGTTTTTATGATGAAAGTGCAATGCGAAACTTCCTTCATTTTTGATCTAGTCACTTGCAAAATCACAGATTTAGAGGCCACAATTTCAATGTATACAAAAAGAGTTCTGAAAGAGGAATCAGAAGATTCTCATTCAAGTGCCTAATCAGATATCTTAGGAACAATCTTCTAGAGGTAATAGTAGAGCCTAAATGTATTCAAATACTGCCCGGTCAAACTGTGAGAGCAAAAAGGATTTATTTAGGACCCTGATGTAAATCCCTACATAATAACATTTGCTTGCCCCACAAGATTTGAAACTATAGGCATATATTCAAACCTGGAATAAGAGGCTATCTCAACAACCTTATGGAATACTATTGTATTAATAAAGAATAATTCTGAAACTAAATCTTTTTTTTTTTCAATCAATTATCACTATTACAAAAATGTACTCAGTCTGGTGCTTATCACTGATTGAAAGAAGACAACTATCAAGAATTGTTTTTGTTACATTTTAATAGTTCATTTTTAAAAACTAAAGTTTTTTCCCCCGAAATAAACACGATAGAATTCATAGATTTTTCACAAACGTCCGGCATTAACGTTTCTTTGTTTAGTTCCAGTTAGATTAAAACTATATCAACGAGTAATGGCGTTGCGAATGAAAAAGATGGCGAAACCTTGGTTCAGACAATAGCTTGGTAGAGCAAGGGAGGTAACTGCTTATTATACTAGGAAAAAAACAAAAACAAAAAAACTAAAGAAATTTTAATCGATGTCTAACCCGGGAATCTGGTCCAGAAAAATGGTCAGTAAGCAGTTTTTTTCAATTCATGATCACACACACATACACACACACATTCAGCTTTTGAGTTATTTGAACATGAAGAATGTCAGGCTTTTCAGTCCTGAAATACTCACTGTGATTCTGATTTGAGAGATTTCCGATAAGTCCAAGGTAGAAACTTCCAGAACTGCAGTGTTTTCAGTTGTGGCAAACCACTGACCCTCCAATGTACTTTGATGGAGCCTTCGTCAGGGTGCATTGTGATCTTTACTATATTCATTTGCAAATGGGCATATTTTAGATGGGACAAGACACGAGCCTTTGACAATTCCACCATATAGACTGGGAGACCCCTGGCAAAGAGAAAGTCACAGTATGAAGAAAGCTATAGATTGAGGGAAAGAAAGAAGGAATTCAGGGAATACAATGGAAAACCAATGAGGATTATGGGAAGTAGTCCATTTCAGAAATAATTTTAGCAGATGATCGGGGCTCAAGAAAGTTCAAAGCTTCCAAATATTTCACTGGGAAATTTCAGAAACTTCCTGATCCAGCATGAAGTTTGTGGTTATATATATATATATATATATATATAAATAGATAAATACCTTTAGCAGACGGAAAATTCATGTTATAGGGTTGGCTACATCTGGCTGACTTTTTTTCTTAATCTAGCCGATGAATCTTTGTTTAATTTTTTACATGTTTTTTAATATGGTGGATGCATCTAAATTGAACTTATGGTCTGACTTTTTTTTATTTTCAGATAAGTTCATTCAAGTATTTTATTTTTGCAGCATTTTAAAATAAATTGACAGGTTAACAAGGTGGATAATCAACTACACAACAGATTCATAGATAAATAATCCCATCATCTTTTTATGGGTACCAAGCTAGCAAGGCTGTCAGATCTGGGTTTCTCTTTTTACTTCAAAATTTAATGAAATCTAGGTTATCTAAACATTAGTTTCTCAATATTTTTACAATTATTAATTCATAAATCTGGAGTGTAGCAAACATCTGTGTTTTGTCAAATTTTACATTATGCAACAAATGACCTGTCATCAATTTTGTCTTTCGATCTTCAACTGAAAACAACAAACTGGATGAGGGTTATACAAAGTTGAGGAAAGCAACTAAAAATATTTTTAATATGATTAATAATTTTATAACAGAAACAAATGTTGCTAAATGCTGTCAAAAATTGTATATGCAATGTTGCGTGTTTTGAGTCTTCAAGATTTTAAAAAAGATCTTGGTAGTAAACATATACAATGAAAAATGAAGACAAAAAATTCCAATAATTTTTCAGTGCAAATTTTTTTTTGTCACTCCTAGTTTTCTTTACATATTTTTAGGATGTTTAAATATTTGAATAAAATAATCACTTGAGAACAAGTTAATTTATGTTTTTTGCTCAGGACACAAAATGAATTAAGAATTATACACAAGGGAGAATAAGATGAAAAATAATCGAAAACATAACGACATACAGTCACGGGTGGATGAAATTTTGTAATAAAGACTTGATGGTGGTTAACACTGAACTAGTTTAAGGAACATTGATGAACACAATTTTTAAATGTTTGACGCTACAGATTCTTCAAGATCCTTACTTGTGAATAGCTTCTTTTCCCCAAAAGTTATTGATGAACACCAGATTTGGGTGGTACATTCGGTAATCATGAGGCTTTTTGAAAAATACAGGCACCTACAAGAAATATGAAAAAAATGTTCACACAATGATCATGGTGAAATACAAGAAGCAAAGCAAAGATATTATTTATTCCCAGTAACAAATGCACTAATCGACAAATACCCTAAATTCTTTAACCCTCTGAAGACTGAATCTGTAAAATTGCTTAATTGGTGAAATTCTCATTTTTTGTTAAAAAAAGTTTGATTCCACTTGGATTACATAAACTTTTGATTGTAAAAAATAGTTTTTTTATATCCTTGTTTTGATTAGATAAACTTTCAATCAATTTATTTTTTGTGAAATGTGTTTAAAACATCTAATTTTGGAAAAAAAAAAAAAAAAAAAGTCAAAATTTTACCAAATTATGCAATTTCACAGATTTGGCATAACATATACCAAGGTTTCTATGACTGGTAGGATACATAAATGTCTCAGAGATTTCTTTTAGAAGCCTACTGAGACATTTTGATTCAGGCATTAAGCATCTTGATAGGTAAGGCTCGAAACATCATTCCCTCAAAGCTGTGTGCTGGTTGCAAAGCGTGTGTGTGCATGTACACAGCTTTGAGGGAAGCCTACTGAGACATTTTAATTCAGGCATTAAGCATCTTGATAGGTAAGGCTTGAAACATCATTCCCTCAGAGATGTGCACATGCACACACACGCTTTGCAACCAGCACACAAAGGAAATTAATGTGTACACAAAGGTTAGTTACCTAAAATAAACTATTTAATAATTATACTCATAGGTACAATAATAATACATAATTACACTTATTGAAAATAATCTCTGAGCTAATTTGTTAGTTTCCAATTACCACATTAGTACATCACTAATTCCTTGAAACAAGTTTACATTTGCACAAGTATTCAGTGTGCACAAAGTTCACAATGAGAAAAAATTTACACACAAGATTTTTGCATACACTAAATATTAAAATAACAGGGAACATGGTCTCAAAAAGTTGATTAATCACAACAAAACTCTGTAAAAAAGGCTTTTTAACTTCTACATTCATATTTGAAAAAATTAAATTTATGAAAAAAAGGGGGGGGTAACGTCTGATTCAAATTACTTCCTTGTGCTTTTAGGTAATAAGATTTTTTTTCCTCCAATTCACAAAAGAGTTGTACTGTATAAAGCGTTTCTGAACTTGGGAGTTGAATTACATTCCCTTTGTTTCTCGTAGCTTCTTTACATAGAAAAACACTAACAAATAATAATAAATATCAGGAGTTGGTCACAGAATAAAAGATTGTAGAATAATATGAAGGCAACTGTAATATCAATAATTATGGGGGCACATGGAATAATTTCAAAAGGTCTTGCAAAAAACAACCCCCTCCCCTAAAAAAACACTCGAGGATAGTATTGAGGAGACTTGATATCTAGCCTAAGCCACTAAATATGATGAGTTGGAAAGTTCCATAGAAATAAGGGAGATAACTGTGGTAGACTGCTGCATAGAAAGAAAGCAGTAATTTAACATGGTACGGAGAGGGTCTAATAGTTTGGGATTAGTAGTATAAAAATCTACAATAATCATAATCGCTACGGCCATTCTCAGTGCCACAAAGATGAATTCGTGAATGAAATGTTGGTATGGCACCCATCATATGGAACTACCTCAATTGGCAGACCCCACTGCATATACATTGATTATCTGGCTGATAACATAAGATGTTTTCTAGAATATCTCCCTCCTGTGATAGAAGACCGAAAAGGATGGAGGGAAATTGTCAAGTGCATCTGAGAAGACCTCACGTCCTAGTGATGGCCTTCACTGTAAGTAGCCCCTTTCTTTCATTTTCATTTAGTCATTTCTAGGAAAATAAGTCAGTCTAAGCAGATGTGAAATTTTTTTGGCTCTGAAATGCTATAACCAGGACAATAAATCCATCGTCACTGAAATCGTTGAATTCTGGAGGCAAAAAGGATTAATTGACTGGATTTAGGACAACATGAGAGACTAGGAAAACTAATCGGTATATTGGGGTCAAGAGGTCAAACTCTCATATGGAGAGGTATTTTTAAGCGAATATAACTCTGCCAAGATGTTCCTTTTCAGTCATCTTGCCAGGGTAGAGAAGAAGGGTTAGGCTTGAGGTTAGCAATTACACCCTTAAAAACCTACTAGGTACTGAAATTGGTACAGCATCACCCCAGCAAGAGCCTGGTAGGGAAGATTCCTCTTTGGAAAGGCTCATGACACAAGCTCATCGAAGCCTACAGCAAGCCAGCTTTGCTGGAAAACCTAACGATCTGAGTTAAAACCAGGTTAGGGACTTGGAACACTGGAACCTTGTTCGAGAGTGGGGAGTCAGCTCAAGTGGTGGATTGGAATCCACTGGGGAGGAGAAGTGTTGCGAGGACAAAGTGGACCTGAAGGTCAGTCGAGAGGGAGGCAGAAGTGGCCAGACAAGGATGGGTCTAGTCGAGAGGTGTTGTCCAGAAGAGTCTACTGGCAGGAAGTGGTACTTGCTCTATGCTTGACAATGCATAAATAATATATATATATATATATATATATATATATATATATATATATATATATATATATATATATATATAGGCAGATGTGTTTATGTACATACAGCTGTGTCCATATGTACAGGCAAATTTATTATGTACATACAGATGTGTGGATATTTGATAAAAGGAGGTGTGAATTCGTTAATTATCCCTCTGTCAAGCATTCCAGTATTGTGAGTAAGTATTTTTAATCAAAATTTCTAATACATTATTTTAAGATGAAGTTGGTAATTTTCCAAATAGGTTTTCAAGCCAAGTCAAATATTGTTTGTTCGTAATGAAATATAAATCCTAATTATCAGAATCATGGCAAATTCTTTTTTGTAGGTGTTTATATGTTTACACCTGTAGACTCCTTTTCCCGCAAACATTCAGTTTCAGTTTCATTAGCAAGTAAGTTTCTTTACGGGTGGAGTTGCTCGCTCCCCCCACCCGACCGTCCTCCTTTATCTAGGCTCAGGACCAACTATGGCAACTGCAAAGCTGTAATTTTTTTTCTGTCAAAGTAACCTTCTCTTAGACGGATTACCTTACACTGATAAGGGGCTCCAACTCCCTTGCTATTTACCCATAGCTGGGAGAAAAGTGCATATTAATGCCTTTCCCAAGGGCATAAGTACGAAGAGAATGTAAACAGTTTTGGCTGAACTCAGCCTATTTAGTATTACATTACGTTACGCCACTCTGCCTCTCTTATTGTAAATTATAAATGATGAAGGAAGGAAAGCTGGGCCCACAAAATAAAGGTCAGAGAATTTGGGAACGGGGTGGGGGCAGAGGTCAAATTCTTTGAATTGACAAGAGGGAGGGAGAGTCTGTAACCCCCCCCCCCCAAAAAAAACCCATGAGTGACATCCAACCTTCTGCACTCAACTTGATCAGGGAAGGAGAAAAAAAAATGAATGAAAACAGAATAAGGAACTTAGATTTGAGATCCACTCGAACTAACGACCCCTTCTTAGTTGTTATTGTCAGAATGTTTCAACTGGTAGTGGAAACTTGGAGCCTATGGGAAAATGGCTTAGTGCAGTGTTTCCTTCTGTGGAATCTTGGGGTTCTGTAAAAAAATTCTGGGACTCCATGAGATTAGATGTCTTCAAATAAAATTTACTAAAAATGTAATTTGAACAAAAAAAGGTATTCACCATATTCAAAATAATAAGTTGGTACAAAAATAAAACATCGCAACAGACTGGACACAAGGATCCAATTATCCAATATTACAAAATTTTCAGAAGATACTGGAGTCCAAGAAGCAACAACATTCTTCACAATAATCTGCTTTTGATAATTAGTTCACGATTACAAATTTATAACAATTAAAAAACAAGAGTTGTTAATTATTTTGAAGTTTCATTCATTACGTTTTTTATATGAATAAATTCTCTCTCGAAAACCATTTTTGTTTCATTTAATGTGTCATTAATATAGGTAAAGATTCACTGATTTTTTTAAGATTGTACAAGGGTTCTGCGGCAAAATAAGTTTGGGAAACACTGGTCCGGTAGATACGAGTGTTGGTTGAGAGTATCTAGTAATCTGTCAGTTGTGATTTCAATCCCTGGGTCAGGTAGGGTAAAAAAAAAAAAGGCATGGATCAGTGAAGATGACATAATGAAGAATTAACTGATTCGAGAAATCCTCAAGCAAGGATAATGGAATGAGAACCCTCTACCCCAATGGATTGAATTCAGGGTTTCGTTTGGAATTTCAAGAGGGTAACCGACAAAGCCAGACACATGGAGAAAACTGGCAAAAAAACATTGTGACTATAACAACCAAGATAAAGATACTAGTCAGAGTAAATTGGTGTATAATAATTCATCTTAGAAATTCATATGAAAATAAACAAATTTTTGGGTAATTGTTTGGTTGAGGTTTGCAAAAAAAAAAAAAAAAAAAAAAGGATGGTGACTTTTAAAGGTGCTGTACAGGATTTTCTAATAAGTCTCTTAAGATGATACATTTTTGATATAATTTATATCATGATAAATGAAAATCATTTGTATTCGTTTCTGCTTTTCAATTGGCAGAATTGAAAAATTTTTCTAAAGGATCCAGAAAAAAATGAATGCATCTAATTTTATGCTAAAATAAACATCGAAAGATGTCAAATTTTGAGTTCTTCAATTTGGTTTCAAACCGCAGTTAGGTTTCTACATATATGATTACATTATGGTTCAAATCACACTTGAAAATTAAATCATAGACCTCTAGTAGCAGATCCCGGAACTATTGGTAGCCGATTCAAAATGTGCTCGACCACAGAGTACCAGATTAAAGAGGTACAATAAGTACTTGAGAAAGAGATGGTGAAAACTAAGTGTTTGGGTTGGTTACTAAAAACCATCAAAATAGGTTTCTTCAATTTTCAAATTGGCCCAGGTTGGCAATGGAGCTAGATGGCTGAAAATTCAAACAAACAAATTAAAACACTTACTCCTAATCATCATTTTTTGTTTTCCAACCCTCTAGATAGGTTTTTAGAGTACGAGTATGAAGAGGGGGTTCAGATTGCAATGTAAACTTATGCTGAATTGCTCCCTAGTTTGTGCCAGTCAGTTGAAGAAAAAAAAAAAAAAAATCCAGACTTCTTTGCGATTACTTCCTCACAAAAGGCAAGAGAGGTAACTTATTCATTGATCACCCACCTCCTTCCATATATTGATAACTACCATTATGGCCTGCTGTTAAAAGATGTTAATCATGTGATAGTTTCTATAAAGAGGCCATTTTTTTTTTTTTCAAATGGTCGAATTCCCAACCTTTCAGATAGCAACTTGTATACACTTACACTGTATATGTAGATATGCAAGTTTTACCTCTTTAAACTTTATGTAAATTAGTAACTTGAAAATTAACAAAAAAAAAACAAACCAAAAAAACCCCCCAAAAAACAAACAACCCATCACAATACATTTCCATATTTCCAGTGTACGAATTATTAGTAACATGTTCAGTGCAACCAATAGTGACACGAAATACGCCAGTTTTTAGAGCTTAGTGTCACGAGGCAGAAATTGAGTCAAGGGCATTGACGTAGCTATTTATATAGCCACACGAGCGTCACAAGCAATATCAAGGTTCACACCAACTTGCCAGCTAAAAATCCACAAACTCCAAATTTCTCCCAAAACAGATAATTCAACACTGGGATAATTGATGACCCCCCTACCTTCCATTCAGTTACCCTTAGCTATCTACATCAAATATATAAAAAGAACAACACATGATACGTCATTAATCTGTGATTCTGAAAAATATGCCCAAATATAAATAATACAAAGCTACAAACGCCTTTTCAAAAGACTTGCTTTTTTAAATATCAAACAAAAATAAAAAAAGAAAAAAGGAAAAAAAGTAAAAAGAAAAAAAGAAATAAAGGAAAAAATAAAGGAAAAAAAGAAAAAAAAAGGAAAAAGAGAAAAAAAGGAAAAAGAGAAAAAAAGGAAAAAGAGAAAAAAAGGAAAAAGAGAAAAAAAGGAAAGAGAAAAAAAGGAAAAAGAGAAAAAAAGGAAAAAGAGAAAAAAAGAATAAAGAAAAAAAAGAATAAAGAAAAAAAAGAATAAAGAAAAAAAAGAAAAAGGAAAGAAAAGAAAAAAGAAAGAAAAGAAAAAAAGAAAGAAAAGAAAAAAGAAAAAAAAAAGGAAAAAAAGAAAAAGAAGGTGCCTCCCTCCCACGATCGAGAAGTAGTTGTACTTGACTTCTCAATTCTCTTTCAATTTCAGGATTTCCTTAATATTTGGGTGTAGATGACTTTCTCTTTACAATATATTTGAATTGAATTGAAAGCCTCAAGTTCAAAGGATTAGTGTTCATTCAATAAAACCATTGAGAAGCTCTTTACGACTGGTCACACAGAAAGTATGGGGGGGGGGGGCTATAAATTTCTAAGTTCCATTTGATAAAAATTTTTCAAAATCTATCTATGTGAGGGATTTGGCTGTTGAAATGTATTAAAAAAAAAAAAAAAAAAAAAAAAAAGAAAAAGCTGATTTATATATATATGTATACATATGTATGTAAATATATATAAACATACAAAATCCCCTGACATTTTGAACGATTTTTGGAAAATCTTAAAAACCCCCACACAATTTATAAAATTCCATGACCTTGAGAAATTAATGTCTCCCCCAACAGGTGAGAACCTTGCAAGTGCATCATCAGTTTCATTTCATTAACGCTACCAGCTACCTTGGATAGCACAACAAAATAAGAATGCTCTCTGAGTGCCACTAGGCAGAAACCGAATCAAATATGTTGGCGTAGCTATTTATAACCTTGAATAAAACTGCTGAATAACTGCACATGTGCAGCAGAGGCAATGCAGAGTGTGCTGCAAATGCACATACGCATTGCCTGACATTCAACACGTTAAGGAGACACTTCACAAAGTGTTGGTTGTCTCTTTTTGACAGATTCAATATTAACATGGCCTTATTTAAGCTTTCACTATACAGGGCGTCTCTGTACCAGACATCGATCAAAGGCCGTCTTGAACGTCTTTTATGGTGATCAGTTGATTATATCTTGGACAACTTGATTTTTATATAAACTTTTGATTTATTTTTTTTATTGAATTAACTATTGATCAAATTAAAACTATACAAAAAAATTTTTAAAAAACAAATAAATATAAATACATAGTCTCAGTTCATTAAATAAACTTATGTTAAATGATTGAATAAGTAAATAGTTATTTGATTTAAATAATCTCCATGTTGAAAGAATGTCTAAAAAAAAAAAAAAAAAAAAACAAAAAAAAAACCCCACCCCAACAAAAAATAAACAATCTTTTCTTAAAAGCAAAAAAAGTCTAAACTTGAAAAATATACTTGTTATACAAATGACCGGGATGTAATTGTCCAGGATACAAATGTCCTAATACCATCTTTTATATATTTATTGTATGCTTAGTTCCAACAATTGCATGTTTTCTTGACAACTGAATTGCTTAAAAACCATTCGTAGTAATTTTCAAATTTCTAAATTTTCCTCATTTCCAGACCTATTATTGACAATGAATGTGCAAGAGGGAATTTTCGTGGTAATACGCAAGATAAAAAGTTATAAAGAGTGATCAAATTAGGGAAAAGTTTAAGAGAAAATTCCATGAAACAGGTCATAAAGTTATTTAAAAAAAATCCTTATTATTTCAATAGATAGTTGCTTTTTTGAGACTGTATTTCTTACGGATATTTTGGACTTAAACAGATCAACAGGTAAGGAAGACCAATCTATGAGCCAGGTTATGTTTCGACCATCTTTACAAGTTAAATGCTGTATTTGTCAATGTTGACCTTTTCACCTTGACTGTCTGATGAAAATGAGGCAGTTGTATGCCTGGATTTGACATCTACTGGTAAGTGTAGGTGCAAACCTTGACTAGTCACACAATTCTAGTGGTTCACATAATATTGAAACAAAATTATATTGTAAAAAAAATAAAAGACTAAAAAGCTTTTCAATTTCTTCTCCACAGAAATACAACCACCATTAACCCCATTACACCTCTAAATCATTTCCAATCTTGATTTATCATTAAAAATAAATTTCATTTCTTTTCACCTTTAACTATCATGTAACCCACTGCAGGGTCATTGAGGCACCACAGATAATTTCATTGTGGGTGTGTCAAGGGCAAGATAGCTTGATGGAGCCCAGCCCTCTTCAGGCTGATATACTAATTAAATTTTCACTGGGTGCAAATTATTCTGCATATAAGAAACTGACAGTCAAATGGAAGTGGCGTGGCCTTATGATTTTGCTATACAGAGGAAGTCACTTATTGTGATCACTTTGGGACAAACCCTTTTAGAAAACAACTGGCGGAACAAACGATATAAAAATTGGAACAATTTACATTCTTTCTTATAAATTTGCTTGTTTTTTTTTTTTAAATCATTGATATAAACAGCTCAACATTATAAGAAATTAACTGACTTTTTAAATAGATTTTCAATTAATTTTAAATTAAGTGTTTGGGACCAACTGATTTTGATAATGATTATAATAAATGGCTTGGTATTTCTGAATGGTTACTTGTGTATGAGCAATACCCAAATAACTTGTGAAGTTATACTGATCTCAAATGGTGGCTTCAGTGTTGTGCTATATTCCACCTCATAGGTCATATTCATCTATGTGAACTCCCCTAATGAAAGAGGCTACTGCCTTTGATATTATAGGATTGGGAAAAATCAGTTTAGCTGGTTAATACAGGTCTGAAACTGAATTAACACCACAAAATTTTAGAATTAAATTTATAGCAAGTACCAAAGGTATCCGACACATTTCAAAAAGTTCATTTAAACATCTTTATAAAGCTTTAAAATTGACAGAATTTGGACCAAAGGTTGAAAAAAAAAAAGATAAAAAAAATATTGAAATAAGATTGAATAGTGAAGAGTTATGTAAAAATAATCAGGAATCTTTGATCGAAATTCTGTCAATTTTCAAGTCGTATAGGTATGTTGAACTGAACTTTTTGGAATGTACAGGATACATTTTGGTACTCACTGTATATAGTATAGTATCATATATGACATAAGACTACATACAACTTGTATAAGTCTTTCTTTCACTTTGAGCAGTTGTTCTTCCGATGGTCCATTTCCTTTCGCTTCCGGTGTGGAACTCCCGTGGTTGGAGGACGAACTGCAAATCAATTCCGAGGATTTGGGTTCTTCACAGCTATAAATCACCGACAGGCTTTCGGGTCCCGAATCGTTCCACGACCATGTGGAACGTAGAGGCCAAGTTTTGGTACATGCTGGGTCCAGTGCCTCTATCACAGTGTCGGCTGCAACGTCTGGCTTACTCTCCCATAGGGGGAACGTACTTTTGGTTTCATCCCTGAGGGGAGACGAAGAAAAATCAGCTACAGAGTCAACATCCTTTGCGATAAATACATTGTGTGATGTAGAATTTACTAATTTTGCAAAGCTACTATTAAAGTCTGGTATATGTACCGAGCTGTACGCAGGAGTAGATTGTAATGACCGAGGATCGAGTACAGGCGGTAACGGCAATGATGGTGTCGATAGAGAGCCTTGACCCCAACAAGGGTCTAACAGAGATCTGGGATCACACTTTGGTTGGGTTAAGGTCTGCTTTTGCACTGGGCTGCAATTAAGTAATTCTACAAGTGGCTGGGTGGCTGGAGCCATCTGGCCAAAATGGTCATCTGCCCGGACGCTCAAAGCCTAAAAATAGAAGAGGGAGAATCAAAATAGTCATTTTATAGACAAATACATTATCGGACAAAAAATAATATGAAACTTTTCATATGAGCTAACCCATTTTGTTCTTGTTTCTGTTAAACAACCGTAACCATCAAAGGTGGCAATAAGGTTCTATCCCGGAATTTTTGAGATGAGGTATTATTATTATTTCTATTGATATTCTGACCATCCTCATCTTTGTTGTTTTTCATACAACGTTTCGGCCGTTGCACTCTACGGCCTTCGTTACCTCCCAAAAATCTCCCAGATGATACCTGACGAAGGCCGTAGAGTGCAACAGCCGAAACGTTATATGAAAAACAACAAAGATGAGGATGGTCCGAATATCAATAGAAATAAGGTTCTATCCTTTATTATATTTGTGCAAGTCTGTTCAAGTGTTCCACTACTCCTGGCCATATCGTTTTGTCTACAGACTTGAAAATTGGCATCAGTACTCCACTACACCCCTTCTAAATATATATACATCTTTTTTCATTTCAGAAAAAAAAAGAAAAAAAAAAGAAAAAAAAAAAAAGAGACTTTTTGGGAGACTTTTTCCGACGGGTTTATTAATAGCATCTAGATTCTGGAGAATCTTGATGTTTCTTTAATCTATTTTTGATGTTTTCCAATAGAAAACATCAGTGATGTCATAAACAGAATTTATTCTGACCATATTTATTCTTCAAACGAATTTTTTTTTTTACATGACTTCAAATTTAGATGCTATGGCTGTTGAATTATTGAATGGGAGGGCGAATCATATCTCTATTTATATCGAATCTGTAATAAATATTAAACTAAATCTACTTGATTCAATTATCGACTGTGATGGCGATTACTTTTTATATTTGTTATTCTTCAAGTTCACTATTTTTACTACGTAGATGTGTGGTAATCTACTTAATGATAATATACAGGAGTTGTGTCCCTTAGTGTAACAGAGGAGTTATATATAAATACACACGGTGTATTATTATAGGGAGAAGATCTATTAGGTTATTACACATTAAATGTTATTTTTTTCATCGTAGAGAATAGTGCTAAAAGAGAGAAATTTAGTAGCATATTTTGCAGATTCACTGTAAATAGAGATATAAATTGCCTTCATAATTGATAATTCTACAACTGAAGCATCAAAATTTGAAGTTGTGTAAAATGGATCCCCAGAGATCACATAAGAAACCGAGGCCGACAGAACACAAGATGCAGAGATGAACTGTACAGATTCAGGAAATACTGGCTCCGCGACGCCCATGATAGAGAATTGTGGCGAATCTTGGGAAAGGTCTATGTCCAACGACGGACGTTAAAAGACTGATGATAATGATGAAAAAAATTCCACCAGAGAATAAATATGGTCAGAATAAATTCTATCTATGACATCACTGATGAGTAGAATAGAGTATTGGAAACATCTAGATTAATAATAAAATAATAAAAGAGGCCCCCAAAAAGGTCAGAAAAGCTTTTCCTCCCACCCAAATAAAAAAAGGCATCTCCAGAGAGGGACTGGTAGACTACTGATGTCGATTTTCAACTCTGTAAATGAAACGGTATGGGCAGGTGTGCTTGAACACATGAACAAAAACAAACACACACACGTATATTATATATATATATATATATATATATATATATATATATATATATATATATATGAAAAGGATAGAACCCTTCACCATCTTTGATGGCTATGGTTGTTCAATTTGTCATTAATGAAGACTTTTGATGCAATGGTGTTCACCCAAGAAAATAAACTTATTTTCAAATATGATTCCAAATTAGGATATAATGTTACTCAAGCTGCTGATAACGTCAACAAAGTAACTGGAGTGAACACTACTACAATTTTCAGCATTGGTTCAATAGACTTGGGTCAGAAAATATGCATTATATATATATATATATATATATATATATATATATATATATATATATATGTAAAACTTTGAGGGAGGCCTAAACCCATCTTCAAAGATGTAGAATTATCAAAGCCATCAACCAATAAACAATGATACAAACACTTTCTAGAGACATCAGGACTTCAACAGTTAACCATATCACGTCTTCTCAAGGCAACAAAACATGATAAAATGTTGGAAAACTAGTTCTATATGAACTGAATGAAATGCCACATAACAGTTCCAGACCCAATAACTCTCAGCCGACTGTATCTAAGCTCTGAGAATTGGGATATGAAGTCTTGAAGTATCCAACATATTGAATTGACATTTCTCCAACAGATTATCATCTTATTTCTATTATTATTCGGACTATCCTCATCTGGGTTGTTTTTCATACAACGTTTCGGGCGTAGTACTCTACGGCCTTCATCAGGTATCACATGGACACATAGCATAGTGGTTAGAGAATCAGACAGAATTACTGCAAGTAATCTAATGGTTCTAGGTTCAATCCCAGTGTGAGACAATAATAATTTGAAAATACTACTACTACTAAGAGGAGAGTGTGGTCTATATACCCTTGTCGGTTAAATAAAAGGTTCAGTTTGTTACTTCCCCACACCTACCAGATGATACCTGATGAAGGCCGTAGAGTACAACGGCCGAAATGTTGTATGAAAAACAACCAAGATGAGGATAGTCCGAATAATAATAGAAATAATAATAATAATAATAATACCTCATCTCAAAAATTCAGAGAAACAGATTATCATCTTTTAAAGCATTTAGAACTTCATATCCATTAATGAAAGGTTCAACAACAGGGAACCTTTATTTCTAGATTTTAATAAATTTATGACCATGAAACAAAAATCTTTATATAAATGGCATATTATCATTAGAGGATTTGGGGGAAAAAAGGTCATATTTCAATTAAATATCAACGTGTTTTTCGTTGTTTAGATCAATCTTCTTACTATACATAAAAATTAACATTACATATAAAACAAACTGATAAGAATAATTGTTGACAAAAATTTGATTAAGATTACAAGTTAGAATTTTCAAGGTTAAACAAAAAAAAAAACACACAGGAAAAATAATTGATAATTATAATTCTCATACAGAAATATTAATACGAATAAATGTAATTAATAATGGTGGAAGGAGAAAAGTTATTTACTAAACTATCTTCATCTTAAGATCTGACCTTTTGACATTACATTAGACCTTCACTAACCCGGCAACTAGTAATCTGATTTCTTCACTAATTTGGCACCGATTTCAAGGGGTACTGCATATTGTTTTGATTGCACTAGATGGATTCAGCTGTTAATACACTGTTGAAGATTGCCAAAACTGAAACTCAGTGTTGCCGACTCAAAAAATATATTCATAGTAGCTTGACTACCAAAAAGTGCTAAATGATAAAAAAATAGCCAGAAATTGCTCTAAAACACCAAAACTATGCTAAAATGGTAAAAATAAACTGCCAAAATGTTTATGCACTTCCATGTTAATTCAGTGATTTTCACACTGCCAAATTTTTATTTGTCAAAGACGAAATTCCATCCTAAGATTGATATTAAACATCCATGGTCTGATGAACCGTCATGCAATTCTCGATTAATATAATTTGCTTTTTTTCCAACCCCAGTTGAGGCTCAAGTGAATGAACATAGTCGATCCTGAACCATAAATCAAAAACATCACGGTTAAACCCTCGGTAAAAAATAACCCTGGAGTGGTGCATTGATTGAAAGTTTGTGTGAGTGTTACAATATATATTCACCCATAAAACATAAGGAGAAAGAAAAAAAAATGCTATATCTTTTAGCTGATTAGTGAGAAAAACAATGACAAGCGGTCAGATAAAGTGGTTTGAGCTTTGTGTAAGTGAAGGGGTTGAACTATTTGGAGATATGGTGGAAAACAGATCAAGGGTGTTTCATGGAGAATTAAGATTACATTTAATGTTTCTGTCACCTTATCTAACTTGTGCTGATTGAATTATATTTTAAAAGGTAGGTTGAAGTGGTTAGGTCTTGTTTAGAGGTAATCCAGCTATGATTCATCATTTTCATTAATCCGGCACTCCTCATATTCTGAAGGTGCTGGGTAAGTAAAAGTCTATTGCGTTTGTATATATTTCCTTCATTCTTTTTTTTGAGCCATAACATTGTAAGGTAATTCTTGTAAATCATGCACTAAAAAAACATTGAACCCCCCCCCCCAAAAAAACAACCTTTTTACAGCTAAAAATGACTAGATTCAATTTTTCATTTCCAGATAATTCATAGCTAAAAATGTTAAGTGCGCTAAAAAAATCATACAAAGGCTCCTGAAAGGTTGAATACCTAATTAATTGATGGTTGAATTATATTAGATAAATACATTATTTAAAATCATATTTTGATAAAAAAAAAACAAAATATGACATTTAGTATAATAATAGCCTTGATATCTGATGAATACCTTGGTTAATAAGAGGTGAGAAAAATAAATTAATGGCTTATACTTTCTTTATTGTGTTAATATTTGATAAATGTTTCATTTATTTTCATTACTGTAGATCGATAAGTATGCTTGGAAAATCAAACAAAGGTTTTATCAATTAATTAAGGTTTGAATTTTAATAGATATATCATTATAGATCATAATAATTACACATTTTTTTTTTATTGTGTATAATCAAAATTATTTGTATAACTTTCAAAGCATACATGAAAAGATCTATCCACTTCTAATCAATTTCAGCCACAAAGGGAGATAACTCTTTCCTATATTTTCACAAGTCTTTTTAGTGCCAGAATTGCAAAGATCACTGACTGTGAAGTAAATTAAAGACCCACCCCCATCAAAAGATCACAAATATAATTTTTTAAAAATCTGTAGGGTTTATTTTTTTTTTAATCCAAACAAATAAAATGTTTTAATATCATATTTGCATGTTACATGAGGGACTTGATGGGAATCTTAAAATATATCAAAAATCGAATTAAATACACACTTTTGACTGAATTTAAAAAAATATTTCCATTAATTTTTTTTCAACAAAATAGATAATACCCTTTCCATGAATAAATTCATTCATAATGAATAAATACTAGAAATCAGGCAATCATTTAGTTTCGAACTGTTGAAATAGTATTATCTGAATGGAAGTGATTTTGACAGTTCACCATTTTTTTCAAATACTAGAATGTTCTGTTTTCTTTCATGAATTCACTCATTTCTTTTTTATCTATGAAATTTTATTTGAGAAAACTTCACACCCGCACACTCCTAATATCAAAATGGTGCATAGATGAAAAAGAAAAAAAAAGAACATTTCAGTTATTTAAAAAAAATGGATAAGTGTTAAAATCAGTACCATTGAGATGATCAAATTTCACTTTTTGAAACTCAACAATTGCCGAAAAGTAAAAGAAATTAAAAAATTAGTTTATTTTTAAAAGATTTTAAAAATCTGAGTGTTTTAGTGTGAAAATTTTCCTATATGCCAAATATTACATCCCATCGTCTAAATAGCGTAAACAACTTTTTTAAAGACAAAAATCAACATACATTTTTATACCAGAATTTTCTCCATTTTTCTTACAAAGGGGACCAAGGATATTACCATAGATGACTTTCATACAAGTTTTGGGCGTTTTTTCGCCAAAAAGTGCGTGGAGGTACCCAATAGTAAACACCCTTTAAAAAAACTAATTCTTTTCATCTTTATGTACAATTAAACTAGAAAAATTACTTCAGCTATCATTTTTATCTAGTTAGTAATTTTTCAGGAGGTCATTTCATTCCTCTCCCTTCAAATATCTATACTCTTACTTTTCGTTTCAGGAAAATATATGTCTTGACTGTCTTTGAAACAAAAAACGACGCAGAAATCAGGAGAGTTTTCATCAGAAAATGAAAAAAAAATTCATTTAATAAATTAGATGTATAAAATAATAATCGAAATAATTCTGGCTGACAGAACAAAAACTGTCTTCTCTAGCAAGAATAAAAAAAACCCTGAAAGCTTTAAAGGGGTGTTTTATGTGTCTTTAGAACAAAAAATATCAATCAGAAAGACATTTTTATTTAATGAATTATAATCAATCAGAGAATTATGAATTTTCAATTAGATTAATAAAATACTAATCGAAGTATCTAGTAATTTTAGATGACATTAAAAACACTAACGTGGTAATGATTAAAGACTTACACCTTTTCTCACACCTGACTTTGAAAGTTTAAATGAGAAAAAAATAACTGGACCCACCCATCCCCGAAATTGTCATGTCAATCTAAATACGCTAATTACAATTATTAGATTCATCATTAGTATTTTTCTGGCTACTAATTTTTGGTTATATCTATCACTAATTCTAATTTTAATTAAGGTGAAGGTAAATACTAGGGTAAAAGAAAGGGAGATAACTACTAATTACAGGACAAATGAAAGCAGAAAACTTGACCATTTAAAACTGTAATTTTATTAAATCTAACTACTTAGTTTTAGGTTAGTACTACCATAAACAAAACAATTAAATGTTTTTTTCTCCTTATTTGTAACACTAAGACAAATATGGATGAAATTAATACCATAAAATGATCATATAAATTTTCTTTGACATTTCTAACAATATTTCTTTACGCGAACATACGTAAATAAAAAGTAAACAGTCTCTTTTTTTATCCAAATCGTCTGCGTAATTTACACATAATGCTTTTCTGTACATCATCTAAAAGGGGAACCCCCCTTTTTTTCTTTGCGAACCTCAGTCAGACGATTACCGGTAAATAGTAGGAAAGAAATTAACGGGTTTACAATACTTCATCATCTACTCAAGAAAGGTGAAAAATAATGATAAAATACAAATTAGCCCAACAGGGATTTACAGGTGATTAGATATAAGACTGTTTTAATCTAATTAAAATTTATAATTAGGTAATAATTAACGAATTTAACGTTTTTGAATTAATAAGATTTACAAAAACACCTGACTTGAAAAAAACAACAAAGTTTATGAGAAGAAAATAATTAGTTAAAACTCAGAAATTGTCATCTTTGACATTAATATATACCCAATAAAACATTCAAATAAATACGTGTGATTCGATTGGGTCTATTTTAATTAATAAACAGGTGTTAATTAAAGGTGTGTTGATTTTTGGGGGGTGAAAGAAAGAAACCGTCGAGAAATTTCGTTTTTTGACCTCTGAAAGGTTACGCAATACTTTCTTGAGTCAGGGTGAAAAATCGATGCTTTTACGGGCGAAATTGGAGACTTTTATCAATAATTGAAACCCCCAAGAACAGGTAAAACCCAGGTAAATATATAAATATACATATTTTGATAAAAATGAAAAGAAATCGAAATCAGTTCCTCTTACAGTGCAATGTCCTCTGACGACTTTTTCGTCGGATTTATTATTCGTATGATCCAGATGAGTCACGAACGAAGAGACCCTCGTTTGAGTCCATTTTATCAGATTCAGGTTCAAATTCCGGACCTGAACAGGCATTTTTGGTGTCTTGTCTTGTTAGTACCTTCGTAGAGTAAATTCAGGACCAAATATTAACAAAAACGGAGAAGATAAACCCAGACATGCCTTCTTCACGGATTTTTGTTGTGGGTGCCATTAGGACGAAAGTTAAAGGAGGAAGTCGACGAGTGAGCATGCGCTCATCTGTTTGAAGCCGGAAGTGACCTCCACGTGGGTTGGCTAAGCTTTCAGTTGCTGAATTTTCTAATAGGATAGTGGATTAAGTGACGCCACTTCGGGCGCTAGTTGCATCCAAGTCAAATTCAAGTTCATCGCAAGCCAAGAGAAATTTGTGGTACGAGAAGTGCAGACGGTGACAAATGATGGTGCCGTAGCTAAAAGAGCTAGTATCAAATTTTCTGCTATGACGTTATACTTCGTGACCGACAACCGGCTTGGGCGCTAAAAATGATTTAAATCCGGCCATAATTCGAACCTCTGATCTTGAGATCGACCGTCAAATTGCATATCTATTAAGACAACCTCCTACTTCTTGTAGATAGGGTGAACCTAACTTGGAAAAATACCTCTAAGTTAAAAGTTTAATTTAAAAAAAAACAACAATTTTTAAATCATTCGAATTTAGTCTGTGTTACGCTCCATCGGCAAAATTTACTTATTTTCTGTAAAGAAAAGTTTGATTTCGCTTTGATTACATAAAATTTTGATCTTGAAATATTATTTCTTTCTATCATTATTTTGATTAAATAAGCTTTCGATCAAATTAAAACTACGTAAATATTTATTTTTTGTAAAAAGAAAAAGTTAAAACTCCGCGAAATAGGTAATTTCGCTGATTCAGCGTAGGATAAACACTAGTTTACCTTTGCTGTCAAAAAATGAAGGAAATGGATAACTTTGCAATAACGTAAAAGCTCTGGCGTGAAGCTAATTCAATCGAGAATTTGCCACAGTACTCAAATTATTGTAGACAATAATCTTTCCCTTTCAAATGATGGAAGGGAAGTAACTCATGTGTGAATCAAGTCAATCCCCATGCGTTACATGCGGACCAACCAACCAATACACTCTGTATCAAATATAATAAGATTTATCAAACAAGTATCGATACAATAAACTCATTTTAAACAATGTAAATTAAATTTAATATCTTAGTTGAATTTTCATTACATTTTTTTCAATCTTTCTTCTGTCTTTCTGTCTCTCTCTCTAGTTTCTCCTATCTCCAACGCATTCCCGCACAGCTGCCCCATCGGGAGAGCGAGGATTTGACTCAGCTGGCGACATTCGCACAGCAATAGATGTCCCTGGAAAAAAGGAAGACGGAAACAACTTTACAGCACATAGATGTAGGCAACTTATAAGATGATGTAACTTGACAATCAATCAGAGGGGACCTTACCGCGTACGTCTGAACAGACACTCTCTCGTGGGGTTACACGGTCAGCAGTGAGACACCATCGAGTAAGCTTGTGTACTGTGTAACTTGCATTCACAATGATTGAGCCCGTCCATTTCTCACGACTTGTTCAGTTTGTTTTTGCAAACCATTGCACCCGCAGGTTTGTCAGGACCCTTACAGATCAGATTTGGCACTCTGCAACTTCTGGCTTTCCCCAAAGAAATTTTTAAGCCATTGAAGATATTACGGATGGATTAAAGTGCCACTGCCCTTGGTAGGCTATTTGTTTTTTTCTTCTCTTGTTAATATCAAATAGCTGGATACTTTACGGACACGCATCGTAAATATATCATTCATTCGTCATCCGTAACAGTATACGGACCTGTTTAAACTTTGACATTTTAGTGAAGGACCAACACTGCTTTCCCTTTACCATTTCTGGCTTTGTGCCTTCTTTGTATATTTATACAATTAAACGTTAGCTTTTAATTCATTCCTAACGATTAGCAGCACGGGAAATGATATCAGCAACCCAAGTTCAAACTCTGGCTGAGACAGTTCAATTTGCACTAATGCCATTGGGAAAGGCATGAATCCATTTCTTCTCATCCTAGCTATGGCAAACAGTAAAGGAGACAGTATATTCAGAAAGAAACCGTGAAAGTTCAAGCCTTCGTCCAGCAAACGGAGTTGGGAGCGTCTTCCAGAAATATACTGTTAACGGGGTTCTGATGAAGCTTCGACAGGTTTGACGACCTGAAATTATGATAAACTGCTGGAATAAAATAGAATGAAGACGGACATTGGATAACGTAACTGCAGTTTCCATCTCCCCTTAACACCTTGAGTACAAGGAGACTATTACAAAAAATATCGAATTCGTCCGAGGTGATAAGATGTCTATCAGGAGTGAGCCTTGATGGTTGTTGCCCTTAAAAACGTGGAACCTCACCAAAAGATTGAGCCCTGAACTGAGACCCATGCAACACGCACAAGAGAGAACCATGCTCAACCTCACATGGAGAGATCACAAGACAGCACAGTCGATTAGAAAAAAACAAGAGTCAGAGATATCATAGAATCAATAAGAAAGCTCAAATAGCAATGGGCTGGCCATATTGCAAGAATTTCTGACAACCGCTATACCTCACAGTTCACAACATGGATCTCCAGAAATCATATGCGAGACTGTATCCGGCAAAAAAAAAAAAAAAAAAAAAAAAAATAATAATCATGCTCAACCTCATAGCACAGAGAAAAAACAGGAGTTGGGGTTATCATAGAATCCATAAGAAAGCTTAAATGGCAATGGGCTGTATATGTTACGCGAATGTCGGACAACCGCTGAACATCATGACTCACAGCGTGAATCCCCAGAGATCATATGCGAAACTGGGACCAACAAAATATAAAATGGCGTGACGAGCTAGACAAGTTCAGAAAGTATTGGCTCCGTGACGCTCATGATAGAGAGGACTGGCGAATCTCGGGGAGGGTCTATGTCCAACGACGGACGCTGGAAGACTGTTGCTGCTCCTGCTGCTGATGAGAAGATGTCCTTAGGCTACTCATCGTACGATCATAGACCTTTCAACGATTCAGATAACTCCGCCGAATGATTCAAAATCCCTAGATACATCAACTTTCCCTTCTAAGCAGATAGAAGCACGCACCTAATTTTATCTGTGGGAACCTTCAGATACCATACCATAAATCCTATCTTAATGGAGACATTAACAAATACGTAATGAACCCCCCAGAAATCATTCTCAAACGTACCTCGGTGCACCTTACTTCACAAACTACTCTTACTACTACATACAACGAGCAAGTTCAACAACAGAGAAATTTATCTAAAGAACGTGAACTATAATCAGATAACCTTTTAACCTCGTACTGCAGGTAAAAATAAACTCGTCGTTATATTTTTGTCAACTTATATAATACACAGTGAATATAGGTTGATATTTAGTGACGCACGCAATGGAAGGGAAGTAACTCTCATATTTTTATGCAAGAGTCACTTCCCTTGGACAACGCTAATCATATCGTTGAAGATGATTTTAACACAGTAGTATTTGAATTCTGTGATAATCACTCTATTGAATTAACTTCACGCCATCTTTATATTCTGAGCTTTTTGCAACTGAAAAATTGCTTTAATATTACCATCGTATTTCAACAGCAAGGATGTATTGTTTTTTTTATATTACTAGTATAATTCCCGTGAAAATGACTGAATTATTTATGTTATATATGGATGAATTATAGATTGGCGCAGCACACTCTTCAGACTCATATTTTCCTCCATTATGGTTTTGAGTAGTATGGCGTTCTTAGTTAAAGCAAAAGCAATGATAGGTGAGGCAGACAAACGAGTAAAAGTGTAATCAGCAGCAGCCGCTCCAGCTGCGCCTGATGCTTGCTTGGTCGGTTGTTAATTCCATTCAATATTCAAGCAGTTGTATTCATGCGTCATCAACCAACGAGATGGAGAGAGAGAGAGAGAGAGAGAGAGAGAGAGAGAGAGAGGGGGAGAGAGAGAGAGAAGGAAAGGGGAAAGAAAGAGAAAAAAGAGAAAGAAAAAAAGAAGGAGAGAAAGGAAAAAGAAAGAAAGAGAGAAATAAAGAGAGGGAGAGAAAATGGAAAGCTAAGAGAGAAGGACAGTGAGTGAGTTAGATTTATAATCTTATATCATTGGTCAGTTATCTGGTGTCGCTAATGATGATGATGATGATGATGATAATAATAATAATAATCATTAAACATACATTTCTGATGACATTTACTAAAAAAACATATTAGCGACATCTGATGTAACATTTTCTATATTGCTATTGATAAAAAAAGATAGGATTATTTATATTATATATAAATGTTTAAATTGTAATTGGTGCAACACAGTCTTGAGATTTACATTTTCCTCCATTTTGGTTTTATGCATTTAGACGTTCTGAATATAAACAAAAGCAGTAGCAAGTGAAGCAGGCAAGCGTGTAAAAGTATAATCAGCAGCAGCCGTTCCAGCTGCGTCTGTTGTCTCCTTGGTCGGTTGTTAATTCAACCCAAAATTCAAGCAGTGGACTAATTATTTATCAGTAATTATTAATTTACGACTCATTGTTCTAGAATCCTTTTTTCTAAGGTCTAATTGAATCCATGATAACATTGTTTATAAGTAATGATAAGCTTGACTGCGCTGTAGTAAAACTCGTTTGTTTCAATAAATCTAAGAGGTGAACAAAACAATATTATTCCAAAACTATGTGTCCCGTTTCAACTCCTTTATTAGTTGTTCCTGTAATAAAAGAAGTCGATCTGTGTTGAAAGAGTGAATCCATCATCAGTTTATGTGTATGTAACTTCTATTCGAGCGGTCATGACGTCACTGGTTTTGGTGAAGTCATTGCGATTCTTGTGTCAAACGAAAATTAAGTCAAAACTCAATAGTAGGAATTTGGCAATATTTTTCGTAACAGGAATCTAATGTTTACAAAAGAAAAAAAACAAAACAAAAAAAACCCAGAATTCGCGAACGCGAGTTGACTCGGCATGGCGTCATGACATCACTCTTTCTTTTCCCCGTCTCTCTTTTATTCATGTCTTAAAATCAAAAGTCTTGATTTCAAATGTCTGACAAATTCATGATTATAAAGTTGACTGTATGAGTTTGACAACAGAAGTTTGCTTACCTCACTGTCCTTGATAATTCACGAAAATTTATTTCTCTTTCTCCTTCGTCCAGACCTCCGGTGAACCACCCTCATTTTTCTCTTTCGCCCTCCCCTCGTCCTCCGTGCGACAATTAGTAATGTTACATATTAATTTTTCCCGGTCGTTTCATGCTGGATTGATATGTAACTTGGCCCAGACCTTCGGATAAACCATCCTCATCTTTTATTCTATTGGTGTCCCACGCATAAAGCTCTAGTAGAAATTTGAAATTATGCACACAGACTCCCTTCAATGAATGAGGAAAACAGTTTTTTGTTTTTTGAAAAGTCGTACAAGTGGCTGTAATAGTTTTATTTTTCTATCTCACACACGTGCAGGCTACTGTAATGTACTTAGAATGGAGTTCGAACCTGGAACAACCAGTCTTGTGATCCACTATTATTATCAAACTCCTACACCTGAGTTATGGATTTATTTCCGTAAGTCATGACAATGACAATGTCCACATAAAAGAACAAAAACAAAAATAAAAAACTACAAAACAGTGACGAATAAGTGATATACGCAAAAACTAATGATGAATCGACTCCCAACTCCTTATGGAGTTGAAACGGGACACGTAGTTTTTGAAAAAAATATTATATCGAGAAATAAATTCTATTTTGTTTATCTTTTAGATTTTACTGAACCAAGGAAGTTTGAATCTAACGTAGCTAAGCTTGTTTTTAATTAATCTTAATATCTTTTTGCGCGAAGGAGAGTTTGAATGATTCAAAGGCAAATATGCAATAAACTAAATTGCAGGGTCAACAATGCAATTTTAAAAGCGCTTGTCGGAACACAAAGATTAAAAGAATTGACTTCTCCATATTACCAGAAAATACATTTAAGAAACATTTCTGAGTTATGTCAATGCGATTCTAGAAGTTAGCGCTTGTCGGAACACAAAGATTAAAAGAATTGACTTCTCCATATTACCAGAAAATGCATTTAAGAAACATTTCTGAGTTATGTCAATGCGATTCTAGAAGTTAGCGCTTGTCGGAACACAAAGATTAAAAGAATTGACTTCTCCATATTACCAGAAAATGCATTTAAGAAACATTTCTGAGTTATGTCAATGCGATTCTAGAAGTTAGCACTTGTCGGAACACAAAGATCAAAAGAATTGACCTCTCCATATTACCAGAAAATGCATTCAAGAAACATTTCTGAGTTATGTCAATGCGATTCTAGAAGTTAGCGCTTGTCGGAACACAAAGATTAAAAGAATTGACTTCTCCATATTACCAGAAAATGCATTTAAGAAACATTTCTGAGTTATGTCAATGCGATTCTAGAAGTTAGCGCTTGTCGGAACACAAAGATTAAAAGAATTGACTTCTCCATATTACCAGAAAATGCATTTAAGAAACATTTCTGAGTTATGTCAATGCGATTCTAGAAGTTAGCGCTTGTCGGAACACAAAGATTAAAAGAATTGACTTCTCCATATTACCAGAAAATGCATTTAAGAAACATTTCTGAGTTATGTCAATGCGATTCTAGAAGTTAGCGCTTGTCGGAACACAAAGATTAAAAGAATTGACTTCTCCATATTACCAGAAAATGCATTTAAGAAACATTTCTGAGTTATGTCAATGCGATTCTAGAAGTTAGCGCTTGTCGGAACACGAAGATCAAAAGAATTGACCTCTCCATATTACCAGAAAATGCATTCAAGAAACATTTCTGAGTTATGTCAATGCGATTCTAGAAGTTAGCGCTTGTCGGAACACAAAGATTAAAAGAATTGACTTCTCCATATTACCAGAAAATGCATTTAAGAAACATTTCTGAGTTATGTCAATGCGATTCTAGAAGTTAGCGCTTGTCGGAACACAAAGATTAAAAGAATTGACTTCTCCATATTACCAGAAAATGCATTTAAGAAACATTTCTGAGTTATGTCAATGCGATTCTAGAAGTTAGCGCTTGTCGGAACACAAAGATTAAAAGAATTGACTTCTCCATATTACCAGAAAATGCATTTAAGAAACATTTCTGAGTTATGTCAATGCGATTCTAGAAGTTAGCGCTTGTCGGAACACAAAGATTAAAAGAATTGACTTCTCCATATTACCAGAAAATACATTTAAGAAACATTTCTGAGTTATGTCAATGCGATTCTAGAAGTTAGCGCTTGTCGGAACACAAAGATTAAAAGAATTGACTTCTCCATATTACCAGAAAATGCATTTAAGAAACATTTCTGAGTTATGTCAATGCGATTCTAGAAGTTAGCGCTTGTCGGAACACAAAGATTAAAAGAATTGACTTCTCCATATTACCAGAAAATGCATTCAAGAAACATTTCTGAGTTATGTCAATGCGATTCTAGAAGTTAGCGCTTGTCGGAACACAAAGATTAAAAGAATTGACTTCTCCATATTACCAGAAAATGCATTCAAGAAACATTTCTGAGTTATGTCAATGCGATTCTAGAAGTTAGCGCTTGTCGGAACACTAAGATCAAAAGAATTGACTTCTCCATACCACCAGAAAATGCATTTAAGAAACATTTCTTAGTTATATTTTGACATTGATTAATATAAAAAATCGGTATTTCAAACATCATGAATTGCATCATGTTCATAATACTGTAGGATATATTCAGGTTGGAAAGTTAACGGTGTGTAGAAATTATGGTTCTGGATAATTGTAGTAATTATTGTCGAAGAATGGGCGCTCACTGCTTTAGCGGGCCCATGTAGGCGTCAGTGGAAATGTTGATGGAGGAAGGGAGACATATAGAGGACATGCTCGCCAAGTATAAATGTGGATGGAGATATTAAATGGAGCAAAAAGACAAATACAAATAATTAGATGTGAAAAATGAGAGATACGTTTAAGAACTAATGAAGAATGTAAATGAAATGCAAGGAATTGAAACATTAATACATTCGATTGTGTAAAGAAGAGAAAAGTTGGGGCCTGTTGAGTTTAGGTCATTCCTAGGCGTAAAAATGGAAAAAAAAAGAAATAATAAGAATTTAAGGTACACATGGCATTGAGGGTCTAATGTCGTTTCGTCTATCTATTGCGTAGGGCCTTATGGGTCGTGCCTGTCATAATGAATGGTATAGTTGACCAAGGTAGATTATGAAAAAGCAGTTGGTCAGGATAGGTGCAAGAAGGAGCTAAAGAGGCGAAATAATGGATGCAGCGTTTGCGTGTTCGCCAAAAACAGTAGTTGCAGTGTTTGCATTTAATAGCAATGAAGTTCTTGCGAATACTCACATCGATGTGACAAGACAATATATATATATATATATATATATATATATATATATATATATATATATATATATATATATATATATATATAATCACAGTCAGTGAATAGAGACTGCACCGGTCGTGAGTTCAGAGAAGGGTAAAGGAAGATAACCGGCTCGAGATGCCGAGGCTAAAGATAACCGGTTCGAAGACCGGGGCACAGAGGCGTTCGATCACTTGCATTCAGGGCTTTTGTAGAGGGTCATCGAAGGAAGTGACGTTTTAGATACCTAGCTAAAAGAAGGGTTTCGTATCTAACTCTTGACTAAAAATATAGGGGTCGCCACAATACCATCTCGTGATTTCTGACTGCATTTCTTTCATCACAAATAGCTCTTTAATAAAACAGAAATAAAACAACATAAACCTTGGTCATCAGATTTGAAAGTCCGATTTATTAAATCTACCAAAATGGAGAACTTGTCCTTGCAAAATGCAGCAAAATCGTTTCAAACTTTTAAAAGGTCAAGATCGTCTGTTAATTCCTTGAAGCTGTCCAATGCAAACAGAATTGGGCCTCTTCTGAGACATACTCAATCGTAAACATGTCTTTAACCTACGTGCCCGTGAAAATGATGGGATCGTCGAGTATACTTATCAGAATGGTGTTTGGGATGAGTTACTTTTTGTCTTTTGGTAACACTTCCTACGGATTTCATTGAAACAAACTTGACGCCTCAAAATATTGTTTTCAAGATCTCAAATCCTGTTCCTAAGACATTAATATTGATACATAGATCTCTTGTAGGCGATTCAGTTCATCACCGCACTGCTTGCTACGAATAGCATTGAAAAGATTTTCCATAATTATAAAGGTTTCAAGACTTGGTTGGTCAAATCTCATCTTAATCGAGCGAGCCGTTGTATTTATAACTTCATGGTAAATTCTTTTGTAGTGACCTTCAACATTCGTAGGGTGGCAAACATCAACTGTCACTTTCTCACGAATACACATCATTCATAAATCTAGCATTTATTCATATTTAACAAGTATTTTCTGAAATCATGGAACGCGAACAATTCATTGTGTTGTCTATCAGATTGTCGTGCGAGCTCACCCAGTTGAGGGCATATTCCCCAGTACCAACTTCTCCTATGTTTTCTTGAATGGAACCAAGAATTTTTCTCGTTTTGGTGAGAACTAAACAATAACACATATTTCCTATACATCCCCCATTCCATCATTAAGGATTTTACATTCAGATGTAATATATTTTACAGATAAACTTAAAGAATGCCAATGGCAAAGGTCAACCAAGCTCTTGGCTGAAAAAACGAAATTCAGGAAGGGGCATCTGATTTTTTCCAGCATGCTGCACCATTATATATTTGCTCTCCATGTATTTAGACAAAGATAATTGCATTCGAATTGGCGTATGCTTTATTGCAGAAATCATTGTGTCACTTTTTATATTTGTTAGTTTGTGAAAACCAAGAGAGTCTTCTTGGACACAAAGGGAATGAGTAACTGGGCGAATACCTAAGGAAACGTTGCTCCTTGTTTTTGATGTCAGTGTATTCATTACATATAAACGAAGAGAAATTGTTTTCTCTCATCTCCAACGACTGCTTTTTAAAAAAAATTTGGTTTGTCGTGGTTGTCAACTTTTCGTTTTGGTAATCTGGATGAATTTTTTTTCTTGCCTTTTCGTCTGCTTGATAAGCGTTCCCGGAATTTTGAACCATCCTTTGCACGTAATTCCATTAACTGGGTAAAGCTGTCGTCTTCCAGGGATGTATCTCTTTGAAACGCCAAGCCTTGTCTACTATCTGATGAATTTCATGAGCTTTGATCGTTGTTAACAAAGGATTTTGAACGTTGATTGTTGGAAGAAAGAACGAAGGTGCCACAGGCTGAGAATAACGCGTGGAGGTTTCTACAAGTTTTATTTTGTTGTTGACTCAATTGAGATAGAATTTAAAGAATAGTATCAGATGATTCCCACAGATAAAATTAGGAGCGGGATGACTATTACTTAGAAAGGAGTGTGAATGTATCATTCAGCCAAGAAAGGAAAAGATGACGTGTAAGGTAGAGAGAGGAAAATCGCTGAGGAATAAATGGGGGTTTTGTTTTCTTAGAACTTCAGGTCTGTTTTTGGGAATTTCCTGCGAGAGTGTTGAGCCTTCAGCGAATTCTCAGGTGTGTTCTGATTCCAAATTTAGTTATCGTCTTCCCAGTTAAATAGACAAATGAAAGAAGGAGAGTGAGAGAGAAAGAAAGAGAGTTGTATGTTTAACTAAGCTATCTAATTCAGTTATATTTCATTTTAATAAAATCTTTATATATATATATATATATATATATATATATATATATATATATATATATATATATATATATATGCAATGCTTTTCCAACTACGGAATGGAGCACTTTTGTAGATGAGGAATTATGCGTAAGTAAATATATCCCTTAATTCAGTTCTACTGACCGTCTGATTTTGCGTAGGGTAGGGGTAGAGCATTTGCCTCTGGGTCTGAAACGAAGATTTCGATCTTCATGTTACTGGAAGCGATACTGGTTAGTCTATAGCCACACTGAAGAGTTACAATACAACGAAACAGCTTCTGTGGCTGACACAGATATTAATCATTATCATAATCAACGCTCCCTTCTTTAGGGCTGAGCACTCTTAGGTAGGGCACTCGCCTACTTTAAGCTGCTATGCAATACTCTTCCAACTCAAAATGACACAATTATTAATTGTTATAAATACATTTGAAAGTTGAGCTTGCTCTGCCAAAGGCTTGCCATCCTAGTGTGATTCCCCCCCTTGATTTCTTCTTCTTTTGAGGGTCTCATGGAAATTCGTTGTCCTAGGTAGATATAGTGATCTACTTTCTCTAGTTCTGTGTCCTCGATTTTGATCTTAGTGTTTTTATCTCCAATGTGGTTGTTGCACATGATCTTTGTCTTGCTGTCTTTCTCGCTCTCTTCATTTAGTTCATCTATCATTAGTTGGAGGTCGTGTAAGTTCTCTGTGAAAAGGCCAATGTCGTCTGCAAATCTGAGGTTGCTCATTCTGATTCCTTTACTCCCCCAGTCTAGTCTTCTTAAGATAATCTCGAGACAGGCTGTTAAGAGTCTGGGTGAGCTGGTATCACCTTGTCTTACTCCTTTCACGAGCTGAAAGGGGTCCGAGTCTTTACGTAGCCTTATAAAAGAGCTGCCGTGATTGTATATATGTTTCAGCACTTTGACATATACTGGAGTGATGGCCTCCATGAACCAAGAGAAAGATCTGCAAATTGTGAACCATGCAACGTGCACATGAAAGAATTATGCTCAACCTCACATTGAGAGACCACAAGACAGCACAGTACATCCAGGAAAAGACAAGAGCCAGGGACATCATAGCAGTGGGCTAGCCATGTTGCAAGAATGGCAGTCAACTGATGGACATCACGACTCACGACATGGATCTCCCGAGATCACATGCACAACCGAGGCCGGCAGAATATTAGATAGAGAGACGGGTTTGACAAATTCAGAAAGTACTGTCTCTGCGACGCCCATGATAGAGAAGTGTGGTGAATCTTGGGGAAGGTCTATGTCCAACGACGGACGTTGAAAGACTGATGATGATAATGATATATATATTTATCAAATTTGGATCGCTACAGATGTAACATTTTTATTCATTCTCAACGAAGCTACTAATTTTATTTCTTTGTTTTTTCCCCACACAGCATGATTACTCTGGACATTAATACCTATTGTGAAAGCTGCAAATACCACCTATACATAGTATCCCTTAGTCAAAACACAAGGTGACATATTAATACCAAGTTCATCACCATCATCAAGGCATCTGCTACAAGCTCATTACATCAACAAGTATTAACACTTGGAATCACTTAAACACTGACACAGTTAACGTCATGAAAGAGGAAGAATTGAAGCATGATTTATGCAGTGACCTCCTCATGCCATCAAAATATAACCTCCACTAACACATAACTGACAAGCCTAGAGGTTCGAGAGTTATACCCACAAAGCTGACACAATGGGTCTAGCATCAGCTCAAGGCCCTCGACTAATGATAAGTAGTAATAAGTTAAAGAGTTAAAATATTCCCGGACGTTTGAGGAGATCGGCTGTTTTTAATGAAGCCATTATGTTGATTTTCAAACAGTGGAAAATTACGGATTAATCTACACGCCTGTTAACTAGTCAAATTTTTAAAATAAAGCAAAATTCTTGATTAATTAGAAAAAAAGTAGATGAAATGTTTTTAGAACACAACAATTCTCTTTGTTTTCTCTCTCATCGTTACAGATAGGATAATAGACACGGAGGAAGAGTCATATATAAAGTCCTTACATAAAACAAAATATCAGTTTTACAAGAGCCGTGGGCCCTCTGGTGGGTATCACAACAATGATAAAACTTGTCAATTAGGCACTGAATAGCCGTTATAAATATAAAAATGAACTTACCCCCGGGTGGCTAATGGCTGAAAAAAAAAAGTTAGTAATTGTTAGAGCTTTCGTGTGATTTTCGAGTGCACTTGACATTGATAAGTACACACGAAAATTCATACAAAGGCCCCATTGAATGATATAAATAAATAAAAAAGTGTAATTATTATGATCTTTAAATAAATCTTTTTATCAAAAATTTAAACATTGAATTATAATAAGAGCTTTCGTATGATTTTCCGATTGGGCTTAACATTTTTAGCTATAAAGTTAGCTCGAAATGAAAAAAATGGGAAAATAACCGCTTTCAGCCATTTCTAGCCACCTAGGGAGGCAACTTCTTTTCTCATATTTACGGCAGCCATTTTAGTGTCTTCTTTGCAAGAAAAGCTCTCAACAAGTGACTTTGCAGAAAAAATGGAAACATTACAATCTCGCCATAAATCCAATATAATTTTTTTTTTACCTCTGCCAACGAAGGAGAGGTATATGTATTCGATCGCGTCTTTCCAGCTGTTTGTATGTCTGTCCCCACGATATCTGTGGGAGTACTCAATGGATTTCAATGAAATTTTGACGTGGGGTAGGTGACAGGATAAGGAAAAAGTGGTCGAATTTTGGGCTGGATCAAGGATTTTGTTTTTGACTGAGCGATTTTTTTTCCCCTTTTTACGTTGTATACGCTCATGTATGTTCATACAATATCACCGAAGGTTCTCAATGAATTTTTATGGAAATTCAAGGGTGAAAAATGAGTTACAGAAGAAGTGATCAAAATTTGGGGGCGGATCCATGCGCAATTAGTTTACGTGATAATGGCCTTGGAGGAAGTATGCACTCTCTGAATGCTGAATTCTGTGATTTGTCATTATCATTATTATTATCATTATGAGAGAGAGAGAGAGAGAGAGAGAGAGAGAGAGAGAGAGAGAGAGAGAGAGAGAGAGAGAGAGGTCTTCGGTTGTTTCCAGGTTTGTTTTGGATATCATTTACGAAATAAAAAATGGAGACTTAAAGAGGTTATCTCCCTTGCATCAATCACACATTCTAGTTGTCCGCTAAACTTTCCATGGTGTTGGAATATCTCAGGGACCCTCCAACATTTTTAGCCAATCGACATCTTCATGGAATCTTCTTGATCCCTAACCGAGCCTCAGGGTTGCACAAAAAGATAATCAGAAAAGTTTTGATGAGTTGACGTGATTATTTCTTTATTTCGGTTCAGTCTGTTAAAAACAGTCAACTAAAACTGTCACCAAAAATGTCGACATAGGTTTCTTCAATTTTTAATATGGTCTAGCTGGCTGGTTATCACACGTTCATGCCCTGCCGACAGAGTTTGAGGATTGGATATTTAAATATTTTCCCCATATTATGTCTCGAAAAAAAAAAAAACGAATTTTGTTCTTTCAAATAAATCTTATAGGTTTTAGTGTGGGGGTCAATTTACAATGCGAACTCATGCTAAATTAGTCCCTAGTTTGTTTTCGATTACGTTCACGTTCGTTTTTTTTTAATTCGGACTTTTTAATTTATCAATTGATCACCCCATTCTTCTTCTTCTTCTTCTTCTTCTTCTTCTTCTTCTTCAATGTCTCCTCCTTCTTCTTCTTATAATAATAATAATAATAATAATAATAATAATAATGATGATAATAATAATGATGATAATGATAATGATGATAATAATGATGATGATGATAATAATAATAACAACAACAACAACAACAACAACAAAAGAAGAGTGTTTTCTAAGTGTTGCCAAGTTCATGTTGAAAAGCCCCTCGCAGCTCTGTTTCACTTTCATGTTCTGTACTTTTACGATATCAAAATTCAAAACAAAATTAGATTAAAGAAGAATCCACGGGAGCTGAAACAAAATAAAAACCGGATGATTTGGCAAATATAAACATAGTTGATGCTTAATCACCTCAATGATAACGAAGAGACAAAATTGGAGATCGATTTTGTCACTGAAACAATCTATCGGAGTTATTTCCCTTAGATCCAATACTTGGAAAATGGCTTGTATTCCGAGGCAAGTAAGTTTTAAAAGTTATATAACAGTTGGGGCCGTTTTATTACATTATAACTCAACACTGCTATATGCAGTGGTGTAATAGTACAAAAGAATTGAGGTAACGCAAGGCCGTCTGCTCTCGAAGATGAGGTTGTTTAAGCCTACCTCAAACCCATTTTTTTTTCAATTTGCATAAAATTTCATTGAAATTTATTGAGAACTTCTGGGGATATCGTGTGGACAGACAGACGGAAAGAAGAGAATCAAAATTTCAGATCGGGGGCGTTTTATTTAGTCCTGACTGTTCTGTATTTCCAGAAGTTCAGTATTTGAGGAAGGTCACGCAATTTAGGGGCGGATACATGCACAAATTGATATGGTTGTTTTTCCCGATCCTTGTGCTGAGTGCTTTGCAGTGAGGCTTTGAGTACCATTTTAAAAGTCTTTTGCGTGACTCATTAGTCTAGCGAACCAGTGGCGACTACTCTACCACTGGGCCACAGTGTACAGTATGATACTTGATATCCTTGTGAATTTCGTTTCAGATGGGCCAAGTAGTCTCTGAATTATGTATTTGGGGAACAATTGACTACGATGCAGGGTAGGTAATTTTGCACAGAATGGCCAAAAATTTATATTCAAGGTTCTTTCACAATACCCAGTATCTATGCCAATTTTGTTTTTAAATCGACAGAGTAGTTCTTGAGTTGAGGATCTTTGTGGTAAATTGCTAGGATGTGGGGGAGACAACTGTGTATGGATCTATTCAAAAGTTCAATCGCTTCTTCGATGGCCCATTTCCTACCATTCTACAAGCATTAATTGAAATTCACAGAGAACTTTCGGAGATATCACGTGGCCCTAATGTAGACGATAGATTTGCAGTGTACGTATAATACAAAATTAAACTCTTTTTATATAATTACGTAATGGGGTGGGGAGAATATTGGCCTTTCTTTAGCCTATGCCATTCCTGGGATCATGTTATATATGCCTGCAAAGATTCGTCTAGTTTGGTATTGCTGTTTAAGCGAGCAAAGACCTTTAACATACGTCAAAATTATGTATAAAAGTACTGTCTATGTTGAATACCCAAGCTTTGTTTGGATGAATGTGAAATTTAAACAAAATGTTGGTGTTATTACTTACGTCACTTCTTCGTATATCTAACTACATAATGAATAGCGTGTCTTCTTTCTGTTTATTTCTCTATCCGTAACAATGGACTCTTCCACTTGAATGGAACACTTTTACAGATAAAAAATATCAACTACACACCATCTGAAACTCTCCAAAACAAGTACTACTATGAGAAATCGTGTAATTACGCAGGATATAAATAACTGACGTGAAGGGAAAATTCATTCCAAATCCTGGGGAGCGAACAGTATTCCCTTAAAGTGTGTAACTTGTGAACTCTATCGACTGTGTGTCAACCAGTAAAAGTTGACTTTGTGCCGTACTCTTGTGAAAATGCAACTAATATCCAACAGTTAACACTCTTATGTCGGCCTCGTTACCATTTAACCGTCATTTTAACCCAGTATACTATGGCGACAGTATACAAAATGACCCATTCACTGAAACGAGTTCAGTAGTTTATTTTATAAACAAAATCATCTCATGAAAATTCGGATTTATCCGTCAATTTTTCTTTCGCATAGATTAACTAGTATTTATATAAATAAAATGCAGTTTTGAACACTAAGTAAGGGAATGGCATGAAGCAACTATTGAAAAAGAAAAAAGAAAGTTTCTGTCTAGAGTTGACTTTATCTTTCCATGGTAACAACAATGACAATGACAACGACAACGATAATGACCTTCACCAAAATTCGACTAAACCTTTGGCATTCGACCTTATTTCAACTCCAATAAACTACTATTTATGATGGAAAATGGGAGTCACCTGACCCCATTATCCAACAGGCCATCTTAATCATTTCAGTATATATATAGGATTGCGTCAAATCATATCTATAAAAAAATCTAAAAGGTATTAAGGTCCTTAGTAGAAAACGGTTGAAATAGAGAGAAAAGGTGGCAATTATTCATCAGGACCCTTAACTCTAAGATACCCGATTTTATTTATTCAAACCATAAAATTCTTTAAAAAGTTATATTTTCTGAAATTAGGTGCCAAGAACCTGTATGATAATTTTCATTCTAATCGATTCTGCTGTTCCAAAGTTCAATATTTTTACATGTTGACGTATGTTTATTTGCATATAAAATGTAAACAAATAATTGATCGAAATTCACCATTTTTCTATTCATGGCGTTTTGTGAATGTTATTGCCAAATTTCAGCAAAATCGAACAAGATTTATGAAACTTTCTCACTTGAAAATAAGAGAAACGTTTTTGCTTATAAAATGTTAAACAATCGGATGGAAATTTACTAAAGTTGGAATATTTCCAAAGCTTGTTAGCTAAGTCATTAAAGATTTAGTTAAAGAAGAATTTGATCCTGAGGCACCCAATCTTGCCGTATATGACGCCATCTTTTGTTTTAATTTATTTGTCCTCCATATTGAATTTTTTCTTTTTCTCTTTACTTTCTTTCTTTTCCTTAATTTCGTTCGTTTCTTTCATTTCCATCTCTCTTTCATTCTCTCTTCTTTCTACCTTTCTTTTAGTTTTCATTACTTTTCCTCAATATATTCATTCTCTCTTTCTTAACTCTTCTTCTTTTGTCTTCCGTTTTTCCATAACTTCCCTTTGATGCTTTTCAAAATAAAATAAAAATCATTTCCTCCAATTCTTTCTCTCTTTTCACCCTTTAGTACCAGCGCCACCTATCGCCTGTTTATCCTCGAGTCAAGTCATCTGTATAGACTAATTTTTATCCTGCTGAGTCCAGTTGTCTGACGATAAAACGCAGACAACTAACTAAGCCAACAATCGCCAGCGTTAGTCCAGACACGATTTACGCCCCAGTTACGTTATCATTAAAATTATTTACAATTGTACTATTTATTACGTAAGTTGGTATTTTAAAATTCTCTGGGAGAAACAAATCAATATGTTTTTGCGACTTGATTTTGCAATAGACTCTTAGCTAGTAAATTCTGGAAGTATGGGTACAAGTCAACCATTATACGGTGAAGTGAAATATGCGGACTGCACAACATAATATACCATGGTACATAAATATTTACTTATATTGTACATATTCTTTCCTTGCCTTCCCGAAGAGAAAACTACCAATGTCATCCATTATATTTCTTCCATTTAGTCATTGGCTCAACCCCAGCGATATGTCTGCTCTGTCATCCTCTCCTTCACGCCTCTTCTGTCTTGAACATGACGTGTGCACATCGTTTTCTCTAGCTAACTTTTTTCACGCTTGATCCATAGGACTTCAGTGAGTGAAATCATATGTAATAATCCCTTGGTATTTGTAGGGAATAGGGGTCACCAGTGGGAGGGTATGAATACGCTAAATTCACGAATAATTTTTGCTGGCCCTTCAACACTTTCAGTGACCCAAACCCTCAAATTTCGTACAATAAACCTTTTTTCTAAACAATCACCTTACCATTCCGAAATCGTGAATGTACAAATAAATAAATAAAGCAAAGCGTTCTGTAAAAATTTAAGATTTTAAAACTCGACTTCATATTGATATCCTGAAGATTATAACGACGCATTTATGATTTCCTATCCTCAGCTTGTTACTTTTTGTTGATACTGTACAGAGTATTTTCTATGATGCTGTTTTTCGGGGTACATCGCAAAATTTCCTCAAGATATTCCTATTAAATTAATAACAGTGAATTATCGAAACAGCAAATGGAAAACCCGTGAATTGCAAGGGTTAACTATAGTTAATGGGTTTTAAGTTCTTATAGGGACGTATCTGCGATTGAACATAAGTCGGTCGGGCATGAATAGACTTATGACTGTATCTATACATTAAATAAAATACAGCTTTGAACACGGTGTCAGGGAGTGGTTAGGAGCTGCACCTGCTCGAACGTTTTCGTATGTGAGGTCACCCCCTTTTCGTTGTGATAAGAGATCGATGATAATGATCTTTATGTTCACGCTAAGACCGAACCTCTTTTTATGACCGTTTTAGATTTTTGGCTGTCTTACTCACTTTTCTACGACGTACTATTATTCTTGACAAGGTTTTGTCGTCTGCAATCATTCAATTTCTTCACCCGAAGGCGTCAAAATGACGATTTCTTTCTTTCGTTTTCGTATTTTTTTTTTCATTTCTCTTTTCTTCCTTTCCTTTTTTTTCACTTTTAAAACTCTTCCTTGGTACAATCATTTATTCTTTCTTTCATTCTTTCGTTTATTATAACTTGTCTCCGGTACTTTCTCTCTTTTCGTTTTTTTTTTCATCCTCGAATGAAGTTACCCTTATCGACTGATTTTCAGCCTAAGGATTTTTTTTTTCAATTTCATATTTCTTTCTTTCTTTTCATTCTTATTATTTCTCCTTAATACATATATCAATTCATTCTTTCTTTCATTTTTTTTTACCGTTTTACTCCGACGATTTCTTTCTCTTCGTTCTTTTTATACCTATCGTATGTCTATCCTCGAGTTTTGAACATGGAATACGGGAGTGGTACGGTGGTGCAACCGTCTGAACGTTTTTTTCCCATAAGAGGTCATCCCCTCTTATCGACGCGGTTTTGTCGTCTGTTGTAATTGAAGTTTAAAACATAAGATGGCGTCAAAACTATGCCGGGAAATGGAAGACAGAAAAAATGAATTGCAAGCTAACAAATCACGGGGAAGAAAAGAAAACATTCAAAGAGCAGAGATTTAACAAATCGGATGAAGTTTTTATTTTATTTTATTCATTTCAATTCATAACTCTTTTTTTTTCTTGTTTTTTTTTAAATTATTTGTTTCGTTTTTGTTTTCATTTCAGTATTTCGATTTTTTCTTCCTTTCGTTCCATAGCTTTTCCTAATCCCTTCTTTCTTCCTCCCTTTCTTTCGTTTTAAAATCTTTTTTCCTTAATTCATCCTTTCTTTTCCGTTTTTATTCATCATCATAATCATCACCATCAGCCTTTTAGCGTCTGTCGTTAGACATAGACCTTTCCCAAGATTCGCCAGACCTCTCTATCATGAGCGTCACGGACCCAGTACTTTCTGAACTTATCTTGTTCGTCAGGCCATCTTATATTTTGTTGGTCCCGGTTTCGCATGTAATCTCTGGGGATTCACGTTGTGAGTTATGATGTCTAGCGGTTGTCTGACATTTTTGCAACATATACAGCCCATTGCTATTTAAGCTTCCTTACGAATTCTATGATATCCCGGACTCCTTTTTTTTCCTCTGTGCTGTGAGGTTGAGCATGATTCTTTCCTTTGTGGGTTGCATTGTTCTCAGTTCGAGGGTCAGTCTTTTGGTTTGGTTTCATGTTTCAGTTCTTGAGGTGACTATTGGGAGGCTGCATTAGTTATGTACACTTCTCTTTTGCAGTAGAGGAATTTTCCTGTTCTTGAAGGCTGAGCTGAAAGCTTGCCGACCTAATATGAATCTTGATTGATTTCTTCGTCTTCTGAGGATTTCATGGATGTTCTTTGTCCTAAGTAGATGTAGTGGTCTAATTTCTCCAAAACCTTGATTCATCCCTTCTTTCTTTTGATTTTTTATGACTCTTCTTTCATGCTCTTTGTCTTTCTTTCTTTCTTTCTTTCTTTCTTTCTTTCTTTCTTCTTATTCTCTCTCTTTTCGATGCGTCCTTTCTTTCTTTTTCACTTTTGATTTCCCCTTCCTTCCTTCATTCGTTTTCTTTCTTTTTTCCTTTTCTGTCTTTCTGATTTTTCTTTCGTTTTTTCGTTCTTTCTTTCTATTCGTATCTTTCTTTGGTTTTTATCACTTCTCTGTTTCTTTCTTTTCTCTTTTAATACGTTGTGTCTTTTTTTCTCTCTGTTTTTCATTTTTAGTTTATTCGTTCATTTATTGAATTAGAAATACCTCTATGGGCATCTCCATATACAATTTACATTAGAAATACTTATTAAACATTTAAATACACATATCAAATTATAAAAATGTACATGAAACATGATGAAAATTTACGAGCTTATCAGTATGGATAAACATTTGCCAGGCACATTTTCATTTTTTCTTCTCTAGATACTCAAAACTCTTATAAGTATCTTAGTTGGTAATCTACCCAAATCGCCCAGTAAATTTCTCTTCCATCTCTGATAATCTAAATATCTCTAAGTAATTCTTTAAATCATTTACACTTGTATTATGTATTACATAAGTTTGTAGGCTATTTCAATACTTCAAAATTCTCTGGTAGGAAAAATAAATTTGTTTCTGTGACTTCGTTTCCGCAATGAACCTAGCTAGAAAATTATCAGCCCTTCTCTGTGTCAAATTATCAGAGTTGACTTTATTATTGCAATCAGTTCAGACCTAGGATTTAAGACATCTGAATTTAAGACATGAATAAGAGCTGGAGTCAAATAGAAAAACTGGTTCCGTCATGTAGTGTCAGCTAGCCGTTCCGAGTTCTCAGTATTTTCTCTTTTCAAACATAGAATTTCTGTTACGAAAAATATCATTTTTATATAATAACAAGTATATATATATATATATATATATATATATATATATATATATATATATATATATATATATATATATGTATATATATATATATATATATATGTATATATATATATATATATATATATATATATTTTTTTTTTTTCTTTTTCTTTACGGTGAAAACTACTTTACTACTAAGGATTTCATTAGAATAGTCAATATAATGAGGAACCATTGAACAATGTAAAACACGAAATTAAAAAAAAAGAAATAAAAAAAGATGTATTTGTTCATATTTCGTCCAAAATCTTTATTTATAAATACCAATAAATTAGTGTTTCCATGGCCGAATATTCTACGGCATTCTCTTAGTCATCAGTTGATTCTGGGATCGAATCCAAGTGGAAGCAAAACATTTTTCCCTTGCTTTTGAGGTCAGCATAAGATTAACCATTTGGCTGAGTAGGTCTCTCTTTTCTTTCTCGCTTTTGATGCTCGTGACGGATTAGTCATAAGGCTGAGTAGGCTTTTTCTTTCTTTCTTCCTTTCTTTCTTTTGTCAAACTCTTACAATCGAGTTTTGTATTTATTTTCGTATGTAACAGTGTCAGATGACAATGACCAGAAGAAAAAGTCATGCATGAATAACAGTGACACAGTGACGTACGCAAAAACTCTTGACGAATTCACTCTTAACTCAAGTTAACTTGTTCTGCTAAAGAGAAATCATTGATAAGTAGTAGAAATAGGACACGTAGTTTGGGAACAATATTGTATGGAGAAATAAATTCTGTTTTATTTACCTTTTAGATTTAAACGAAGCAAGAGAGTTTGACTTTAGCACAGCCAAGCTTGTTTAACATTATACTTCCATAATTTTCAAAACTGTTTAATGTCTTGAAAGTTTTGAATCGGTGACCTATTGCCCCCCTCTTAAACAAAGTAGTTTTGCGTAATCTTTTTCGTCTATCCTTACAACTTGAATCTCAAGTGATACGCATCACAGTTATTTTTCTCTCTGTAGTGTCTCCAATTTCAAAATTAAATTCTAATTACCTCGTCTAGCGATTGGGACTCAAGTGCTACAAATTTTATTTTATCAAGCGTGAAACGCGTGGTAACGAAACCCAGGTTTGAAAGCGAGTGGCAAATTTGTGTGCGCATGCGTATGCCCACAGGTCACAATTTTCGACCAATCCTCACCGAATTCAGACAGGACGCTTATTTTCAATACAACCCGTATTTTTTTTCCTGTATCTCTTTTTTTGAAAACACCCACCCAAAAAAAGGTTTTTTTTCCATCTTTTATGGGCGGGGAGTTGAGGTCAGTTTACAACGTCAATTTATACAGAATTGGCCCCTTACTTAGTGCCCGGCAGCGTTCACGTTTGTTTTTCGAAAATTCTGACTTTATTTTAGTGAACGTCGCCCAACAACGCCTTTTACTACATATTTCCGCAGACTGAGCAGGCATATTTCTCGAAATCAACACGTTATAATAAATAAACAAAGAACGCCCAAATCGTATAAAATTTGATTTTATCGTCAGAATCTTTGTCATCTGAAACTTTGTCCAGATGAGCTTAATCAAGCGTCCGTTAAATCGAAAGACCGTGATATCGTTTTTAGCCATTTTTATACCTCGGGGTATAAATTGAGCTAGACAAGGATATACCCCGGGGTATGAAAGAGGCTAGCCTATTTTAACCCCGGGTATAGTTTATAGGGGTTAATTCGGTCATTAGAGAGAAACTGGGTAGAACGCATCCGTCATCGTTACCATTGCCGCTGTTTATTGACGTATCAACACCAAACTGGCCCCTGATGATGGATTGTACAATCACCACTGTTTAAAAAAGTATTTTTCACTGTTTTTCACTCAGAAAGTGGGGATTTTTTCGCAGAGTTTGGTTTAGTAATGATGGAACTAATTACTAGTGATTAAGTTATTTTTATCAGAAGTATACATTATTTTTAGTATATTTTTCTATTATAGAATTTGATGGATTATGGAGTTAGAATGGAGTTTTAAAATCAATCATTTTGGGGCCATTTTGTGAACAAGTTTCAAGATTATTTTAAAATTCTAAAATAAGATTTTGTGGACAAGTTTCAAGATTATTTTAAAATTCTAAAATAATCTTGGAACTTGTCCACAAAATGGCGCTAAAATGATTGATTTTTAAACTCCATTTTAGCGTTTTAATCAGTGAAGTTTTCCGTTCTTTTAGAAAGTAAATTGATTTTTTTCTGTCTTGCAAAAACAAGAAAAACACATTTTCAAAATCTTAATAACGTTTTAAAATACACAATTGGGTACACAACTGTTCAATTGCATGTCTACTTGATTTTTTCTCCTTATAATAAAAACATTAAAAACAGGTCTGGTTAGTCACTCAATAGAGACTGACACATGACTAACGTCTTTTTGATAGCATGCCATGTTGGGTATGATCAATTAAAAATTTGAAAAAAGGGTGATCAATGAATGATATTTCTCTGGCCCTTTGTTGGTTCACTGAAATGTCCGAAACAAGACCCCAGCCGGACACAAATCAGGGGCTGATTTTGCACCTCCCTCATTAAAAACTTATTTTAGGGCTAAAATTTGACATTATTTTCTAGACATAATAAAGGGTAAATGTTTAAATTTTCCGCCCGGGTGCAGCGTTTGCGCGCGATACATACATATGAAGCCCACCAGAATCACTTAAAAACTGAAGAAACCCAGGTTGACAGTTTTCGTGACAGTTTTGGTTGACGGTTTCTGATAAACTAAGCTTAAATTTTTATTGAAGGCTCGGCAGGAGCTGTATGAAACGATGTAAGGGATACATGCAGTGTTGCCGACTCCAAAAAAAAATTTCGCGCTAGTTTGACTGCCAAAACTCACCAAAATGATGTTAAAATGATAAAAGAGTCGAAAAACCAAAATGGCCAAAAATAGCCAAAAAAGGCTATGAAATGGCCGCGCTAATCTAGAGATTTTTGCACTTTCAGAAAGAGAAAAGCTAAATTTAGCTCAAAAAGTGCTGAATTGGCATCACTGATTTGGTTATGAATTCACCTATCAAGGTTGAGCAAGTAACCCTATCAGGAACTAACTGCCAAGTAGTCAGCATCAACATAGACAACGTTAACCAAGGTTTCTTCAGTTTTCAAGTCGGTCTGGCTTGCTATGTCTGTGTACAAGCACCAATGGAATATTCTCTTGAATAGGTTTTTGTCAGGGTCCAAGGTGTTCACGCTAAATTGGTCCCTTGGTTTGTTCAGCAACATCTACGCTTGTTTTTTTGAAAATTCAGCCTTTCTTTAGTGATCTCTGCTAAACAAAAGGCGAGAGAAGTAATTTTTTCATTGACCGCCATTTGTTCAAATTTTTAATTGGTCTGCCCTAACACGGCATGCTGCCAAAAGAAGCTGGTCACGGTTTCTAATGAATGACTAACCAGACTTTTCTTCCTGTCTTTCTCTTTTCTTTAGTTCTTTTCGTTTTTATTACTCTTTCACAAGTCTTTCTCTCTCTCTTTCTGTCTTTTCCTTTCTGTCGACCTTTTTTTTCCTTTCTTTCTTTTTTTCTTTCATTTTTTCGTTCGTTTTTCTTTTCTCTGTTTATTTCCCTTTGTTTTTATGCCTTCTTTTTACGCTTTTTACTTCTTTTTTTCTATCTTTCTTTCTTTCTACGCCCATTTTCAAATTACTTTTCTCTAATCTTGTAATAAAACAAACAAAATAACTAAGCTTACACTTTTATAAGTCGTTCTACATTCCAAGAAAGAAGTAAAGATTCGGTTTATCTTTGAGCAGACTGCTAAAAAATTTGGTCATAAAATGGAGACTTTCATTCACTTCTTCACAATTCCTTTTCCTAAATTATACTATCCTGGTGAAACTGAATTGTACGATACTTGAATTCGCATCCTGTTTTTACAGGAGTTTATAATTTAATGTATCGATGCCGTACTCTTTAAGCCAGGGGTGTCCAAACTACGACCCACAGGCCATATCCGGCTCACCACAAAGTTTTATTTTGTCCCCAGCGACTTGAAATAATTGTCACAAGACTCTTTTGTTTTGAATGATACCAATGGCCTTGATACCACACTTGGTCGTAAAGGGAAACCACATGCGATTTTGCACACATATCAAGCACATTTGGATCATATTGGAACAATTTTAGACACAGGGTAAAGTCAAAAGTTAGAAAAAAAAGTGATTCAAACGAAAATCGACTATGGTAATATAATATGATAGAAACTATTTGGTGTCATATATATATTTACTTCAAAACTTTCCGCCAGGTCCATTGGAAATACATGTCAAATTTGCTTGGGTGAATCCGACTGAGTATTGTATAAAATAGATGGAAGTCATATTTTTATTATTATTATTATCGGAATGAGAACGAACGCAGGTCGTACATTTTTTTTTGGCGAAGAAGGAAACCATTTGTAAATTTAACACTCATAAACCAGTCTATTTCGGACCTACTGGAACCGTTTTAGGCATTGGATCAAGAGTTTAAAAAAACCCAGTAGTCTAACAATAATAGTATAACAAACAAGAAGGTGTATTATGAATATTTATTTCAACTGTCAGCGCCTTTAAGCTTCGCTCCCTCAACTACAGGACATTCGGAGCTAATCAATCAGAATCGAAACTTTCGTACCTGCGTTCCCTCTCCAGGTATTTTCCTTTTATTCTTATCATAAAAATTACCTTTTTCATTTCAACAATTCTTAACTTATAATTTTCTTTCCGACCAATTCTTTTAAATCATATTTGCCTTTGTAATTGGTGTAAGAGCCATAACTATACCTTGTTAATTTTATTTCAGGAAAACTACGGTTTGTTTCTTTTCTTTAAAAAAAGAAGTACATTCTTGGTGCATATACTCTTACGGTATCTATTTTAAGAGATTGTAGAAGGCCAAGTTTTGGTGATCCTAAGTGGTGGTTTTGTGGTCAGTTCTTGCTTATTGTGGGGGGAGATTGTTTGGATGTGAGCAAATCACTGAAATTTCTCATTTTGGAAACGGGGAGTTGAAATTCAGGCTTTTTTGACTATCTTTTTGAAACCAATCCTTCCTTGATGGAAGGGCTTGTTGATTGGTGACGGTCTTTGAATTCTTCTCCATATTCTTTTATCATTTTTGTTCCCTAGGGCATTGGAAATATTTCACTGATGTTGAGTGTACTTCCAACCACAAACTTTTCGAAAAATCTCGTACAGTTCCTGTACACATAGCTGAAATCTATCTATCTATCTATCTATCTATCTATCTATCTATCTAAGAAATGGACATTATTTGGTCCGACAGAATGAATTATAAATTGCGTTATAACATAGAAACCCATCTGAAATGATTTCTCGTCGTTACACGGTTGATATAACATTCAATTCATACAACGTAAATAGAATAGGATTTCTGTGGACTGAAAAATAGAGCACCTCAGAATGCTCACGAAAATGAACAAATATACAGAAAAATATCTTCCTGCTCACTGTAAAACGCAGATAATTACTTTTAGATTATAATAGATATAAATATTTGAATACGCTAGTATGTCATTATCTGTAGCATTAGTAATGCCATCAATAGTGTTATAAATGTATCTGTTGATTAGAGGACACGTAGATGATTAAGCAAAGTAAGGTATGGTTTATTTATTAACTATGCTTCAAGTATTGCTGAAACCAACAAGTAATTCAAAACGATTTCTTTTGTGCATTATACACAGCTTTAAACAATCAGGAAATTTATCGCAGTATGCACAATTTTCAATGGAAAATTGGTGGCAGCTGTCCATCAGAGAACGTTTCAAACTTCCTAGATTTAGGTATATTTTGCTACAAGCAATCACTCCCAGCTCTGACGACTATTTGAATTCTGGACTTCCAGATGGCCAATCCTTGAGGAAATCTGGAACGTTGTCCCGAAGCCGAGTTGAGTCACTCTTGCCTTGAGAGCTGGAGCAGAGTCATAATGGCACGCCCAATTCTGTCCATGGAATACGGACTCATTAATATGTTTACCTTGAACCCTCTAGAATATAATTCAAGTACGCTTGAGCAGTTGTTTTAGTTCCTTTCTCACAAAAAGTGAAGCCGAGTAACATCTTGGTAACTAACTCCTCATCACACCGTGGCTGGAGAGAGATGATGGCCTCACTGCAACTATGAGCATAAAGTCAATCATTTTAGCAATTGAAACGCAGTTCAACTTTGAAAATCTTCTCACCAGTGAAAAAGATTCTTCAGTGGCTAATGTCTGCGAATCCCTGAGACAACAATTTTGATCTCTGCTCTCTCATTTTCATCAGAGCTGGGGTTAGTAAGTGTCCAGTCCTACGATGAGAGATACGAGGTCGGAGACCATTCTTATTCGGCTGGGACATTGATCCAAAGAAAAAAATTAATCTCCCTAGTCATGATTTGATTCTTTCTCAAAAGATTTCTCCGGATTCAGTGTGCAACAGCTTTGATGGTACTGAAGACCGGCTTTCGACGGTCTGATGCCCAGTGAATCTTTTTATGGTATGGTACACAAACACCCTTTTGATCCAAAGTGGTTTGAGCAGTTTGAAAATAGCAGACGGTCAATGACAAGCATTATGAAGGCTAATCACTGTAATCACGTCTTCTTTATCATTCCAGTCCATAGTTAAACGTTATACCCATAAAATCAAAAAAGAAAAACAGAAAGTTAGCAATTTTTCTATTGACAAAACACCATTATATGACAATTTTGAAAATGTATAAATGTAATAAAAACTCGTAACAGTATTTATGATTGCACTTGGTATATAATATTTTTATACAGGTGTTCTTTGAGACCTGAAAGTTATTTTAAGGGTTCTTTCACTATAAGAACGGTTGAAAAAAGGCTGATCAACGGATTTTCAACCTTCTGAAATCGACCCTTTTGAGGTAAACAACCTGACGGAAAGGTGAAGGCCTGGATAATCGCTTTCATTGTTCATGTCTGCACGGTTTGTTATAGGTCGCAGGTTCGAATCCTGCAGCAGCCCCTATTTTTGTTAAATTGTTTATTTCCATTTACGCTGTCCAGACCGAGTGACTCATTCTCTGTGTGGCAATAAGAGGTAATTTCAAGTAGAATTTCAAATTATGCAACGCGTTCATAATTATTCTGTCGGATTAATAAATCCATTTTGTGATATATACATATATATATATATATATATATAGACTGGTGACACATATGTTATATGTATTTATTAGCTATTTTTAATTCCACAAACATATACAACCAACCACAAAAAATAAATAGATGAAAACAGATAAAAGAAATTAAACCTGCACTTGACAGAAAACCACAGGAGTGGTTGATTGAATCATGAACTAACCCCTCTCCCGTACCGTTCAACCATCAAACTAAAACACCACGCTTTTTTACTTACCCCAACGCTCCACCCCAGGGGTTCAACCAACCATTCACGTTCTATTTTCGTAACTAACCCCCCTATGTCATCGCCTCTTGATTTCCAAGTACACTTGTTGGAATCCAGTCATGGTAATAGAAGCCCTTAGAAACATGAGGAAAGATTAATGAGACCAATTGGACATAGTTTTGGTAGCTTCAGTGAGTAAGAATATCTTGGGTAGAAATTCTACATGAGTTTCTATAAGGGCTTTAGCGCCGTTTTAACCACAATCAAAACCATGACACATATTTTATAATCCTGGCGCTGTAATAGAGACATTTTTCATAATGCTGGATTTTCTCTTTTGTGCCCTTGTGAGAATTCCCCTTTCAAATATAGCCGTATTATATATCGTTGGAGAGAACATTTCACGCTGAGTATAATTTACATAGGAATCCCAGAGCCAGTCATTTTGAACTATTTACAATCAAATGCCATGTACCCTTGGTTTAAAATGAAGCGCCTGCGTGGACTATAACATTGGGGAGATAATTGTGAATGGATCCGCTCCAAAATTTAATCACTTCTTCCATAGCCTATTCTTACCTTTCCACAAAATTTCATGGAAATCCATTAAAAATGTTAGGAGATATCGTGTGGATAGACAGAGGACATTCGGAGCTAATGTGTGGCTCAGACTTAGCCAAGACGAAGGGAGGTAATTGTGTATGGAACCACTCTGAAGTTCCGTGAATTATTTCGTACCCTCACCCATTATCCATCATATGGAAGTGAAATTATCATACTGTTCTTTCCGTCTGTCTGTCCATGCGATACCTTCAAACATTCTGAATGAATTTCATTGGATATTAGTCAAAGGGTTGGCAATAAGTCGCGAAAGGAGTCACAATTATCTCCCTTACATTGTAGCTACCTATCCACAAAACGAAATATCTTTAAAAATTCTCTGTCTGTCCACATGATATCTCCAAACGTTCTCAATGAATTTAGATGAAATTTAATCGAAGGATGGGAAATAAGCTACGAAAGAAGTCAGGAAAGCTTGTAGAGGATCCATACACAATTACCTCCCTGCATCCTAGCTGACTGTCGACAACCACAAAACATCTCAGTCTGTCCACACGATATCTCTAAAAGTTATCGATGAATTTTAAGGAATTTTTGTGGAAGAGTGGACAAACGACTACGGGAGAAGTGATCAAATTTTGGAATAGATCCATGCACAATTATCTCCCCTACATTGCAGCTACATATCCACACGACACAAAATCTTCAAAATTTCTCAGGCTGTACGCATAATATTTCCAGAAGCTGTCAATGAATTTCAATGAAATTTTGTCAAAGGATGGAAAATATGCACCGAAAGAAGTCTGAAAATCTCAGATAGATCCATGCATAATTTTGCTCTGTATGTCTCATCTAACTGCTTACGACCACAAAATATCCCCCAAAGTTCTCTGTCCGTCCACCTGATATCTCCAGAAGTTCTAAATGAATTAAAGGACATTTTGTGGAAGAGTGAACGATGGATTTGGAAAGCAGCGATTAAATTTTACAAGTGAATCCACGCACAATTATATCCTCTACATTGTAACTACTTGTCCACACCACACAATATCTTCAAAATTTCTCAGTCACTACACACGATATCTCCAGAAGTTCTCAATGAAATTTCGTGGTAGGGTAGACAATAGACTGAGGAAGAAGTGAATAAACTATGGATCCATCCACAATTAAATCCTTTATGTTATAGCTATGAGTCCACATAGACGTTTCATCTTAAAACTTGGGTTTATGACATTTGATTGTAAATAACTCGAAAGAACTTTCTCTGTATGATTCCTGTGTAAACTTTACTCAGCATGAAATTTCCTTTCCAGCGATATATAATATGGCTGTCTTTAGCTCATCTGACTTGAGCACCACAGCGAAAATCCTTGAAAAATAGCTCTAATTTATTTTTCAACTGAGTTGGAATGTCCACCCTGGATATTTTCACCAGATGGAGCAATATTAATTTTTGGTTATTATTTCATCCATCTAAATTTTAGTTGCTTTATTTACCCTAGTAGTATTAGCAGTAAAAATATCGTCTTGTCTTTTTATACGCGCTAGCATCACTGTTGCTGACTGACTGACATATCGACAGAGCAAACGCCTCACATTATCGCCATGAAACATTACCCCTAACTCCTTCTGTGAATCTGATCTCGCTCAGGTGACAAAAGTTCATCACTACCCACACGATATCACCGAAAGTTCTCAATGAACTACAATAAAAATTCATAGGAAAAGTGAGCCCTAGGTGCTGTCGGAATTTCGAGGCAGGTCCATGCACAATTACCTCCCGTCCGTCATAGTCTACGCTGCATAATATCGCAAGAAGTTTATATTTTTTCACCATATATCTCTAAAAGTTCTCAATGAAATTAAATGAAACTTGTTAGAAGAAGGAGCAATGGACAACAAAAGAAGTGATTGAATTTTGAGGGCAGATCCATGCACAATTACCTCCCTCGACACTGACCTTGGGTGCGTTTTATTGCATAGATCTTTTATAATGCTGAATAAATAGATTCTCTTGGTATCCATACTCATTTGTTCGTATCATTGAAAATTAGAGATGAATAGAATCGTTAACAAATGTCGGCTAATGCCGCTACATTGAATAATATGGGAGAATCATGATGTATAAGGAATAGTACAAGTACAGAAAGATCACCAAAATTCCAGACATCCTGGATACACTAACCATAGGCTCGCCACTGTGATGACTTAATAATAAAATGTCACCTGAGCGACATCAGATTCACAGAAGGAGTTAGGGGTAATGTTTCATGGCGATAATGTGAGGCGTTTGCTATGTCGATGTATCAGTCAGTCAGTCAGCAACAGTGATGCTAGCGCGTATAAAAAGACAAGACGATATTTTTTACTGCTGATACCGCTAGGGTAAATAAAGCAACAAAAATTTAGATGGATGAAATACTAGCCAAAAATTAATATGGCTCCATCTGATAAAAAATAATGAATAATACTAGTACTTTACCTTTTCTCGATAACGCTACTGTTAAGAACCAAGAGCACCCTACAATGCAGTGTTTTCCGCCAGGCCACGAACGAAAACAACCATATCAACCATTACTCACATAACACATAAATCAAATCTAGCATAGTTGTAGGTTTTTATCTAAGGGCCCTAAGAATCTGCATCCCCAAACACTTAGTACACGAAGAAGAATACGTTGAGAAATATTTCGGATCTCTTCACTTCTTGTACTTTTTCATACAGGAAGCACAACGAAAAGTGCATAAAATATTCGGGACCAGTAAAGAAAATAAAAAACAAAAAGAGAAAAACACACAAAGACGCTTCACATTACCCACTAACTCAAGAACTACACAGCTTAGCAAGAATTAAAAAAAAAGATCTAGGTATACACATCGTCTTAGAAAACATCCAAACAATATCAGGAAAAAAAAAACACTCGCTCCGGAGAAGGCATATACAGGATACTTAGCCAAAATTCCAACTCAATCCATATAGGAGAAGCAGTCAGATGTCTCAAAAAGCGAATTTACGGACGCAAAATGGCCTTTAATACTGCATAATCACCTTTGGTTCAACAGCGAAACCTCTTACCCAACAAACTAAAAGAAAAAATTTGAAAAGCAGAAATGATCATACACGAACACATCTCCAAAAGACGAAGATATATCAAATCCACTTTCATCTTGGTCAACAACACGATCATCCAACGTCCAGGTAATTTCCCATTAACCCCACCACAAACAAAAGTAATCGGAAAGTAGCATGAAATAAGATCTCAAAGAAATGGCAGTAACACATTTGATGATGGTTGAAAATTCCTCATGTATAGACCTTTATCTTTTACACATTTTCATAGACCCTTTTAAAAACCAATGTTTTCCCTAATCCCCAACAAGAACCTTAATCCTACCACACCTACCACATCGTCTGTACACTCTCAACTCAATCCCCCAAATAACCTTATCTACTGAAAAGAACATGAAAACCCAAACCTCACCATACCAAACAGTTTCTCTATCTCAACTACCAACCGCACATTTCTGTAGTTTTCACCATTTTTCTCAAGCCAACTTAGAAGCTCTGACGAAGCCAATCCGATACGGGTGAAATGCACGTAACATTTTTAATGATATTTCTCTCTCTCTTTCTCCCTCCCCCTCTCTCTCTCTCACATATATATATGATATATATAATTGATATAAGATATCTATCTATGTCTATGTTTACAAATAATAAAGGAAAATCTATTTTTACTCTTGAACCTGTAGGTGGGCACTCGTAACAATACTAATATAACCATACATACACACACAGGTGAAACACACACACGCACACACACACACACACATATATACATATGTGCATTTAAATATATAAATACATATTAGTATAAAATATCTATCTACAAACCTGTCTAAGTTTACAAATGGTAGAAAAATCTATTTTTACTCTCGTTCTTATACATGTTAATACACACACACACACAGACACAGACACAGACACACACGCACACACACGCACACACGCACACACACACACACACACACACACATATATATATATATATAACGACTAACCCAGCGTGAAAAGTGACACATTTAATACACTTATTTGTTCGTTGTTTTTTTTTCAATTCCATCAAGCTGAACAACAAACCACAGCAAATAAACTATATATATATATATATATATATATATATATATATATATATATATATATATATATATATATATATATATATATATATATATATAAAGCACTTCAAAGAAAATGATAGGAGTGGTAAATTAGTCACGTTCAACCATCAAACACAAGTGTCGCGCCTTTTCCCTTACCCTGACGATTCAGTCCGAGGCTCAAACCGACCATTTACATTCTTCTTCCGTAACTAATCCCTCAAATTCTCGTCTCTCAATCTCCGAGGACACCAGACAGAACTAAATTCTGGCTGTTCCGATTTTCAGATGCACTAGCATCTCTAGCATTGACCATCGTCAGTAACTGACATGACGAAATGTGTGTTACGTCCCTTGATCAGTGTTCCCCAATGTAGATGCATCATCATCATCATCATCATCATCATCATCACTTTAACGTCCATCGTTGGACATAGACCTTCCCCAGGATTCGCCACACTTTTCTATCATGGGCGTCGCAGAGCCAGTATTTAAAGAAAATTATTTACTTCATCTCTCCATCTTGTATACTGTTGGCCTCGGTTTCGCAAGTGATCTCTTGGGATCCATGCTGTGAGTCGTGATGTCTATCGGTTGTCTGTCATTCTTGCAACGTGGCCGGCCCATTGCCATTTAAGTTTTTTTTAATAGAAAATTACGATTCTTTCCTCTTGGACTATCTTGGTTTATGTGGACATCTGTGTGTGTGTACTCGGGTACTCCTGGTCACATTTATTGGACGACAACATTGAAAAATTTTCATGAGTATACCATTAGGCCCCATCTAAAAACATTTTTTTTCAAATCTTTTTTTTTGTCTTTATGGTCACTTTGGGGCCAACGATGCCCAAATTTTGGGCCGGTATTTTTTTAGATAATCTTAGATAAAAGATCTATTTTCTTTAGATAATTTTAGATGAAAGATCTATTTTTAAAGATAGTTTTAGATAGTTTTTCAGATAATTAGTTCTACTTCACTGGTAGATAGTTAGATGATTTTTGATAAAACAAGTAATACTCAATTTAATTCATATTAATAAAAAAGTATTCATTTGAATACGTGAAGTAATAATTTAATGAAATAAATATTGAAGATTTCAAGTCACACTTAATTTATTTATAATACGTAATATGTTTCATCTAGCTATTTCTAGGTGTTCCAAGATGTGTTTGACGCAATTTTACACGTAAACTTGAAAACAAAATTAGCAACACGGTCCTTGCTAGATGTTCACACGAGGAAAGAACTTGCGCATCTATGGTCTGAATTTCAGGATTGTTTTAAGGATGGAGAGAAGAGTGGGAACCGAAGAAAAAATGCTGGAAATGAAAACTGCGGTTTTCTCCCGAAGTTCTGAGATGAAGTCTTCCCATTATACCGCGCATTAAGTTGTAAAATATTGACTGTCGTAAATATCAAAGAGAAATTGCCTCCGTTGGTGGCTAAAAATGGCTAGATCTTCACGTATTTCATTTCTAGCTAAGTTTATTGCTATAAATGCTAAATACACTCGAAAACACACAATTTCTCTTGAAATCTTTGAATGTTTGAATGTCATTTTAATAAATATATGATTTAAAAAACATACTATTCAAATATTAATAATTAATTATCACACTGTACCTTATAGCGAGAACTACGACATCGGGGCTCTCACTGAAATATGATCTTAAATAATATATTTTATTTATCAAAATAAGATTAATTTCAGGAGCCATTATATAATTTTCCGAAAGAAATAAGAAGCGGAAAGCAAGGGATATCAATTTATAGATTATATAAACAATATCATGATTTTTAGCTGACATATTTATTAAAACAGGATTTTAAATATGTTTATTAAAATAAAATTCAGTCATTCAAAGATTTCTGGAGCCATAACATTTGTAGCTATAAAGTTAGCTGGAAATAAAAGGAAAAAAAAAAAAAAAAAATGAAAAAATCCAGCCACTTTCTGCCATTTTTGGCCACCAATAAAGCAACTTCTTTCGGATATTTATCAACGCATTATTTATGACGGTGTAACGCTGAAAAAAAAAAGAAGTGAAGGTACGTAGGGCTGTCTGTTCTAGCGAGCTTAGTTATCCTCTTCGGCAGGATAGTGAGGGAACACCTCTCAAACAAGGTTAGGGAAATAGGACCGTAGCTGAGCGAGGGGTAGGGGTCGATTCTAAATCACCCTGGGCCCCCAAAAAGGGATTCCAAAACACTTTATGAATAGTAATTTACTTATTATATATCTATTCACCATCGTCATCAGTTTTTTATCGTCCGTCGTTGGACACAAACGCACAGGATTCGCCACACCTCTCTATCGTGGGCTTTACAGAGCCTAACCTGTTCAGTTCATCTCGCCATCTTATATTCTGCTGGCCTCAGTTCCGCTTTCAATCTCCGGGAATCCATCAGTTGTCTGCCATTCTCGCAACATGACCAGCCCATTGTTATTTGGATTTCCTAATGGATTCTATTATGTCTCAGACTCCTGTTTTCCCTCTAATATACTGTGCTGTTATGTGATTTCTCCATGTTATGTTGAGTATGATTCTCTCATGTGCGCGTTGCATAGTTCTCGATTTGTAGGTTAGTCTCTTGGTTAGGTTCGTCTCCATAGGTAGCTATCGGGACGATGCATTGGTTGTATACCCTTCTTTTTAACATTATACAGCAACAAATCTTACTAAATATTGGAGGAGGACACCTCAAGGCCAAGCACCCGTTGGCCTCCAAATCTGCAGCTACGTCCCTGAAAAGAACGGTACTAAACCGCTACATAGTCTTATAGTAACGTAATTTTCGTTGGTTTCAACACGAACTTTCGGCCTTCTTGTATCGTCTAAAGTTTTCTGATGAAGTATATTATATCATTCCATAGATTTTTCGGACTACTGTCTTCATCTTTGTTTATTTTAACACAACGTCTCGGCAGATACATTTTTGGTCTTCTTATATTGTCTAGAGCTCGGAGATTATTTATTTTCGTTTATCCCCGAGAATTTTGGAGCTACTCTGCACCCGTACCATTTTTAAAACTATTTTTGAATAATTAAATAATCACACACACACATACACACTCTCACACACAAATTATATATATATATATATATATATATATATATATATATATATATATATATATATATATGTACAAATATATATATATATATATATATATATATATATATATATATATATATATATCAAGTTAAATATGGTCATTATTTTGGGGACGACAATTACACTCAATGAGCCCATGCATACGTTTTCGTGTGGAGGAACACAAACAATTTAAGGATGAATTAATGATCCTTGTTTAACAAGACAAACATTAATGAAGGATTGCTTCCCTAATATACATTATATAGTTTTCTTTACATTGTCTTTGATTGTTTATTCTAATTACGCTGTCAAGGCCAAATGATACATTCGCTGTGTAATACCGAAAAATCATTTCAAATAAACTTGTAATATAATGTAATATAACGCATTTATAATTATTTCTGTTGTATTATATCACCTTTTCTTCCTATATATATATATATATATATATATATATAGAGAGAGAGAGAGAGAGAGAGAGAGAAAGAAAGAAAGAAAGAAAGAAAGAAAGAGAGAGAATGAGGAAATTCTGCAAATATATTAAATTTGAGTATTGCTGTTTTTTTTCACTCTACAACACATGTTTCAGCTATTAGGAGTCTTTTCGGGGAATTTTTTCCCTTTTGATATCAAGAAATGGATACATAATCCGATAGAATAAATATACCAAATCCCTGCTTAGCCACACCACGTTAGGAGCCACACCACGTTAAGGAGCTGTCTCTCGGTCGCAGGTTCGATTCCTGCAGCAGCCCGTATTCTTTATTCTATTTGAGCTCAATGACACATTCACCGTGTAATAACGGGGGGTCGTTTCCAGAATCATAACACATATATATAGAGTGTCCATAAAGCTTTAAAATCCTTATCAAGTTATTTTTTGGTGTCATTCCAGTCAGTTTTCTCCCAATATCTATTAATGTAATTCATGTAATTTACTTCAGTGTTTTTTTTTTTAATGATTCACATATACTTTGTTAATACAGTATCATATCTATACATATCTCTGTCTCTCTCTCACTCTCTCTCTCTCTCTCTCTATATATATATATATATAAATATATATATATATATATATATATATATATATATATATATAATGCATATTTCGGTTACAACATTTTTCTTAAGCATATTTTGTGGATTTAACTTTTTATCTAGTTTTTCCTGTCGAATGAGCCAGGGGAAGGATGAGCACTAAAAACTTGGGGCAGTTTTTACATTCCGATGATACCAGATTTAAACAATTGATCCACAGACAACTGAATAAAAAGTTAACACCAAAAATTTCGCCTGTCATTTTCAACTATATATATATATATATATATAATGTGTACTGTAGAGAGTGAGATGTTTGGAGGTTAGGTTTATTAATCTTTATCAGTAAAATGTCCATACATGTTTCGAGATTCTTCCCATCATCAGTGGTGCGTGCTGTGAGTATCAAAATGTCCCATGCGGAACCAGAGTCTACTGCCAGAAGCTATGCATTGTGGGTAAGTTGTGTTGTCAGGGCTGCTGGAGGCCTCCTGCTGAATGGGAGAATGTCCTGTAGGTATATATATATATATATATATATATATATATATATATATATATATATATATATAATACAAGATTGTGTCATCCACGGACAGCTGTTTCAATGTATTACATCTCTTCAGCGTGACTATACACTTTCCATTATCCCATCCAGTACCACGGGGCAGGATTGAAACCTTAGCTTCAGACCAGGAGGCCGATACTCTACCTCTGAGCAACAGAACTGGACGGTCAGTGTAGCTGAATTTAAGCGATATATTTATTCATGCATTAATTCCCCATCCACCAGAGTGCTCTATTCCTATGGAAGTCGAGAGAGAAAGAGCGATATGATAATGATTTTTTTTCCATTTTTTTCAATTTGTAAGAATACGAAAACGATACAGAGACAGATTTTCTGGTGTTGATGATATTTAATTACTGTGCTCAATGTTTTTCAGAGTAAACAGAGCCGTCAATATATATATATATATATATATATATATATATATATATATATATATATATATATATATATATGTATGTATATACATATACATATATATATATATATATACAATGTTTACAAGGATATATGCCGGGTAATCTTACAAGGAAAAAAACATTGCCAGTCGCTGAAGAGTGCGTCAGACACGAAATGGTGACATTCATCGGGTCTACATCCCTTTAAGTTTTATTATATATATATATATATATATATATATATATATACAAAGTTTACAAGGATATATGCCTGGTAATCTTACAAGACAAAAACAGTGCCGGTTGCTGAAGAGTGCGTCAGATACGAAATGGTGACATTCATCGGGTCCATATCCCTCTAAGTTTTATTATATATGTGTGTGTGTGTGTGTGTGTGTTGAAACTCTATAATATAATGTTAGTTGCGTGGATGTGAGGTGATCCCATAGAACGTTGGTAAAATAATAATTAGAAGGTAAAGAGAATTTTAAGCGAAAACAGATGTTACATCTCGGAAGTTTGATTATCACAGAGGCATTCACACAACAAACATATATGTATACATGTTCATTCACCATCCATATCTGCATTGTTGTTTCTCAGCACAGTCAATTATATCATTTAAAAATGGAAACATAATCCGACAGAATAATTACGAATCTACATATTATTTGAAACCGTATTATATAATGCATTCATAATATTCTGTCGTATTATATATCCATTTCTAAATGATATTATTGTCCACGTTGGGAAACTATAGTGCAGATATGGACAGTTGATGAATAAGAATGAGAACGTGGGGGTAAAGCTGCTTTTGCCATTCCGTCAGGATGTTTAATTCAATGGTAAGAACAATACTACGTTAAAGCAGCCACCTAAACGGTCACAGATTTGATTCCTGCAGCAGTCTCATATTCTTCAATCAATTGTTTATAATATATATATATACAAACTCTGGAATAGAGCACTCTGGTAGATGAGGAATTGTGTTTAAGTAAATATATCGCTCAAGTTCAGCCTTACTGACCACCCAGTTCTGCTTCTGGGTCTGAAGCGGAGGTTTCGATCCTACCTCGTGGGATAATGGATAGTCTATAGCTACCCGGAAGAGTTGTCATACAACGAAACAGCTGTCTATGAATGACTCAATTATATATATATATATATATATATATATATATATATATATATATATATATATATATATATATATAAGTGTCTCATCTTCCTGTACTTTACGATTGTCAGTGAGAGAACAATGTACATAAAAGTGGCACATCCTTTATAATGAGGATAAATGGAATAGAATCAACCATTATATTGAAATATATATAAATAAAATACTATGATCGATTCAGATCCTACATGGAAATAAAATAACTCATTAGCCATACAGGATTAACTAACAAAAACAGCAAGTGCCGCATTTTTAAGGGCCAACGTTAAAATGCTATCGGTTCCGATTCAGCGATTCTGTGCTCACTCCACTGCTATAGTATTATGCTGTTTTCAACTTGAATTAAAATTCGTCCTACCACAAAATTTCGTTGAAACCCACCAAAAACTTTTGGAGATATCGTGTGGACAGACAGGAGCGAATGCAGAAATATATGAAATAATAAACGGAGAAATATTCAGCACAAATATCTGGATTAATTCTAATATTTTCTGGTAGGATGAGCAACATTGTGAAGAAGACATGGTTGAATTTGGGGGCAGATCCAGGATTTAAAAAAAATTGAGAGCTATTTTTTGCGTTTTTTTCTTGCATGAATTTATGTATCTGTTCCTCTCTCCATAAGTTCATCATGAATTTCAATAAAATCTCGTGGAAGGATAAGGCACGTATAAACGAAGATGCGATATAATTTGGGGTCTGATTCTTTCTCGATGAATTTCAGAGAAATTTTGTGGGAAGGTAGGTAATAAGCTACAGAAAAAATGATAAAAAAATTTGGGGTGGATCCAGGCACAATCACTTAGTTATATTTGGTTGAGATATATATTCCCAGTCATCCATTTTGAATTAAAAAATGTCCGCCGTTAAAGTTCATGGAAAAATTGGCAAAATTCTTTCTTAATCTGAATAGGTTCTAACTCGGCTGCCAAGATTTTACTCCCAGAAAAAAGTAACTTTCAGTTTCTGATAGACTAATAACAGTGTGTGCTAGAATAGCTAGCACCTATTTACCTTAACTCTCACGAGGAAAAGATGTGTTACAAGATCGGTTTCACGTGGGAATACCACACACGCACTGACATAAGTGCACTGGTCTTGAGATCTCAGGACGAATCCTGAAGTACCACGCCTCATGGGGCAAAAACCTTTTGGCTGTGGTACCACATCTGCACCCGTCTGGTCTTATATGGTCAGAACTCAGAAATATCTGGCTTAGATAAAAATGAATAAGGGAAATCATGGAAAAACAGCAGTAAGTTGTGTTTAGAAGGGCACTTTTCCTACCTCGATAAATTGGAGACGGTCAGTGTGCGAAAAAAAGCAAAACAAAAAACAAAAACAAAACAAAGATAAAAAAATATTCTTATCAATTGAAATTGAAAGGAAATAAAAGGATGATGGGAAAATTATGTTTTGATGGGCAGTTTTCCCCTCTCGATAAATTCGTGATAAACAGGTTTCATGGTGGGCACTTTTCTGGGGCCCGATCTCTTACCGCTGAGGGGAGATACAACTCATGATTAATACACCCTTCAATTTATTGTAAACAATGGGCATGAGTATGCTTGGGGGTAGAGGACAATGTACCCTCTGCATTTTAGTAGTCAGTGGGCTCCCAAATCTATGTTGTGCACATTTCTTTCCCGTGAGAAAAGTACATAGTGAATCAATACTTTTGTAATAAAAGATTCTGTACAGAATTTGAAATCTTTCGTATGCACATTAATTTCCTTGTTACACTGGCTGAAAACCTGCGTGCGTACACTCTTACAGGGAAGAATGCGCATGACATATATATATTTACATGTTGAGTGCATAGGGAAGTTACAAGTCATGACGTAGAGACTACTAATGACGTATATTGAGTGAGTAATGACGTATACGTCATATACGCATGTGAAGACATAATTCATGACGTAATATATTTTGATTTAATAATCGAATCATAGAATGAGCTTATATGCAATTCTTTCGATTTATTTATATTTATGTGCTCAAATGGAATGATCTCATTGCTTGATTTATCTTCCTATCATTAGATAACGATAGAAATTACGTCATAAAAACTTCTTAATGTCTGACCACACATTTGAACAGCTTTAGTTAAGAGTTGGGACTTCGAAAAAAAAAAACATGAAATTATGATACTTGAATTATTGGAAATAAATTACCCAATAAAATTGCTTTAGCGTACTAAGTGCCGATCCATACATAAATAAACCCGTCATTTCGGGCGGGTATATGCAAGTTGAATAATAAAGAAAAAAAAAGACTTTGTCTAACACAAAATGAACTAGAAAATATTGGTCAACCAGAATCCATAACTAGAATGAAGAGCAGAGAAAATCTCTATTTGTTTACGCTCACGAATCTCGTTGGTTGAATTTACCTTCCTATTATGATGATGATCATCATCATCAGTCTTTTAGCGTCCGTCGTTGGACATAGACCTTCCCCAGGATTTGCCACACTTCTCTATCATGGGCGTCACGGAGCCAGTACTTCCTGAACCTGTCTAGCTCGTCTATCCATCTAACATTTTGCCGGCCTCGGTTGCGCATGTGGTCTCGGGGAATCCACGTTGTGAGTCGTGATGTCCATCGATTGTCTGCCATTCTTGCAACATGGCCAGCCCACCGCCATTTAAGATTTTTTTATGGATTCTATGATGTCTCTAACTCTTGTCTTTTCCCAGATGTACTGTGCTGTTTTGTGATCTCTCCATGTGAGGCCCAGCATTATTCTTTCATGAGCACGTTGCATGGTTCTCAGCTTACGGTCTGTCTCTTGGTTAAGTTCCATGTTTCAGCTCCATAAGTGACTATTGGGAGGATGCATTGGTTATACACTCTTCTCTTTAGGATTAATGGGATCTTATTGTTTTTGAAGGTTGAGCTAGCTCTGCCAAAGACTTGCCATCCTAGTGTGATTCTTCGCTTGATCTCTTCTTCCTTTGAGGGTCTCATGGAGATTCGTTGCCCTATGACATAACAATAAAGATTAGTAGAAAAAACAAACAAACAAACAAACAAAGACCAAGTATGGAAGAAAACTCTGTCCAAAACAAAAGAATCAAGATGATACGGGGCATCAATTTCAAGCACTAGACCCCCCCCCAAGAAAAACCAAAAAACAGACGAAATGAAAACCCAACCAGAGATAACACTAAACTGTTCAAAGCGGTAAGAAAAAAAAAAGACCAGGAAGTAACACTTCTAACCAATCCAGACGATAGTCTAACAGTCATATGGTAACATTTCGAAAAGAAGTTCAATGCCCTCTCCGTAGAACCCTATATTAGGGAGCAACGTTTCCTATAATTTTTAGTTGTCATTGTGCGCAAAAATCACGTGTTGTACATTTCTTTCCTGTGACACGCAGCTAAGAGGGGAAATATGTTGGGGACAATGTTTTCGACATAGAGCTTTTTACGCTAATTTCAGCACGTTTCTCGTTTGAAGATTTTGGCCGTTTTGGTGTGCTTTTGATACTTCTAAGCATCTTTTTCCTGTGTTTGACCATTTTCAGCCAATTAAAGTTTTTTCTTTTAGTGTTTTCGACTGTAAAAATAGCACGAAAATATTTCTTTTCACAGTTGGCATCAAAGTTCGGGGAGTCAAGCCTCTCAACCAGCAAATAATATCATAAGATTGCGTGAAGAGGCTCAAGAACAAGGGAGCGTGCGGAGTATATCGGGGGGGGGGGGAGCTGCAAAAGTATGGATCAAAATAATTAGATGGAAGAACAGGTCTGGTTAGTCACTCAATAGAAACCGTCATGTGACCAATATCTTTTCGTTGGATGCAGCGTTGGGAATGATCAATTAAAAAAAAATTGGAAAAACGATGATCATTGGATAAATTAAACCTCTCGCCTTTTGTGGAGAGTCTGAACTATATATATATATATATATATATATATATATATATATATTAAAAAAAAACAAGCATGGATGCTGCCAGACACAAACTAAGTTATCAATTCAGCATAAAATTACATTGTAAACTGGACCCTCAAACACTAAAATCTATTTGGGCTAATTTTTCAAAAAATAAAAAAAAGGTTTCCCTATGCATAATAAATGAATCAATTTCCATCCCTCTAGCTCTAATAGTCCGGCCTGATGCGAGACAAATTGATAGCTAATCAGCTAGCTAGCAAGATAGAGAGTCAGCCAACCAGACGCACTTAAAAACTGAAGAAACCTATGTTGACAGTGTTGGTTGAAAGTTTCTGATAGGGAAAATATTAATTAGGAAGACACGCACCATTGGGGAAATTATCAATCGCCACACCCACATATGCTGTATTGGGGGTGATCAACTAAAAATTTGGAAAAAGAGGTGACCAGTTGATACTAATGCTCACCCCTTCTGATGGGCAGTGATCAATGAAAAGGTGTAAATTTTTAAAAGAAAAAAACAACAACAAAACAAGCAGGCACAAACTAGTAACCAATTTAGCATCAACTTACGTTGCATATCGAGCCACTAAAAAACAATTTTGAGTGAAATTTTCGAAAAAAAACACCCTCATAACAAAAAATTTCCCTACTGATTTAGGGGAGTATGTGTGCAAATTTTCTATCGAGAGCGGTAAGAGCTGAACGAAATCCGGATATATATGTATATATAAATATACATGAACATCAAGAGACATGAATAACTTGAACCAAGCATCAGTTATCAATCTGGTCTGTTGTCGTGATTAAAAACTCTAACGTTGATAACACACGATAGGATTAGAGACATGACAGGATACTATTTAGCGCCCAGCCAAAGTGGGCTTGACCCCGGAAGAAATAAAGTGATTATATTTTATTTCAAACATAGATTACATGAGCGAGACACTAAGCAAGACCAGGAACAACAATCACTAAAATTAAAAATTGACCTAAATAAACTCGCAAACTCTGACCCCAAACAGACCAAAAGACCAAAAACTGACACAACGAGTAACCTTGAGCCGTAGGAGAAAGATAGTAGCAAAACATGTGACGCCTAAGCAGAGAACATTTTTCCTCAACCTAGCGTAAAGGCAGTACATGAATTATGTCGAAAATGCATTTTTGTTTTTTCTTCTTGTGTAGTAACACTGGTTAATAAACACTGAAGTGGCAAAAAATCATCTTCAGCCTTTTATCGTCTGTCGTTGGACATAGACATTCCCCAAGACTTCTTCTTTTGAGGATTTTCTGAAGGTTCGTTGTCTTAGGTAGATGTAGTGGTCTATTTTGTCCAGTTCTGCGTTTCCGATTTTGATCTCTCTGTCTTTGTCATCAACATGTTTGTTGCACGTGACCTTTTTTTTGCTGAAGCTCATGTGAAGGCCTACTTTCTTGCTTTCTTCAATCATTTTGTCCGGAAAGTTCTGTTCCAGACACATCTTGTGACGAAACTACCATCGTGATTATGTTTACCACTTTCATTTGTTCGTTATTTGATGTATATAAACTTAGCCCTAACCCTAATCCTAACACTTACTGGAACTAACCCCATAGCCTAACTCTATACATGTATATCATTTGTAGTTAAATAAAAATAATGCAGTTCTAAACAGTCATGTTCTCAGCTCTCATTTATTCCGTAATTTATATCCTGTGTAGTTGAAGATTTCGTAATTAATGTTTGTTTTAACGTTCAAAAATAGTTTTAAATGGACAAAATGACGCTACTTCAATATGAGATGCAAGTCGAAAGTTCAAGGATTTTGAACAGTGGGAGGAAGCTGTATACAGTTTGGTCTTCTACCACTAGGTGAAGCAAGCAGCATCTTTTGTGCCTCAGTGTGCCAACGGCTGTGTGCAAGTTTTTTTCCAAGTCTCAACTCAAGCTGTTTCAATATGCAATTAGACACGAAGTCTCGAGAGCTTTGTAATATGACGTAATTGTCTTTGCTATGTCATAATAGAAAGGTAAATTAACCAATCAGAGCATACCACGAGAGCTGAAACAGACAGAGAAGAAATTTGCACATAGGCTCATTATATGTATTGATAAGTATATCAAGTATACGTAGTGACCAAGTTTTACGCCGTTTCAATATAAGATTACTGGAACATTATGCTTAACTTTGTTTTCCCAAAGGTTTGGCACAACATAAAGAGTAGATGTTCCTTAACCCAGTGGTCTTTAACCGCCGGGCTGTGGACCAGTACCAGACCACAAAGCATGTGCTACCGGACCGTGAGAGACGATGTGATGTGTACGAGTTATATCAATATTCTTTTCTTTGTGAAATAAAAACAAATATGAAATCATTGGGTCCTAATATTACACCCTAATGGAAACGAAATTGAGTGTATTTCAGGGGCGTAGCTGGAGATGGGGTGATTTTAATATATCTCCCCCAGCCCCACCATGGAAGGTCCCTCAAAAGCTTTCTGAATAGCACGTCACCTACTGCATTTTTACTTACATTACACGATAAAAAATCTCATTAAATGTTGGGTGGGGGCTTTAAATGGCCATGACCTCGGATCCCGAAAGCCGGTCTGCAATTGTCAATGACTCAATATTTAACGGGTCCGAGGTGCAAAGGGGATTAAAAGGAGACCTCTGCCCTAAACCACAAAGCAGAAACAATTGGACTTCGGAGATGTGGTCAAAAACTAGGATAAACAGCTAAAAGGTTTGGCTCTACACGACCATTGCATAGTCAGTACTATAAAACAACATTCAGAATCAGAACCTTGGAGAAGTTAATTAAAAACTATGGGGAATTATATGAAATACTTATTTGGCCAGTATTTAAGAGTCGATGCGCCATAAAACACATTCAGGATCCGAAACTTAGAGATGTCTTCAAATACTATGAGGACCAAAAAGTACTTGACCTCTGTATAAGAGTTAGTGTGCCATAAAACAACATTCAGAATCAGAACCTTGGAGATTTGACAAAAGACTACGATAATCTACTTAAATACCTGTTTGGCACAACATGACCATTATATACGAGTCATTGTGCCACAAAACATTCAGTATCGGGATATTCAGAGCCAGGAATGTATGTTTTAAGAAACTTACGTTCATAATGTTGTTCGTCACTAAATGACCAATATATCGCAGTCGATATGTCAAAAAGAAATATTAATCTTAATCTCTCTCTCTCTTCTAGTATATCAATTGCTTATCCCCACACCAGAATAATCTAGAACCCTCCTGTTTCCGAGTTGGCTCCCCAACCCCCCTTTTCACCCGGGATACACGTCTAACAACTATTTCTATCTCGACTTCGATTTACAATATATGAAATAAAGACTTGGAGGCGAAAAGCACCCAAAGAGGCGTCAGCCACTTCAATCTGCGCTAATTTGCCCATAGCTGGTGGGAGGAGGGTAAAGATGTATTCATGCCTTTCACAAGGGCATTATTGTGAAGTGAACACCAGCTTTCTTAACAAGGGTTTGAAAACGACTCGTCGAGTGCAGTCTTTGTGCTGTTAACCATTCAGCTACACCCGCAATTCCTGGAGAATATCCATTTCCACTTTCAATTCGCACCTGTTCTGCTCTGTTTGATAAATCCCTCGTGACTCACCCTAGAAATGAAATTGTTGGTTTCGCTCTGGGACTTTATTTTAATGGCCCTCGGAAGCATTTAATCTAAAACATTGTAGCAATTAGTTCACGTTTCAGAATAAATAGCTTCAGCCGAAAACTGGGATTTGACTACACCCCTGTCAAGGTTGATATGGGTTACACCGAATCGATGGAATTACCCGTTTGTTAAAGTTTTAATGATATACGTAATGCTCTTCCAGTTCTGGAATAGAGCACTTTGGTAGACGGGGAATTATGCATAAGTAAATACAGTTTGCTTAGTTTGGTCCTAGTTCACGTTTCAGAATAAATATATTCAGACGAAAACCCGGATCAGACTAGACCCCTGTCGAGCGTTATATATATATATATATATATATATATATATATATATATATATATATATATATATATATGCATACATACATATATATATACATATGTATATATATATATATATATATATATATATATATATATATATATATATACATATATATATATACATATATATATATATACATATATATATACATATATATATGTATATACATATATATATATATATATATATACATATATATATATATATATATATATATATGTATATATATATATATATATATATATATGGTTTTGGATGTCGTTCACTCTATTTTAGATGTTTTCCAATGGAAAACGTCAGTGATGTTTGAATTGCTTTTATCCTTGTTCTAACTGAATAGCTTATATATATATATATATATATATATATATATATATATATATATATATATATATATATACATACATATATATATATATACATATATATATATATATGTATATATATATATATATATAGACCCCTGTCGAGCGTTATATATATATATATATATATATATATATATATATGCATACATACATATATATATACATATGTATATATATATATATATATATATATATATATATATATATATATATATATATATATATATATATATACATATATATATATATACATATATATATATATGTATATATATATATATATATATATATATATATATACATATATATATATACATATATATATATATGTATATATATATATATATATATATATATATATATATATATATATATATATATATAAGCTATTCAGTTAGAACAAGGATAAAAGCAATTCAAACATCACTGACATTTTCCATTGGAAAACATCTAAAATAGAGTGAACGACATCCAAAACCACCAAGAAACTTCTACATGCTAGTGTATAAACCCGTCAGAATGAATAAGGCCCAAAAACTGAAAAAAAAAAACAAACGAACTTTCAGTCGGGGACTAAAGGGGTATAGATACCGATTGTCAAGTTTGTACCCGGAACACACAAACATAAACTCTCAAACACGTGCCCATATAAAAAAAGGATAGAACCTTTCGCCATCTTCGTTCAGCAATTTCCAAGATCAAAGGTTTATGTAATCAAAGTGAAATCAACCATTTTTTTTTCCTCAAAGATAAGTAAATTTCACCAATTAGGTAATTTTATCAACCGCCATAATACATGCACTGTTTCCCCTCTCTTTCAGATTTAATTCGCTTGCAAGTGTAACTGACAAATTTTATCGCCTCATTTATTATCCGACTGACCCCTCCCTCTATGAAATAAAATATCAATGTTTTCGTTCACATACACCAAGGCTTGCCAAATTTCAACTAAATTATTCTTACAGAAAAAAAAAACGAAAATAGGATTTCGGAAGACTGACAAACAGGTCTGGCACGCAGCCAATATCTTCTGACAGCAGGTCGCGTTGGAGTGATCTGCTGAAAACATTGGAAAGAGTGTTGATCAACCGAATGTTACTGTATTTTACAGAATAAGAATATAAGACACGCTTTTTTGTAAGTTCTGGAGGGGGAAAGATTTAACAGTTGTTAACGAACATAACTGCAACATGCAAATAATGTAAACAGACCACCACTGTATGGATTGATATAAATTCGAATCATCATCATCATCATCATCATCATCATCATCATCAGTCTTTTATCGCCTGTCTTTGGACATGGACCTCCCACACGATTAGTCACACCTCCCTATCGTGGGCACCGCAGAGCCACTACTTTCTGAACTCGGCCAGCTCGTCTTACCATCTCGTATTCTACCGGCCTCAGTTCCGCATGTGATCTTTGGGGACCCATGTTGTGAGTTGTGATGTCGATCAGTTGTCTGATATTCTTGCAACATGACCAGCCCATTGCCATTTGAGCTTTTTAATGAATTCAATGATGACTCAGACTCCTGTTTTTTTTTCCTAATATACTGAGCAGTCTTATCATCTTTCTTTGTGAGGTTGAGCATGAGTCTCTCATGTGCACGTTGCGTGGTTCTCGGTTTGCGGGTCAGTCTCTTGTTTAGGTTCCATGTTTCTGCTCCATAGGTGACTATCGGAACGATGCATTGGTTGTATACCCTCGTTTTTAGAACTAAGAGGATTTTCTCGTGCTTGAAGGTTGAATTTGTTTGACCGAGGGCTGGACATCTAGGGCAATTTTTAGGTAGATGTAGTGGTCTACTTTCTCCAGTTCTGCATTTTAGATTTCGATCGTTCTTTAAATAGATAAGAGCAAAATAAAATGGTAATGTGAAGGGCTTCGAAGATCGATGAAAATTACAGTGGATCTTACATGGTGGTGCATCAGATATGTCGGAGAATGAGACACTTCTTTCCCCTTTTCTTGGGCAGTGATCACTAATAAAGTCCAAATTTTAAAAAAAGAAAGAAGAGTGAATGCTATCAGACACGAACTAAGGGACAAGTTCTGCATAAATTTACATGGCAAATTGAACAATCTCTAAAAAACTATTTAAGTAGGGGCATTTGGAAAGAAAATTTTTTTCTTTCTTAGACATAATAAGGAGTAAATGTTGAAATACATAGCCCTCTAGCTCCTTTGGTACTGTCTGTACGCATGATATATACATACATGATAGCTGTAACCTCGTTTTCGAAGATGGTCATCACATGATGTCACTCAACTATGCCAAGAACGGATGCGTATCTTTTAACCCAGCCTGAGATTCCAAATTTCTAGTGCATATATATATACATATATATATATATATATATATATATATATATATATATATATATATATATATATATATATAATAATAATAATAATAATAATAATAATCGTGTCATCCACAGACAGCAGTTCTGTTGTATTACAATTCTTCAGTGTGGCCATAGACTATCCATTATCCCATCAAGTACCACGGGGTAGGATCAAAACATTCGCTAAAAACCCAGAGGCTGGCATCTTACCTCTGCACCACGCAGAACTGGACGGTTAGTAAGGTTGAATTTAAGCAATATATTTACTTCACACATATATTTCCCATCAACCAGAGCGCTCTATTCCTAGATTGGAAGAGCATTGCATATATATATATATATATATATGTATAATATTGTGTCATTCACAGACAGCTGTTCTGTTTTATAACATCTCATCAGTATGGCTATAGACTATCCTATACCCCTTCCAGCATTGTGAGGTAGATATTCTACCCCTGCCCTCCACGCAGAACTGGACGGTCATTAGGACCGAATTAGGCGATATATTTACTCACGCACAATTCTCCATACACCAGAGTGCTCCATTCCAGAGTTGGAAGATATATATATATATATATATATATATATATATATATATATATATATATAGCCACACAGCAAGCCAGGAAGACTTGAAAACAGTTGGAACCTGTGTTGACTGTTTTACTGACATCTTTGGTTGCCGGTTTTAAATTGGATTTTGAAAGACTGACAAAAGCAACCTTTTTTTACCTCAGGCTTTTTGATGTCCTCCTTGCAAAAAAAAAAAAAAATATTATAGTATTCATCGTGCAAGATTTTGCTGAAGGGATAAGATTTGATTATACACATGCGAAATCATATGAGATGTGGATCTTTTTGCAACATAATATATAATCAAATTACTTTTTTATGGTAAGGGGGACCAGATTTTTTGTGCTGCCGGGGTGAAGCACAGAGCAGAGAGCTTAAGAACCTCTGAATTAGAGTTATATATATATATATATATATATATATATATATATATATATATATATATATATATATATATGTATACACACACACACACACACACATATATATATATATATATATATATATATATATATATATATATATATATATATAAAGCAAATACACACGCACATATACATGATACAAATCAGGAATATAATATGATACTATACAATATCTGATGTGTAGGGTTATTTCGTAAAGTGCTCAATACATTCAACATTAAACATTAAGTTGATTTAGAGTAGAGCTTACGCAAAGATATATTTATGTTGCGAATCCTTGCTCTATAATATATATGTATGTGTGTGTGTGTGTGTGTGTACGGAATAGAGCAATGGAAAACTGCTGACGAACTTCTTATAGAATAAAAAAAATTAAATACAACTAAATAATAATCAGATATAAGACAACACGTTGAAATAACACTGATCAGATTAAAAGCGGCTTGCATGACACTCGGTCGTGGTTACTTCGGGAGTATACATAAAAATTGATTGAAAAAATAAGTACCTTTTCAGCATGACTGTATGAAAACTTTACAAGACAATATATAAGGTGGTGGCGATTGACAATGCGGAAATGACGAAAAGCAGCCAGCCCCACCAACAAATCCTAAGCAAATGAACGGGCATCATCAATTGGAAAACTGAATATTTGTCGCTCTATAATGAAAGTAAGAGTACCTTTGGATATTACTTCTGGCTGAGGATTAGGTTGCTTGGCTTGCACACTATACAGCAATGTTCAAACAGGCAAGTCTTTCAAAAAATAAGATGACAGATGTGTTGACTTAAGAAAAGGAAGTAGTAGCCGGCCTAATTTGTATTCATTTTGTACAAAAAAAAAATGATTCACTGTACCCCGTGATCCTCTGTGCCAAAGATTATTGTTGTGGCCCTTTCCTCAAATATGAAGCATTATGTATTTCATAAAAACACAATATATATATATATATATATATATATATATATATATATATATATATATATATATATATATATATGTATATGTATATATGTATATATATATATATATATATATATATATATATATATATATATATATATATATACAATTGAGTACATGAAAACGAAGGGTGAGATCTGAATGAAAAATTCAAGGAATACTGACCACAAATCATTTCAGTAATGCAGGCAACACAAAGAAGCCCGGAGAGTCGACCAATCAAAATGTTATGACCCCCCCCCCAAAAAAAAAGCAAACACCAAAAACCAACAAGCAAAGAAAAAATCCAACACTGATGTGGATTCTAGTTTCAATATTTTTTGAAATAATGGTAAAGCCTTCAACTCCGAATTGCAGGCAAAACAAATGGCCAATGTTTTGCGTCCAGATGTGCAGAGGTGGCTCAACGGTTATCAGCATGAAAAATGGAATCAGCGAACCGAGATCGGATCGCAACAGAGTTTGTTCACGTTCACTTAGCACGAATCCCGCGGAAAAGACATGTACCCATCTTTCCCTGCGCTCTATTTCATCGTCAGATATCAAGACAAAATGTCTCGTCACAGGTATTCTATGATGTTTGGCAAGAGAAGAGTTTATAGAGTATATGGTTAACGAGCACTTGTGCGGTACATCTCTCTATAACTACCTTACCTATCCATACAGAAATATCAAGAAGAAGCTGTTGCCGTTGTCGACCTTGATAGCGTCCAATCAGGAGGATTAGTGCGCATTAGTGCGAAACCCGACCAAAAAAATCAGCATTAACCTACTAAATCCATTTCTCAGAGGAAACCTTTGGCGGTCTTATAGAGTCCATGCCTGTTTGGGAAAGAGCTGTTTTTCGGGTTCTTCTTAGAGGACCAACGACATTTTAGCTGGGAGATCATAATATTTGGAATCACCAGTATTTATACATAACAGGTAATATTTGCATATACCTGTTACTCCTATTATCAACCTCGACAGGAGTCCAGTCAGATCCAAGTTTTCGCCTAAAACTATTTATTCCGAAACGTTCACTAATTGCTACAGCGTTTTAGATTAAATACCTCCGAAGCCCGTTGTCCACACTCTAGAGCGACAAATTCCTCAGAGTTACGTCTGGGACATTTCTCCAGTCACCTTTCCACAGTTGATAGAGCTTGATTAAATGTTCCAGTTTCTTGGTTCCCAGGGCGGTTAGAATTGTCAACTCTTATCTGATTGGATCTCTGTTAATAAGAATTCTTTTATTAAAGGAGTTTCTACCTGAAGGCTCAACGTCACAGACACCAGAGCGTCCTTGCGACATTAAAATGACTCAATACCATTTTATTGATTCTGGCGTCGTTGTCTTCCAGCTCTCGGCGAGTGGAAAATTTCTAATGATGAAAACCAGATTCCACCGGTTTCTGCGACAGTGATAAACCCAACCCACGCCTCTCATACTGATCACCGTGGCCGAGTGGTAGAGTGCTCGCCTCCTGTTGGTCATGGGTTCAATCCATGTTCCGAGTCATACTAAAGACTTTAAAAATAGTACTCAATGCCTCTCTGACAAACACTTAATATAGAAAGTAAAATTGAGGAAGCCTGGATAAGGATGGATTTTTTCGCCTAAGACACATCCGTGAAATCATGGTTGCCCTTACGATACCCCCCCCCACTGATAAACGCCTTTCTGTCTCTTACTTTGTTGAGTTTAGCTTAGTTTGATACAATTCCAAACGGAAGAAAACTCCTATGTTCTTATCATGAATATCAACATTTGAAATCCTGGTATCGATAGGAAATACGTAAGTAAAAGTAAAAGCTCCATTTTTTTTTTGTACTGATAGTGCTTCAAAAAGATGGCGGAAAATCCATCCCCATTCTGTTAGTACGGTTAGAGAACAAGCGAACAATTCAATGTTAATCATTTGAGTGTTCATTGCAATTTGAAAAAAGCTACGGAGAGTATCAAAGGCAAGGCAAAACAAATCGCTAGCGTCGTGCTGATTGTTATTAATCTGCATTCTCAGTAGCTCTGGGTGCTTTTTTGGGCAGTTGTAACTGGGGATGAGAAATGGATCCCTTTTTTTAATCTGCATTCTCGGTAGCTCTGGGTGCTTTTTCGGACAGTTGTAACTGGGGATGAGAAATGGATCCCTTTTTTCAATCTGCATTTTCGGTAGCTCTGGGAACTTTTTCGGACAGTTGTGACTGGGGATGAGAAATGGATCCCTTTTTCGAAATATTAAGTAGTACACACCGTTCAACTTACTATCCAGCTGCAACCGCTTACTAATCTATAGATGAATAAGTTATCCCCATGGATTTTATTTCACCAGAGAAAGAGTGAGAGCACATCTTTTATATAATTAAGATTTGTTTAACCTCTATGTCACAATGTTTCTCCCTCACAATTTCGTTTGGCCCCCCCCCAAAACAAACGATTTAGGTTTCAGATATTTCTTTCTAGACGGATTTAGATTATAATTTTCTAACTATTCTGTGATTCTAGAAACATAAAACGCATTTCAAGAGCTTATAAAAAAAAGGAAAAAAAAAAAGGTTTAGAATTTTAAAGTACAGAAGCTTGAAACGGCAAGCGTTATCAAATCGTAATTTTTTTTATAACTAAATATGAGCAAGTCGAAATTATTATTCATTTTTTTACATTCACTGGATTTATTTCGAAAGGACTTCAATTTTGTTTATAGAATTCCTATAATATTAAATAAAAGGTAAGCAAAAGTTTTTCTTTGTATGAAAACTGCGATTTATGCAAATTATCTTGATCAAAACCCATTGTATTAATTTCAAGAACTATTTACCTTCATAAGTCACCTAAAATCACTTACTTGCTATTCAAATATTCGAATGTTTGTCATTAAAGGATTAACAAACTCAAAAAAAAAAATGATTTTAAACCAAATCTCAGTTGTTAGTTTCCTAGAAGAAGGCTACATTTAATTTAGTGCGCGGTGCTCGGGGTTTCCTATCCTGATTTTGTGGATGCAGAAGACATTATCATGAAGTAAGTAATCATCATCATCATCATCATCATCATCATCATCAATCTTTTATCGTCCGTCGTTGGAGAAAGACCTTCCTCAAGATTCTCCAGACCTCTCTATCGTCACGGAGCCAGTACTTTCTGAACTTTTCAACTCGTCACGCCATCTTGTATTCTTTCAGCCCCGGTTTTGCTTGTGATCTCTGGAGATTCACATTATGAATCGTGATGTCCAGCGGTTGCCTGACATTCTCGCAACATGACCAGCCCATTGTCATTTAAGTTTTCTTATGAATTCTATGATATCTCGGACTTCTGTCTCTCCTCTAAAATACTGAGCTGATCTCACCATATGAGGTTGAACATGATCCTCTCTTGTGCACGTTGCATGGTTCTCAGTTCGAGGGTCAGTCTTTTGGTTAGGTTCCATGTTTCAACTCCATAGGTAGCTATCATGAGAATACATTGATTTTAGCCACAGCGGAATTTCCTTGTTCTTGAAGGTTGAGCTTACCTAGTGTGATTTGATCCTTCGCTTGATTTCTTCTTTTGAGGATTTCATGGAGATTCACTGTTCTATGTAGATGTAGTGGTCTACTTTCTCCAGGTTTATGTCTCTGAATTTGATTGTTGTGTAATTATCTTCTACATACTAGTTGTACATGACATTTCTTTTACTGAAATTCATATACATGCCTACTTTTTTGCTTTCTTCGTTCAGTCTCTTTGGCTTTATTTTGAGATCATGAAGATTCTCAGCATAAAGGACGATGTCGTCTGCAAATCTAAGGTTGGTTAGGAATTCGCGGTCCATTCTGATTCTTTTATTTTCCCGGTCTATGTCCTGAAGATCATCTCAAGACAAGCTGTGAAGAGTTTGGGTGAGATGGTTTCCCCTATTTCTAGCTTGAAGGAGTCCGAGTCAGTATGTAGCCTTAGGAAGGAAATGCTGTGTCGGTAGGTGCCTTGCAATACTCTGACATATACGGGGTCAACGCCTTGTTGTATGATAGCATCAATAATCTTGAGGACTCCCACTGAGACGAAGGTCTTCTTGAGGTCTACATGCTATCAGGAGTGAGATTTTTATTCAACTACTTTCTTTTTTAGTTGATTTATCGAATGGAGGTGGCCAATGATTGAGTAGCTTCTTCTGAAGCCTGTTTGTTCCTGCGGTTGGCTTTTGTAGAATTCCTGGACACTCGCGACAATCCACCCCTGTCTGTTGTTAGGTCTCTAATATCTTTAAGCACATCGATCATTTGTTTTCTTCCTGCATTAAGAGTTTTGTTGAAAATTTTAAAAATCACTACCCTCCTCGAGAATTGCTTTGATGACTGCTGTCTTGAATCTTCTTTCACCTTCTCTTCGTTTCTTTCGGGTATTTTTATTCAGTTGAGCCGCTTCAACCTTTTCTGTGGTTGTTATCGGCGTTTGAGATTCCTGTGTTTTTCTACGAGATTTTTTTTGTCTCTTCTGAGATTTTACAGATGGTTTTCTCGCTCTTTGGTTCAAACATATCAGCAACTTCTATTATAGACGTTGTTATTCTGTTGTTGAACTTGTTAATGTCGTTCTCATTCTTTTCTGGTTCGGTGAGAGGTCAGTTGTCATCAATCATGAATATGGATAAGGAGTTCCAGTGTTCGAGCCGATCCCAAAGTTTTGTTTTATTTTTTAAAATCTGTTTTTATTAAGGAGTCGCCGTTTCTTAGCTATAAATAGAATTTCCGGCGAAATCTCTCTTTTTTATAATTTTTATTATCATTTTTATTTATTGAGAGAATGGCTACAAAATATCTGTTCCAACCTACCTACCTATCTCAATCTATTTATCTATCTATCTGAACAAATGAATGTATGTATGAATGTATATATCTATGTATGTATCTCAGTCTATCTGTATTTCTCTATCTATCTATTCACCTCTGTTCAAATTTACCTTACTATCTATTCTTATCTATCTGTATTCATATCTATCAGTCTGTTCATATCTATCTATCTATCTATTTATCTATCTATCTATCTCTGTTCATCTATATTTGTAAAGCCATATACGCATTAATAGGAATCTAAACACAAAAACACATACATTTACTTATATGATGAACAGTGAGATCCTTTTCTGTCTCTCTGCCCGTAACAATGGAATCTTCCACCTGAAGATAATAATGTTGCAAATCAAAATATCTCCCGCCTTCTATTTGAGACAATCGACTTTTCTTTTGAAACGAGTTCAGTGTTTTCGTTTCCAAAAAATCGTTACAAAGAAATTCAAAGATATCACGTGGATTAATTCGTATATTTACTAAGCTTGGCTGAATTTGGGTCAAGGCCAAAGAGAAAGAAATGGGATGAATTTGAAAATTGTATAGTACCAATTTCCTTAGGGGGTCGGGTCGGAAATCCTAGGAAAAAAAAAATCTGAATATATTTTATATTTCTGCTTTATGATTTATGTTTATTTAAACGATATTTTTAAATAAAAAAATATCGTTGTATCAAGAGACTTCTGGGTCTCAATAGTGAAGATGAACAAACGTGGAATATCAGTTATGAAGGGTTAGATTCGAGATCTAAAATCGGCTTCTGTTTAACCCTTTAGCTGAATGGTTAAAATCAGCCTGTTGTATACTCTGGTTAGAGGGTGCAAGTTCGATTCTTAACGTGGTCTTAGTACTTCTGAAAGTTAAGATGAAGGAAAAAGCTAGTCAAAATTAATAATCACGTTTATTTCCATTCCACAATTTCGAAAAAAAAAACGAACTAAACATTAAAACCCAGGCTACGCCTGGTGGTTCTGTTACATACACACACATACCGTTTACGTCACGCACATACGCACATTGCTCACGTAATGCACACACCGTCCGAGCCACACACATAACGTTTACGTCACGCACACAAACAAACATTGTATAGGTCACATACACAAGCATACCCACCTTTCACTTCACAAACACTCATAAAAACACTGCTCATGTCATACACACATACATACCGTCTACCATGCACGCGCACACGGGTGCACACAAACACGTAGAGTATATAGTGAAGACTGAACTCACTAGCTTACGACACTAACTTGCTAGTTATCGCACTAAGATAGTGGTCTTCAAACTTTAACTATTCGGGGAACCCTTTTCAATGATTGAATTTTTGTATGGAGCCCCATAAAAGATAACTTTACTTTCTACATATACTGTATACACATTTAGATTACACTGCCATATACCAGAAAAAGTATTTTGATTATTTCAGTTAAGTATTAGTTTTCTTTTGGTCTCTGAATTCAAAAATGAAAATCATTTTTCTCTATCTCGCACTATTTTCTCAGGAAAAACGTTTTTTGATGTAGTTTTTCTCGAAATTTTGTGTCATACATTCATTCATTCATACGGATATATATATATATATATATATATATATATATATATATATATATATATATATATATATATATATATATATTATGTATAAGTGGTACAAATCAGGCTAGCAGTATGACATAATATAATGATATATCAATAATATAAAGCCACTTCTGATATGTAATGGATTTATTTCATAGAGTGCTCGATACATACAACTTTTTACTCTTGAAGTCAAGCTGTTTTAGAGTAGAGCTGGAAATAAATAGTAGAATGTGGATTCGCTACACAAACTAGTTCATGTTTCTGCCCTCTTCGGGCCTCATCAGGCGTAGCGAATCCACATTCTACAATATATATATATATATATATATATATATATATATATATATATATTGTTCTGATTTTTTCAGGAGATCTCTATTCATTTTTAGGAGGCTGAATTGAAAATGATAACCATTTTCCTCCATCTTACAATATGATATTTTTTCACAAAATACGTTCTTTACTTTTAAATCAAATGTTTTCGTATAATAAGTATAAACGATATCGTGTTGTTCATTGCAGAGAGAGAGAGAGAGAGAGAGAGAGAGAGAGAGAGAGAGAGAGAGAGAGAGACAGACAGACAGACAGACAGACAGACAGACAGAGACAGAGACAGAGAGAGAGGAGTAATGACCCCATAATACTTATCATAAGTTATTTATTCAGTTGTTTTGCAATTATTCTTCCTGTTTCATCTCCCCCGATTTATTTCCTTTGGGAGGTATGACATTAGGATAAAAATAGATCCCGAAAGAATTGTCAAACGAATTAAATGCTAGGGAATACCGATTAATAATTCATAGTATGAAAACATTATAAATAAATGATGAAAAATAGCGATACAAATAATATTACGTATTGGATTGAATAAATATTTGATCTCAATGTTGGACTAGTTGCTTTCAACTGTGTTACCATTTCTAATACTTGTTTTATAATTCGCATTCCAAATAATGTCCATATTCTTTGTTATAAGCATTTGGCACACTTTTTATTGTTTATTGTGTATTGCAATTGTTCTGTCCGTTTCATCTTTTCCAGATTTATTTCCGTTGGGGGAAAGGCAATGAGATAAAAGCCTGGAAAGTATTGTGCAACAAACGAATGTCAGGAAACAACGACAGCCAATAATTAGAAGCCTTCCTTATCTCATTGCTACATCATGTTTATTTCTTTAAAGACAGAAAAAAGCAGCGGTATTTATTGACCAATCGTAGAACATATATTTTTAACCAATCAAAAGACACAACCGAATCCCAGTTTATAATATGCTTGGATAATAATCATCAGAAATCATCAATCAAAACTGGTAACATCAACATAGGTTTCTTCAAGTTTTTAAGTTTCTACCTCCGTCTGGCTGGAAATCTATGTAAGTATATATGTATCACGTGTACAAATCCCGTTACTGAAGCTAGAGGGCTAAAAAAATTAAACATTTACTCCTTATTAACTAAAAAACGTTTTTTTGAATCCCTTCTAAATAGTTTTTTGAGCAAGGAGGGGTTTCAATTTGCAATGTAAGTGTATACTAAATTGGTCCCTTAGTTTGTGACCGGTGGGGTTCATGCTTGTTTTTAAAATTTTTAAAAATTTTGACTTTTCTAATGATCACCGCCCAAAAAAGACGAGAGAAATAACCGATTCAATGATTTTCACTTTTTGCAATCTTTTAATTGATCATCTCCAACCCGGCATGCTGCCAAAAGACGTTGTCAACGTGATGGTTACTATTGCATGGCTAAGTCGATTTTTTAAAAATTAGATGAAGTATTGTAAATCAATATCATTATCATTAATTTTTGACTACCCTCATTTATTGGGGGGGTGAGGGGGGAGAGGGGGCGTTAATCTACGGTTGTGAGTTTGAGTCTCACCAACAGTAGTGAAAAATGAAATGTATAATCGCTGTTTGACTATCGTTGGCTATTTTTGGACCATTGGGGGGGGGGGGGCATTTTCAGCGTTTTGGGGCTGTTTTCTTTTTTAGGCGCTTTTTAGTAGTCAAACTAGCGTGAAAATATCTTCTGAATCGGCAACACTACTACTACCCCTAACATCGTTTCATCCAGCTCCTTCATTTATGTACGGTATTGTATTAAGAGGCAGGATGAGAAAAATCTGTATTATAATGATCCGATTTCGGTATGTTTGTTATATGCTTATTACCGTGACTCAACAAAAACTGCACATCGTGGTGAGATTTTTGCTAGCACAAAACCGTTAAATACTCGGAGAATAAAGCGATTTCTCGTCCAATTTGCAACTCAATGATGAAAGTATATTAACTGATAATAATGGAGTAGTTTCCCTCATTTATTTATTGGCAAATAATTATTGTAGAAATTCAATGAATAGGAGGTGGGATGACATTAGACTTAATGGCCACCGAGGTGGTCTTTAAGTAAGCTGAAAAAAAAAACCCTAAAGAAGAAGAAGAAGAAAAACATCACAAAGTTGTTAGAAGCTAGTTATATTGTCGCAGAGAATTCGATCCGATCAATTCAAATGCCATTGACTTTGATCTGTTGGGTAACAAACCCTCAAAAAGAAAGAAAGACAATAATGTTTCCATCTCTTTTATCTTGACTGGGAGTCATGTAGAGATCCCTGTTGATTCATGTAGGAGAAGACCAGTCTCTACAACTCACTAGATAATGCAAGCCATACGGCTATACTACCCCCACTGGAGCCTTTGATTCCCCCCAGGACCCTTCCATTATCTAGGTTGCGTTATCAGAGCGACAAGATATGAAAAAATAAATCTTCTCTGACCGTCTCTTTCTTTGTATCTTTTTTGATAAACTCCAGTCCAAGTCTGGAGTTGACTTTGTTTTTTTCTTAAAAGTAACAAGACCTATCAAGACTAATTCAGGGGAGTAAGCTCTCCACTGTTTGTCTGTCCAGTCCTGCTAAACCCAACCGATATGGGAAATAAATATTCTCCTATAGTGATTTGAAATCATGACCAAGTGATCAGTAGGCAGCTCTCTTACCGACCGAGCTAAACTGACAATTCTTTCATATCAACGAAAAATTATGTTTAAGGGCTTATTTCATTCTAATTAGTAAATACATTTACACTAAAAGTATATTTTTTGATATAATTTTTATGTAATATATATATAATACAAAAGTTCGAGTTGTCTTCTTCTGTCGGAATAAAAGTAGGCGAGGTGTTTGACCGTGCAGCAGTCAGGTTTGTCTGTCAGTCTGTCTGTCTATGTCTGTACCGAAAAATGCATTTTCGCCGTTTGCTTTCAAGTCCGAGTTCAAAATGACGCCCTTCCGCCAAAAACATTTGAAGCAGACGACAAATAAAAAATGGTGGAAACATTAGCATTAATAACGCCGACTTATTTGAGGGCTTCTTAAGCATTACAGTATTTGATGGAAAAAAGATGAAAGAGAAACATTTCGTTGGAACATGGAATTAAATATGGAGGCGTGCAAACAGATTCCATATGGTCAATGCAGGATTTCATGGTCTTAAGTGTAAAATATGGCGGTTAGGACGTTCCTGTCCTTAAGGACTCACCTAATTTCGACAAAACTTTGAAAAAGAAAGATGAGAAGTTGAGATCTAAGCACTTTTAACACATCACAGTCAACTCTTTTGTTACTTAATAATCCGAAAAAGGAAGAAAGAAATACAACAGTGTCTGCTGATTCACTCATACATATCTGTCTGTTTGTCTGTCCCGAAAAATGCAAATTGTTAGCGTCCATTTTCGCTCTTTGCTTTTGATTTCTGTCTGTCTGTCTCAAAAAATGCATCTTCGCTATTCTGCCGGGGTAAAACATGACGTCCTCCCACCAGAAAAAAAAACATTTGTAGCAGACGACCCACAAAATGGCAGAAACATTAGCATTAATGGCATGAAACATTAAATATATCTGTACTACATTAAATCAGGAGGCAAAAATAAGTCAAAAACCAAAATCGAAAGGAAAGAAGTAGAAGAAGACAAAATACAAATCAGACAAAAGCTTCAATTTTTCCATTTGTTTATCATTTTATCTGATGAAGCATTGTCAACCATTATTATTATTTTGTCGAAGCGAATCCTTTCATTTCTAACATCGACAACATTGATTATTTGGATCAAATAATCCCCCAAAAAGAAATAATAAGAATTAGATAGAAACAGGCCTGATTGGCTCCTCAATAGAAACCGCCTCATGACCAACACTTTTTGGTGGCATGCCGTGTTGGGGGTGATCAATTAAGAAATTGGGGAAAAAGAGGTGATCAATGTTACTTCCGTCGCATTTTGTTTGGCAGTGATCACTAAAAAAAATTTGAATTTCCCTCCAAAAAACAAGCATGTATGCGACTGGACACAGAAATAATAATCAATTTAGTATGAACTTACATTGCAAATTGAACCCTACTCTGAAAACCTATTGAAGGGGGATTCGGGGGAAAAAAGTTGTTTTTTTTTCCAGACATGATGAGTAAATGTTGAAATTTTCAGCCCTCTAGTTCCAATGGTGTGCCCTGTATGCGTTATACATGCATACATAGTCAGCCAGTCAGTCTGCCAAACAGTCAGCAAGACCGACTTGAAAGCTGAAGAAATATAAGTTGATGTTTGGGAGTCGGTTTTAGTTGACAGTTTTCAACGATAATATTTCTTTCTCTCTAATCTCCCCCACTTTGTCTGTTTGTCTATCCGTCTCAAAAATGCAAATCTCGAGCGTCCATTTTCGCAATTTGCTTTTTGAGAACAGAATGACGTCCTCCCGCGAAAACCAATCAAAGCAGACGATAGAGAAACATGGCGGAGGCATTAATAACGTCAGCTAATTTGTAGGCAGTTTGAAGCATAACAGTATTTGATTAAAATATGAAAGAGAAACATTTCGTTGGAAGATAAGATTAAATGGTGATCAAAAAATGTGGAGGCGTGCAAACGAATTTAGTATGGCCAATACGATATTTCATACTCTTTTGTGTAAAATATGGTAGAGCGGACGCGCGGGCCTCAAGGACGAATCCTAATTTCGAAAACATTTTGACAAAAAATAAACATAAAATTTAGGTCTCAACACATCACATTTACCTCTTCTGTTACTTGATAATCCAAGAAAGGAAAAAAAAAAGGAAAAAAAAGAAAAGAAAACGATCTCTCTCTGACTCAAGTAATGCGAAATTTTAGCGTCCATCTTTGCCTTTTGTACAAAATATCTTCCTCCCACCCAAAACATTTGAAGATTTCAAAAATTAAAGAGAAACATTCTGTTGGAACACGAGATTGAATTCTCATCAGAGATTGTCGAAGGTTGCAGACGAATTTGATGAGGTCTCAATGGTGCATTCATAGTCTGTTGTGTAAAATATGACGGAACAGTACCCAACCTTTCATAAAATTTCATTGAGAACTTATTGAAATATTGCGTGGGAAAATAGACAGACACGAGTGAATGCATACACTAATTCCAACCTTGTTATCGGAGGTAAAAAACTTCGATCACTAGAGTCAATTAATCTCAGAAGGAATGAAAGAAAAAAAAAAAAAGAAAAGACAATAATCCCGCCATTTTTCTCGTCTGCCTGTCTCGAAAAATGCAATTCACTAGCGACCGTTTTGGCCATTTTGTCCTCCCGCCATAAACATTTCAAAATGGAGGAAACATTAACGTTAATAACGCAGATTGATTTGAAAGCCTTTTAAAGCATTCTAGTCAATCAATCAAGTGTCAAGTCGTTCCGTGTGGGCGATTACGCCCCTGCATCCATCTTTCGTCCAACGAATTGTATCCATTACCCACTGTTTCCAGTTACGATGTCAAACCATCAACCATTTTTATTCTCTGTCCGCCTCTGCTTCTTTTCCTCTTGATATTTCCAACTGCAACTAATTGTTTTAATGTCTCTCGTCGCCGCATGGCATGTCCAAAAAAGATTTGATTGCTTTTTTCCTGATTTTTCCAACAAGTTGACCTATGCCGTCAAAAAATGATAGCAATTTTCAATGGTACAGTACTTTGAAAACTATCAAAAACATTATGTTAATCTGCATTTTCTTGTTTATGTTCAACCAGAATGAACCCGGACTTTTTATGCATTTGCAAGAAAAAAGATGAGAGACCATTCTGTAATTTGTATCTAATAGTTATCTACCTTGAAAAATGTCACAGACAGAAAATTTGGACCATCAAGACGCGTATTAAATAAGTAAATGTAATGTAGGGGTTTGTTTTTGCTATGTATAAGACTTGATTATCATGTCCTTATATGATATGTGTAATATTCTTCTGAGAAATCACATCTCTTTGCGTTAGTTCTTTTTTTCAATGCACTTGTGATGGTCCATGACTCGTTGCCATACATCAGTTTAGGCCTGGATTGATTTAGTACAGGGCCCGTAGCTTATAAAACAAAATGACTCTAAATAAATAGAAATACATTGATATTAAATCATACATTTCAACTTGCGAAGTAGATTTCGGTAATAGAATAACATTGTTTTCGTTTCCATCTTTGCGCAGCAGCTATGACTTCAGTTTCAAATATCTTCATTCTAACCCGTTGCATATATAACACATAGATACCTTGCCCCCATTAATTACAGTATTAAAATAAGAACACCAATTAAAGGTAGTAATCCTCTAAAATCTCCAATCTTAAACGGACTGTCTTTCATTAGAATTAAAAGCAACACAGTACTATTGTTAGAGATCAAGATAGCTTGCAAGCTTTTAGCGTGGGGTCTCTGAAATTGCGGGTCTCGTTGCATACGCTACTCTTTCTACATATGGTCAAGCCGGCACTGCATCAGTGCTGGGAGGGTATAGCAGCTGACTGTTTCTAAAGCCGGTATAAATTGAAATTTTCTTGTTCGTTCGGTTATTTCTCATTTATGTAAACTAGCTGAAACCGTGGACATGCCCCTGGTGTTGACAACTAGGATTAACCATTATCTCATGTCTCTACTCTGACTCTTTGCATGCATTTTCTCAGTCTCTCCCTTATCCTTTCTAATCTTCGTTGCTCGTCCATATTTTTTTTAATCTGATGTTAAACGTGGATTGCTTTCATACGCAAAAGTTTTCCTGACCCCCCCAGTAAATTACCTAGCTTTCTTTTTACCAGCATCTTTCCTCATACCGTCTAATTAAACTACCTAACTTTCTCTCCCTCCTTTGCCCCTTTCTGGTCTCTTATTAGTCCACCTATCTTCATACCCACTTATGAAACTACCTAATTTCCCATCTGTCCGATCACTTACTACCTAACCTTTCAAACGCAGGACGGAACAAGCAGGATAATATTATAGATTTCGTTCTTGCCATTTCTGTTGTTGCTTTCAATGTCTGTTCCACATTTACCATCGGATTTTTCCCATGATCCAAGGTACCATGGGGGTCAGCCGTCACTTTTAAAGGGGGGGGGCATAAGATATAATCAAGGGGGGCGCAAAAATATATTCCGTATACATCTCATTGGCAACCTTGTCACCGGCGTATAATGATACAGTCTATCTTTTTTTTTTTTGAATTTTGAATTTTTAAAAAATTTATTGGAACATTAAGTTGGGGTTACATAGAACAATTGTACCACACCATTATACTTTACTGACAATAAGGTTGCAACTTTCAAAACCTTGGCGAGAAGGTCTGATCGAAAGATGCCTATGCAAGGTACTTGAAGTACTAAGATTGTTTCTGAATTTCTATTCTCCATACTATCTTGGTGTATTAGATTTCTTTGATATTACCACAACGCCAATTTTCTTTATGTTTAAGCACCCGACGCGGCGTCACTTTCACCCTGCACTATTTTACCCATAGCTGAGGGATATATAAATCAATGCCACCTCCGAAGGCATTAGTACCGAGGGAACGCAAACTGCCTCAGCTAAAGTTTGAACTCAGATTCTCGATTTCAATTACAGTGATTTTAACCGTTCGGCCACCCTGCACCTAGAGGGCTTTTGTTTAAGGATCAGCCCAATTGGTCACTCTCTGCACTGATGGTAGATACTAGTTTCTGTTAATAGTACAGTACTATCAGAACTGTATTGTCTGCATAGTAAAGGCTGTTGATATTGTATCCTCATCTAAACGGCTCTATATTCATGAAAAAAGGAGAAAAAAATAGTACCTGGGTAGACAAAATCAAAACCGGTCTTAAGAGCTGCGAGAAAACATTTTTTGTTTTTGCTGGGCCCCAGGTTCATAGGTAAGGTCTGTAGAATCTTGAAGATATAAAAAAAGTTTATTATAGACTTTAAATCTCCATGGTTGAATGGAAGGCAATCAAAATGTACGCTTAAAAATTTCAAAGAAATGATTTTTATGTTGTTCTATAATTAATTAACTTTTTTTATAATTCAAGTTCAGTAAAAAAAAGAATATAACTCTATAAAACTCTATTGACTTTTTGAGAATTCAGAAGAAAATTCTGAAATTTGCTATTCTCTGTAAAACCAGCAATGTGTTGTTGTATGTGTATAACAAGACTACTGTAAATTACCCAAACGTGGGTCCCCTTTGGCATAAAGCACAATTGGAGGTCATTGGTCCACTTGGCTTCAGGCCAGGTCTGATGATCAAAATCAAGACTGAGATCAGAGAAGAATGATACAGCTTTATTGGACACAAGTGGACATCACCCGCCATTTATATCCTCAAGAATGGAAGAAGACCTCTTCCTGCCTCTGTAGACAATGGAATGGCACTCCACTGTGCGTGCTGTTAACAGCTACGCCATTTGCACCTCCTCGACGATATCATCAGAAGATCAATAGAAGTTTTAGTTTCATGGAGTACATAAAAGCCTTTGTGTCGGTGAAATACCAAATTATCATGAAAATGCTTCAAGATAATTGTACCAAGAGAAAATATCAAGGAGCCTCGGAGTATTTGATAGAAACGATGAAAGAGAGATAAAGGTGGATAGATTTATAGATAGATAGATAGATAAACTGATGTATATATGCATATGTATGTATATATATATATATATATATATATATGATTGATAAAGGTATTAACATATAGAGAGATAGAGAGATAGAGATAAACGGATTGAGGTAGATAAATAGATATATACGTACGTACAGGTATGAACAGGTAAATAAACATGGACAGATTGGAATCGATGGATAGATTAATAGCTATGAACTGACTGAGATAGATAGATGGACATGACACTCGGTACATATATAAATAGGTAGATATAGATATGAATATAGATATGGACAGCCTGCAATATATATATATATATATATATATATATAGAGAGAGAGAGAGAGAGAGAGACATGAACAGACTAAATAAATCGATAGATATAGGTATGAATAGAGATATGGACAACCTATGATATATATATGTATATATATATAGAAAGAGAGAGAGAGAGAAGGAGAGAGGGAGAGAGAGAGAGAGAGAAAGAGAGAGAGAAAGAGAGAGAGAGAGAGAGACTGAGGTAGATAGATATGAACAGACTAAATAAATAGATAGATATAGGTACGAATAGAGATATGGACAACCTGCGATATATATATATATATATATATATATATATATATATATATATAGAGAGAGAGAGAGAGAGAGAGAGAGAAGGAGAGAGAGAGAGAGAAGGAGAGAGAGAGAGAGAGAGAGGGGGAAGGGAGCAGACTGAGGTAGATATTGTTGGCTATTGAGTACACAGGGAAATTTGTCCGAATGAAGAGTTTTCCACTTTCCACGCTCTCCTCTCTTCCGGGAATCGAACTCGGATATATATATATATATATATATATATATATATATATATATATATATATATATATATATATATATGTGTGTGTGTGTGTGTGTGTGTGTGTGCGTGTGTGTGTGTGATACCATTAATTTAACCCGTTTTCTTTTCCCATTACATTGCAGAACCGTTTAAAATGTGATTTTAATATTTTGAACGGCGGCCATATTGATTATGCAAATTAGGATCTTATACGATCGAATTTCCCTCAGAATCCACCAAATTCGTAATCATCATGGTCGAAATACCGTGAAAAGCCCCATCCCCAGCTCCTATCCAGAGATGACACTAGATCTCTTTTCATAGAGCCAACTGCGAGAACCGGAGCCTATTTAGATAGATATAAACAGAGATAGAGAAATAGATGCTCCGAGCTACCAATATCAAATGAAAAGAACAAAGACCTTTAGAATATTTGAGGAAAAAACATGAAAGAGAAGCATTTTGTTGGAACATGGGATTAAATGCAGCTCGGAAAATGAGTAAGCGGTAAAACGAATTTGAGATGGTCAGTGCAGAGTGACTTAACGGTTAGCGAAACGGGGAATAGGACCGATGAACCGAGGTAAAATTCCGTCAGAGACAGTTTGTGTTCACACTAATGCCCCCGGCATAAATCCACGCCATCTCCCCCCTATAATAGGTAAAAAGTAGGCAAGATTAAGCGTACAAGCTCTGGACAGAAACCAGGCTAGGCACCATCTAATACTTTTTCCAAACGAGTCTGGCGTGTGAGAAAGGTGTCCTCGACACATCCAAGATGAAATCATTTGTGGTGCAACAACGACCCTGCGCTAGGTCACGTGACATTAAAGATGCATTCAAAGTATTTTTGTGTGTAAAATATCTCACTAATTCATCATCTACCTAGGACAACGAATTTCCATGAGACCCTCAAAAGAAGAAGAAATCAAGCAAAGAATCACACTAGGATGGCAAGCTTTTGCCAGAGCAAGCTCAACCTTCAAAAATAAGAAGATCCCATTAATTTTGAAAAGAAGGGTGTATAACCAATGCATCCTCCCAATAGTCACTTATGGAGTTGGAACGTGGAACCTAACCAAGAGACAGATCTGCAAATTGAGAGCCACGCAACGTGCACATGAAAGAATTATGCTGGGCCTCACATAGAGAGACCACAAGACAGCACAGTACAGCCAGGAAAAGACAAGAGTCTGGGACATCATAGAATCCATTAAAAATCTCAAATGGCGGAGGGCTGGCCATGTTGCAAGAATGGTGGACAACCGATGGACATCACGACTCCCAACATGGATCTCCCGAGATCACATGCGCAACCAAGGCCAACAGAATATTAGATGGAGAGACGAGCTAGACAAGTTTAGGAAGTATTGGCTCCGCGACGCCCATGATAGAGAAGTGTGGCAAATCGTGGGGAAGGTCCATGTCCAACGACGGACGTTGAAAAACTGATGATCATGATGATGAATTCATCAATTATATCTAGTCTCCTTCCATAGTTAAATCTAAAAACCCTTTCAAGTTAAAGAAAAAATGTTTTTTTTTTTTTTTTTTTTTTTTTTACAAAAGTCGAAATATTTAAATAAAAAGACTTATAAGGTTCTGTCTAAATGGAGTTTGACCCTGAACCAACCCGTCTTGTTCCTCTAACATTCGTACCTTTTTAGCATTAGAATTGACAAAAGAGAGTAGCAAAGAAATTTACCATGAATAAAGTTTTGATCAAAAGAATTTAACATGAATGAAAAAGATATACACAATAAATAAATTGGGAGATATCGGATCACCACCAATGGCCCTATGCTGGTATTTTTCATTGAAAATTTCAAGATAAAAGATCGATTTTTGTGAAGATAATTCAGATGATTTTTTTGATAACTAGTTCTGGTACACAAGCTGGATACGGTGATTCATTCATACGAAGTACGGATATCTTATCTGATGAAAAACAAAATAATGAATGTTCGTTTCTTGAATTATTTGGAGTTTTCATTGATAATATTTCTTTGTCTCGGTATTAAAAAAAAATAAGTTGTGATTTGCTCCGGCGAAGGGTTAGGGTATTGACCCCTTTTGCCCCCCCCCCGCTCCCAACTCTGCGTCTGAAACAGACCGACCGATTATATCTGGAGAGGGTGAAGTAAAATACTTGAATATGAATTAGATAAAATAGAGGGCTATGTTCTGGCATAATGGAGGGATTCCTTTTCAGATTTGATTTGCCCAAGGCCGCGTCAATAGCTGATCGAAATCTTGGATGGTGATTTCTGAAACTAGACCGATATTTTCTTCAGCAGCGTGATCGATTGATACAGGAAATCATAAACCTGGGAATGAAGTTGGTGTGATAGATAGACAGACAGACAGATAGATAGATAGATAGATAGATAGATAGATAGATAGATAGATAGATAGATAGATAGATATAAACATAGTGACGTAAGAATATTGAAATGAATAGATATGAACAGTTATTAGTTCATATCTATCTATCTATCTATCTATCTATCTATTTATCGATCAGTTTGTCCATATCTATGTATCTCTTCATATCTATCTATCTATTATCTATCAATCTATCTCATTCTGTTCATACCTTTCTATCTATCTATCTATCTATCTATCTATCTATCTATCTCAATCTGCCCATATTTATCTATTACCCTGTTCATTATCTCTTTTTCTATCTCAATTTGTTCATTTCTATCTATCTATCTATCTATTTATCTATCTATCTCAGTCTGTTCATATCTGTCTCAGTCTGCCCATGTTTATCTATCACCCTGTTCATTATCTAACTATTTTTCTATCCCAATTTGTTCATTTCTATCTATCTATCTATCTATCTATCTATCTATCTATCTATCTATCTGTCTCTCTCTCTCTCTCTCTCTCTCTCTATATATATATATATATATATATATATATATATATATATATATATAATGTGTACTTTAGAGAGTGAGACAGACTCGGGAGTGAAGTTTTTGGTGGTAAGGTTTATTAATCCTTATATATTAGTTTGTCCATATCTATCGATCTCAGTCTGTTCATATCTATCTATCTCAGTCTGCCCATATTTATCTATCACCTTGTTCATTATCTATTTTTCTTTTTCAATTTGTTCATTGCTATCTATCCATCTGTATATGCTTAAGTTGTTCAATAGACCATATTTAGCTTACATCTTGAGTGAGTGAGCTCCCCTCCCCCAAATCCATTTTTACGAATAAATACTTGAAAAGTAAAACACACTCCGAGCTATCTATCACAAGGCACTGGAAGGAGCTTAATTTTACGCGAAACGTGTTAACTTGATAACGTTGCCTCTGGAACCGGGATCAGCGTAAAAGAAAGAGAGACAGGTCTGGGTAATCACTGAATAGAAACCATGACCAGGCTGTGAGATAAAAAAAACATACAAACTTGACCACCGATCGAGTTAGAGAGAAAGTTTACTCGCCCCCAAATAATTAGTCTCGACCGAAATACTTTCGCAAGGAAGATTGACTCATGCCTAGAAGAAAATGAACATATGAGACGTAATGAAGTACGATGACTTTGATCTCATTGTTTTAGCTTTCCGGTTCCTCGACATGTGAACAAACTGTGTAAAGATCAAGGTTACGTGGGGGAATACATTAACAATGTCGACTTTGAAATCCGTGCGGCGAGTAATCAGTTGTGGAGTTTAAAATTGAAGAAAAGAAATATTAAAAATACGTGATAAATGATCTTATTTTTCTCCGATTCGGCCAACGGCCGGGGAAGCAGAGAAACTGACATGACCGGAAAAGAATTGACTCAAGTGAGTCAAGTGTTTGAGCTGAATCTTATAGTGTATACATGACCAATGTCTTTGGGCTGTATATCGTGTTGGGAGTGATCAATTGAAGAATTGGAAAAAATGGTGGTCAATTGATAAGTTACTTCTCTTGCCTTTTGTTGGGTAGTGATCATTTAAAAAGTCTGAATTTTCAAAAAACAAAAAACAAAAGAAAACCAATCGTGAATACTGCTGGACACAGACTATGGGACTATGGGTGGGGTTAGTAAAAAAAACCCTAGTTTTTCTGGACAGTAAAGAGCAAATGAAAAATTCAGCCCTCTGGAACTATGGCCTGTGCAAGTGATACATATATACATAGGCAGTCGGCTAGCCAGCAATCCAGCCATTCAGCAAGACCAACTTGAAAACTGAAGAAACCTATGTTAATTGTTTTGGTGACAGTTTTGGTTGATAGTGTCTGACAATAAAGATGGAGAGCGAGAGGTGAGAGGGTACATTCAATCAATATTGATAAAAAAACTGTTGACAGAACTCAACAAAAATTGGAGAAGGGTGATCAATGAAAAAGAGTGACTTCTCTCATTTCATTGGACTGTGATCTCCAAAAAAGTTTGAATTGATAGAAACAACAAGCATGAATGCTGCTGGGTACAAATTTGTGCTCAATTTAGCATACACTTACAAATTGAAGCTTCCATGAAAAACCCGATTGGGAGGGAATTTTTAAAAACCAAAATCGGTGTTTTTCTCTAGATATGATAAAAAGTAAATTTTGACATTTTCAGCCCTCTAGCTCCATTATTTGGGTGATGATTTTGGTTGAAGGTTTCTGATATCGGCCTGGACACCACATATCACAAATTCTTTTTTAAATGTGACAACTTTTCTTACTTGACAATCATCTCACCTTGTCAAAAGCAGATATATTCGCTCAGGACTCAATTTTTTTCCTCTCTGTAGGCATCATGACACTGCGTCGCCAATTGTATACCCCACATCCGAAGCACAATAGGTGCACATTGTGTAAGTTTAGACCCAAAGATGACCACTAGTGCCGGCTTGAAGCGTCCGTTAACGGAAATCGGGCCACGAGTGAGGAAAAAAAAAAAAAAAAGGAATGAAGAATTCGGACGCCTATCGTCAAGTTCGTAATAATAGGTTGTTTATCTAATAATTTCATCGGGAATGATCGTTAGGAAATGATAAAATACTGTAGGTAAGATCGTCGCCAGCTAGGTTGATAAACGTACGGAATAACGCACTTGTTAGGATGGGCTGTCAGGCCGTATTTCATATCTTATGGACATGCGTTTTAAATCATCTTGTCGCGTGTTAAGCAATTGCCGTTCAGTCAGAATTTGATTTCTTTGCCGATAGACGTAATTCAATTTTGAATGATAAAAAAAAACTGGCGTTGAAAAAACAAGATATACAACCTGCTTTAAAAGCGCAAAAGTTTTATATTTTCTTGCAACTGAAATCAAAATTGATACATCAGGGGAGATAACAAATCACTTAATCACGTGACAAACGTCTTTTGGCCGCATGATTGAGAAGTGTTCCAAAAATGGCAATCAATAAATAAATTACTTCTCTCGCCCTTTGTGATCATTGAACAAAAAAAAAATGGGATCAATTCTTTTGGTGGCATGATTCAGGAATGTTCAAAAAGGGGTGATCAATAAATAGATTAACTCTCTCGTCTTTTGCGATCATTGAACAAGTCTGAATTTTCACAAAAAATTGGATCAATTTAGCATAAACTTAAATTACAAACTGGAACCCCTCTAAAACCAAATGGGGCGAACAAAAAATAAAGCAGTTCTTTGTTGACATAATAAGGAGTAAATGTTGGAATGTTCAGCCTTCTAGCTCCATTTGCGTAGTCTACACGTAATACATACATAGCCAGCGAACCTAAAAACCGATAGAAATCTACGCTTACAGTTTTGGTAAGGGTTTATTATTAAATATTATGATAAATGATAATGATTTTTAATACTTCATCTAATAAAAAAAAACGGAAAATGTATCGAATTAATTGATTAGTAACTACCAGAATATAAACACACGCTCGGAAAGAAGGGTGGGTTTAAGTGTGTTATTGTGAAATCTCCGTGGCTTGGTTGGTGGAGTGGGCGGGGCTGACCAGTGGTTCCAATTGGCCAGGGGAAGTGGATTCTGGTCCCACCTGGGGCTTGTTCTTTACTTTCCGGTCGATGCTGTTTTCTCACTGTCGGAGCTGCGCCACTTTTTATCCTAGCCACTGGCTGGGATGGTTTATCGGCTGGGATGGCTGTTGTGTGAAAAAGCGCCCCTGCCAGACTATTGAAGTTGGCTGTGTCTTTCCGTCTTTCTATCTTCCCGTTTGCCCACACTCAGGTAACAGTCAAAAGCATGCAGGCTACAAATAAGTGAATATGAAAAAATAAATTTTAGTTTATCTATAAGAACTTGAAACATTCTTGCATTTTTTTATGTCTATTAGATAAAGTATTATAAATCATTACCATTTTTCTATCTTAAAAATCATGAAAATTATATACTGTAAAAAAATGATCTGTAGTTCTACATCTAATAAATTCAACCTCCCTGAAAATTGTGCTAAATGTTGTGATAACCTCAATGTAAACAGAAAGATTGGTTTAAGGGTTTTATTCGAGCTTCTGCTCTCAGTTGAAGTCTCTGTGTCTTGGTTAATTTGTGGGTCGGGTCGGGCAGAACGTTGCATCCACTTGGCTGGGGGATGTGGGTTCTGGTCCCACCCGGGGCTTTTCTTTATTTTCCGATTGGCGCCGTTTGTTAACTGTTGAAAGGTGGTCGGCCTGAGTGAAAAGCTGCGGTCTAAAATAACAAATAAATCAAGACGAGGGTAAAAAGTAGTCATTAAAAAACAACAACAAAAAACAAAAAAAACAAAAACAAAAAACAAAAAACAAAAAAACAAAACAGATGAAATAAACATGACTACGACACACTGAATCTCTCGGTGTTTCCATCTTGGTTTTTACAGTCACGAGATTTTGATCGTCGTAATTTCCGGCCTTCTTCAGTGACTTGTTTTAGGGAATTTCGAACCGAACACTTGATTCAATTAATGGGGTCGTTGTTCGTACGATATATCTAAAAATTCTCGATGGATTTCTATGAAATGCAGTCGGAGTGTGTATATTGGGCGACAAAAGAAGTGATCGAATTATTGCCCGGATCCATGTACACAATATCTCAAATAGTTCTCAATCAGTTTCTATGAAATTTTGTGGAAGGTGGCTATGGACTAAGGAAGAAGTGATTTCAGTATCCATGTCTAGAGATATCAATGACATTTTGTGGGAAGGTGGGTCATAGGGCAAAGAAGAGGTGGTTAAATTTGGGGATGGGTCCTCGAATTTTTTTTTTATTGAGAGATATTAGTCAGTTTGCAAAAAAGGATACATTTATGTATATATTCATGCCTGTCCACAAATTCTCAATGAATTTCAATGAAATTCTGTTGAAGGGTAGAAAATAGACCACGGAAGAACTGATTAAATGTTGGGGCGGATCCTTACACAATTACATATTACGTCATAGTTATATCCCCAAGCCACATAATATCACCAAAGTTTCATGAGTATTCATTCATACGATATCTTCAAATATTCATTAGATTTCAATGAAAGTCTGCGTAAGGGTGGTCAATAGGCTAGTCAATAACTAATTAAAGTTTGGGGCGGATCCATGAATTATTACTTCCCCTGACAATGACTTTGACAGAGATATTCGCCCACTGAGTGCTTTCTAGTTTATCCATGGTTTACAACAAGAAAAACATTAATTAAGGAATCAAAAGTTTATTACAATAATCAGGTGTAATATTCCTGAAAAAATCTAACTTACGTAATTTCTTTACTTTGACTGTTTGAAATCGTCAACCAAATCTGGTAAGATAGGTTTCTTCAGTTTTCAAGCTGGGCTGGCTGGCTGGCTGGCCATGTATGTATACATGTACGTATATGTATATGTATGTTAAATAATGTGTATTTCGGCAACGACATTTCTCTTGAGCGTATTTCGTTAAAATCGACAGACAGATTTTGTCGAGTTGACTTTTTATTTAGTTTTTCCTGTCTGAATCAATTATTTTGCTATTTCGTCTCGGTTCAGGCTCAAGTGATATTTCCAATAATTAATCCAAAGATAATTATGATTGATGGTAGCATTGTTACTTTAAAATGAATTGGGAATGCTACCGTGAATTATACTTAGTCCCAAATAATCATTGGTAATATTTGAAAATGATTGAAGGTAGTCGAAAGTACCAGGGAAAAGATGAACAGTAAGAACTTGGGTCAGTTTTTACATTTCTGTGACTCAAAAACTGAATAGTTGATCCACAGACGTGAAAAACTATATAAGATGTTAACTCGGTAAAATTTGTCTGTCGTTTTGAACGAAATATATATTTATATATGCATCAAGTGGACAGGTCGCGCTAATGAAGCTAGAGGGCTGAAAATTTAAACATTTACTCCTTAATATGTCTACAAAAAACGCTTTAAAAAATCCCCCTGAAAATAGTTTTTTCTGGAGGGGATCATTTTGAAATGTAGGTTCATGCTGAATCGCTTAGATCGAGTGAGCACATTTTTTAAGATTTAAAAAAAAAATCAAACTTTTTAGTAATCAATGTCCAACAAAAGGCGTATGAGTATAATTCACGGTGGCATTGTTACTTTAAAATGAATTTAGAACGCTACTGTGACTTATACTTCTCTTTGAACTTCAGAATAATCATTGATAATACTCCTTGAATATGTCTGAAGGTAGTCGGAAGTACTGAAGAAAAGATGAACAGGAAAAACTGGTCAATTTTCACATTCCTCTGACTCAAAAACTAAAATATTGATCCACGAACATGAAAAACTATATAAAATGTTGACTCGGTGTCTGTCGTTTTTAACGAAATATGTATGTATATATGAGGTGAAGAGGCCGAACTAACATAGCTGAAATTTGAAGTCCTGGAAAGTCCTACTACGACTGACACTTGACGGACACCCCCAACCCCTTATACTTGATGCCCTGCCCCTGCTGTTGGTGACTGGGCTGTGTTGTCAACTAAAAAAAAAATAAAATAATTTTGCGCTAGTTTGCTGATCAAAAAGCGCTAGAGTGAAAAAAAAAATTGTTCCAAATTGGCCAAAATGTTTATTCACGCCTGCGCTAATTTTAGCGCGAAAAGTACTAAATTGGCAACTCGGGGGATCGGACCTGGACACGCTTCATTAAAAGACGTCATAATGATCTCATCTGCGACTTATGCATCATCCACGGAGCGGCTTCATGTTCTCTCCAAAGCAAAGGAGTGTACGATTTCGGATCATTCTCCATGGGTTGGGCTTCATTTTAATAGATCCTGGGATAGTCCAGCTTGTTTACCGAGGTTGAATATCAAGTGGTACATGGAATTTCTTTCATTCAGCAGGTCAAGATTATTTTATTTCAGCTCCTTAACAATCCGAGACCTTCAACCAAATCTGTCACCAAACCAGTCAACATAGGTTTCTTGAGTGTTTAAATTCATCAATTCATTTCGCTTATCTTTTTAATTTGTTTGCCGTATTTTTTAATTTGTTTGCCGAATTAGAAAACTGTCAACCAAAACTGCCATAGGGTTTTCTTCAGTTTTTAAGTTGGTCTAGCTGGTGGCTAAATATGTGTCACGCGCCCAGGCTGCACTGTTAGAGCTAGAGGGCTGAAATTTTCAATAATTACCCTTCATAATGTCTATAACAAACCCAGTTCTTTTTTCTTAAAATTCCTTCAACAAATAGGTTTGGGGGGGGGGCACAATTTGCAAATGCTAAATTGGTCTGGCAGCATTCACGTTTGTTTTTTGAAAATCGAACTTTTTTAGTGATCACGAACCGAAAAAAAAAAGGCGAGAGGAGTGATTTATTCATTGGTCACCCCTTTTCCAATTTTTTCATTGATCATCCCCAACACAGAATGTTGCTAAAAGATGTTGGTCACCTGACGGGTTCTATTGAGTGATTAACTAGAATTGTTTTTAATATGCTTAGGGAAAGGTATAGTGCACTGTGTTTGATACTTACTAAGTTTCTAACTCTCTAAGCCTTGTGACAGACTAACTTAAATTTGGCGAAAATCTGTTGCAATTTGCAATCTTGTTCAGTGCTCAGTCACCGTATTGTTTCCTCAAGGATTGGCCTCTCATTTCGGAAAAAAAAAGAAGCTTCTTTCTTTTCCTTATAGAAAAGTGTGGGTACAGCGGGTGGTAAAAAATAGTTGAAGCACCTCAAAAGTGACGAAACTTTGTGGTTTACCCACTCTTGTTGGGACTGTGTGGTTTTTCCCCTCCCCTGTCAAGCAAGTTTTTTTTTTCTTTCTGAGTTCCCAGGCCATGGAGAAAAGAGCAAAATTCGAATTAAGCTTGAAAGGGTTCTTTTGTGCAGATTTTTACGTAATCATCTTTTGTGGTTACAGTCTATAGAACGAAATCGTTCTTTTCCAGACCCAATTATAAACTTGGGATGGTCAAAATTTCGTCGGGGGAAGAAAAGTGCTTATATTTTGTTTATTTATTCGAAATGTTGCACCCAAATTTTCAGTTGAATGTACTTTAATGACTTATTAAGAAGGTCCGGGAAGCCAGTATGATAAACATTTAACATGTGGTATCTGCATATGAAAAGCAATTATTTTATCATTTTTGGTATCAGATGAAGTATTTTCTTCATTGAATAACCAAAAGTGGTGGATGGTTCTATCCGTTTTTATATGTGAGTTAATTCGTGTGTTCTAGCGCTCCAGACCATACCATTTTGTCTACAGACTTGAAAATTGGTATCATTACTCCACTAGAGTACCTCTAAAAACTTTTAAAAAAATTTTGGAAAAAAAGATTAAATTTTTTTTTCGTCTTATTTTGACGGGTTTTATAATAATGTTTAGATTCTCTGGAAACTAGAATTTTATAGAGTTTTTTTTCTTTCAACTATTATAGATGTTTTATTGTCGAAATAAGATCGAAGTTCTGGAGATCCTAGACATTTCTAGAGTTTTTTTTTTCTACTCTAGTTCAGGCATTCTTCAATGGAGTACGCCGCTGATGTCATCAGTAGAATTTGCTCTAATCATATTTATTCTTCAATGGAATTTCTTTTACCTGACTCCAAATTTTTATGTTACAGTTGTCCAACCATTGACTGTAATGGCGAGTTAGTACTATTTTTTGACCAAAATTTACCCTCATTTTGATTTTGTTATTTGTTTTTTTTTATCATGAAGTCATTATTATCAGTTTGAAAATGGCGCAACGGAATTATCATAATAATAATTATCATTATTATAAAAATAATAATGATAATGATAATATTGTTATCATTGATATGATTATAATAATAATGATAATAACAACAACAATAATAATAATAATAATAATAATAATAATAATAATAATAATAATAACAATAATAATAGATAGGTGAAAGAGAGAGAGGAGACGTTAGCTGAAGACCTGAGGAGACTTATTGTCACCCAGCCTTCAGCGATAACCACTGGGCAACAGGTGTGAAACTGTAAATCGCAGAATTACTGCGACCTATGAGTATTAGGAGAGGAGGGCTGGAGATTTGAGGAGACTTGCTGTCACTGAAACTCCAGCGGTTACCACCAGGCAACTGGTGTGAGATTCCAAATAATAATAATAATAATAATAATAATAATAATAATAATAATAATAATAATAATAATAATAATAATAATAATAATAATAATAAAAAAAAATACGGAAAAGTGGTACCAGCACAAACCAGATGCTGCCCTGGAATATGGAAACCACAAATTACTCAGTGACTTTGACATCCAAACCGACCACCTCATCCAGGCAAGAAGACCGGACTTGGTAATCGTAGACAAGAAGAGGAAAACCTGCCAAATAATAGACTTCGCTGCGCCTGCAGACCATAGAGTAAACAGAAAAGAGAGTGAAAAAATCAGAAAATATCAAGATCTAGCAAGATAACGGAAGAAGATGCGGAACATGAAAGTCAGGGTAGTGCCAGTAATAGTAGGCGCACTGGGAACTGTCCCAAAGACACTGAAGGCGAGACTGGAGGAGCTCAGGATAAAAGGAAGGATCGAGACTGTATAGACCACAGCACTGCCAGGAACCGCACGGATACTGAGGAAAGTGCTTGAAATATAAGGACTGCAACACTGAATCTTAGCAGTGGCCTAACAGAGGAAGGAAAATGAAAGCAGTGACCCACAGCACTGTAATAATAGGCGAGAGAGAGAGAGAGAGAGAGAGAGAGAGAGAGAGAAGAGATGTTGGCTGAAGACCTTAGGAGACTCATTGTCACTTAGCATTCAGCAATGACCACCGGGCAACTGGTGTGAAACAGTAAACCACAGTATTGCTGTGGTCTATGAGAATGAGGAGAGGAGAACTGGAGACTTGAGGAGACTTGCTGTCACTCTACCTCCAGCGGTAACCACCAGGCAACTGGTGTGAGATAGCAAATGATAATAATAATAATAATAATGATAATAATAATAGTAATAATGGAGATAGACAGACACAGGATGTTGCAGACGAGAGATCATGGACATGGCTACGAAAAGGAAACCTGAAAAGAGAAACAGAATCTCTCATCATGGCAGCCCAAAACAAATGCGTCAGGACAAAATTTACCGAAGGGAAAAATCGATAGAACCCAAGCAAACTGCAAATGCCGCCTCTGTGGGGAAAGGCATGAGACCGCGAACCACATAACGAGTGAATGTAGTCAACTAACCGATAAGGAATATAAATACGGACACGATAGAGTAACAACAGAGATACAGTGGGAACTGAGCAAACGAATGGGATTTAACCATGTGGAAAAGTGGTACCAGCACAAACTGGAGACAGCCCTGAAGAATGGAAACCACAAATTACGCAGTGACCTTGATATCTAAACTGATCACCCCATCCAAGCCAGAAGATCAGAGCTATAGTGAACAAGAGGAGGACAGCCTACCAAATTATAGACGTGGCCGTGCCTGCTGACCACAGAGTAAATAGGAAAGAGAGTGAAAAGCTTGGGAAATACCAGGACCTGGAAAGGGAGCTGAAGAAGGCGTGGAACATGAAAGTCAAGGTAGTACAAGTAATAGTAGGCGCACTCGGAACCGTTCCAAAGAAACTGAAAGCGAGATTGGAAGAACTAGGAATAAAAGGAAGAATAGAGACTAAACAGACCACAGCACTGCTGGGGACTGCATGAATACTTAGGAGAGTGCTAGAAATATGAGATCTACGACCCCAGCAGTTAGCAGTGGCCTAACAAGAGGAGAGAAGAAAAAAGAACAAAAACATTACATATGATGTTGGATGTACAAACCACAGCGCTGCTGTGATCGGTCAGGACGAGTTGAGAGGAGGGCTGGAGACCTGAAGAGACTTACTGTTACTAAGGTGTCAGCAATAACCATTGGGCAAATCGTGTGAAACTGTAAACTACTGCACTACTATGGATTGTGAGAGCATAGAGAGGAGGGCTTGAGACCTGGGGAGACTTGCTGTCACTCAGTCTCTACTTGTGACCACCAGGCAACTGGTGTGAAAATGAATAATAATAATAATGGGTGAGACTGGAGGAGATCGGGATTAGGGAAAAGATTGAGACTGTAAAGACCACAGCACTACTGGGAACTGCACGGATACTGAGGAAAGTTCTAGAAATATAAGGACTGCAACGCTAACTGTCAATAGTGACCCAATAGAGAAAGGGAAATGAAAGTGGAAACTCAAATTGGAGCACTGACATGATAGGCAAAAGAGAGAGGAGACGTTGGCTGGAGACCTGAGGAGACTTATTGTCACTCAGCCTTCAGCGATAACCACCGGGCAACTGGTGTGAAACAGTAAACCACAGTATTGCTGTGGTCTATGAGAATGAGGAGAGGAGAACTAGAGACTTGAGGAGACTTGCTGTCACTCTACCTCCAGCAGTTACCACCAGGCAACTGGTGTGAGATTGCAAATAATAATAATAATAATAATAATAATAATAATAATAATAATGTAAACTTGAACCATAAAAACTGTCAACTTTAGTTTTTCTATTCTTGAAGTTGATTCAACTGACTGGTTATGTTTGTATGTAAGTATGTATCAAAGGAAGTAAGCGGTTTTATCGTTTGTTGTACCGGTCTGTTTTCTGTATATTCATAATTATATGCTCGCGCATGCGTATATATATATATATATATATATATATATATATATATATATATATATATATATATATATATATATATATAATAGAGTGTGGATTCGCTACACAAACTAGCTCATGTTTCTGCCCTCTCCGGAACTCATCAGGCGAATTTCCAGCTCTACTCTAAAACAACTTGACTTCAATAGTAAAAAATTGTATGTATTGAGCACTCCATGAAATAAATCCATTACATATCAGAAGAGGCTCTATATTATTAATATATTATTATATTATGTTATACTATTAGCCTGATCTGTACCACATGTACTATATATATATATATATATATATATATATATATATATATATATATATATGTAAACAGATAGATAGAGTAAGTAGGAGGAGATACATAGACATCACGAACACTAACGCAACTCACCCCCCACCAGGAAACCACCAATATCCCTCAAGTTTCAACATCAGTTCAAAAGAAGAACTAGGCCAAATCATTTAAGTCTTTTAAAAATTCGGTTTTTTAACGTCCATTGTTGGAACCAGTACATTCTGAATTTGTCAAGTTCGTCTCTCCATCTAGTTCTCTACCAGTTTCGGTTTCACACATGACCTCTGGGGATCCATGTTGTGAGACGTCATTTCCATCTGTTGTCTGTCATTCTTGCAGCATGGCCAGTCCATTGCCATTTGAGTCTTCTAATGGATTCGATGATTTCTCGGAATCCTGCTTCTCCCGGATTTATTTTGCCGTCTTGTGGTCTCTCCATAATTCTTTCGTGTGCACATTGCATAGTTCTCAGTTTGCGGTTGATTCTCTCGGTTAGGTTCCATGTTTCAGCTCCATAAGTGACTATTAGGAGGATGCATTGGTTGGATATCCTTCTTTTTATGATTATTGGGTTTTTGAAAGTTGAGTTTGCCCTGCTAAAAGCTCGCCATCCTAGAGTGATTCTCCATTTGATTTCCTCTTCTTTTGAAAGTCTCGTGGTGATTCGTTGTCCTAAGTAGATGTAGTGGTTTATTCTCTCCAGCTCTGCGTCTTTGTGGTTTTATTTCCAACATGATTGTTGCACATGATCTTTGTCTTGCTGAAATTCATATGTAGACTGACTTTCTTACTTTCTTCATTTACTTCATCCAGTTTTAGTTGGAGATCGTGTAGGTTTTCTGCAAAAAAGGCGATATCGTCTGCAAATCTGAGGTTATTCAGATATTTGCCGTCGATTTTGATTCATTTATTTACCCAGTCTAGATTTCAAAAGATCATCTCGAAGCAGGTTGTGAAGAGTTTGGGTGAGCTGGTATCACCTTGACTTACCTCTTTTTGGAACCGGAAAGGCTTCGAGTCTTTATGTAGCTTGATAAAGGAGCTGCTGTGATTGTATATACGTTGCAGCACTCTGATGTATGCAGGATTTACGCCTTGTGGAGTGATGACCTCCATAACCATAGGGATTTCCATTGAACCGAAGGCCTTTTTGAAGTCAATAAATTGTATTCTGCTACTTTTCATTTCAGCTAATTTATCGAATACAGTTGGTCAATGGTCAAGTAGCTTCTTCTGAAGCCAGCTTATTCCCGTGGTTAGTTTTCATGAAGTTTTTTGTGATTCAGTTGGTGATGATTTTTGTGAAAACTTTGTATATGCAGTTGAATAGGCATATAGGTCTGTAGTTGTTGAGGTCTTTTGGGTTTCCTTTTTTATATAGAAGCATTATGATTGCAGTGTTCCAATCTTCCAGGTTTTTTCTTTGTTTCAGGCATAAGTTCTGTAGTGTATCTTCTGCCTTCTCTTCGTTTCTTTTTTATTGTTTTATTCAGTTCGGTCTCTCCAATTTTCTCTCTAATTGTCAGTGGCTAGAGGTTTCCGCGTTTTTCTATGAGATTCCTGGTTTCATCTAAGATTTTATTGATGGTTTGTGTGCTTGTTGGTTTGAATATAGTGGCGACTTCTAATAGAGAGACTATTATTTTGTTGCTGAGCTCGTTAATGTTGGTTTCCTTTCCTTGTTCAATAAGAAGTTTATATCTGTTTCTCAGTTCAAGCTTGAAGGATCGAATGTGTTCTTTTGGTATGTTTAGTGGTTGCGGTTTGGAGAGGAACATTTTTGTATGTTCTTTGTTGGTGTTTGATTGCATCTTACATCTTACCATTCTGTCGTTGATTCCTACATTGACTTGATTGAGGACTTAGATGTCCTTGATGATGTCGTTTCTCTCCGTTAGGATGTAGTCTATCTTGTTCAATGTACCATAGTTAGGGCTTTTCGAAACCCATTTCCTATTGGGTCCTTTTTTGAAGAAGGTGTTCATGATTTTGAACCCATTAGCTATGGCAAGGTTTACAAGGTCTTCTCCTCTCTCGTCCCGTAGTTTATATCCAAATTAGCCGACGCAATTTTCGTTTCCTTGTCCTACTTGTACGTTGAAGTCTCCCATGATGACTTTGAAGTATTTTTTGGTGTCTTGAAGTAGGGAGTTCAAGTCATCATTAAAGTTATGGATTTCCACTTGGGTTGATTGCGAAGTAGGAGCGTAGACTTGGATGATATTCAGTTTGTACCTCTGAAAGTTGTATGGTGACGCTTGCTACTCGGTCCGTGACGGCTTTGAAGCCTTTCACAATGTCTTCGACGTCTTTATTGATAAGGAAGCTAACTCCACACTGTTTTATTTTTTCTTTTCCGTAGCTGTATAGAAAATATTTGGTCTTTAGTTCGATTAACTCTTCTCGCTGATACCTATAATGTCCCATTTGATATTTTTTATTCCATTTTCCAGATCAGTCGGATGCATGTCAGTTGAAAGTGTTCAGACGTGGTAGGTGCCAATGTATAACGTTGTTCTTTTGATGATGGTTTTGGGGCTATGCTAGGGTAGTCGTTGCGAGACCGATGTGCCGTCGGGAACGGGTGTTCTCTTGGTGAAGTGTTTGGGTAGTCACCATTGGAGCACATTATCCCCAACCAAAGCAATTGATGTGACTGGGCCTTTTGGGACCGAGGACCCAGTAGGAACGGCCGGTGTAATTTTCTTTGTGCAAACCACGGGGTTAGTTGGGCCTTGCCCTGGCACGCTGGACCATGACGAGTTCAAAAACAAGCCGATCCCAATAATCCTAAAAAGAAGAGTATACAACCAATGCATTATCCCGATAGTCACTTATGGAGCTGAAACAGGGAACCTAACCAAGAGACAGATCTGCAAACTGAGAACCATGCAACGTGCGCATGAGAGAATCACGCTCAACCTTACATGGAGAGATCACAAGACAACACAATATATCAGGATTCAGAGACATGATAGAATCAATTAGAAAACGAATGGCAATGGGCAGGCTATGTTGCAAGAATGACACACAACCAATGGACATCACGACTCACAAAATGGATCCCCAGAGATCACATGCGAAACTGAGGCCGACAGAATATAAGGTGGACAGATGAACAAGACAAATTCAGGAAATACTGGCTCCGCGATGCCCACGATTGAGAAGTGTGGCGAATTCTGGGGAAAGTTTATGTTCCTACGACGGACGTTAAAAGACTCATGATGATGATGATGATGATACAATAAGAAATTTAAGTTTTATTCTTGTGAATCTCTCCTGCATGTGCTTCAGAGAGAGAGAGAGAGAGAGAGAGAGATCATTACCCACAGAATTTAGAGTTATATTTTAGGTAAATTCTGAAAAAAAAAATTGAGAATAACCATAATCCTGCGCAAATTCCAATGGAGGGTTGTCGAAGGATAACCAGTGAGCCAGACAAATAACAAAACAAAAACAAATAACAAAAAAAAAAACAGACAACAACAAAAAAAAAATAAATAAAAAAACGCAAAGAAGTGATGGATAACTTCACATCAGAAATTGACACCATGAAATTGAAATCGGAAAACCATCTTTCGAAAGCTCTAAAGGCTGACGAGGATATGAAAACTAAAATTTCAGCTAAATGTACAGTAACAGAAAATGTGATTAGAAGTCACTCAACATCAGGAAAATATTTCCCAATAATATAAATTTATATAGGAAAATATATGCCCTATGTCATACCACCCCACAAAAAAATATGGAGAAGAATTCAAAGCCCAACAGAAGCCAACAAACCCTTTCATCAAAGAAGGGTTAGTTTCGAAAATATGGTAAATAAAAAGCCTGAATTTCAACTTCCTAAAATGAGAAGTTTCAGTGATTCGGTTACATCAATACATTCTCTTCTACAACAAGCAAGAACTGACCACAAACTCTCCACTATATCAGCAGAAAATCGGCAGCTGTCCCCGATCATAACACCTCAAAAATTCCACCCAGGCACCGTCACAACAACCCCGACAACAACGCAACAATGGTAAATCTCAAAGACATAACTCCACCGACATACACCAATCAACTTACCTCAAACATCAATTGTCTGAATGTACCAATGATAAACCCGACACTTACAACCTTTCACTGAGATCGATGAATGCAAATCTCAGTAACAACAATACCAGAGTATCGTCAAAATCACCAACACGACAACCCAATTCACTAAATCCAAATCCTTTTTTCCAAACAGGTGCGGAAATCCCAACCAAATAACCTAACAGATGATAACCCAGAATTGATTACAGACAAAGTAGATATAAAAATTATGAATTCATCCTCCAGGGAACTTTTCTCAGCAGAAATAAGAATTTTAGAAAAAAAGGATTGAAATTCATACCAACACCAACCAGATAAAAACGAAACAAAAACAATGATGGAATTAAAAATGATCTCATAAAATTTACTACAAAAATAAGAGTGGCAGAATTCTTTTACAAAAAAGACAGAGGAGACGACACATTGTTGAGGAATCGAAACCCCTTCGCTCCATCTAGAAATAGGAACATCGCTTTAGAATATAGAATCTCTTCCACTTGACAACACAACAATAACGTCACACATCAAAACTAACATCAAATGAACAAAAGGAAACTTCATTTGCTGATGAATCAATTATTAAGGGAGGTGCAGTCATTATAATGGACAAAGCCCACTACAAATCAATCTCGGAAAACATCCTCTTAGATACCAACTACTACAAGCAATTAGACACCAATCCTAGGAAAATAAATTAGACTATATATAGCAGACATAGATTAACTGGAAGAATGTCTATGAGATGAAAAACTCAAATACCTAAAAAAAATTGAAGTAAAAGAAAGCCAATTTTATGGCCTTTCAAATGTTCACAAGAGTGAAAAAATCAGAATGGCTGGTGGAAAATCATGGACTCGAGTGGTTAGTATTATCATCATGATCATCATGATCATGATCATAATAATAATAATAATAATAATAATAACAATAATCATCAGTCTTTTAACGTCCGTCGTTGTACATAGACCTTCCCCACGATTCGCCACACTTCTCTATCATGGGCATCGCGGAGCCAGTTCTTTCTGAATATGTCTAGATCGTCTCTCCATCTAATATTCTACCGGCCCCGGTTGCACAGGTGATCTTAAGGGATCCATGTCATGAGTCACGATGTCCATCGCTCGTCTTTCATTCTTGCAACATGGCCTGCCCATTGCCATTTGAGTTTTTTAATAGTTTCTATGATGTCACGGAGTCCTGTTTTCTTCCTTATGTATTGTGCTGTCTTGTGATCTCTCCATGTGAGACTGAGCATGATTCTCTCATGAGCACGTTGCATACTTCTCAGTTTGTGAGTCTGTCTCTTGGTTAGGTTCCATGTTTCAGCTCCATAAGTGACTATCGGGAGAGTGCATTGGTTGTATACTCTTCTTTTCAGGATTATTAGGATCGTCTGGTTTTTGAAAGTTAAGCTTGCTTTGTCGAAGGCTTGCCATCCCAGAGTGATTCTTCGCTTGATTTCCTCCTCCTTTGATGGTCTTATGGAGACTACACTCGATAATAGCCGGACCATCTTGCTAAACCAGCAGACTAAACAATTTCCTTGACATCATACTAAAACCTCTGACCGAAAATCTCCCTAGCTTTTTAAAAGACATGTTCCCGAAACAACTGAAAACAGTACCCTCTTTACCTCCTTTGATGTTGAGTCCCTATACTCGAACGTCAGCCACGAACTAATACTAGAGGCATTGAAATTCCGGCTAAATACTCCAATAAAATACTGGGCAGACTTAATGAAGATTTCAGGCTTAAATCCATGCAATTTAGTTTAGAGAACAGCACTTTCCTATTAAACGACAACTTTTTTCAAACAAGTGAGAGGAACAGCAATGGGAACCCAAATCACACCAACATACGCAAATTTAAAAATTGGTCATCTGGAAGAACAATTACATACCCGAGTATACGAAAGATTTGGAACTGAATTTTCAGAGGTTTTCAAAAAATCATGGACTCACTTTTTAGATGATTATTTCTTAATATGAACAAAATCGAAACAATGATTTCTACATCAACTTCACCCGATTAGAGGATTCTAAATCATAGACTCGAGGAAGTAAAAAAAAATACCAACTTGAACAAAACTGTCCTCTCTCCCTAATTAGAGCTGCAATTGAAAAAGCTACACAATTAGATGGACAATAATTGCTAGCGGTAAACACAGAATTTAATGAAACAAACATTATTCCATTCATCAACGCCCCAAACCCTTTAAACCGTAAAGTTTAAAGGAATACAAGACATCCACACCCTAATAATAGACTCTTACATAAACAAAATCCTCATAATTTCCCCAATAATTGAAAATAAACGCCAACCTCCAAATTAAAAAAAAAGCTACTGAGAGCCACGATCTCTAAGAAAACAGAACCAAAGGAAAAGACAACCAAATGCATTAGATCAGACCGCAGCTTATGTACACACTTAATAGGAGATAAATAATACTTTCAAATGTAGTACAGCCTTTAAAGTCAAATCCAACAACTCTTGTGACGTTAAAAACATCATCTATGTCATTATTAGTCGAGGTTGCAACAAGGAATACAGAGGGGAAACCGCTCACCTTTGGGATAGGATAACAGTACACAGACAACAAATGAGAGATCCCTGAATCATCATCATCATCATCATCATCATCATCATCATCATCATCATCATCAGTCTTTTAGCGTCCGTCGTTGGACATAGACCTTCCCCAGGATTTGCCACACTTCTCTATCATGGGCGTCACGGAGCCAGTACTTCCTGAGCTTGTCTAGCTCGTCTCTCCATCTAACATTTTGCCGGCCTCCGTTGCGCATGTGGTCTCGGGGAATCCATGTTGTGAGTCGTGATGTCCATCGATAGTCTGCCATTCTTGCAACGTGGCCAGCCCACCGCCATTTGAGATTTTTTATGGATTCTATGATGTCTCTAACTCTTGTCTTTTCCCGGATGTACTGTGCTGTTTTGTGGTCTCTCCATGTGAGGCCCTGCATTATTCTTTCATGTGCACGTTGCATATTTCTCAGTTTGTAGGTCTGTCTCTTGGTTAGGTTCCATGTTTCAGCTCCATAAGTGACTATTGGGAGGATGCATTGGTTGTATACTCATCTTTTTAGGATTAATGGGATCTTCTTATTTTTGAAGGTTGAGCTAGCTCTGCCAAAGGCTTGCCATCCTAGTGTGATTCTTTGCTTGATTTCTTCTTCTTTTGAGGGTCTCATGGAGATTCGTTGCCCTAGGTAGATGTAGTGGTCTACTTTCTCGAGTTCTGTGTCCTCGATTTTGATCTTAGTGTTTTTATCTCCAATGTGGTTGTTGCGCATGAAGGAGACACAAATCAGTGCGCACATTTTCAATGCTCCCACGAGGAGCAAAATTTTCAGTTTCCCCTTTCTACAAAATAAACACTGACAATGTTACTCAAAGACGAAGGGAAATAAATTTAATCAATACTTTAAAACCTGGTTTCAAATCCAACTAATTTTCCAGAGTTGGAACCTCAGATCTAACCTTCTTGGAATACATAGCCTCCTTTCCTTTTTAAAAAAAAATCCTAAAGTTGACCCTCTCCCAAATCCCATGGATCCCTTAACAAACCTCTCCCCCACTACATCTATCAGCACTCTTCACCTCTTATATAAATTCATATTATCACTTACTGCATAAATTGGCAATCATACCCCCCCAAACAATTCAACTATACTGTGAACACCAACGTTGATACTTCCCCCCTCTACCTCTCCCCTTAAAGGGAGTTCCAGCATCAACCCCTAAAAAAAACCCTCACCTACGACTGGAATTTTATGACACCCACAGAATTTGAATTCAAATCAAGATTAATGTACAAATGACTTTAATTTAACCCCCTCTACTGGTCACTGGAAAATAATGACGAGAAACACATCAGCCTGAAGACATGTATAAAACCAGCCAGGGCTCCCCAAAAACTGTTATACCTCAAAACTATGACTAAAAAGTTTGGCTTTCTTATTTATGCTTTCTTTCTAAATATAAATAATACCCCAACTTGAGCGGTAACACGGAAACATCTAGATTTATGCTTAGATCAGTTGGCAAAGGAAAACTCTGAAATCAAACCCTGCTGACATGAGAGTATCCTGGGGTAGGAAAAATCTAGGAGAAGGTCCACAGGTATAAAACCTGCTGTTGAAATAGTTACCAACCATCTTGCTCCGCTTGTCACTGAATACTTTACAATGTATGCTCAGAGAGTGGCATACTCGATTCAATGACGTACAGATGTCTCATCACCTTATCAATCTCATCCTTATTTTTTTCTCTCTCAAGCCCTGTGATGATAGAGGAGTGACGACGTTTTCAGGCTTGAGCAGTTGGAATCTTGCAGCCACAAATATGCACATAGGCGCGAAGACTCTTATCTCAACGTCGTTATCGTGTCTTCATGGACAGAAACTGATTTGTGCGCGAGGATTCTTGTCTCTGAACAACCCCGTTCAGGAGGGTACTGAATGCCAAAGATGCTGGAAAAGGGGCATAAAAAATTGCCTATCTGATTTTCGTTGGTTAGTTTACTGTGGCTAACAGCAGTTCGTAAAAGGCAGGAACGAAAAAAAAAAAAAGCTACAATACTGAAATATGCAAAAAAACGAACATAGCTTAACGTCTGCTGTTTGAATGATGGAATCCTTTTGGATAGTGATTCATCAGATAGACCGGAAGATGGAACAACACTTGTAACTAAAGAATCACGTAGACATAGCAGCACTCTCTAAAACACGCCTTTCAGATGAGGATCAGATAATTGAAGTATCCCCTGGTTTCTGGGTCAGGAAACCATAGAGACAGAGGAGAAAACGGGGTATTGGTTTTGGTATAAGAACTAAGTTGCTTGAATATTCAGAGCGCTCATATAGTATTAATGAGTACACAATGAAGCTAGGATTCCACATCTCTCTTTTGAGCAATATGTATTTTCTCAGTTTATGGTTCAACTCTCCAGACTAATGTCTTGTCATTTTCTTGTTATGTAAACATGGGACTTCAAAGCATTCAAGACCGACGATAAGATGCAGACTTTTAAAAATATAGACATATATTTTTATTCGTACATTTCCCGGTGGCGTCGAGTAGAACGGACAGACAGACAGACAGACAGACAGACATACTGATAGATAGATAGATAGATAGATAGGACGACGGATGGGCTCACGGGAGCCGTCTTAGTATCTTGTGATCTGCACTTGCCAGGAGTTTGGAATCCAAGACGGCGATCATTACTTTCGTATAGGGGGATCTACGCCCACACGTTTGGCGAATGCACGCTTTTTGATGTATCTGCCCACCCGGATGTGGCTGCCCCGGGTAAAAAAACACCTGTTTTTTTTCTGGCTTTTAATTGAGGAAAACGGAAGTAGCTAGTCTTTTTGTCAACGCACTCGTCAGGACGGTCTTTGTCAACATCTGTCATCGAAGGATTCTTTTCTGCATTTGTACATTCTGTTTATCTTAATCGGTTGGCACCGATATATTCAACACTATGACTCGCTTTTCGCTGTCTTTTCATCAACTCCAGAGCATAGCAAACCGATTTTTCTTGCTTATCTTGACGCACAATTTTGGAGACAGCTCGGGATATGGTGTGCATTTGTTTGTTATGGCAGCGGAAACGCAATTGCAATGGGTTATTCTAACTTGAACTCTTGCTCAACTATCTGTAACACCTTCTTTCATTAGAAATTAATTTCACATAGTTTCATCCAAGATCCAAAACATGGTGGCATAATTGACTTCGTAATGACTCGAAAAACTGATACCCTGGAGGTTTGAAGTGGGCGTGTGCTACGTAGAACGGAGGGTAACATTGACCACAAGTTGGAACGAGCGAAATTCAAACTTCGAAATCAGGAAAAAAAATCGCATCGACTGGACGAAACTGGCACAGCTGGATATTTGCCGAACTGTATACCGTGCTTGACGATCCTATTCAGGGTGGTACTTGGAGAGGTTAGGGGTCAGGTGTACGCTTCAGGTGTTAAGAAGAAGAAGAAGAAGAAGAATAAGAAGAAGAAGAATAAGAAGAAGAAGAAGAAGAACTCTAGAGACTTGTTTGTTGACAATGATCCTGTTAACAATCGGTTTTGATGAAAAAACACCCACTTTTCCAATCTCTATTAAACCCGAATCTAAAACAAAGATCAGATTTGGATATTCATGTTAATTGTACCACGGGGTGAGAGGTGGTGAAATATTCCAGCCGAGGTTCAAAGTGCTTCTAATGAAAAAGACTCCAAAACCTTTTATGATCTCTTACGACGAGTATTTACCTCATCCTCATCTTCTGTATATTCCATAGTTCCCCATACAATCAAAAGATGGAAAGATACCCTTTGAAGATCCAGCGAATCTCATGCAGCGCTGGAAAGAACACTTCGTTGATTTATTCTTTTAACTTTTCAATGGCTGATGAAGCCGTTATTGATAAATATATTGATATATATTTTATCATATAGATAATGTTCTAACAAACGATGAAGTCCAATGAATTCAAGCAAGGCATAACGTTAGGATGGTAAACTAGAGGTTCTGTTGAAGTTTGGAATCGGGTGGTTTCCATCTTAATCTGATAAAAAGTGCCGGGAAGGATCTCCTGTGCCCTAAGATTGAATTGATGTTGTTTTGATCCCTATTCGCAAAGACAAGTAGTCTAAATCTGTGTACGATAATTTGCTTAGTATTACACCTTTAGAGTCTGTTAGCAAGGCCCTGTCTACACTAATGCTGAATCGTTTAGTGAAGGAAGCTCAACCCTCCAAAAACAAGAAGATCCTGTTAATCCTGAAAAGAAGGGTATACAGTCAATTTTGACAACATCTGAATGTTTTCCATCTGGAGTGATACCGATAAAGTAGTTATGCAGCAACTAGTGCCGGGGGTCGGTGTTCAAGCCCAGATGAAAAAAAAAACAAAATAAAAAACAGGATTTCGAATGCTGATTTTCAAGGTTAGTGTAACGTCATCTTCTTGCCCCAAGTTAGCCTTGTGTTAATGAATGAATGAATTGACTCCGTTCAGTATCTACAGACAATGGAGCACCCACTTCAGGGCACATGTCTGAGTGAAGCGTATGGTGATCCTGGGATGCTCAGTTATTACCCGACCCCTTTCGACTTAGCTGATAAAAGCAGAAACTGATACATATGGTATCAACTTGTCTGCAGGAGTTGCCAGAAGGACATCAAATTGGGCGTCAAACTGTCTTAGGAGGCTCCAATCCCTGGTTTGGAATCAAAGTCGTACTTATCCTAGACTGGTTACCTTTCCAAGATTAGAGAGTCAAATCCACCCTATTTTATCCATGGAAGGGGAGAAACGATGGGTTCATGCCTTTCCCAACGGCATTAGTGTGAAGTGAAAATAAACAGCCTAGACCGGAGATTGAACTTGTTTCGCCGATTGCCATTTTCCGATCTGTTACTGATCACACCTTCGACTTAATTAAACTGAATAAATATTGTGTTAGAGGAAAATATTGAGGTATGGTATTCACGGATACAAATAACACGCAGCTACTGGGAACATCGTTTGCTCCATAGTGGTAATTTTGAACAAGCTTTTCACGAATCCCAATCTCGTTTGTGGTTCTGAATTTAGCCAAAACTTTCTACCGAGTTTTAAGATATAACAGAGCAGTGCAAAAAAGTGTGTCACCTTGCCCAATGGCAACCGGGAAGGATGCAGAACAAGAATGGGTATTCTTGAAGTCATTAGTTGATTCTCGTGGAAAATTCACTGATATATTTGAATCTATATATATTTTAGACCACTGAGCTCGTTTCTGTGCAAGAGTCCATCGTTGTAAAATGATGTTTAGGAAATTTTTAGCAAAATTGTTACTTATGAATGGAGGAATCCATTGCTACAGACAGAAAAAATCACACTGTTCATTTTATCAGTGGATTCTGTCGCTGTATGTACTCGATCTCCTACTCAGGGGATTTGAACAATCGACATTGAGCGCTAACCTTTGCCCTACCAATCAGTGGAATATTGCTTCTGGCATTATGGGTTATTAGATGCTTGCGTCTTTTATTTTTCTTTTTTTAAATGTTTGACAGCACAAAATTCGAGAGTGAAGTAATTAGTTCTTGAAGTCAATTAAAAACTTTCTGATCGACAAAAATGAAAGTGAAAATCAAATGCTATTTGACATCCGGAGATGAGAAAACAACTATAGCGTAGAATATATATATATATATATATATATATATATATATATATATATATATATATATACACACACACACACACACACACACACACACACACACACACACACACATATATATATATATATATATATATATATAAAGAGAGAGAGAGAGCTATGAAAAGATAAATATATACATATGATGTAGTAAGGGTTTGCTACACAAAACATATTTATGCTCCTGTCTTGTTTGGGCTTCATCAGGCGAATGATTCGGTTTATTTTAGATTCCTATTTAAGATATTTTGGAGGGGTAAAACTACCATAAATATCTTATTGACATACCCACCTTGAAAACCAATCCAATCACCATAATTACCTTAGACAGGTGGAAACAGAATAAACCCAAAATAAATTAACAACCAATGTCATATAAAAGGGTACCCTAACAGGTTCAAATGAGACTAAAATCTCCCAAAGAGGAAACATGCCAGAAAAAGACTGATTGATGAACCACATACTGATAACGAAAATACCCACTCCATACTCATATATAACTCCCGACAGACATAACATCCCCATTAAACAAATACAAAAATACAGCAAGCAATGGCCAACCACTAAACAAAAAAAAACCCCATACAAATAGAATTAAAGGGAGATCCTACCATCTAGCAAAAATTGACCCCCGAAAATGTCTCAAGTAGGAAACTAAAATGAACCCGATCATTTGCCTGAAGAAGCCCAAACAGGGCAGAAACATAAACGGGGATTTTAAACACAGAACAGTTATATTAAAAAGGCACCTCAGCAGTGTTGATCAATCAGCCACTTCTATTCCAACTGTTCTACTATATATAGCTCATATCATACTTGTAGATTGTCATTTTATATAGAGTATTATGTGTATTTTATATTGATATTATTTTGTACTACATATAATATTTTTTGAAGTAGGACTTACTCAAGTAAGTTATACATACTCACACATTCACACATACACACACACATATGTAGTATGAAACGGGTTATTTTTGCTTTTGCATTACTGGCACCTGCTTAGTTCAATGGTTAGAGCATCGCTACGTTGAAGCATCTACCCTATCGGGGGCAGGTTCGACTGCATTATATATATATATATATATATATATATATATATATACATATATATATATATATATATATATATAATGTGTACTGTAGAGAGTGAGACAGACTCGGGAGTGAGGTGTTTGGAGGTAAGGTTTATTAATCCTTATAAGTAAATAGTCCATACATGTTTCGGGATTCTTCCCATCAACAGTGGTATGTGCTGTGTGAGTGTGTATTAAAATGTACCATGTGGAACCAGAGTCCACTGCCAGGAGCTATGCATTGTGGGTAAGTTGTGTTGTCAGGGCTGCTGGAGGCCTCCTGCTGAGTGGAAGAATGTCCAGTAGGTATCAGGTCTTTGGTAAAGCAGCAGCAGTTGGTCTTGGGGAGAGCAGAGTGTGTCAAGGTAGGGGGGAGTGATGTGGAGTTAGATTTTTTGGTATGTTTGGGGTAGTGTAGATGGAGGGGTGGTGAGGTCAAGGAGCTACATAGGTATCAACCTTAAAAGTTATTGAAAATGTTTAGGCTATGATTTGGACAGGGGTTATAACTGGCTAAGGTGAAGTATATATATATATATATATATATATATATATATATATATATATATATATATATGATAGTGCAGTGGTGCATATGTTTGACATGATGACATCTTTGGAGACTCTAATAGACTTCCTGTTGCATATATTCATATTCGGATATATATGTGTCTGTATTGGTATATGTATGTATGTATATGTGTGCGTGTGTGTATGTGTTTGTCTGTATATACTTTTCTCACGCATTTTTCCTCCCCTGTCTTAATTATCAAATTTACAATTATCTCAATTATTCGTTTACTCGAATCATCCACCTCTTCATAATTTCAAATCCTTTTATTTGTTCACGCATGCGTGTGTACATGTGTATTAGATGTATGCGTGTGCGTGTGTGCGTGTGCGAAGATGTATGTTCGTTAATACGTGCATATGTAAGCATGTAGACGTGTCTGTATCTTCATGTGTATGTATGGATGTAAGTATGTACTACCATCCCCCCATCGACTCCAGAACGCAAAAGGGGCCCCCACACTCGCCGCTCCCTCATTCTAAAGACTTCCTACACATTGACCACAAAGAAAACTACACCAGCCACGGATGATAGATTTATTTCAGGATCAAATTGTGTGTGTGTGTGTGTGTGTCTGATGCTTTTCTGTAATTGATGTCTTTATAAAGTGCTCCGGGTCACAGACAGAGAACATTTTTCAAAAAATAGACGTTAAACGTATGATTACTAGCTTGACATATAAGACAACAAAACAGTTTGACAAAACGAAGTATAGTAAAAATAGTATATATATATATATATGTGAGTGTGTGTGTGTTTGTAAATATATGGGGATGTATATACATGTGTATCTTCATGTACATCATCATCATCATCATCACCAGTCTTTTAACGTCCGTCGTTGGACATAGACCTTCCCCAGGATTTGCCACAATTCTCTATCAAGGGCATTGCGGAGCCAGTACTTTCTGAATTTGTCTACCTTGTCTCATCTAATATTCTACCGGCCTTGGTTTCTCATGTGATCTCAGGAGATCCATGTCTCGAGACGCAACGTCCATCGGTTGTCTGCCATTCTTGCAACATAGCCAGCCCACTGCCTTTTTAGATTTTTAACGGATTCTATGATGTCCCTGACTCTTATCTTTTCCTGGATGTTTTGTGTTGTCCTACGGTCACTCCATGTGAGGCCCAACAAATTTCTTTCATGTGCACGTTGCATGGTTCTCAATTTGCAGATCTGTCTCTTGGTTAGGTTCTATGTTTCAGCTCCGTAAGTGTCTATTGGGAGGATGCATTGGTTATACACCCTTCTTTTTAGGATTAATGGGATCTCGTGTACGTATGATAGCATAAATACGGGTAAGGATATATATTTATGTACTTGTGTCCAGGCCCGTCGCTTATTGGGAAAAAGCTCTAAATCAACACGGTCGTGTTTGGCTATTTTATGATCTTTTTGTGCTTTTTTGGTCACTTTTGGCTCTTTTTAGCTATTTTCTAAAAAATTCAATGCTTCTCAGAGCAACACTGATTTCTTCTACTCGTTATCACCCCTGGGCAAAATAGATGCCTCCCTTCCTCACTGTGCCCTGACGAGGCGCCTTCTGGTGGCATGATGGATTCGCGTATACCGGGGGTCCCCAAAGTATCATTAATTTTGATTTTTTCTGTCCGAGAAACTGTCAACTGGAACTGTCACCAGAACTCTCAACACAAGTTTCTTCTGTCTTTAAGTCGGTCTGGCTGGCTTGCTGGCTGTGTATGGACCGCGCGTACAGGCCATACCAGATGAGATAGAAGGCTGAAAATTTGAACGTTTATTATCTACAAAAAAACTTTTAAAAAAATCCCCCTGTTAAATAGTTTTTTTTTGTGAGAGAATCAATTTAATGTTAGTTTATGCTAAATCAGTCCCTTAGTTTATGTCCGGTAGTGTCCATAAATGTTTTTGAAAATTTAGATTTTTTTGTAACTTTTTCATTGATAAACCTTTTTTTTCAATTCTTTAACTGATCACCCCATGCTGCCAAAACATGTGATGGTTTTTACTAGAGTGACTAACCAGACTCGTATCTATACGATTCCAATTGCTTTCCATATTTTTTAGTGATTTTATTTTTTTTCCCAGGTCTATATAATTGATTATGAATATGCACAGATCCAGGCCTCTTCAATTAGTTCAATTATTCACGCCTGGTGGTCTCAAGGGTTCGTTTCTTAGAACTTTCTCACGAACTCACCTCTAAGTCAATTACGTTTCAAGCCTTCTATTCTGCTTGTTTCCACATAAAACCATTTTAGCACATTTTTCGTTAGTGATATGGGTCTGAAGAGAAAATATAGAAATCAACCACAAAAAAAGATGTATTTGTTATGTCGAATCGGCGAAATTGGTGAAATTTTTACAAAGAAATTAAGTGCTCAGTTTTAATTCAATCAGAAGTTTATTTAATCAAAACAAGGACGAAAAAACTACTTTTTTTACAATCAAAATCGAAATAAAATAAAAAAATTAGTGGATTTCGTCAATTACGCAATTTTGACGATTTGACGGGACATCTATCAATCTGCCAATCGTTGAAAGAAACAAATAGACCAGATATAGACAGTAAATAAACAAAATAAGAATTTGGAATTGAGCCGTTATGAGGGATTTTGCATTACCGGCGGCTGGTTAGTTCATTGGTAAGTGCAACGCTACGCTTAAGCAGCTACTCTATTGGTTGCAGGTTCTATTATTGCAGCAGTCCCCTTTTCTTTAATTGTTTATTCTATTAACGTTGGTTAGGCCAAATGATACATTCATCGTGTTATAACGGTAGATCATTGCAAATAGAGTTTCAAAATAATACGACGCAATTTTTTGCTATTTCTATCGGATTAATTATCAATTTCTTAATGATATATATACATGGGTGTGTGTATGAGATAGAGAGTGCATGTGTGTTGTGTGTAAAGCAATTGAAATGTTATAGGTATTAGATAGAAATTTTCATCTAATATGCCAATGCGACGATTACTTGAAATCTCCCCAATTTATCCAAGATAGATGGTTATTTTAGATACACAATATATACATATATACGCACGCACATCTATTATTATATTTGTGTGTATATATATATATATATATCTATGATCATTAATTGCGTTTACTATATCTAAACTCTTATTTTAAATGATCTCCCGTTATTACACGGTTAATGTATAATAGAAAATGGGACTGCTGTAGGAAGTGAACCTACGACCGATTGGATTGCTGCTTCAAAGTAGCGTTGCTCTCACCATTGAGCTAAACAGCCGTCGGTAATGCAAAAGCCCAAATAACTGCCTCAGCTACGAATTCTTATTTTTCTAATTCTTTTTTCGCTGTCTAGGCGAAGTGATATATTAAATGGGTAATAACGGGATGTCATTTCAAATAAGAATTTCAATATGATAAACAAAATTTGTTATCATTCTGTCGGATAACACATCCATTTCTTACCCATCACGATAAAAGAAACGAACCGAGCAGACATACGTCGTGAATAAGCAAAAAAAAAAAAAATCAAAAACAAAAAAACAACAAACAAAGAAACAAAGAAACAAAAAAACAAACAAGAATTTGGGGTTGAGGCTGTTATTGTGAATATTTTCGGCTGAAAGATTACTATATAGTTTTAGGGAATTTTACCGTATTGTTCTGTTTTATAATTCAATAAATTCATAGACTATATTGTATTAAAACTACTTTTGTTTTAAAATATTTGAATTTGAAAAGATAGAAAAAAGCGTAAAAAATGCTCTTTCTCGGGAAACTTTCGATTTAACGGACACTCGTAATTTTCAACCGTCCGCCACTATGACTCCGTTAAACATAGGGTTTACTATATATATATATATATATATATACATACATACATACATATATATATATATATATATATATATATATATATATATATATATATATATATATATATACTTACATATATATATATATATATATATATATATATATATATATATATATCCTGACTGATATAATCACAGACACCAATCTCAGGACCCCACATCATCACCTTCACATTCCATTTCCCTTCCCACCCTTTGTGTATTTTCATTCATACTCGGTTAAAAATACTTCTCTGAAAGCGAAACGTGTCACGAAAATAAAAGATTATTTGAAAAAAAAAAACAATCTCGGTTTCCACAGAGTCTGCATTCTCATAATACATTATATCCAATCGTATATATATATAGTCTAAAAAACTTTACAGCTTTAAACACTAAGCATTAAAAAGAATTTCCAAATGTTTTTTTTCATTTCACTTCATTCACTTCTTTCCCGATATCTGTTAATGCAATTCATGTAATTTTCTTCAACGTTTTACACACTTTGATATCATAGTACAACATATAAGTTTTCTCTTGTTGGAATCATCAGTTGTTTACAATATTACCGTTTCGAGGATTTAAAAACAAAACAGTTATATTCAGATGGTACCCCACCAATGTTGATCAAACAACCCTTTCCAGACAATATCCTTTGAATATAATGTTTTACATATAGATGTTATATTATTTTCCGCTTTATCAATCGGGACTATATCAAATGTTTTTCTGAAGTTCCAAGAGATCTGCTAATACTTGAGAATTTCTTAGCGACAGACTCGTTTTTTGAAGGTCTTCAAAGCATTTCACCAGTTGGATTTTTTCATTTGCAAATTCAAGTACATTTTCTTTCCATCTGTCAAACGCTGATTTTATTATTCAATATTTCTTTGACATCGATAAATAGAGATATCTGATGCTTTTCAACCTCATTTAAACATTTGTTTCTGTATAATTTTGACCTTCTTTGAGAAGTTCTTAACCTTTTTTTATAATCTCCAGATTGCCTTTCAATATGTGGCCAAGATTTTTAATCACACAATTGTAAGGCCTGGCACTTATATTCTGGAGTCTTGATTTTGCAATCTTTTTTATTGTCAGCGATTCTAAAGTTTGTTTATGATTTAAAATTTATTTCGTATTCTTGGTCCTAATCAATATGTTACTGATAGTTTCTAGATATATTTATATCATCAAGTACTTTATTTTCATAAAAAAACGACACTATAAGGTTTATATAATTACATAATTTTGTATCAATCGTATTTAATATATATTCGTATCATTGATGTAATATTGTCATCTTATATATCAATTCAGATTGTGACATTATTTTAGAAGCTATATCTTTCAATGTATTCTTTTTTGTTCGATACAGAAGTGTCCCAATGTGATTGAAAAACACAGGAAGATCATCGGCTATACATTTTTAGACTTGGTAAAAAATAAAAAATCTTCACACGATTCCTCAGACAAGAACGAACAGGACAATCTCCAGATCGGGATAGGAGAGCAAAAAGTACCCCAATACATCCTCTTTACCCGTAAGAGCTTTTCTCCTTGACTTGTTTAGTCTGTAAGGATATATGACTCGCATGGCTCTGTTAATACCATCTTCCTTCTGTTGCCTTATTTTAAGCATTGTTTTTTGTATCTTACGCAAGCTATTTCCTTGAAATTTTCTCAATAATCTCAATTGAAAAAGGTGAATTGGTACATACTTACTGAAATGGTCAATTCCATGTTGGCGACCCTCAGTACTAGTTCTATGTATATTCACTCGTTTAAGTGAAGCAGACTTTCGTCAACGTATTGTAAATTACAGTTTTTACAATATAACGGATGAATAAGATTTTGTGACTTACACGATAAATTTTTGCCAAAATGGTCTATAACTGAATATATTTTGTTTCTTTCATTGACAATAGGCAACGAGAGAACTGATCAATTTTGGGACCGATCCATTCATGATGATACTCCCTACATCGTAGTTATACACCATTGAGTGTAGGGGTAATTGTGGATGGATCTGCTCCAAATTTAATCATTTCTTCCATAGCCTATTATCCACACTCCCATTAAATATAATTGAAATTCATTGAGAACTTTCGGAGATACCATGTAGAAAATCATGAAATCTTAGTGATACTATGTAATTTATTAATATGAATACGACATAAGGGATCCACTCCAAAATTCAATCAGTTCGTCCGTAGACTATGGTCCAGTCTTCCACAAAATCTGATTGGAATTCATAAATAACTTACGGAGATATGATGTAGACTGAATATATATATATATATATATATATATATATATATATATATATATATATATGACAATTTATACGTTACACCATAATAATAACAAAGTATACGTGAAACAGTTGAAAAAAAACACTTAAGAAAATTACAAGAATTGTATTGACAGATATTGGGAGATAAATGTCAGAACTGACACAAAAGAAAAATTAATTCGGAAAAGTTTTTCAATGTTTAAAGTTGTAAAGCTTTCCAGACTATATATATATATATATATATATATATATATATATATATATATATATTAAGGAATGGTTATATAAAGATACATGTAAAAGAAAAACTTGGCAACATAATGTGGTTTTGACGTATAATTAAAATTTAAGCGAGATAATTGTGTAAGGATCCGCCCTGAAACTTCAATATGTTTTTCCGTACCTTATTACCAACCTTTCCTCAAAATTTTTGAAATTTCGACGAGAACTTTCAGAGATATCATATGGACAGGCATAACATTATTGCAATATTCTGTGATTCAGAAATATAACTACGACGTAAAGGAAATAGATATGAATGGATCCGCTTCTAAATTGAATCATTTCTCACGTAGCCTGGTGTCAACTCCATCCATAGAATTTCGTAGAAATCCATTCGGTACTTTCGGAGATTGTGGGGTCAGACATGCAATTTTGGTGGTATTATGTAGTTTGGACTTATAAATACGACGTGGTGGAGGTAATTGTGCACAGGACCGACCAAGAATTTAATCAGTTCTTTCGTAGTCTATTGTTCACTTTTCCACAAAATCCGATTGAAATTCACTGATAACTTTTGGACATATGTTTTGGACAGGAGAAAAAATGGCAATATTATATGGTTTTGACGTATAACTGCGACTCAGGGGGAGTAATTGTGCAACGACTGCGCCAAAATTTCATTAGTTTTTTCGAAGTCTATTGTCCTTGTTCGTCTTTGCATAGAAGTCATAAACATTCAGAACTTTTGGTGAAATCATGTGGACAGACAGGACACTTTGGCGATATTTTGTCGTTTAGGCATATAACTACTACGTAGTGGGGAGATAACTGTGCATTGATCTGCTCCTAAATTGAACAACTTCCTATGTAGCCTATTGTTCAACTCTCCAAAGAATTCAACAGAAATTCATTGTGTTTTTTTTTTTGAGATATCGTGTGGACAGTCATGAGCGTATACATAAACGTAGTTGATGAAAAAAACAAACAAAAAAAAAATCAGAAAATACCTCTCAATCAGAAAAAATTCCTGGATCCGCCCCAAAATTTCACCACCTCTTTCAAACCTATTGTCCGATCCCAAATATTTATTTAGTGCTTTTTGAATATCGTGCAGACAGACGAACGAACATAAAAATGAACTGACGAATTGACAAACTCATTCGACCGACTTCATATACCCCTTTTACACCCAAAGAAGAAGAGATCAAGCGAAGAATCACTCTCGGATGGCAAGCTTCCGGCAAAGCAAGCTCAACCTTCAAAAACAAGTCGATTCTAATAATCCTAAAAAGAAGAGTATACAACCAATGCATCCTCCCAATAGTCAGTTATGGAGCTGAAACATGGAACCTAACCAAGAGACAGACCTACTAACTGAGAAGCATGCAATAGGCATGAGAGAATCATGCTCAACCTCAAATGGAGAGATCACAAGTCAGCGCAGTATATCGAGAAGAAAATGGGAATCTGAGACATCATGGAATCTATTGGAAAACGCGAATGACAACGGGCTGGTCATGTTGCGAGAATGAAAGACAACCGATGGACATCACGACTCACAACATGGATTCCCAGAGACCACATACGAAACAGAGGAGGACAAAAAACAAGATGGAGAGATGAACTAGACAAATTCAGAAAATACAGGCTTGATGACGCTCATGATAGAGAATAGTGGCGAATCCTGGGGAAGGTCTATGTCCAACGACGGACGTTAAAAGACTGATGATGAAGACCGAGGTAAATAGTTGAAAAGTTGAAAAGAGTACGTGCAGCCATGGTTCATAAGTCTGACCATCACGATGCACTTGATAACTCATTTTTTTCTATTATATATCAACACGCACCCACACCTATAAATAAGTTCACATGACCTTTTACGCAAGAATCGACAATTCTAAAACATGTATGTTTCGTCATTAAATAAATACCGTCACGTAACCAACATATTTTGGCTGCATGCTACGTTAAAAAAATCGAAAAAGGGGTGATCAATGAATAAGTCACTTCTCTCATCTTTTGATGGACAGAGATCACTAGAAAAGTTCAGATTGAAAAAACAAAAACAAACCCCTAACAAGTATAATTTCTATTGCATACAAACCAAGGAACCAATTTAGTATAATTTTTTTTTGCTAATTAAACTATCACCTAAAAACCCATTATGGTTAGATTTAAAGAAAGAATCAACATTTTTTCTTGACACAATAAGGAATAACTGTTTAGATTTCCAATCCTTTATCTGTAATACAGTGTTTTCGAAACTGGATTTCACAGAACCATGGGAGCCGTCAAATAATAGTTGGGGGCCACTGCAGTGTTGCCCCCCCCCCGAACCTCACATTACGAATCTTGTGGTAGAGAAATAACATCATCCATCGCATAGCTATCAAGACCTGTACTGTATATTAAGATTTGAATTAATGTAATCTATTAGAAAAACTTAAACGGCAATGGGCTGGTCATGTTGCAAGGATGAAAGACAACCGATGGACATCACGACTCACAACATAGATCCCCAGAGATCACATGCAGAACCAAGGCCGACAGAATATAAGATGGAGAGATGAACTAGACAAATTTAGAAAATACTGGCTTCACGACGCCCATGATAGAGAAATATGGCGGACACTGGGGAAGGTCTATGTCCAACGATGAACGATAAGAGACTGATGATGATGATGATGATGATGATGATGATGATGATCTCAGATGAACATGATTTTTAAAGGTAAAATTAAAAAATTTTTTTTGAATTTCTCATTGTAGTTCATAAATCAGTAAAAAACAAAAGACCAAAATAGAAATATTTCCTTTAAGGAAAGGAACCTTGAATTTTCAAAATTTGGAAACCACTGCGGGTCCATCAGTGTGGCCTGTACGTACGGCACATACGTAGCCAACCAGACAGCCAGTCAGCCTGACCAACTTAGAAACAGAGGAAACCTATGGTGACAGTTTTAGTTGTCGGTTTCTACTAAGAGCATAAAATTCCGAATACAGCATTGGTTCAAAGAACTGATCATTTGATTCAGTGCTCTTAACGACATGTTTTTTTCCAGATCAGTACACATCCCTAGATAAATCCCCATGAATTAGCACGCAAGAATCAACAATTCTGGAAAAATCCCATTAACTAATAAAAATGTTTTGTACCGTGTAATATTATTGACTACCAGGAAGGCGATGGAGTAAATGAATTTTGAGTCTCCAACGAGAATGAATACGAACTAAAATATTTTTGAGAACGGAAAGAAAGACGTGAGAATTAGATCAAATCCAATCAGATCACGGATGAGAGGACTCGAATTTAATTAAAAATACAATGAAACCTGGATGTAAATCAGTTAATACATAGCTATGATGCAGGGGTGGTGACTTAAAAAAAAATTAGACAATTCCTCCTTAGCCCATGACCAGCTCTGTCCAGAAGTCATCGGAGTCAATCGAGAACTTTCGGGAACAACGAGTGTGGGACAAACTGACGAACACGAATGAATACATATACCTCTTCCAACTTCGGCGGCAGAGGTGAAACATATTTCTGGAGAATTAGAAAGTATAGAGAAGGTCGAATGAAATCACAGATGAGGAAACGTGAATTTAATGAACAATAAAAATCAAGCAACTTCAAAGATTGTATTTATGTGCACATCTTTTGCGTGTGTTCATACCTAGTAACCAGCTGTACTTTCTATCCCTACCATTTCCTGCCACTCCCTGCCACCCCCGTGCCACACATTATTGAAATATTTCAATGTACACAGTTGTTCAAAATATTCTATTACAAGTTTACCCCTGCTGTGAAATTAATGACGGTTATATTCAAATAATTTTGCAATTACATCATACTTATAAAATGTCAAAAACATTTCAGTGCTTTGCATTTTCTAGCTTAAGTTCAATTCACCCTGAATATTGAGCTAAAGATAACATTAAAGATTAAATGAAGATACAATCCATCAAAGAGAATAATGACGTCATTTCAATTCCAAAGGAGTAGACGTTGACAGTGGCGGGCCTATGGTTGGTGTCAAACAAAACAGTAATTCATTATATCAATCCCCTTCCAGAACTTGCTCTCTTCCAAAGATATCTAACATTTTGGTGATCTTTTTGTACAAATACATTTTATTATAATTCACCAGATTTCCGCCCGTTTGTCTGTCCGTGTGTGACCTTCTGTGAAAAAACTACTGAATATAACCCAATTGATATTTCTGTTTTTTTTTTCCCCAAGTTATTAACAAGTTGAATTTTGTGATTTCCCCCTCAAATGGTTTTAAAGGGCGTTGGTCGATTTACAGTAGGAAAATTATATTTAAGCAGATACATATTTTGTGCCTTGCGCATAAAAGATTCGACGGATGGGTTTTTCAGTCAAAGTCAAAGACAGGGGAGATGCTTTAATCGCTTCTTGAGAGGGCGAGAGACTAAGAAGGAGACGATGTTAGTTCAGAAAGATTCAGTATTTCCCTCTTTCTCTCTTAAAAAAATGATTAAATGAATACATTAGAACGATCCAACTTACGTAATTCTTATCATTAACTTCTGATTTCAAAATGACCTTCAAAATTGTTCATTGATTACATTTTGTAAATGTCATGTGTGGAATCTTTGAACAAAATTTCTCCAAATCTTACAATATACATGAATTAATTTCGATATATCTCATCTACAAAAAGCTCGATTTATTTACTTTTTGGTTCATAGTTTTAGAAATAACCGACCTTCCGATTATAAGGTTTATTAAAAACGGCGCACAAATAATACAATTTTTATCTCTTTAAAACGATAACAATTTGATTCAATCTAATTTTCATTCATTCAATTGAAGACGACTAAATACCCTCCCAAACAGAAAGATAAATTGATGTCAACAAAAAGAGAGTATAAAATAGAAAGACAGATTGACGGAAATCAGATAGCATTTAATTAAAAATAGAGGAGAATTAATGAAAGGAAAACAATTAAATACATCAATTCAAATTATATTGGTATTGTCACTAGACTAAATACAGCTCCCTAATGGGCTGAGCAAAGAATGAGTTTATGAAATAGAAAGCTCCAGAGATACAAATCAGATTGAATTTAATTAGAAAAAAAAGAGAATTATCGAAAAAAAACAAAACAAAAACAAAACAGTAAGAAGATTAAATGCATTTAACAAAAAAATTAAGTGCTATCTGATTTCCATCAATCTAATTTTCTATTTTATAAATCTTCTTTTCTGGAGATCAATTTACCAGGCCCATTAGAACGGGTGATCAGTCTAATGCATTATTTGCTGTTATCCCTCCCTGATATTTGAAATGATAGTATTGGCTTATATCAACAAACAATTCTGTTCATCTTCAGTCATCTATGTGAAATAATACGAAGAATGTTTGGGTACCATGAAAATGTTCATATTTCAAAATTTGATACTTCTTCCGTTACCTATTGTTCATCCTCCAACAATGTTTAATAATCATTAATTTTCTTCAATTGTTTATTCTATTTACGTTGTCTGTGCCAAATGATATATTCACCGTGTGATAACGGTAGATCCTTTAAACAGACTTTCAATATGATATGACACAATTTATAATCATTCTGTTGAATTATATATCCATTTCTTGATAATACAATTGTCCGCGTTGAAAGAAACAAATAGTACAGTTATAGACCGCGAATAAACAAAATGAGAATTCGGAGTTAAAACAGTTATTTGGGCTTTTGCATTACCAGCGGTTGTTTATCTCAATGGTAAGAGCAACGCTACATTGAAACGGCTACCTTATCGTTCTTAGGTTAAATTCCTGCAGCAGCCCCATTTTCTTTAATCGTTTATTCTTCTTACGTTATCTAGGCCAAATGATATATCAATCGCATAATAACGGTTGATCATTTCAAATAGAGTTTAAATATGATATAACTCAATCTTTAATCGCAAAACACACACACACACACACGCACACACACAAACAACAGGAATATCTCTCATTCAAAAAAAAATTCTTGGATTCGCCCCCAAATTCAACCTATGTTTTCTTACACCATTTCTCAATCCTCCACAAAATTTCATTGGAATTCATTGGGAAAATTCTGAGATATGTGGACGGATATATGTTTCATTAGAAAAATCAATTTCCGTGAAACTGGACGAATATTTTTGGCTGCTGTCCTTCTCTGATGGTGTCACCTGCCACTGAACATTGACACATTTTTTTTTAGTTCACGTACTTATTTTCTTTTTATTTCCTTCGCTTACAAATTGATTTATCAAGTTCAACATAACATAAAATTCTATTTTCAGTACGTTGCATCACCAGACGTCTTCGATAACGTAAACGACTGGTGACAAATGCACATTGTTAATCATTATGAGCGTGAATTCTTATTCTCATCGTATCAGGGATGGGTTTTGCATGGAAATATTTTTGACGTGGGGCAGAGAATGGCAGGGTGTGGCAGGGATGAAAAGCACCATCGTTTGTATCTATAAACGAATATTCAGAGCGGGCAGAAGTATTAGGTTAGTCAATATTTATCATAAAAAACAATAATGACTTGTTAAAGTTGATAACATCATATTTAGCCATCTCATGCTTAACCATCAGTCTAGATATGAAGACAATAGAAAGAAATGGAATGTATACACACTCACACACACACACACACACGCACACACACACACACACTCATATATATATATATATATATATATATATATATATATATATATATATAATATACACACAGTATATGTGGTACAAATCAGGCTAGCAGTATAACATAATATAATAATATATCAATGATATAAAGCCACTTCTGAAATGTATTGGATTTATTTCATAGAGTGCTCGATACATACAACATTTTACTTATGGAGTTAAGTTGTTTTAGAGTAAAGCTGGAAATAGATAATAGATTGTGGATTTGCGACACAAACTAGCTCATGTTTCTGTCTTCTTCGGGCCTCATTAGGCGAAACCAGGCGATTCGACTGATGAGGCCCGAAGAGGGCAGAACCATGAGCTATATATATATATATATATATATATTACTTTGGAACTCTATTTGAAATGACCTCCTGTTATTACACAGGGAATACGGTGTCTTCGTCAAATGATGCATTCACTTCTGAAATGTATTGGATTTATTTCATAGAGTGCTCGATACATACAACATTTTACTTATGGAGTTAAGTTGTTTTAGAGTAAAGCTGGAAATAGATAATAGATTGTGGATTTGCGACACAAACTAGCTCATGTTTCTGTCTTCTTCGGGCCTCATTAGGCGAAACCAGGCGATTCGACTGATGAGGCCCGAAGAGGGCAGAACCATGAGCTATATATATGTATATATATATATATATTACTTTGGAACTCTATTTGAAATGACCTCCCGTTATTACACAGTGAATACGGTGTCTTCGTCAAATGATGCATTCACTGTGTTATAATGAGAGGTCATTTCAAATAGAGTTTCAAAGTAATATAACGCAGGTATAGCTATTTCTGTCGGATTTTATATCAATTTCTTAATAACATAATTGTCTGCGCTGAGAAACAAATAAAGCAGATATGGTCAGTGAATGATCAAAATGAGAATTTTGAGATAAAAACAGTTATTCAGGCCTTTGCATTACCGATGGCTGTTTAGCTCAATGGTAAGAGCAATGCAACGTTAGACAACGTAAATAGAATAAGCGATTTAAAAGAAAATGGGGCTGCTACAGGAATCTAACCTAGCTGCTTCAATGTAGCGTTGCTCTTAACATTGAGCTAAACAGCTGCCGGTAATTCAAAGGCCTAAATAACTGCTTTAACTCTAAATTTCAGTTTGCTTCATTCACTTCTCAACAAATGACAATTTGATATTCATATTATTAAGAAACAGATACAGGATCTGACAGAAACGATAAAAAATGTCTAATATTAATTTTAAGCTTTATTTGCAATTATCTCCCGTTATCACTCGCTGAATGTATCCTTTGGCCCAGATAGCAGCCCCATTTTCTTGAATTGTTTATCCTATTCACACTGTCTACGCCAAATGATACATTATTCGTGTAATAATTTCAAATAAGGTTTCAAAGTAATATATAACGCATTTATCATATATATATATATATATATATATATATATTGATGAAAATGACAATCGGAAGATGAAGAGAAAAACTCGAAAGATAGATGTTACATCTGAGCTTTTTTCTTCACCTTTTAATCGTCATTTTCATCAACATTCTGTCAAATCACCTCACATCAACAATACACACACACACACACACACACACACATATACCTATCTATCTATCTATCTATCTATCTATCTCTCTCTATATATATGTGTGTGTGTGTGTGTGTCTGGTACCGCCATAAATACTCTTACTCGTTTATGCTATATATCTATTCAAAGTTATTTTTGTATTATTGATTGTGTTTTGTCTATGGAAAAGTTGCTAACTCTCTTTTCTTATATTCAGGTACATGATTTAGGGAATATATTGTTCAATTATGGAATGGAGTGATAAAAAGAACGGAATCTGGGTGATCGACCTTCATCAGGCAGGTCATTAACTTTCTGTTGTTTTCAAACTGCTCAAACCACTTGCGATCAATAATAAGTTCGTATATGATACCATAAAGAGATTCACTACGCATCAGCACTGTCGAAAAGGTACAATGACCTAGCCGTATGTTTTTAGTAATGAGTTCTAGTGCCATCAAAGCTATTACAGACACAATACGGAGAAAGCAGGATATCATAACTGGAAAGATGAATATTTTACTCTGACTAATGACCTGACTGATCAAAAGTGACTACGTGCCTATCATCGCATAACAGGATGCATGTCGACTCCAGTTCGGATGAATTTGATGAGATCAAAACTGTTTCTTCAAGACAATATATCCAACCAGATATTACAAATACAGCATTGATGTATCTATACCTCTTTTATCAGGGAAACTCGTCTCAGTGGTACTACTTGAAGAAGTTAGAGGAGGTTGCACATTTTTATGGCTTGGTAAAAGTGAACAAACACCTTGCAACCCCCAGGTGTTGGTTTTACCGTAAAATGAGATCTTGCTAAATCCTTGCCCTCATTTCCAAAGTGGGTCAGTGATTGCGTCATGACACTTGGATTAGATCTCAAAAACTATTCTTCTTTTACACTTGTGAGCCGTGGCACACCAACCACATACGCATCTGAGCAAGAAGTCTACGAATTCTGTGAGCAACATAGACCTTCTCCAGGATTCGCCACATTTTTCTATCATGGGCGTTGCAGAGCCAGTACTTTCTGAATTTTTTTAGATCCACTCTCCATCTAATATTCTGTCGGCCTCGGTTGCACATGTGATCTCAAGGGATCCACGTTGTGAGTTGCAGTGTCCATCGGTTGTCCATCATTTGTGCAACATGGCCAGCCCACTGCCATTTTAGATTTTTAACGGATTCTATGATGTCCCTGACTCTTGTATTTTCTCAGATGTAATGTGCTGTTTTGTGGTCTCTCCATGTGAAGCCCAGCATTATTCTTTTATGTGTACATTGCATGGTTCTCAATGTGCAGATCTGTCTCTTGCTTAGGTTTCATGCTTCAGCTCCATAAGTGACTATTGGGAGGATGCATTGGTTATACACCTATCTTTTCCCAGAGTTCTACAACGATAAATATCCTTATTGGGGACTTAGACACTAGGGTTGGAATTGACCACTCAACATGGCCTAGTCTCCTGGTTACTCATGGGGCTGGTTATTGAAGAATATTTCTCATCGATGAGAGATTGAAGGAGATTCCAATCACCAAAATAATAGTTTATGCCCATAGTTCGAAGGGAGCTTCCTTCACTCATTTAGTGCAGCAAGGCCACCATCCATCTTCAGTTATGACGTGGCGAGGAGTGAATTACGAAGGTGTCACCCAGTACGAAATGTGAGAAATGAATAAATAACTCTTCATATATATATGCCAATGATGTTCTCAAGGGTCAAATTAAACATCTTAATGAGACATTGTTTCGTGGAGAGAATTCGGTCGTTCCAAAAGACTCCACTCCAGCTCACATAGCAAGAGTGACTCAACATCGGCTTCAGGGAAATGTTCCAGATTTCATCAAGTCTGAGGATTGGCCCTCTCGAAGTCCAAATTTAAAGAAAAGATTACTCGTGGCAAAAGACACACCAATTTTGAATGTCTTGAACTTTCTCAGGTGAAAGCAACCTCCAATTTTTTTCAATGGAAATCCTGCTTACTTCGATTAATGGATAACCTGATCGTTCGAAGCTGTGTGTAATACACAGAGGAAAACATTATGAATAATCGCCGACTATTGAAATACTTACAGCATAGTTAATAAATACACAAAATCCAACTCTGCTCAATTATTCACTTTTCTCTTAATCAACGGATACTTTTGTGACAGTATTTATGACAGTACTAGGCATATCGATACATACTGCACTGTGTATATTCTCCAAGAATATTTTCCATTATCTTGAACCGCTGACTAGAACAAAGAATGTAGGATGGATCAAACTGGTGATTATACGACAGTTATAAGTTTGGGGATTATGCTACTTTTTGTAGAATTTCCGATCCAGCTACACGATTGTTTACTGTATTTAATTTGCGACTAAATGATGATTATGAATCACCGTTACCCATATATGCTACTTTTAACCAATGGCGAAAGTAAAATTAAGTGACATTGATGAGAATACCGCCAGTATGGTTTGAGTCGTGAATTGATGATTTGAAGAATCCAAACAGGTCCGGTTAGTCACTTGATAGGGTGATCAATGAAAAAAAAAAACTGGGAAGGGAAGTTCAATGAATGAGTAACTTTTCTTACCTTTTTTAGACAGTGATCACTAAAAAGAACAAATTTTCATGAAATAAAAAAAAACAAGCATGGATGATGTTGGGCACAAACTGAAGGATTTGTCATAAACTTTCACTATGAATCGGGTCCCCACCAATAAAATCCGATTGGGGTGGTGGTGATAAAAAAACAAAACGAAAAAAACTTTCCTTCACATTGAGGAGTGCACGTGTGTGAAATTTCATGTTTTTTCGATGAACGGCGAAGGCTTGGCAAAGATCTATCATCATCATCATTCTTTCAACGTCCGTCGTTGGACATAGACCTTCCCCAGGATTCGCCACAATTCTCTATCATAGGCGTCACCAAGCCAGTATTTCCTGAATTTGTCAAGTTCATCTCTCCATCTTATGTTCTGTCAGCCTCGGTTTCTTATGTGATCTCTGGGGATCCATGTTGTGAGACGTGATGTCCATCGGTTGTCTTTCATCCTTGCAACATGGCCTGCCCATTGCCATTTGAGTTTCTAAATAGTTTCTATGATGTCATGGACACCCGTTTTTTCCTTATATACTGTGCTTTCTTGTGATCTCTCCATGTAAGGATGAGCAAATTTCAGAATATGAAAAACTCGTCTGCAGTGATGAAGACGGTTCATTGTGAGTAACGGTGATTAAGGATTTTCATGTAACAAAATGAATAATAAATTTCCTTGTCCCCAAACGGTAAATAACCTCTGTCGACGAAGTTGAGGAGCTGTATATATTCAATTGTATCTTTCCTTCCACCCGTTTGTCACTCCACACGATATCTCCAAAAGTACTCAATGAATTCCGATTCGTGAAAGGGTTGGCTTTAGGGTGAAAAAGGATTGGCTAAATTTTTGGACGGATCCAGGAATCACTTTTGATTGAGATATTTTATTTTTTGACACGTTTACACTCATGACCGTCAACACAATATCTCCGAAAGTTCTCAAAAAATTTCAATGTGGAAGAGAGAAAAATGATCAACGGAAGTCGTGATTGAATTTTCCATGTACAATTACGCCCCTACGTCGTGGTTATATGTTCATATCACATTATATCACCGAACGGTTATGTCTGTCCACACAATATCCCCAAAAGTTCTCAATGAACATCAATGAAATTTGGTGGAAAGGTGGGTTATGAGGTAAGGAAGGAGTGATTCAATTCTGGGGCGGATCCAGCGTTTCGATTTAGAGATATTTTTCCATTTCCCCACGAATTTGTGTATTCGCTCATGGCTGTCTTTCCGATAACTCCAAAAGTTCTCAATGAATTTCTATGAAATTAGATAACGGGGGGGGGGGGCTACAGGTTGAAGTGGGAATGAATAAATTATATAATTAAAGTAATGTAATTTATACATGTAAAACAATTTATTTCGTTAGCTAGAAGTTATTTTATGATCTCTGATTTATTTTATTATTTTGATTCCAGTATCATTTTCCCTTCAACTGGAGTAAAAAAAACAAACGTATCGGTAATTCAACTACAATATGAATGGTAGTAATACCGATTCAGTAACTCTGCCAAATGCTGAAATAACACGATTCTCATTGTTATTTTTGAGGATAGGCTTAAGGGTGTCATTTGAACTTCTGTGCCCAGTTGAAATCTTGGTGTTTTGATTGGTAAAGCAGATCGGGTGAGTTGCAATGAGAATGTAGGTCACCTTGAAGTTTATTCTTCAATTTCCGATCAACGTCATTTATTCACTGTCCGAGCGTATTCATCCCGAGCCAAAAGTTGCGATAAAAATCAACTAATACATTTAAGATGAAGGCATATAAAAGTGAAAAATTTCAAGATGATAATGAGTCAATATTTGACTATAAAAAACAAACAAACTTCAATCAAAGAATGAATATGGTTAGAAAAAATTCTACTTGTGACATAACAGGGTTTTTTCGCCGGAAAACATCTAAAATAGAGTAAAAACATCTGGGGACTTCTAATCTCTAAAGAATCCAGATGTTATCATTGAAGCCGTCAAAATAAGGTCAGAAATGCTTTTTTTTTCCAGAAATTAAAAAAAGAAGTTTTTCCCTAAAGAAGATACTGATTCTAATTTTCAAATCCATCGACGGTATGGGCTGGAGTGCTGGAACATACAATTAAAAATCAGTAAACACGTGGCTACGGTTGTTCAATTTATATCACTTCAACTAATAAAAAAACGCAGAGAAATGTAGCATGTTTCTCTTCCAGTTTTGTTTGGTTTCAATATGCGTATTGCATTTTGAAATTTAAATAGAGCGGATACAGATATTGTAATAGGTCTATTTTAAGAATTTGAGTCAGGCTTGGTGTATATCTCAAGTGTCATTTGAGCTACTTACAATAGAACGATGTCAATATCCACAATGGTCTTCGATAGTAAAAGAAAACCTTTTTTTTCTATGCACGACATGTTGAAACATTGTATAGATAAGCGGTGTATTTTTATATGTTTATAAAGACGAGGAACTTGATACATATAACTTGAAATTCAAAAATATACTTATAAAAGTAGAATTACTAGAAAGCACTCGGAGAGTGCATAGCACCATTGTCAGATGGAGTAATTGCACACAGATCCCCCTCAAATTTAATCAGTACTCCCATAGCCTATTGTCCAACCCTTCTACAAAATTTCATTGAAATCCATTCTATACCGTGTGGACAAACATAAAATTATGGCAATACCATGTGGGTTGGACATATCACTACAACGTAAAAGAGATAATACTGCATGGATCCGCTCCTAAATTCAAATTCTGTGATTATCCTTGAACAAAATCTGATTGGAATTCATTGATAAATTCTGGAGATATCGTATGAGCAGTCATTAATTTATACATAAATGTAATCGAAGAAATACGGAAAAATAACTCTCTACCAACTGCTACTGAATAAACTGCTGGATCCGCCCCAAAATTTTACCACCCGTTCACTTCACCACTTTACAAAATTCCATTGAAATCCATTCGGCAAACATGAAATTTTGGCGATATTTTGTGGTTTGGACATATAATTATGATGCAAGAAGGACAGTCTTGTACGGATCCGAAATTGAATCAGTCGCCAATTGACCACATCTCTACAGAATTTCATACAAATGCATTCAGAACTTTTTGAGTTATCGTAAGGATAGTCATGACCGTATATATAAATGTAATTGATTACTGGATGGATAGGTTATATCTTAATAACGGTGAAAACTTTTCATAGACTTCGAGGAAAAGGCCATTACCTCCAAAACGACTTTCTGTTTTCGCCATAAATGTAATTGTAAAAAAAAATGAAAAAATATTAAAAAATTTACCAAGTTGTTTCATTACCCTATTGTCCGAACTTCCGCAAAATTTCATTGAACTTTCGGAGATATCGTGTGTCTGATGAATAGATAAACATTGGAGACTTTGATACTATACCTCCTTACAACTTAGTTGATAGAAGTGTGAAAAAAAAAATGAAATTGAAAAAGTTTCCATCGTGTGTCATCTAAAACTTATGGCGTATTTGTTCAGACTCGAGTATCATAGATTCACCATCACTGGTCTAGGACAATTATCTGAACCAAAATATTTTCGATCGAACTGTCACCAGTTTTCTTCAGTTTTTAGGTGGGTCTGGCTGGCTATGCATGAATATGTCGCACCCAGAGTCCGTGCGAATAGAGTTGAAGACTTGAAATTTAGTTATCATGATTACAAGAAAACAGCATTTTTTAAAAATTCACCTTAAATAGGTTTTTAATTGAGGGGTTCAGTTTGCAAGGTAAATGTATGCTAAATTGGTTCCTTATTTTGTGTTCATGCTGTTTTTTTTTAATTTGGACATTTTCTTAATCATCAACGCCCAACAAAGGGGGGGGGGGGAGTAAATTATTCATAGATTACCCTTTTTCCAGTTTTTTAATTGATCATCCTCACTCAGCACAATATGATGCCAAAAAACTTCCGTCATGAGATGGTTTCTTTTGAGTAACTATATATACCTATCTTTTTTATTTATCAGATTATAAAGTGAAGATTCTGAATAAGACATAAGTAATTGTGTGATCTTAATAACGTGTCTGTTCCAAGGCCGTTGATCGTAAAAACAAAATTGCTAGGCCAATGGTTCTCAAAATTTATTGCATGATTGCACACTAAGAAATATATATATTTGACTTACGAGTGTAAAAATGAAATGAATAAAACATTTCAGAGGCCAGTGAACGAAACGTTTTTTTTTTTATCGGCATACTAATATACGTACTCATCATTCCTCTTTCCTTTCATCTGTCACTCCAAAGGTTGAGATTTCACAAAATCTTATGATAAAACCAATTGATAGTCAACTGTGGTGGAAGCGAGACTAACGCACAGGACACACACCAGACCCCAAATGAATGTCTGCGTATTTACGAAGACTCGATAAGTCTTAAAAAGAAGCGTCTACAACCAATGTGTCCAGCCGATAGTCACCTATGGAGCTGGAATACGGAACCCAATAAAAAAATTGGTTCTCAAACTAAAAACCAAATAACGTGCACAGGAGAGGATCATGGTTAATACAATATGGAGGGATCATGAGACAGCACGGTATATTAAAGGCAAAAAAAGAGAATCCATGGAAAAGCTCAAATGGCAATGGGCAGGCCATGTAGCAATAACCTGCTGAATATTACGATTCACAAAGTGGAATCTTAGAGATCATATGCGAAGTTCTAGCCGGCAAAAAATAATACGGCATGACGATTTAGACAAGTTCTGAAAAGTATTGACGACGCGATCCCCACGATCGAGAGATATTACGAATCTTGGGGAAGGTTTATTAAAGAGTTGCCCAACTGACGATGATGATTATGCCATGGAAAGAAGTTTGTGGACCACAATCTGAATATTTAAAAAAAAAATTTTCTGTCCATGACGTAGCAGATTTTGCTCATGACGTTGCAAAATATGGGTCAGCAGTTAGCTTTCATCTTTCTACAAATCATAGAAACAATAATTTATTCTATCATACGAGATTATGATAGACGATAATCGATATTTGATAACTAATGCATATACGTGGAAATGACAGTGTTTTTTATGTAAAGATCGGAACCAAGGAGCCTAGAGCTATTTCATTTGGTAATTTATTTTCAATAATTCAAGTATCATTATTTGAAGTTTAAACTCAAACTTTTTAATGTGTGATCAGACATAGAGTACTTAGAGTTTCTATAATGTAACCTTCATTGTTAAGTCACTACAGACGATCTCATATTTCACAAACCTTTCATTGTTTTATTGGCTATGTTATTCTATTTCACATGGATCAATATATTATAAGTTTTAGGCTATAACAGAAATCAGACAGGACAAGTATACGACCAATTATACAATTAAACATTGGATATATAAGTTGCATCATCATCATCATCATCATCATCATCATCATCATCATCATCAGTCTTTAACTTCTGTCGTTGGACATAGACCTTCCCCGGGATTCGCCACACTTCTCTATCATGGGCGTCACGGAGCCAGTGCTTTCTGAATTTATCTAGATCCTCTCTCCATCTAATATTCTGTCGGCCTCGGTTGCACATGTGATCTCTGGAGATCCATCTTGTAAATCATGATGTCTGCCATTCTTGCAACATGGCCAGCCCACTGCCATTTGAGATTTTTAACGGATTCTATGATGTCCCTGACTCCAGTCTTTTTCTGGATGTACTGTGCTGTCTTGTGGTTTCTCCATGTGAGACCCAGCATAATTCTTCCATGTGCACGTTGCATGGTTTTCAATATACTGATTAATGGATTGAATCATTCGAAATATTCACATGATTAGGAGGTGTGAAGGGAGTAATGGAGATTCATGATAGATCGTCATCATCATCATCTCTGGTCATGTTGGTTTTGGGGTAAGGTTTTGGCTCTAAATTCAAAGTTGTCCTTCTTCTAGACTGGTCACCACTTAAGGCTAAGAATAGAAACCGTGACGTGACCAACGTCTTTTGGCAGCATACTGCGTTTGGAGTGACCTGTCAAAAATTGGGAAAAGGGGTGATCAGTGTACGTGACTTCTCTCGTCTTCTGTTGGATTGCTAAAAAGTCCGAATTTTCAAAAATCAAGCAGGCATAAACTAGTGACCAACTTAGCATAAACTTACATTGCATATTGCTCCCCCACTTAAACACCAATTTTGTAGTTGGGCAGTCAAAAAACGTTAAACGACATGATAAGTAGTAAACGTTTAAATTTATAGTCTTCTAGTTTTGTTGATAAGGCCTACACATGTGATACATAAATACATAGCCAGCCATCAAGCCAACTCGAAAACTGAAGAAACCAATGTTGATAATTTTATTGATATTTTTTTCTAAAACTCACTTAATTAGGGTGGGGTTGCCGAAAACTGAATTAGCTGAACTTGACTGCCTTGCACAGTTCTAGGGAATCCTTGAACAGCGTCTCCCTCACCATATCTATCTCTGATATGGCAGAAGATTTTTTTGATTTTTAAAAGAAAGAGTGCAGATGTAACAGAGGACAGAACAGTTTAACAATTGATAACAATAAGTACTTATCACTAAGCGCCCATTATATAAGAGTCAGTGTACCATAAAGCCACATTCAGAATTAGAACCTTAGAGAAATGATTAAAAACTATGGGAATTTACATAAAATATTTGTTTGGCCACTATCTAAGAGTCAATGTGCCATAAAACACATCCAGGATCCGAAACTTAGAGATGTCTTCAAATACTATGAGGACCTAAGAATACTTGACCTCAATATAGGAGTTGGTGTGCCACAAATTGACATTCAGAATCAGAATCTTGGAGATGTGATTAAAAATTATGAAAATCAAAAAATCAAATAAAAAATAATGATCGTTTTCTTTGAGTGTCAGGCTAAAAAAAATATCAGTATACTGTTCTCAGTGAAAAGGAAAAAAAACCGGTTAAAAAAGGCATGAAAACGGTTCTCAGTAAAATTAAAACTTTTTTTAATCCATTATTTTATTCTTCTTGGATATCTGATTCACTCATCCATCGAAATGCAGGCAGTCTTTGCCAAATGGACGTCACCCTGTTCCTCGACTACCCTTTGTGCAACGCTCGACAAACAAAGCCAATCCATACGCGCCATCTTTTCACCCTTTCCAAGATAAATCTATCTATTAGAAACCGTTAACCAAAAGCGTCAACATCAACATAGGTTTCTTCAGTTTTTAAGGTGGATCTGGCTATGTATATATCACGCGTACAGGCCGCGCCCATAAGGTTGGGCATGAAATTTTACTCCTTATTGTGTCTGGAGGAAATGATTTTTTTCATCCACCCTCAATCATTTGTTAGGGGTGGTATCCAATTTAGTTTAAGTTTATGCTAAATCTGCCTCCTGGTTTGTGTCTTGCAGTGTCCAATGTTTTTTTTTCTTTTTTTAATACGGACTTTTTTTTAGTGATTACCGCCTAGCAAAAGACGAGAAAATAGCTTATCAAAAACATTGATCAGCCTTTTTTCCCAATTTTTGATTGATCACCCCCAACACGGCAAGCTGCGAAAAAAGTTTGTCACGTGATGGTCTCAACTGAGTGACTAACCAGAACTGTCTATGTATGTATGTATGTATGTATGTATATATATATATATATATATATGAATGATGCCGCCCTTCTCCTCGACCTCCCTCCCCTCTTCCTGTGCAACGCTCGATAAATAAAGCCAATCCATCGGCGCCATTCGTTCATTCCCTTCAAGAGTTCCCAATGTCTCTGTTCTCTAGAGATTCCTGAAAATTTCTGCGACAATTTGGCACGAATTGTCAGCGATGTGTTCCTTTGATGTTGCCGACAGATTCTGTTATTCTGCTTGGAATAATGGGTTGGTAGGTGCAATAAGGGGTGGATGGGTGAAGGTCGATGGGAGAGAGAAGAAGACGACACGTCATCAAGTGAAGCATGTCCGGTAGCGCTGACACAATCAGACAAGGATCCAAAAAGACTCCCCCAATTTTTTTCTGCAAAAAACATTTTAAAAAAGGCTATTGTTACCTTTCCCGTTCCAAAATGGCCGCTGTCCCAGCTGCAATGTTGGTGTTATTTAGGTTTGGTGTTAGGGTTAGTATTCTTAGGGTTAGGGCTATTGTCTCCTGCTTCTGTAACTTTGGGTTCGCCATCAGTGCATACCATTTAATAGCTGGAGCAGCAGCCATTTTGAAAAAGGGAAGGTCTAAATTGACATAAAAAATCCCATTATTCTTTTGAAAAAAATTTTGAAATATTTGTTTGACCCCCGAATAATCTTCATGGCACCACAACTTCGAGAAGCCCTGGTTTACAGTACTTCATCTAATAGAAAATAAATATCAAAAAATAACCATCAACTTTTTGACCTGACTTACGTACTGGAAAATTGGAAAACATTGCGTGGGTGCATGTGTGTGTGTGTGTGTATTAGCTACTACTAACACAATTTTATCGGAAAAATAAGACTCGTGCCCCCAAATTGCTTTTTGTCACAAGAACATTTTTCTGAAAATTCAACAAGCCATGTGTATTCATAAGATTCTACGCCCAAAAGTGTGCCTGTTAGCGCTGAGACATGATTAAAAAAGCCCAAGAGAAACAAAAGATTCAATTTTCGAAAAATATATAAATTTCTAAAAATAAAAAAAAGATTCCATGTGATTTTTACCGGAGTATCCATGCGAGTTAGCAAGGTTCTAGGTCAAATTGCACGTTCGGTAGCGGTGGAACAATTTTTGAAAAAGTCCGAAAAAATACAAAATATTTTCAAAAATTAAAAAAAATCCCCAAAGTACTATTTTTAGAAGATGTCTCAGTGGAGTACTCTTGTGAATTTTTCAGTCTCTATTCGTAATGGTGTGTCCGGTAGAGCTGACACAAGGAAAATAACTGAGTGGAAAGAGAAGAATATCTATGTTTGTCGGTTGGTCGAGTCAGTGGTTGTGACTACGGGAGAGTAGAGAGACACAGAAAATGTGGAAGAAGAAGAAGAAGAAGAAGAAGAAGAAGAAGAAGAAGAAGAAGAAAAAGAAGAAGAAGAAGAAGAAGAAGAAGAAGAAGAAGAAGAAGAAGAAGAAGAAGAAGAAGAAGAAGAAGAAGATGAAGGTGTCAAGAAAGAGAAAGAAGGTAAAGAGAACAAAAAAGAAAAGGAAAAATGGAAGAAGAAAGAGAAAATGAAAAAGAAGAAGAAGAAGGAAGAGAAAAAGAGGAAGAAAAAGATGTCAAGAAGAAGAAGGAAGGGAAAGAAAAAGAAGAAGAAGAAGAAGAAGAAGAAGAAGAAGGTGTCAAGAAAGAGAAAGAAGGTAAAGAGAACAAAAAAGGAAAGGAAAAATGGAAGAAGAAAGAGAAAATGAAAAAGAAGAAGAAGGAAGAGAAAAAGAGGAAGAAAAAGATGTCAAGAAGAAGAAGGAAGGGAAAGAAAAAGAAGAAGAAGAAGAAGAAGAAGAAGGTGTCAAGAAAGAGAAAGAAGGTAAAGAGAACAAAAAAGGAAAGGAAAAATGGAAGAAGAAAGAGAAAATGAAAAAGAAGAAGAAGAAGGAAGAGAAAAAGAGGAAGAAAAAGATGTCAAGAAGAAGAAGGAAGGGAAAGAAAAAGAAGAAGAAGAAGAAGAAGAAGAAGGTGTCAAGAAAGAGAAAGAAGGTAAAGAGAACAAAAAAGGAAAGGAAAAATGGAAGAAGAAAGAGAAAATGAAAAAGAAGAAGAAGAAGGAAGAGAAAAAGAGGAAGAAAAAGATGTCAAGAAGAAGAAGGAAGGGAAAGAAAAAGAAGAAGAAGAAGAAGAAGAAGAAGAAGAAGAAGGTGTCAAGAAAGAGAAAGAAGGTAAAGAGAACAAAAAAGGAAAGGAAAAATGGAAGAAGAAAGAGAAAATGAAAAAGAAGAAGAAGGAAGAGAAAAAGAGGAAGAAAAAGATGTCAAGAAGAAGAAGAAGAAGAAGAAGAAGAAGAAGAAGAAGAAGAAGAAGAAGAAGAAGAAGAAGAAGAAGAAGAAGAAATGTGAACGTGAAGGAAGAGTAGAAGAAGAAAGAGAAGAAGAAAAGGGAAAAAGAAAAAAGAAAGAGGAGAGGAGATGAAAGATGAGGAAGATAGAGATGCATGAAGGGGTGGGATGGGATAAAAAGACATAACGCGCTAGAAAAAAGATAGTCATGACGTGCCTGTTTACTGACCAACCTAAAAAATCAGCATGCAGATTGCGATTTTTTCTTTAAAGCGAGTTGGAACGGTGTGATTGGGAAATACGTGACTCAGAGACCAATCACCGTGGCCCAGTGGTAGAGTGCTCGCCTCTAGTTTGATTGGCCGTGGTCCAATCCATCGCCAAGTCACTCCAAAGACTTTAAAAATGGCACTCAATGCCTCTCTGCAAAGCAGTTAGGTATAGGGCAGAGGAATCTCTCACCGAGGCTTTGGCGTTACAGCCTAAAATCACGTTGGATACACAGGTTGTCGTGAGATCATCGAAGTCAAGTTAAGCAACATCCTGCCTGGTCAGTACACGGTGACCATTAGGGACCTTGCAAACTGGAAGTTGGTCTAGTTAACAACTTACCCCACGATGCATACGGATGTAGGCGAATAATGACGGTACATATCAATCACGTGATGGACCAAAATACTTGCATTGGTATTTAATTAGATTAACTTGTAAGTGTAAGGTGGAACGGAGAAAGAGATTGTTTTGCCAATTTTCCAAGTGGGGAGGGCCTGTCTGTATTAATCAGTATTCGGAATCCTGGCATTGGATTTTGGCACCAACACAAAATATTGCAGCACAACTATCTCCGTAACTATGGCAGGATGTATTTATCTCAGTCTGTTCATATCTATCTATATCAGGCAGTTCATATCTATCTCAGTCAGTTCATTATCTATTTCAGTCTGTTCCTAACTATCAATATCGGACTGTTCACATCTATCTATATCAGACTGCTCATATCTATCTAATCTTCTGTTTTTATCTATCTATCTGTCTGTCTGTTTGTCTGTCTATCTATCGATCTATCTATCTTAATTTCTCTCGTTTTTACACATTACGTTCATATCTATCTATATCGGGCTGTTCACATCTATCTAAATCGGGCTTATCACATCTATATATATCGGACTGCTCATATCTATCTAATCGTTTCTTTATATCTATCTATCTATCTATCTTAATTTCTCTCGTTTTTACCCATTATGTATGAAGAGGATAAGATAGATGGATACATACATAAATCTATTGAGAACTATCTATCCATCTATATTTCTGGCCTTCGTTTTATAAAAACATTTTAATTCAAAATCCTAATTATTTTCAGGTCAATCAGTGTTCATTACCACAAAATAATTACAAAATATCGAATTCCGTTCACATTTAATGACGGAACGGAGCGAGGGGGGGGGGCGGTCTGTCGGAGGGGGCGGGTGGTCTGTCGGAGGGGGAGATGAAGGAAGAGCGAAAATAGAATCCTAACAATTTGAAATTCAATCACAAAGTGAGATGACAATTTAAAATTTTGTTTTAAAAAAAATCCCAAGTCATAGGAATAATAGGAGCTATGTTTGTGTATTTAGACAAAGAAACATATAAAATACCGCAGAAAACATATATCAGCCCACATCCATTAGGGCCCGCTAAGGAATCGGGGGCCAACGAGGCATTTTCTCCTCCCTGGCTTTCTCGTTGAGGGGTTCAAAAGTTGGATCCTTATAGTCAAAAAAGGATAATGGTGTTGTACAATTGTCTGAACGGTTAAAATGCCTATTATGTATCACGGGTATCACTAATATATATTCTGAATACATGACCCCCCCCCTTCAGAAATATATAATTTGCCCCCCCCCCCGTGAAAATTGGCAACTGTTGTCCATGACTGCATGTATACCTTTCCCAAGGCAAGTTAAAAATTAGAGGAAGCAAATCGAAAAATACGGCATGCAAATTAAAGACTACAACAAACAAATGAAAAACTAAGCCTAGCAAATTGAAAAAATACAGTGTGCAAATTAAACGATACAAAGATAAAAAAAAAAAAGGTGAGCAAGTTGGAAACAACGACAAGAAAACTGAATCGATGAACCGGAATAATCAAATAATAGCATTCGATGAACAGGAATAATCAAATAATTACATTTATTGCTTCAATTCCATATCCGATCGTAGAGATAACAAATGTACAAAGAAGAGCATCGAAAATAGTCCCTGAATTTGAAAAACAATGGCAAAAAAAAACAAAAAAAACTGAATCGATGAACAGGAATAATCAAATGATTACATTTACTGCTTCAATCGTTGCAGATGTTGTTTTTTTAGTCAAATTAGAATAAAATGGCGTAGAATATGCAATTTAAGTATAGAGTCTTATCTACTTCGTCACGCCATCTTATTTTTTGTCGGCTCCGTCTTTGTATATGATCTCTGGAGATCCACGTTGTGAGTTGCGATGTCCAGCGGTTGTCTAACATTCTTGCAACATGACCAGTTTTCTAATGGTTTCTCTGATATCTCCTACCTCTGTTGTTTCTGTAATATATAGTGCTGTCTTGTGATCTCACCAAATGACGTTGAACATGATTCTTTCATGTTCACATTGAATGGTTCTCAGTTTGAGGGTCAATCTCTTGGTTAGTTTCAGCTCCATAGGGAGAATGCATTGGTCGTATAAGCTTTATTCTTGGACTAATGGGATTTTCTTGTTATTGAAAGTTAAGCTTGGTCCATCGGAGGCTTCCCAAGTTCATCATCACCATCATCAGTCTTTTAACGTCCGTCGTTGGACATAGACCTTCCCCAGGATTCGCCACAATTCCCTATCATGAGCATCGCGGGGCCAGTATTTTCTGAATCTGTCAAGTTCATCTCTCCATCTTGTGTTCTGTCGGCCTCGGTTTCTTATGTTATCTCTGGGGATCCATGTTGTGAGATGTGATGTCCATCGGTTGTCTTTCATTCTTGCAACATGGCCTGCCCATTGGCATTTGAGTTTTTTAATAGTTTCTATGATGTCATGAACACCCGTTTTCTTCCTTCCCAAGTTAGCTTCTTCTTATGACGACACGCGCATCATTCATTCGCTAAAAACTTAAATTTCATGTGTACTCGAGGTATTATAGAGAGGTGGAGAAGACACTCGTGGTATTTTTACCTGAGCAGTTCATTATAATCCACTCCGGGCTTGCTAGGCCCGTTCGAAGCTTCTTCACCAGATGTGACGCCACCTCCAGACTGGTTTCTGCTACCTTTCGCCGGTTAGTGAAGTGTGACGCTGGTTAGGCCGTAGTTGATTGGTCGCTGTGGTTCTCTGCTTCGAGTCGCTTCCTCCTTGCCCACGTTGGGTTCAGACCCGAGGGAGTGCAGCTGTCAGCAAAAGATTCTGCGTCGTTGGAACAAAAACCACTAGATGTGTCACAAGTTGAAAATGAAGAATCGACACTGGGTGTGTAATATGCAACAAGTTTATGTCAGTATCTGCACTAGGTGACTGGTCAAAATATACACCGATGCGCGTGAGGACACTATGGAATGATTATCAGTCTATCTTTCAGGTTATCTACTTGATGTCTCTTGGTATATCTATTTTGTATAGCTTCAACAAATTTCTAGAATCGAAACTATAAGTCTTTTGGGATCAGGACTGTTCGTGGTGACAAAGAACGTGGATCTCTCTGTAGTGTCCCGGTGGCTTCTCTCAGCTACTCAAAGATGGCTGTCTTATATGATGATTGGCTCCCTTTGTTTGTGGGGCTGATGGCTGAAGCGTTTATGATTGATTTTCCCTTATCGACTGGTAAATTTTAAATTGTGCTGACTTAAGTAATGTTCCTTCCCGCCTTCACCAAATTTAGGAATCCATACATTTCCCATAGAAATATTTGTTGGTAATAGGCGGGACCAAATCCCACCGGCAATTAATTTTACTTGCCCGGAAACTGAAACAGTCAACCCCCTCTGGAGGATTTCACATTAGTATCTCTTCCCTGTCCAAGTCTGGGTTATCTCAAAACCCTCTGGGTAACCATCCTTGTTTTATAAAGTACCTTTAACCTCGGAAAGAGGGTGGCCAGGCCCTTATCTCTGATCCAGTTGTTCACTTTTATATTTTTTCTAATTAACTTTTCATTTCCATAGTGTCACTCAGAAATCTATAAACCATTCATTCCGGGATCATTCCGCACATTGTCAGTTGCAGGTGGCCTAATGGTTAACAGCTCAGAATAAGGAACTTGCGAACCGAGTTCAAACCCCCAGCTCTGATTGTTGGCGTTCACTTCGCAGTAATGCCTTTGAGAAAGGCATGAATAAATATATTCTTTCCTTACACTAAGGGGAGAAAGTCGGGCAGACCAAGCTCTGGTTCCGAATCTAGAATGTTTCAACCCTTACTTGAGACACAGAAAACAGTTCCGTCGTAGTTTATTTATACTTTTGTTTTTCATTAACTTATTTTGTCTTTTTTTTTTACTTCTCAGTGTTTATCTTAATAATTATCAAAATTTGGGACGAATCGGAGATTTTTTTCGATTGAGAGACATTTTTTTTCATTTTTTCCCCTTACATTCATGTATTCCCTCATGATTGGCCATACAAAATATACCCAAGAGTTCTTCACGAATTTCAATGAAATTTTGTTCGACAGTGAACCGAGAAAAAATTTGTCAAATTTTGGAGTGGATCCAGGTATCATTTTTTAAGTGAGAGATATTTTCACATGTTAAGAAGTGGCAAACGATGATACAAAATATATAAAACTGAAACATAGTTACCACTTCTTCATCGCAGTTATATACGAACCGATTTTAATTCGGTTTTTAGTTAATGTATGGTTTTGGCAGAGCTGAGTGCTCTCCGAGTGCTTTCTAGTGTATTTATTTTTTTTTCTTTTTTCATTGTTTTCTCTTTCTTTCCCCCACTTCTTGTCGTTTCTTTTCATTTAATTTATATTCCACTAAATAATTATTCAAATCAAAGAGAATAATAAAATAATTGTTTGCTGTGCCGGAATAAGATTTTGTATGCCCCTGGGATACATCTATTGTAAAAAGTTAGAGAAAAATCAAATTTATTCTTACAGGGCTACCAACAATTAAAATTCGATCATTCGTTTTGCGCAATTCCTTGAAAACAAATTCTCCAAAACCTGTAAATTGTTCTTAAGAATACCGTTTTTCAATTGCCATGAGAACTAGTATGTTTACTCGTTTTTGTGCCAGTCGATCTGTGTAGGGTTCTAACCAATAAAGCCGTTATCCATATCATGGAGTCCGTGAGACATTGTAAGAATGCTAGTTACTCACAGACGAGTCACAACACCTAAATAGCTAGTATTTCTATAAGAATTATTAAAGACCTTGTATCGGTTATACATAAAGTAAAGTATCATCTTAGCTGAAAAGGAGAATGACTGATGAATATAAACGACCGAATCGAAGAGTTAACAATTACAAAATAACTTTATTAAGAAGAAGAAAGAAAAGAAATCTAGAATGGTGATTCTCAAAGTGGGCGCTATCGCCTTCTTTATTATTTGGTAGCTTCAAATACAACGTCCGTCGTTGTACATGGATCTTCCCCCAATAATTGCCAGACTCCTCCGTTGTGCCCCTCACGGTGCCAATACCTTCTGAACTTGTCTAACTTGTCGCACCATCTTTTTTTGCCGGACACAATTTTGCATATGATCTCAAGGGTCCCACGTTGTGAGTCGTGATGTTCAGCGGTGGTCTGACATTCTTGCAACATCTGATCGGATAAATAAAGGGATCAGAATTGATGGCGAATATCTAAGTGACCCTATATCTACTGACGACATCACACTAAAAACCCTTCATGGGCCCTTTTGAAACGGGTAAAGTAGCAATAACCCCATTCATGATCCCTATACAATGCAAGACGTGCTGGATGAAGAAACCAATAGAGATGGTCTTTACCTGGAATTCAATAAAAAAAAAACGATGCCATGTATACAACCAATGCATTCTCCCGATAGCCACTTATGGAGCTGAAACATGGAACATAACCAAGAGACAGACCTACAAACGGAGAAGTATACAACGTGCACATGAGAGAATCATGTTCAACCTTACATGGAGAGATCACAATACAACACAGTATATAAGGAAGAAAACGGGTGTCCGTGACATCATAGAAACTATTAAAAAACTCAAAAGCCAATGGGCAGGCCATGCTGCAAGAATTAAAGACAACCGATGGACATCACGTCTCACAACATGGATCCCCAGAGATCACATAAAAAAAAAACTGAGGCCGACAGAACACAAGATGGAGAGATGAACTGGACAGATTCGGGGAATACTGGTTCTGCGACGCCCATGATAGAGAATTGTGGCGAATCCTGGGGAAGGTCTATGTCCAACGACGAACGTTAAAAGACTGATGATGATGATGGTGATGATGTATACCAAATACGTTGTGGATAAAAACACAAAGATCAGAATCGAAAATGTAGAGCTGAAAAACATAGACAATGCTTCTATCGAAGACGACGAATATCCATGGAATGAATCCTCACGAGAAGATGAAATTAAACGATGAATCGCTCTAGTTTGGCAAGCTTTGGACCTTCAAGAACAAGAAAATCCCATCAGTTTTAAAAAGAAGGGTTTACAACCAATGCGTTTCCTAGATAGTCATATACAGAGCTGAAACAGGAAACTTACTCAAGAGATTGCTTCTCAAACGAGGAACCATGCAACATGTACTGAGAAGACATCAGATCTTGTTAGAGAGCAAAGTTCAGAGATATCGTATAGACCATAAGTAGCCTCGGTCGAATTTAGGTTGAGTAAAAACGGGGACTTGAATCTCATTTGGGGCGGATTACGTACAGCCAAAAAGTCAATACATCAGGAACAGATCTACGGATCTGAAACATGGAGCTTACTCAAGAGATCGCTTCTCAAACGAGGAATCATGCAACATGTACTGAGAAGACATCAAATCCTGTCAGAGAGCAAACAAGGTTCAGAGATATCGTATGGACCATAAGTAGACTTGGTCGAATTTAGGTTAAGTAAAAACGGGATCTGAAATCTCATTTGGGTTGGATTATGTACAGCTAAGAAGTCAATACAAAAGGACTGGTTTGTCAATCAATAGAAACTGTCACATATCCAACTTAGCATACCGTGATTTGGGATGATCAATCAAAAAAATTTGGATAAAATGGATGATCGATGAATAATTCATAACTCTTGCATTTTATTTGACAGTGATCACTAAAATTCCGAATTGAAAAAAAAACAAACCCAAAACAAAAAAACAAAAATAAACAAACCCGAAAAACGTGGATGCTGCCGGACACAAAATGAATGACCAATTTAGTATAAAGTCATATTGAAAATTGGATCACGTTATAAACCTATTTGGATGGAGGGCAAACTAAAAATTCTATAATAAGGTGTAAATATTCAAACTTCTACCCCACTAGCTACATTGGTGCTGCCTTTACGCTTGACACACACATAGCCAGCCAGCTAGACTAGCATACTTGAAACTGGACCAATTTAGCATGAATTAACGCTGCAAATTACCCCCAGAAAAACTACGTAGGTGGGAAAGGAAAAAAAGGTTTTTCCTTGGGATGAGGATTGAATGTTCAAATTTGCATCCCTTTAGCTCAATCGTTGCGGCCTGTTCATGCGACACATAGATAGATAAATAGATAGCCAGCTAGACCAGTTCAAAAAATGAAGAAACCTATCCTGATGTTGACAGTTTTGGTTGACAGTTTCTAATAAGCCAAGTGGAAAGTAACAACCTCTCCAATGTTCGTCCACCATTATCAGCTTTTTTCTCTCGGTTGGTTTCACTTTCTTTACTAATAAGACGACATCGCTGTTGTTGCTGTTGTTGCTTTCGACCGGACAAATATTGGTCGCTTCGCTTCATCTTCTGTCTTCATCAATAAGAATTGTCGTCATTGTCGTCGTTATTGCCATGGAAACCAAATTAGTGTTCACATCGGACTCCTCCCGCGTTGTTACTGGCAACCAAGATTTGCTTCGATGGGGCGATTGAAAATGCGCGGGTGGACATTTTGGGTAAATATTTTTTTATTGATTTGTGTATTGTTATATATATATATATATATATATATATATATATATATATATATATATATATATACGTATTGGTGTGTGTGTGTGTGTATTTGTGTTTGAATGTCTTTATGTTTGTGTGTGTGTGTGTGTGTTTGGGTCTCTGTGTGTGTCTGAGTGTGTGAGTGCGTGAATGTATCTGTGGGTGGGTGTCTGTTTGTGTATATGTATGTTTGTGTGCGTATGTGTGTACGTTATATATATATACACACATATATATATATATATATATATATATATATATATATATATATATATATATATAGAGAGAGAGAGAGAGAGAGAGAGAGAGAGAATATCCAAGATTCGTATAAAAAACCCTAAATGGTCAAAAAGCACCAAAAATGGCCATTTACGATTTTTATTGAAGACAATACATGCAGATTACTCCCATAACGCAATATTTTACACGGATGAGGCGGAAGCTGAAATAACTGCTACATATCGAAATTCTCACTTTGTTCATTCACCGTCCGTATTTACATCGAAGCTGTGGTTTCGTACAACGGACGGAAAATTATTTCTGATAACAATTATGGCAGGCTGCACCGCTCACCATCAGATCCGTCCACTTCTAAGCATGCACCTTATTAGCAGCCACTACCCAAGTACATAAATACAAACAGAATGATACATGAGACATGTTTAGAATTAATAGAAATTCACGAGAAAAATATTTTTATTATGAGCATCATGAATCATCGAGGGTAGGGCTATTTGGTGACTGGTCCGAGGATTTGATCAAGAAAAGAAGCAGGTCTGGTTAGTCACTCAATAAGAACCGTCAAATGACGTCTTCTGGCCGTATGCCGTGTTAGGGGTGATCGATTAGATTATAGGAAAAAAAGGAAGAGGTAATCAATGAACAAGTTATTTTTCTCACCTTTTGTTGGGCAGTGATCACTAAGTAAGTCCAGATCTTCAAGAAACAAGAATGAATGCTGACACAAGCTGGATATAGATTTAACATAAACTTAAGTTGAAGCGTGAACACCTTTTAAAATCTTCTTTAGGGGATGATTTTGAATAAAACAAAAAATCGTTTTTTTCAGTAGACATAATGAGGACATATTGTCGAAAATTTCAGCCCCGTAGCTCTTTTGATACCGTCTTTGCGTACGTTACATACATACACTGAAAAAGGTGTTTCTTTGGACCAGCTTAAATTCTTTGTTGAAAAAATAAATTGTTAAATTTACTTCGAAAAGTTTGCCCCCAAGATTATCAATTTGAGATAAAATGGAACATAGTAAAAATTAGAGTATTTTTTCAAGTTTCATCACGTTACATTTCTTCGATGTACACAGTGAGTCAACCTGACCAACTTGAAAACTGAAGAAACCTATTTTGATAGTCTAGGTGACAGTATTGGTTGACGGTTTCTAACATATTCATTGTTGGTCTCTCACCACAGTTGACCTTGGTTCTTTTGTATGAATGTTTTTTTTAATTACCGCAGGGGATCAGCTGTTCCCGATATGATGAAATTCGGTTCCTACCCGTTACCCCCACCCGTAAAACAACAAATCCCTTGAACCAGATCAGGCCTTGAGGCCAGGGCACTCCCTTCGTCACCTTTTCCGTCCAATCATAATTTATCATTCAATTCTTATTTTCTGAATAAGCAAGTCTTACTTCTATTTTCTCACACAACGGTGAGAGTGACGAATAAATCCTGATACTATTCAGAGTCTATTACTGAAGAATAAGACGACTCCACACATCTTGTAGCCAAAATCAGTATGCATATGTGTACTAGCTGAAAATACCCGCCCTCCAGGCGTTTATCCCCAGTTATATGGGGACTACGGTCGAAAAACTTCAAGTTAAGTGATGATTTATTGTTTTACGACCGGAGGCTCCATATAGCCAAAGATAATCGTCCGAAGTGCTGGTATTTCCAGTCAGTAAATGTAAAGCAAATTGAATAATAATTTCGACTTGTTGTCAAGCAATACGCCCCAATTTAATTTTAGTTCTGTTAGCAAAAAACTCCTTTCTGGAGCTGAAAAAATGAAGCCTGATAAAGGAGCTCCTGTGATTGTATGTATGTTTCAGCACTTCGACATATACTAGATCTACACCTTGTCTAGTGATGGCCTCAATGACCTTAGGGATTTCTACTGAGTCGGACGCTACAGCGAGTGGTAGTTTACATTCTGTTGCTTTTTCTTTCAGCTGATTTATCGAATGCAGGTGGTCCATGATCGAGTTGCTTCTTCTAAAGCTAGCTTGCTCCCGTGGTTGGTTTTCATCAAGTGTTTTTGTGATTCGATTGGTGATGATTTTTGTGAAAAAATTGTATTGGCAGTTGAGTAGGCTTATAAGATCTGTAGTCGTTGAGGTTTTTCGGGTTTCCTTTTTTAAATAAAAGCATTATGATAGCAATGTTCCAATCATCTAGGACTTTACTCTGTTTTAGACACAAGTTGAAAAAGACGGTCAGTTTCCTAGATGGAGAGACCACAAGACAGCATAGTACATCCAGAAAAAGACAGGAGTCAAGGACATCATAGAATCCATTGAAAAGCTCAAATGGCTGTGGGCTGGCCATGTTGCAAGAATGAAAGACAACCGATGGACATCGTAACTCACGACATGGATCCCCCAAGATCACATGCGCAACCGAGGCCGGCAGAATATTAGATGGAGAGACGAGCTAGAATCCAGGGGAAGATCTATGTCCAACGACGGACGTTGAAATACTCATGATGATGATGATGATGATGAAGCAAAAAACAATTGTTCTTTGTGGGATAAAGTGCGACATTCAAATGTTGCCCAACATTATATCTGTAAAGTTTCTAAGTGAAATAGGAAGTCGATTGAATGTTGATAAAAACGTGTGTTTAGTCAAGCAATATAAACCGTCACAATACCGCTTTCTGGCAGCATTTTAGGGATGATCAACAAAAAAATTGGAAAAGGGGTGATCAATTGATAAGTTACTTCTCTCGCATTTTGTTTGGCTGTGATCACTGAAAAAAACTCTTTAAAAAAAAAAATATTAAAAAAAAAAAAGTGTGAATACTGCCGGGCATAAACAGAGTGATTGATTTAGCATAAATTGGCCAAACTCTTACATGTCTCCGAAAATATATCCGCAAGGTTTCATTTCATTCTAATAAATCAACACATTCGATCTAAAAATAGATGTTGTTTTTCTCTTATTATTATATCATCATCATCATCATCATCATCATCATCATCATCATCATCATCATCATCATCATCATCATCAGTCTTTCAGCGTCAGTTGTTGGACATAGACCTTCCCCAGGATCCACCACACTTCTCTATCGTGGGTGTCGCGGAAACTTGCATTAATCATCTTCAGTCAGAATAGAAGTAGGAGTGGAGTTCGACCCTGAAGCAGGCAGGCTTGTCTTAATTGATTTGATTTTCATCACAACTATTCAGATTGTCAATCGACGGTCGTTATCAAATAGCACTGATCTGAAATCGAGAATAAGCTCAGGTCCACACTCGAACTCACACAGTCTGCCCCTGTATGTCAACTGCTCCACTGGTTGAGCTACCAGAAGATCTGATCTAAGACTTGAACCTATCCCTAATTTCTCCCTGATTGTTTTACGTGCGCTTGTATGAGTAGCAGTAATATCATAACAGCCTTAGCATTATTAGTTGAAGCGTTATCAACCATTATTAATCTTTGACTGGAATGATTCATTCTAAATTTAGTTGCTTTATTCACACGAGCAGTATTATTAGTAATATTATATACTTACTTTTTATTAGATAAAGCATTTTCAACCTTTATCAAATCATGACAAGCATTTTCTTTATTCGGTTGCCTTTTACGTGGTCTTGTTTACATTCTTTGTGAGCGGTGAAACCTCAAAGGAGGAAATGAGTAATGAAACTTGAAAACATATTAAAACGGTAAAATAACAACAAAATAGAATGATATATAGGATTTTATTTGTGGTAATAAAGATTCACAAGAAAACCAACTTTCTTATTTGGCAAATGAATCATCGAAGGAAGATTTACATGCTACTAATACGAGGGTTTGTTCTGTAGGAAAAAAAACAAACAAAAAACAGATGGATTATAGACCGTTCACCTATTGGCCTAGCTTCGGTCTTTTTTATTAACCCTGGGGACCAGCCGTTCCTCAGTGGATGAAGTGCAGCTCCTACCCGCTATTCATATCCATATAGAGAACAAAAGTTTTTGACGCTGATCTAATCTTGAGGTTAACACTCCTTTCATTCAGGGTTGCGAAAGTATTTTTAGCAAGTCTACTAATTGCTTGGACCGAAACATTCCAAATCGTCCATCTAAGAACCGAATACACCAAAAAATGGTAAATTAAGATAAATTGAAAGAAATTAATCAAATACTAAAAAAAGTAAAACTGCTTTACGGTCGGAATATTTCTATACTTGGAACCATCAACCAAAACTGTTGACACAGTTTTCTTAAATTTTTAGGTTGGTCTGGTTGGCTGGCTATGTATGTATATATCACGCTCACGGGCCGCACCAATGGCAGGGAGCTGAAAATTTGAACATTCATTCGTTATATCTCTGAATTTTTGAAATGAGGTATCATTATTATTCCTATTATTATTCGGACACATAGCGTAGAGGTTACAGACAAAAAATTACTGCAAGTAATCTGATGGTTCTAGGTTCAATCCCAGGGTGAGATAATAATAATACTACTAATGCTAAGAGGGGAGTGCAGTCAATATACCCCAGTCGGTTAAATAGAGGGTTTGGTTCGTTACTTCCCCACACCTACCAGTTGATACCTGATGAAGGCCGTAGAGTACAAAGGCCGAAACGTAGTATGAAAAACAACCAAGATGAGGATAGTCCTAATAATAATAATAGGAATTCATTCTTTATGACTACAAAAAACGCCGGGATTGAACCTAGAACCATTAGATTACTTGCAGTAATTCTGCCTGATTCTCTAAGCACTACGCTATGTATTCTTGTATGAAAAACAACCAAGATGAGGATACTCCTAATAATAATAATAATACCTCATCTTAAAAATTCAGAGATATACTAACCAAGACGAGGATACTCCGAATAATAATAGAAATAATAATAATACCTTATCTTAAAAATTCAGAGATATACTAACCAAGATGAGGATAGTCCGAATAATAATAGAAATAATAATAATACCTTATCTTAAAAATTCAGAGATATACTAACCAAGATGAGGATAGTCCGAATAATAATAGAAATAATAATAATACCTCATCTTAAAAATTAAGAGAAATCAAACTTTTTAGTTATCAGGGTCCAACAAAAGGCGTGCAAGTATAATTCACGGTAGTGTTGTTACTTTAAAATGAATTGGGAATGCTACCGTGCATTACATCTCTCTTTGGACTCCAAAATAATCATTGGTTATACTCCTTGAAATGACTAAAGATAGTCGTAAGTACCAGGGAAAAGATGAACAGCAAAAACTGGTTAGTATTTATATTCCAGTAACTCAAAAACTAAAATATTGATTCACAAACATGAAAAACTATATAAAATGTTAACCCGGTGAAATTTGTCCGTCGTTTTAAACGAAATATGTATGTATATATGCATCAAGTGGACAGGTCGCGCCAATGAAGCTAGAGGGCTGAAAATTTAAACGTTTACTCCTTATTATGTCTACCAAAAACGCTTTAAAAATCCCTCCTGTAAATAGTTTTTTTCTGAAGGGGATCATTTTGAAATGTAGGTTTTCAAAAAAAAAATTCAAACTTTTTAGTGATCAATGTCCAACAAAAGGCGTACGAGTATAATTTACGGTAGCATTGTTACTTTAAAATTAATTGGGAATGATACTGTGACTTATACTTCTCTTTGGACTCCAAAATAATCATTGGTTAGACCCGTAAATTGAGAACCATGCAACGTGCACATGAAAGAATAATGCTGAGCCTCACATGGAGAGACCACAAGACAGCACAGTACATCCGAGAAAAGACGAGGGTCAGGGACATCATAGAATCCATTAAAAATCTCAAATGGCGGTGGGCTCGCCATGTTGCAAGAATGGCAGACAACCGATGGACATCACGACTCACGGCATGGATCCCCCGAGATCACAAGCGCAACCGAGGCCGGCAGAATATTAGATGGAGAGACGAGCTAGACAAGTTCAGGAAGTACTTGCTCTGCGACGCCCATGATAGAGAAGTGTGGCAAATCCTGGGGAAGGTCTATGTCCAACGACGAACTGATGATGATGATGATGATAGCAGACGGGCTGAAAATTTAAACATTTACTTCTTATGTCTACAAAAAAAAAAAAAAATCAACTTTTTTTTCTTTTTTAGAAAAAATTCTTCACCAAAATAGGTTTTTCTTGAGGGGTTCAATTTTCAATGTGAGTCCATGATAAGTTGATCATTAGTTAGTGCCCATTTTTTTTCTTATTAGAAAATTCAGACTTTTTCTTAGTGATCACTACCCAAACAAAAAGCGAGAAAAGTAACTTATTCATCATTCGTGGATCACCCATTTTCCCAATGTTTTAATTGATCACCCCAACACGGCATTCTGCCAAGAATCGTTGGTCCTGTGACAGTTTCTATTGAATGACCTGACCAAACTGAGAACCATTCAACGTGCTCATTAGAGAACCATGCTCAACCTCATATGGAGATGTCATAAGACAACACGGTTTATTTGAGAAAAGACAGGGGTCAGAGATGTCGTAGAAACTATTAGAAAACTCAAATAGCAATGGGCTAGACATGTTGCAAGAATGTCAGATAATCGCTTGACATCACGACTCACAACGTGGTGCCCCAGAGATCATATGCAAAATTGTGGCTGACAGAAAGTAAGACGGCGTGACGAGCTAAACAAGTCTAGAAAGTACTGGCTCCGCGATGTCCATGCTAGAGAGGTCAAGCAAGTCTTGGGGAATGTTTTTGTTCAACAACAGACTCTAGAAGGTTGCTGCTGACGATGACAAATGAAGATTTCTCTCTCTCTCTCTCTATATATATATATATGCACCGCAATTACTCGACAACTGACCATTTTATGAAGATGACATTCGCCAAATAGATCAGTTATTACACATGGCTGTGCAGAGTCAATTTTTCTTTGATCAGCTGTACTCGAAAAATCTAATGACAACAACATCAAAAAAAATTCGTGCCAAATGGAGCCAAAAGTCCCAACTTGGCACAAACGTACCGAAAGTATCAGCCCTGATTCTCCCCACTAACCATACATGTAAAAATCGACAATATGATCAGCGTTCTCGAAAAATCTAATAAAAACGGAAATGAGAATTCGTACCAAATGGAGCAATAAGTAGCAATAAGTAGCAATTTGATACAAACGTACCGAAAGTATCAGTCCTGATTCTCCCCACTAACCCCTACCCGTAAAAATCAACAATAGCCTTTGAATCACACTCAACCTTTAGGTCAGGGCACTCCCTTCATCCACTCCTTGTACTATCATTTAATTCTCCTTTTCTGAAGTTTTCTCGATTTCATTTCCTTATACAATAGCAAAAGTTGCAGAACAATTTCTGATATTATTTTCAAATATAAGACAATAGCCTTCTGGGTTACCCTTTTAAAGAAAATTGCTGCAATCTGATATGACCAGTATGATTAAATGCATTTGGGATTAAGAAAGGAAGACTACCCAATTATTATCATGTAATATTTATCTCCCTCGACAATTCGTTCATTACAATATCAATAAGGACCCAAACTATTATTATTCTGTTTTATCTACTTTCAGTTGTCACATTTTAAACCATGTTTGCCCATATTTAGTATAAGATCCCATTAATCCTAAAGAGAAGAGTGTATAACCAATGCATCCTCCCAATAGTCACTTATGGAGCCGAAACATGGAACCTAACCAAGAGACAGACCCGTAAGTTGAGAATCATGCAACGTGCACATGAAAGAATAATGCTGGGCCTCACATGGAGAGACCACAAGGGGAAGGTCTATGTCCAACGACGGACGCTAAAAGGCTGATGATGATGATGATGATGATGATGATGATGATGATGATGATGATGATGATGATGAAAAAATACCGGAATTTCATCATCGAGACCAATGATAACCACATAAACGAAAGAAAAAGAAAGAAGAAAAAAAAGAAAGAAAGAGAGAAAGAAAGAGAGAAAGAAAGAGAAGAAGAAAAAGAAGAAGAAGAAGAAAAAGGAAAAGGAAAACGAAGAAGAGGAAAAAGAAGAACAAAAAGGTAAAAAATATGGAGATGAAGAAAAAAGAAGAGATGCGATGTTTGTTCAGAAAATATCCAGTCTTTTAGAATATCTCACAAACCAGTTGCACGGCCTTGATGTGACTGAACAACCCACCAGAGAAGGCCTTACTGCTCATGTGTTATATTAACAATGAGTCATTCTTCACTTCGTTGACAGACGTTAAATAAAGGAGAAGCAGAATGGGAATGGGGTGATGGTCTTATTCAAATAAGCTCCTTGATTCGATGGTGTAGCCCAAAGGAGAGTCTGGAGCGATAACTTTTGCATTAATTCGACGGCAGGAGCCGTCGAAACGACGTCAAGGTTGGCATCCAAACAACCTAAAGGGGTACCATTCTTGTTTTGGGAATCAATTGTCTCCCACATCAGTTGCTTTCCAAGGATAGAGAGCCCAGTCCAAACAGCTATGTTACATATAGTTAAGAGAGGAAACAATGGATTCATGCTTTGAATATTGGTTCGAAGTTAACGTAAACATCTCACTGATTTCATAGTCTGAACTGTTGACCACAATCCACAACCATAGGGAAGAGATTCGCCGTTCGCATCCCTAATTGACCATTGGATGTCGTTTGAATGCGAAGCTGGACAAGGGTAACACCATGTCCTGCAGTTCTCAACCACGGGGCTGTGAAGCATTTGATACACGACTGCAAGGAAAGGATGAGATTTGGGGATATAGCATGATATCAGTCTGATATCACGCCTACCAAGCTCCAGCTAAGATATAAATTTGATGGCAAATCACTGTAAAAATGAAATGAATTAGGCAGAAACATTTCAGTAATCAATGAACGAAACTTTTTTTGTTTATTGAATCGAGCTTTTTTCTCCGTCGGGATCTCAGATGGATCTTTATATTAGATTGGTAAGATAAACGTTCTATGAAATAGAATAAGTCGCTCATAAGGGACATAGTTGACTTATCACCTTTATTCTGTTAGTGGTTTCTGTTTCCTGTCCCCTTTCCTCTTCTCTCAAAACCCTTTCTTTTTTCTTTCCCCTTTTTCCTTTTCTTTTTTTTATCCCTCTCTCTCTCTCTTTTATCCTTTTATCTTTCCTATTCTCTCTACTCACCCCTTTCTCTTTTTCTCTTTCTCTTCTCCTTTCTTTTTCTCTTCTCTTTGTCTTTGTCTCTTTTTCTTCCCCTTTTTCTTTACTCTTTTTTCTTTTATCTTTCCTTTTCTCTCCACTCACCCCTTTCTCTTTTTCTCTTTCTCTTCCCCTTTTTTTCTCGTCTCTTCTCTTTGTCTTTGTCTCTTTTTCTTTACTCTTTTTTTCTTTTTCCTTTCCTTTTTTCTTTTATTTGAATGTAAAAAATCCTGTTTGTTTACTTTGAGACACGTTCGACACATGGATATAACGACGGGGTATCTTCGTGCATGCTCGCTATCAGTAGAAACCAAATTAGACACCAACGCTTCAATATATTCAGCCACATACCATGGCCTTGGTGCGTCGTGTTGAAAACACGATCCCATATTCAGTAAAATGTCTTGATTAAATGTCAGGAATCACTAACCAACTAAGTACACGTCATCAAGTGTGGATGCAGATTGGCAAGCGGTTGCATATACAGAGCCCCTCATTATCACATAGTCCATTGTGGCGCAGTTTGCGTTATATCACAGGTGGGTGGTGGTTCTCAGAATTATGATCTAGCCTCAAAACAGCTAGGTTTGGCTTCAAAAATGCAAAATCTAGTTTCAAAATAGCTAAATTGGTCGCGGCTCGGTTATAAAGCGGTTGGCTTTGTTGGACACCAACACCTGTGTTATAACGGGATGCAGCATGTAAGGCATTCATGGGACATTATTATCGCAGTCCACCTTCAGTGGTGAGCATGTTGAGCAGAGAGATCTCATTACGTAAACGATTCCTTCACGACTTTTACCTGTTTATATTTTATCTCTTCAACAAAAAAATGTTCAGTCAGTAGTCGTTCATAATGTGTATTTTCATTCGGTAAACTTTGTTTTTACTTTTCCATACAAGTGTGTATTTTCTATTTGAGTTTATGCACAATCGGATAATTCCATAATCAAGACCAAAATCCAACACACACACACACACACACACACATATATATATATATATATATATATATATATATATATATATATATATTGGAAGGTGAAGAGGAAGACTCAAGAGACAGGTGTTACATCGCAAATTTTTTTTATCATTCTGTGGGAGTATTTTGATGCATTTTGACGGGGGCTCGCCATCATTTTCAGAGAAAAAATATTTTCAGCAGTTCACAGAGAATTTTTTTTGCTGTTTACATGTTTGATGCTGAAGAAGAGAATGTGAAATATATGTATTTAGAAGAGAAATTTGTTTTTTGAAGGGATTCCCTAGAAAATTTAATCATTGCATAGGTTTCCCGTGTAGTTAAAGTATGAAGGCTACAGTTTTATTTGCTTTTGACCTGCAAGAGATTACATTCTAGATCCTCGACCCCGCTCCCAAGGTTCGCTGATTCCTGGCTTAGGGAACTGGTGGTAGACAATTCGTCACTAGAAAGAAGTCCGATGATATGAAATCAGGAAGCCTTGTCTCTTGTTCGATTTGTCTTTTAGAAATCATCAACAAAAACTGTCAGCATTGTCATCGTAGGTTTCTTCAATCTTTAAGTGAGTCTGGCTGCGTATTTATCATGCATATAGACCACACCATCAGAACTAAAGGGCTGGAATTTTAACTTAAACCTGTCATATATCTGGAAAAAACGTTGGTAAAACGTTGGTAAAACTTTGGATTAGGTATGCTTTAAAAAAATACCGATATTCAGCAAGGGGGATAATCCACCAAGACGCTATGGCTGCTACTACTTACGGGACAAATCTTTAGATTAGCCACTTTTTAGTGGTTGAAAGTGGTTATATTTTTTTGAGAGATTTTTATGGATAAAATAGCAAAAAGTTGCTGACTAAACCTAACCCAAACCTGTCCACTAACTCCAATTCCAGAATAACCTACTAACCCTAATTCTACCTTACCTACCAATCCTAACCTCAAGTCTACCTACTAACCCTAATTCCGAACCTACCTACTCACCTCAACCCGAGCCTACCTACTAGCACTAATTTCGAACTTAACCTCCTTAACCTCTCGAGATAATGATCGAAAATCATTTCATTTCAAAATTTTCTCAACTGTTGAAGCTGAAGCAGCCATAGAGTCTCTGTCGATTTTCTCCTTTGTCAAACAGCGCCATTTTGTTAAATCTTACCTAATCCAAATAACAGCAAAATATATTTTTTCATTCCCCTTCAAAAAAATACTCTTAAGAGGTGCAATTAGTAGTGTCCAATTTACAATGTAAATTTATGATAAATTGGCGCTTTAGTTTGTAACCCCTTTTTTCAATTCTTTTATTTGATCACCCTTGACACAGCATGCTGCAAAAGGACGTTGGTCAGGTGACAGTTCCAATCAGGTGACTATTCTGACTTTCTTTCTGTTCATTCTATTCCCAGTTAAAGCGTGGGACGCTATCAACCATAAGAACAGTATTGTAGTGTAGTGTTGTGTTTTATTTTTCTTACGACGACCACAACAGAAGGTCAGTGTTTGTTTCAACAAACTATGTATCTGGTGCACAGCCATTGAACCAGAAAATTGCACAAAAACACAGAGGATGTTTATCGCAGAATGAAAACCTCCCGAGAGTAAATCTATAACGCAGTGTCACCCTCTGCACACAGTACACGAGCACCCTCGTTCTCCAACCAAACTATTTTCAACTACTATCTGGCTTTTACCACACCCTTTTTATATTCGTTCACCGCTAAATGATAGAGTCAATCTATTCTGCTGATGGTCATATCGACTGAGATGTTTTGATAGAAGGCTAGAAGACCTCAGGAACTTTCGGGCCCCGTTGGCACCGTCTACGACCCATCTCAGTCACCATGCATAGAGAAATGGTTAGCGAGATAGTGATGCAGGACATTGTTAGTGTAGGGAGTGTGATCCCGGCCGAGTGTCCCATTCTTCTGTCTCTGTGCCAAATTAGATTAAACTTAGTAAATATACACATGCAAACACAAGGATCTACAAGAAACAAAAACTCGCCATCACTGTTAAAAATTGAAGAACCGTAGCATCAAAATTTGAAGTCATGTAGAAATATTTCATAGGAGAATAGATATCATATCTCGGAATTTTTGAGATGAGGTATTATTATTATTTCTATTGATATTCGGACCATCCTCATCTTTTGTTGTTTTTCATACAACGTTTCAGCCGTTGCACGAACCGAACCCTTTATTTGTTTATGCAGTGGTTACAGCATCAGACAAATTACTGTTAAGTAATCTGATGGTTCTAGGTTCGATCCTAGTGTTGAGACAGTATAACAATACGACTAACGCTAAAGAGGGGAGTACAGTCAATATACCCCCGTCGGATAAATAAAGGGTTCGGTTCGTTACTTCCCAAATCTACCAGATGATACCTGACGAAGGCCGTAGAGTGCAACGGCCGAAACTTTGTATGAAAAACAACAAAGATAAGGATGGTCCGAATATCAATAGAAACAAATGAGAATAGGTATGGCCAGAATATAATCTATTTATGGCATTACTGGCTTTTTCCGCGGGGAGATCTAAAATAGAGTAAAACACACCAAGAAACATCTAGATTCTAAATAATGTGAAGCCAATTTTTTGTGGACAAAACGGTATGGCCAGGAGCGCTGGAAGACAGAAACGTACGCTACGGTTGTTCAACATTAGTAAAAAATGTATGGAATAATAAAAACAAACAAACTGTGTTTTAAACCTCAGACAACTCGAGATTCATCTGTGGATACAGGAAGTCCATAAAAAGCAATACAGACTGATGGGCGTATTGAGGATCTCGAGCAAATGGCGGGTCCGGATGAATTTTGAGCTGGGGTGGTTACAAATAGAAAAAATATTTTACAAATAAATATAGGAAAAAGAAAACATATCAAAAACTGGAATCTAATACGCGATCTAGCTTTTTAAGGAGGGGTGATTGTTGAAGACGAAAGTTCATTATATCCGATGGTTTCCTTCCCTTTCGTTCGGTAAAGAAAAAGTTCGGTAGTTCAACGCATTTGACAAGCACTGTTCGATAAATCCAGAATTAGTTAGGTTGACCTTCGTTCTGATCGCCACATTTATTGAAACTCCGTTCGGTAAATAAGAAGTAAGTTTATTATGATTCACGTGTTCGCCGCATATATCAGAGTCATATCGGATGGATCCACTTGTTTCTTCAAGGTTCTTTACAGCGTTGATCTACTGTAGTTAACAAAAGAGTACAGTAAAACAAAAATAAATAAAGAAATTTACCGCACAACCAATTATTAAATAAATTGAAGCAAGGAATAAGCCGGAAAACATCTTTGAACCAGTTATAACGCGGCTCAATACAACGCACTTAGAACATGAACTGCAAATATAAAAACGTTAAATTAGGCTCTCATCATCATCATCATCATCATCATCATCATCACCATTCTTTTAACTCCGTTGTTGGACATAGATCTTCCCCAGGATTCGCCACAATTTTCTATCATGGGCGTCACGGAGTCAGTATTTCCTGAACGTGTCCAGTTCATCTCTCCATCTTGTGTTCTGTCGGCCTCAGTTTCTTATGTAATCCCTGGGGATCCATGTTGTGAGTCGTGATGTCCATCAGTTGTCTTTCATTCTTGCAACATGGCCTGCCCATTGGCTTTTGAGTTTTTTAATAGTTTCTATGATGTCACGGACACCTGTTTTTTTCCTTATATACTGTGCTGTCTTGTGATCCCTCCATGTATGGTTGAGCATGATTCTCTCATGCATACGTTGCATGCTTCTCAGTTTGCAGGTCTATCTCTTGGTTAGGTTCCATGTTTCAGCTCCATAAGTGACTATCGGGAGAATGCATTGGTTGTATACCCTTCTTTTTAGGATTATTGGGATCATCTGGTTCTTGAAAGTTGAGCCCACTCTGACGAAGGCTTGCCATACCAAAGTGATTTTTCGCTTGATTTCCTCCTCTTTTGAGGAAGACCCCTATCAGGTTTACACCAACTGTGAAAAGGGAATTAGACAAAAACGTTTCATTAATTCTGTTGCACTATTTTCAGGCTGACTGGCGATATACGACACATATCCCGGTTAAAACGTAAACGGTAAAAATGGAAAAGAAAATATTTCTTTTATGTTCTTTTGATGTAGCCAACAACAACTGTCAGTGTCCTCCCAACCTATCTGATACCAACAATAACTTAAATTTGACCTATCCCCAGCTCTACATTTTGGTGAATTGTCACGGCTTCAAAAGTTTCTGTATTTATTTCTGTCTTCCTGTCGGGCTAACCTCACCCTCATAGTTTTCTCTTCATTTCAACACAACCGTTGGTTTCGGAGAAATTGGGGCGCCTGGACTTGGATTAAAGTTTGCAAAAATGGAAAATTCATTCCAACACGGACTCAATTATAACGCAGTAGAAAATTATGAACCTCAACTTCGCGGATATTGTGGGTTTACTGCATATCGGAGAGAAAACAATGAGCTTTTTGTTTGCAAGATTAATCTATGTTTTATTATTTTAACAATAGAAGTTATTTATTTTGTTACAATAAAAAGTGTTCCTTGCTTGGAGGCGCCTGGAACCATCGTTCTAACCAGGACCTGAGCCTGAAATGAATGGAACAATGAAACCACAAGGTTATTCGTATAAACGCTATCATGAAGACATTTTGGAACAAATAAATGATTGTTCACCTCTTATTTCCATTACTTCGTGGGGAGAAATAATGTCACAAATGACAGAGGAAAATTTAATCATTTTACAACATCAATTTCTACTGTATATATTTTTTATTTTTACAAATAAGGAAAAAAAATATTCGATCATTTTTGGTTAATAGCAATTCCAACCCTAACACTAACCCTAAACTCTAACTCAAAGTACCAATGCTAAACACTTTAACAGTAACCCTATACGTTGTCCTTTGTGATTGAATTTTCCAAAATACAGTTTTTAATCAAGTTTTGGTAATTGTTCCGAATTATCAGCGTAATTTACGCTTCACGCTTTTATTTTACACTGCGTCTAAACTAATTGCCGCTCTTTTTTTACGAACCTCATCCAAACAATTATCAAATTACTATTCTCAGTGCAAGTTAGCCTACAAAAAGCGGCGTGGATTAACTCGAAACAAACGTGGCAACGCCCATGTTGTGGTCTTACCAAAAGAATCATATGACATCCGAAACTTTTCTCGATGAGTTTACAAATATCGGGGCTAGCCACCCGGCTTTCGGGGGATGGAATGCAAGTAAAGCTAGTCAAAATAAATGATAATATATCGTTGTATTAAAAAAACTATTTGGTCTCAATTGTAAACATCGACAAGCAGAGAATATCGGATGTGATGAATTACGTTTAAGGTGTAAAATCAGCTATCTATAAAGCCCCCCTTGGTGAATGATTTAAAACGCCCTAGCGTATAGTGGTTTCCCTCTGGGTTGAACTTGATTCATACCGTGGGCTTGTTCGGTATTTTCCAATTGTACTGTTTAATTGTTGCCGTAAAATTATGGTCCGATTCAAAGTCACGATAAAAAGCAACTGAATGCTAAGATGAAGGTAAAAAGCTCGTCAAAATCAATAATAGTGTTTGTGTCTCGGATGATGAAAAAGGTGAATCTTGTCCTAAGGCAGTAATGGTGAACCTGTTACATGCTATGGACAAAACCTTTCTTAAATTTTATTTTACTTTCCTAGTTTTATAAGTATATTTTGAAATTTCTGGTCATGTTTTTTTAACTCGTACTTTTGTTAGTACGTTTGAAAAATGGGTCGCTTACTTATAAGCCATTACTTGAAACCAAAATACAAGTATACAAGTGACACACCCATAACAGGATTATTAGAAAAAATAAATTTCTTCACACTCTGCTAAAAAAGGTTCGCCATTGCTATCCTAAAGAATTCGACCCTAAGGCAGCAGCTCTCCATTACACTGTAAGAGCTGACGCCTTCGGGGAACTGGTCGCGGGTGATCGCCAGTTTTTGTCCTGAACTGCATATACACATGTGGGCCCATGGTTGACATATGGTATGTTTCAAAGACCAAACTCGGGTAAATTTGGTACTAAACAAAGCTATTTGGTTCTTAAAATGAAGATTTGGTACTGAAGGACAATTTACAATGGTTAACAATTGCATAACACATGAAATGATTTGATGAGACATCGATATACGTGAACAATAGATAAAAAGAATATGTAACCCATGTTCCCTGCAAGATTAATCTGATCATGGAATTTGAGTCATTTCATTATTTTGGTACTGAAGCTACTCAGTTTGATTTCAAAACCATACGGATTTGTTCTGATAATGGATTTCAAGTTACTTGATTATCTTAGGGCACCACTTTTCATCCCAGAGATCCCAGCCAGAAGTTCAAGCGAGGAGAAGAAACCCCCCCCCTCTCTCTCCCTCTCCTTTTCTTTCACTCTACCGTAAATACAAATAAACTTAGCCCTCTTCTTTCACTCTATCGTAAATACAAATAAACGTAGCCCTCTTCTTTCACTCTATCGTAAAAAAAGAAATTAAACATCTCTCTTTCTCTTTCTCTCTCTTCCTTTCTTTCTCTTTACCATGAAATAAAACGTTTGCAAATGAGCAGCTGGGATATCTGGCTGGGATGGTTTATCGGCTAGGATGGCTGGGATAAAATGTATCACCGGTACTGAAGCTACTTAATTTCGTCCCCAAACCATACAAAGTTGGTCTGGTGATGGATTGGAAGCTATTTGATTTTTTCGGTGCTGAAGCTACTTAATATAGTCCTAAGACCATACAACTTCAGTCTGATGATGGATTTGCGATTATTCGATTATTTAGGTTCTGAAGCTACTTAATTTGATCCCCAGACCATAAAAATGCGTTCTCGTGCTGCAAAAGACACGTTAATCCGACCTTCTATCATATCCTGCCCTCGTGAGAAGCGGCTAAATAAGGTGAAATACAAAACGAAAAAAAGCACTTGTCATTCCAGCCGAAAATGCTTGTCATCTTAGATTATCTTATCAACGAAGAAAACAGATTTGTCCTCGAAATGACGGTACAGAAGATGTTACTATATTTCAGATCGACAAAATTAGACGAAATCCTGTGTTGAGCTGATAAGACAGTAGTCCAGGGTCCCCATCTTTCCAGCACCGTGGACCAGTTTAATATTAACCATATTAATAGGACTGGCTGCTGCAGGCTGGAGATGACTGCTGTCACTTTTCTACAGCGTTAATAACAAATAAAACAACCATAAAATATGTATTCTCTTTATATAAATGTATTTATTTTATACAAATTATAAATTTTAAAGGGTTTATCAGAGTGCACGTTTCATTCAACTGTGCCGTTAGAACGAGAGTTTACAGTATCCTTACTATAATTCAAGAGATCTCCGTGTATGTGTGTGTACACAAAGAGATTGATTGAATCCACACTGAAATGAACACATACTTAGTACCCGTTTAAATGACGTGCTTACGGCACAATATGCGTCTCCAAACATTTCGATGTGGTTTCAGAATAAGAGAGAGAGAGAGAGACAGACAGACAGACAGACAGAGACAGAGTCAGAGAGACAAAGTCAGAGAGACAAAGTCAGAGAGACAAAGTCAGAGAGACAGACAGAGATAGAAACAGGGAGAAATATATCATTTTTTTTCTATAGAATAGAATTAAATCAAACTACAGACTACGTGACAGCATTAAGAAAAACTCTGTTTTGATTGTTATTACCATTAACGACGATATTTCTGTTTTGAATGAATTGTAAACAGCGTCTCATTATTTCAAGATGGAACATCCAGAAGATTTTCATGTCACCGGGTGCACCTTTTGAACAGGAATGTCGTAGTTTCAATTTCATTTTTTTCGTCGACCCCTCACGGAGCATAGGGCTGCAATCACGCCATCCAACTGAAACATCTTTTAGTAGCATACCGTGTTGGAGATGATCAATTGAAAAAAATAGAAAAGGGCTCGAACAGTGAATAAGTTACATCTCTCGCATTTTGCTGGTGACCAAAAAAGTCAGAATCTAAAAAATGAGTGCAAATGCTGCTGGATTAAGAAATAAATTTGGCATGAATTTACATTGAAAATTGACCCCAAGGCCTATTTAGGGGGGATTTAAGAAAACCCCTGTTTTTTGTAGTAATGAGTAAATGTTCAACTTTTTAATCAAGATCAATAGAATGTTTTTGATATTCTATGAACAAGATGCAATTTCAAATGATTCAATTATCGCTGTCATTTTTTCATGGCAAAGGTAAATTAATAATCATGATAAGGTTATACCCTACTCGTTTCAAAATGGTTGCTGCGGGTTAGGATTAGTATTTTTTAGGGTTATTCTTAGGGAAAGTTCACCAGTATCTGTCATTCTACAGCTGGAAGAGTGGTCGTTTTAAAACCAGGAAGCTAACCATTTCCCATAATAAAATGTGTATAATCAATGAATTTGGATCATTTGTTTATCTTACTTGCAGTCGCTCTTAACCGAATTCTTCAACAAAGTTCACATTGTTGACTCATCATCATCATCATCATCATCATCAGTCTTTTAACGTCCGTCTTTGGACATAGACCTTCCCCAGGATTTGCCACACTTCTCTAACATACGCATCGCGGAGCCAGTACATCCTGGACTTGTCTAGCTCGTCTCTCCATCTAAGATTCTTCCAGCCTCGTTTGCGCATGTGATCTCTGGTGATCCATGTCATGAGTCGTGATGTCCATGGGTTGTACGCCATTCTTGCAACATAGCCAGCCCATCGCCATTTTAAAAATAAGAAGATCCCATTAATCCTAGAAAGAAGGGTACATAACCAATGCATCCTCCCAATAGTCACTTATGGAGCTGAAACATGGAACCTAACCAAGAGACAGACCCATAAATTGAGAACCATGCAATGTGAACATGAAAGAATTATGCTGGGCCTCACATGGAGAGACCACAAGACAGCACAGTACATCCGAGAAAAGACAAGAGTCAAGGACATCATAGAATCCATTAAGAATCTCAAATGACTTATATTTGCTGAACTGCAAATTTGACAGCGATTGCTACCTTTTCTGATTTAAATTCAAAACATTTTCGTGTTAGATTTCTCTGCGCTGTCTTTGTGGGGACCCTAGAACCTCACTTTTTCTTCACAAATCTTGAAAATTTCCCTAATCAGTTTTTCCACTTTGGGAAAAAAAAAACTTATTTATGAATCTATTTTTCAAAAATTTAATTTCCAAATGAACTGTATCTCATTAAATTTAACAAGAAGGGATGTATAAGTTAGGTTTAGTGTTTAGAGTTAGTGCTCAGTATCAGTGAAAGGGTTAATGTTTAGTCTGAAGGTTGAGGTTATATAAGTCAATTATGGAAGAAATGAAAGCATCATACTTGTTATTGTCGCAAAGATTGTTTCACCACTGAAAAATAGTTTACGTCGTCCGTACGTTTTGAATTTAACGCCGTAAAGTAACAATTGCTAATTTGATATAGGGGTGGATTTAAGTTGGGGTCCTGGCTAACCAAATATGGGTCCTCCTCCAACTAGAGCCGCAGAGATATCACAGTGAGCTCAACTTGGATCACAGAACGAGTCCTGAGCAACCTTGTCATCGCAGGTCATTGCGTGCCACACCTAAGTTAACCTTCGTTGGCGAAGGCATTTCAGCTGCGTCCAGCTGGTCAAAAGATTAAAGAGGTCAGGGTCTTATGTTTTTTTTGTTGTTTTTTTTATAGTTTTTGTTTCCCTCAGAAGGTGACCGTGAGAATATCCGGACTCCAGATGCCTTGTACTGAGTCTGTAAATAACAATCAATTCGGTCACTTCTTGTGTGGTCAGATCTTTGGGTCGGTCTAAAAACTCTCGCCTTTCCGATTACATTTTTCCCGCGTTTCCCACGTCAGAGACACGTTATCGATGGTTCTTAATTTGAATGATGTGAGAAAATCGACGGAACTTTAATGTCGATATCAAACTACTTTATGGCCAAATGACACAACATCCAATTGTTCACAAGAAACAGGAATCAAGAAAACAAGGAAACAGGGCCTTTTTGAGAGACCTATAAAATTATCACATACAGTGGTGTAATGCTAAAAATAGAAGTTGGAGGAAGTAGTGCTACTTGCTCTAGCGATCGTAGGAGAGCACTTCGTTCGGTTGGCTGTGTGGCCATTTAGCGCTAAGTTCAGTGCAAAATTAGCGCGGGCACACTTGAACATTTTAGCCATTATTTGGCGTGAGAATTTTCTGTATCTTTTTTTTACCATTTGAAGCAAAAGCCTAAAATGGTGAATTTTTTTTCCAAATTTAGCGCTTTTAACAACTTTTTAGCAGACAAACTAGTGCGCGGATATTTTTGAGTTGGCAGTACTGCCGAGAGGTTGGAAGCATAGTAAGCGTAATTAGGGAATTGTTTGGATGAGGTTCACAAAAAAAAGGGAGGTAACATCGATAGACGCTGTGCTTGATTAAAGCGTATAATGTGAATTGAGCAATTTGGAACACGGAAGAAACTGTTTATTTCTTATTTCCATGAGTTCGTGTCAAGAAATACTGTTAGAAATCACAAAGAAACATTACTTGATCATTTTATGATATTAATTTCAACTATACTCATTCTATGAGGTGTGAGAACTTAAGTAGTGTATAGATAGTGAAGGAACGCCGTTTCAATTTTTGAGTGCGGGAACACCATTTTTATAACATCACGCCATTAGTTCCGTACGAAATGTTGTTGTTCAACTTATGTCATGCAGAAAATCCTAAAAGTGGACTGTTCACAAATGTAATTGCATTTTTAATGCAGATTCGATGTAAATAAATATATAATTCATTACTAGCATTCCAAGGGAAATCATAATTCACCACCACCCACATATGCTGTTGCGAAAAGGGCTGGTACAGAATGAATGATTTACTTCTCTCACGTTTTGTTTGGTTGTGATCGTTGAAAAAAAAGCCTGAATTTTCGAAAAACAAGCGGGCACAAACTAGTGACTAATTTAGCATAAACTCGCATAGTTTACTGAACACCCTACTAAAAACCTATTCTGGAAGACAATTTAAAGAAAATAAAAAAAAACCAAAAACATTTTCCCTACTCGTTGAATGAGAGCAATTTTTTTTTACTAAAAACGGTAAGGCCTGAGCGAAGTCCGGATAGATGAATACATAGATAGCTAGCTAGCTAGATAGATAGATATAAATGTCAGAACACATAAATAACTTAAACCGAAGCCAACAACAGTTATTAAACCGGTCTGTTGTGGGTAGCGGCGATTATCATGAGTTTTTTTTAGTCCTTATCAGCAAAGGTATCAAGAAGTCAGACACGTTTCCAAGTACGAGTATATATTCTTTTTATATAAATGTATTTATTTATTCTAATGAAATAAGCCCGTGCGTATCTATCTTTACGGTAAATTTTCGTTAATATCTAAGGCTGGTCAGTTTAGCTTAATCATCAAGACAACCTTCTGGCTGCCTGTTTGTCTTGAGTTCAAATCATGGTAGTCAAATGTGGATTTTACACGTCGGTGAGGATTTTGGTGAGGATTGTTCTGGTTACGGCAGGAAAACCAAGTGAACTCAAAAGTTTGAACTATAGTTTGGCATCAGTATTCTTGCAGACCGACCATCGGGGTAAGAGTGTCGGTAATCAGGAGCGGACTATTTGCGATAAGTCACTTATAAATGATTCATAGACAGAATTTCGTTATTGAAGTGTTTACCGAACGAGTTTAATATCAGGATCGGAGGAAATAAATTTGTTTTTATTACAAAAATAGATATCACAAGCTCTATCGGTGACTCTCAGGTGGGTGGCATTGGTTGGGTACCCTTCTTTTCGAGAATAGTGGGACTTTTTTGTTTTTGAAGGTTGAGCTACCGAAAGATTGACCCTAAGAATGAGAACCACGCAACACGGACTGGAGGGAATCGTGCTCAGCATAACATGGGGAGATCACAAGACAGCACAGTAAAGTAGAGGAAAAAACAGAGATTTCATATAATCCTTTAAAGAAACTCGAATGGCAATGGGCTAGTCACGACTCACAATGTAAATCCTCAGAGATCACGAGCTAAACTGTCACCATCGTCATCAGTCTTTCAACGTCCGTCGTTGGACGTAGACCTTCCCTACGATTCGCCACTCTTCTCTATCATGGGCGTCGCGGAGCCAGTACTTTCTGAATTTGTCTAGCTCGTCTCACCGTCTAATATTCTGCCGGCCTCGTTTGCACATGTGATCACGGGGGATCCATGTCGTGAGTTGCGATATCCATCGGTTGTCCGCTATTCTTGCAACATGCCCAGCTCACTGCCATTTGAGCTTTTTAATGGATTCTATGGTGTCCCGACTCTTCTCTTTCCCCAGATGTACTGTGCTTTCTCGTGGTCTCTCCATGTGAGGCCCAGCATAGTTCTCAATTAGCAGATCTGTCTCTTGGTTAGGTTCCATGTTTCAGCTCCATAAGTGACTATTGGGAGGATGCATCGGTTATACAGCCTTCTTTTTAGGATTAATGGGATCTTCTTATTTTTGACGGCTGAGCTTGCTCTGCCAAGGGCTGGCTATCCTAGTGTGATTCATCGCTTGATTTCTTCTTCTTTTGAGGGTCTCATGGAGATTCGTTGTCCTAGGTAGATGTAGTGATTTACTTTCTCCAATTCTGTGTCCTCGATTTTGATCTCAGTGATTTCATCTCCGATGTGGTTGTTGCACATGATTTTCGTCATGCTGAAGTTCATGTGCAGGCCGACTTTCTTGCTCTCTTCATTTAGTTCATCTATCATAAGTTGGAGGTCGTGCAGTGGTTTGCTTTACCGTGGCCGGCAACAAATAAAGTGGCATGACGAACTAGAAAAGTTCAGAAAGTATTGGCTCCACGACACCCATGATTGAGAGGTCTGGTGAATCTCGTGGAAGGTCCTCATCCAACGACAATCGCTAAAAGGCTGCTTCTCTTGAGTCTTGCTCCATCGTCCATATTCAGCGAATATTTTTTAACGCACATTACCATTTAATATCACTTACACCCACCATAAAAGGTTCGATAACATAGAAGTTAAAATTCGTGTTTTTATCGAATGTGTAGCCATTAAACTAAAGAATTTCTTTTATAGAAATGGCATATTATCATTGAGAGGATCGTTGGAAAAAGAACATTGCTTCCAATTGGTTATATGTTGATTAAATATTCATATCATCCCTCATCTAAGTCTTTAAGGAAAACTATTTCTACTATTATTCTGATTATCCTCATCTTGGTTGTTTTTCATACAACGTTTCGGCCGTTGTACTCAGCGGCCTTAATCAGGTATCATCTGGTAGGTGTGGGGAAGTAATGAACTGAACCCTTTATTTAACCGACGGGGGTATATTGACCGCACTCCCCTCTTAACATTAGTATTAGTATTATTGTCTCACACTGGGATTGAACCTAGATCCATCAGATTACTTGAAGTGACTTTGTCTGATTCTGTAACCACTACGCTATGTGTCCATGTGGAAATAATAATGATAATGATACTTCATCTAAAAAATTCAGAGATATTTAAGGAAAACATTTCATATATAACAGTCTGAAATATATGGTACAAGGTTTCTATCTCGGCGATTGTTACTTTTTTCACGTTAAACACTGAACCTAAGTACTAAACTCACGCACCGGGCCTCACTTATATCCTTTGTAGTTAATTTAACAAAATACAGTTTTAAATGGTGAAATCTTCTGCTTCCATTAGAAAATCCAATTTTTGAAAAAATAAATTCGCAGATCAAGTTTAAAAAAGTGAAAAACTATGATCAAAAGAGAAGAATTCAAAATTTGTGAAGAAAAAAATGCTGTTTTGAGATCCCCAGACAAACATTTTGCAGCCAAATCTAACGAGGAAATGTTTTGAATTTAACACGGAAATGGTAACAATCGCCTCTATTTCTGTGATATTCTTGTACCAGTCTTTGTTACTATCCAAACCACAAAGTCAGACCATAAATGTACTACTTTTCCGAGTGAAAATCTAGTAACAATAGTGTCGCCAACTTTATTGTCATTTTTACTGAAATTGAGTCAAAATGTTAGAAAAAAAAAAAAAAAACGTAGAAAATCTAGATTCTCTTAATATATATATCTAATATCCTCGAAATATGTTATCAATAAACGAGAAAGCATTCGGTGGTGTATACATGAACAACTTTCCGTTACCCCCATTGTCAACCTTTCACAAAATTTCATTGAAATTCATGAAGTACTCTTGGATATCTTACGGATAGAGAGACAGACGGGTGGAAAGACAGATCGAACCCATATATCCCTCCGATTTCGTTGGCGCAGGTAATCATTAAATGTGATTTCAATCTTCAACATTAATTTTATTAAGATATCACTTAATTTATCAAAAATATTACTTATTTTTAATAGCTACGTAATAATAGAATTGAATTTTCTCTTGAAATTAAAATACAGTAACGGCGTTAAGTGACCCAAAGAGAGAGAGAGAGAGAGAGAGAGAGAGAGAGAGAGAGAGAGAGAGAGAGAGAGAGAGAGAAATAGAGAGATATTGAAGGGATAAAAACGGCTTTCCTAACAAGGAGGGAGGGAGGCCTGTTGTCTCAGTAGGAGAGAGAGAGAGAGAGAGAGAGAGAGAGAGAGAGAGAGAGAGAGAGAGAGAGAGAGAGAGAGAGAGATGGCGTTCCTAACAAGGAGGGAGGCCTGTTGTCTTAGTAGGAAAGAGAGAGAGAGAGAGAGAGAGAGGAAGAGAGAGAGAGAGAGAGGAAGAGAGAGAGAGAGAGAAAGAGAGATGGCGTTCCTAACAAGGAGGGAGGCCTGTTGTCTTAGTAGGAAAGAGAGAGAGAGAGAGAGAGAGAGAGAGAGAGAGAGAGAGAGAGAGAGAGAGAGAGGAAGAGAGAGAGAGAGAGAAAGAGAGACGGCGTTCCTAACAAGGAGGGAGGCCTGTTGTCTTAGTAGGAGAGAGAGAGAGAGAGAGAGAGAGAGAGAGAGAGAGAGAGAGAGAGAGAGAGAGAGAGCAAATGGGTATCATTTGGGTGATGGGAGGAGAGCGAGAAGGAGGTAAAAGGAGAGGGAACCACTCTCCTTTCGGGTTATTGAATTCCGTACGAGCGCTGTTAGAGGAAAGGTGGCCGGCGGGAAAAGAAGCTTCGTTTGATTTGAAATGACTGAGGGGCAGATGTTTTTTTCGTTTTTTTTAATAACTGTGTAAACTAGAATAAATTTCATGTTTTATTTGGGATATTTCTTATATTGTATTTATTATTTTCACTTTGTACAGTTTTCTTTTTTTCAAATTTTGAAATGAATGAACTAACCGTGAACCGACGATTATTTTTGGCATAAAGTAAGGAAGGTCGTCAAGATTATAAAGTTGCACACCCTCACCAAACTAGGTGTTAAGAGCAGTACACAAATAACAAGATGTTATCAATTTCATGCATTTACACCTATCTTTCTTTAACTAATTCTCTTATTTCTTTTTATTTGTGAACCGATTTCAATTATTCCATTAAGAAATAATTACGAGACGGTTTTTGAACAGAAAAACATTTTGAATAAATTACGTGATTTATCTGAAAAAATATAATTTATTAAGATTCATTTTCATTCATTTATTCTCTAAAATTATATTTATTACCGAAAGGAAGATTATTGAAAAAAAATATATGTAGTGTTCTTTTTCTCTCGTTTGTTACCTTTTTTCGCGTTTATTTATTAAATGCCAACGTCTGAATCCCGAAATACTTAATGCCAAGGTGTGAGCCAGACCCGTGAAACCAGTTCCCGTCGACCTGTGTACTGTTAGAGCAAGTCCAGATGAGTTCAGGCAGGTATGGATCGATTTGAACCCGTCTGAAACTCTCTGGACACGTCCAGACAAATCGAAGCAGATTCGCGTACGATCCTTGTAGATCCGCTTTCCGTCAAAAGAGGTCAGACTTTGCCCGATCGTTCTGACAGATTTTAGAGTCACCCTTTTAAAAAAAATCAAAACTGCATAAAAGCGTATCGTGATACGTGGTTTTATTTTGATCAGAAACAAGGACATGGTGAGAATTTTCTATCTTTTATCTTATCATAATTGTGAACAAGAAGAGAAGTTTATTCAATCAAAAACATACGCTTGATTAAAAAGTTGACTTTTTTTTCTACAGATTACTTAAATGAAGTTATGAAAAAATTACTTAGTAGGTAAATGAAAAATACTTCAATAAATGAATTAATTAAATAGTCATGATTATTGCTGGGCCTGCCACACTAGTAGATAGAATTGCCCACAAAGTCATTTTTGAAACATTTGCAGCATTTATCTTTACAGTCTTTCTTGCAGGAACATCTTTTGGAACCTTGGCCGACACCAACAGATCCCAATCGAACAAGATTCCGTACGAATGTTTCTCTGTTTCGTTTCATACTCTCAATTGAGAGTTTGATATATATATATATATATATATATATATATGGTTAGCCAGGCAGTTTCAATTATCAATAAGTCCATGATTTGTACTTTCGCCTGTACAAAACTATATGATCGTGAGAGTCCTTCTGACTTCTGTCTAAGTAACGCTGACAAAAATGGCATCTCCTTTTTTTTAATACACCTAGTTTTCTTTTTGAACTATCAATCATCTTGTTGACATGTTCTGCAAAATTTTTGGCAACGAGTTTCTGGTAATGTTTTGCTGGATGATTATAATGTTCTATTTCCTGGGCTATGTTGTTAGCGTTGGAGATCACTTCTTCTATTGCGTCATATGTAATACTGTCAATATAATTATTTACATTGTCTAGTACTGCGACCTCCGTGGAAAAGTTATTCGATACTTCATTCAGAGTGGGAAACTCTATGTCTGGGTCAGAGATTCCTATTTCTGTTGTTTCATTCGTGGTAGAAAGGACCAGCTTATATAGATTTAACCATATTTTCCTCGTAGATCCCATTTACTATTTTTGTGAGGAATTCTCGCGATGTTTTGGCTTTTAAACCTATCCTAGTATTCTGGCTTGAAACAGTTTCATATGGTCGCATTTTTATCGCTTCCTGGCAAATGCAATTTAAGGACCATTAGACAAATCCCAAACCAGTTGAACATGAAGAATCATTTTGATCTTATGTCCAGGCAACTATTGCATTCTCCAGGATAGCATCGCTTCTCTCCTTTGAGCCTTGACTCTGAGGGCAGCAAGGCCTGTCATTGACTAAAACTAAATCTGACCACAACAAACCTGGCTCCTTGGGCATATTAGCTGTAAATTCGCGGCCTTTATCTGATCGCTGTACATGAGAGGCCCACAATTGCAGAGAAAAAAATGAATAACAGGACCTTTGTAACCCCGTTTGCAGTTTTCATCTTATTTTAAGGTGACCAAAAACATAAACTTTGTAAGATGTTCTTGGTAGTTTAAAATAAATCTGAACCCACCATTAGGATGACTCAGGAAGTCTGTTAGCCGTACCTGGCCCCGTTGATAAAGTCTGCGGACTGTTATCAGTCGCACAATAACACCAATACTTAACTTCACAGCACTTCTTCCTGTACATCTTCCACATTGATTAACGAATTATTTTATGATTGACACACACACACACACACACATATATATATACATATACATATATATATATATATATATATATATATATATATATATATATATATATATATATATATATATATATATATAACTTTTTCGACTTTTTGACCGCGACTTAATGAGTAGACCCTTTACAATTGGGAAGACATAAGCCTGTGTAGCCATAATTCTACCAATATTTATTCTCATTACTTTTTTACGCCAGCAAGACCAACTATTTCGAAATTATTTCTATCGTAATGAAATCGACAGTTCTTTTAGAAGTCTACAGTATCACTATCCATGGCATTGTATATATCACTTCTGATTCATGTTCATCTAACCAGTTTGTCGAGTTTTGAATGTCGTTTTCAATGTTGCCATTTATTTCGATTTAGGAGGTTATGACTGTGTAACATTCTCATCTTGTCTACATTAGTGAAGGATGTTTAAAGCAATTGATGAAGGTAAATGTCGAAAGGTATTCAGTGTAGGTAGATGTTGAAAAACAATCCACGTTGGTAGATGTTGAAAAGCAATCAATATAGGTAGATGTCGAAATTCATCAATGTAGGTAGATGTTGAAAATCAATCAATGTAGGTAAATGTCAAAAAGCAATCAATGTAGGTAGATACTGAAAAGCAATCAGTACAGGTAAATGTCAAAATTAAATCAATGCAGGTAGATATTGAAAAGCAATCAATGAAGGTAAATGTTGAAAAGTAATCAATGAAAGTAAATGTCAAAAATCAATCAATATAGGTAGACGTTGAAAAGCAATCAATGCAGGTAGATATTGAAAAGCAATCAATACAGGTAAATGTCGAAATTCAATCAATGTAGGTAGATATTGAAAAGCAATCAACATAGGTAAATGTCGAAAAGCAATCAATGCAGGTAGATATTGAAAAGCAATCAATACAGGTAAATGTCGAAATTAAATCAATGTAGGTAGATATTGAAAATCCATCAATGTAAGTAGATATTGAAAAGCAATCAATATAAATAAATGTCGAAAATCAATCAATATAGATAAATGTCGAAAAGCAATCAATGAAAGTAAATGTTGAAAATCAATCAATATTGGTAAATGTCGAAATTCAATCGATGTAGGTAGACGTTGAAAAGTAATCAATATGGGTAAATATCGAATTTCAATCAACGTAGCTAGATATCGAAAAGTAATCAATAGGGGTAAATGTCAAAATTAAATCAATATAGGTATATGTTGAAAAGCAATCAATGAAAGTAAATATCGAAATTAAATCACTGTAGGTAGATGTTGAAAAGTAATCAATATAGGTTAATGTTGAAAAGCAATCAATGAAGGTAAATATTGAAAATCAATCTCTGTAAGTAGATGTGAAGAATGATCAATATAGGATATATATCAAAAAGCAATCAGTGTTGGTGGATGTCCGAAAACAATGAAGGTAAATGTACAAAAACTTTCAATGTAGGTCAAAGTTGAAAAACAATCTATGTAGGTGAATGTTGGAAAATAATCTGTGCGGGTAGATGATGAATTTATGTTAGATAACGATAATAGAAACCATTATGGCAATTTGATTATTTTGTTTAATTCAATTGGTCTATTCGTATCGAATATAAATCATTTCGCTTCCTTATTCAAATTAATTTTCATAATTTGAAAAAAGAGGATAATTGCGTTATGAAATAAAAAAAAAAGAAATAATATTCAAAGCAAAGATTTTGGGAATGATCAGTAAAAAAATCGTTTTGAATTTAGATTATTCAAAAAAATCTAATTGAAATTTAAAAAAAAAAGTCCGTATTTAAAAAATCCTTAGAGGTGAAGGAAGACAAAAATTATGTGATAAATTAAAATAGAAACTAAAAAAAATGATGAAAAAACATTGTTACGGTACGTGGGTCAACCAAAATCGATTATTTTGGGTTTCAGACGTTTGAATCTAATATCCTTTTTTTGAACAACGTTTTATAATCAGTCAAGGGGAAAATTCAAGTATGAAGGAATGGTAAATATCAAACGTAGAAATTGGCATTAATACTCCACCAAACACCTTCTAAAAACGTTTACTTTTTAAATTTTATGGAAAAAAAGCCTTTTTTGCCTCATGGGGGCCCAACCAAATTTTGACGTGTTTATTAATAATAATATCTAGATTCTTCAGAAATTAGATGTTTCTAGATATTTTTTTTCTCTTTTTCTGATGTTTTCCATTGGAAAACGCCTGAGATTTCATAGATGGAATTTTTCTGACCGTATTTATTCTTCTATGAGATTTTATTATCGTGTCTTCGAATCTTGTCGTTTTGGTTGTTCGACTGCCCGTGATGACGAGTTCTGCTTAAATTTTCTTACAAAAAAAAACAGGATAATTAAATTCAGTGCTTTTAATGAATCTTGTTAAGATTTACGAGGATCTCAAGCAGGAATGAGGTGTTCAGTAGGTAAGCACTATCGTATGTTCTAACCCACCCATAAATCAAACCTAATCTTATTTCCGTATCCAACGTTACACGTATTTGATTTAAATTTACTGCTCCAACCTGGTTTGTGAGGAATGGGCAACAATTCGTGAAGACTTCAAGATGAAATGAGGCTAAGTTTCATTGGATTAAATATTACTCTGTATTATACTCTCTAACTTATTTCCATTGTTTATTATTTTCTAAAACGAGGTGCGTCTAATGTGGGTTATAAGCCACGAAATATCTATGTATCCTTTCAATAACTCACCACAATTTCCACATAAATATCTTCTCTAGAACATCTGCTATGAGGAACAAACTCTGCCTTGAATGTTTTCCTGATGAACACTATCTCGACATTTCAAAACCTAGATGGAACAATGCTCGTCTTTTTTTAATAAAACCTGCTTATTGGTCTTCATATTTTAAGTATTTCTAACTCTTATTTCAATTCTCGTTTGCTTTTCGTTTAAAGTCATTTTTAGTCTTTATCTAAACCATGTCTCATTTTGATATTTCCAACGTTACAATTTCAACATCAATCAGCTATTTTAACAGCTTTTTTTTACTGGTTTCAATTCTGGCAAAAATAAACCCCTTTTTACAAACTCTTCGATGTGAAAAGTGACCGAAAGACCTTGTTTACGGTGACCTTTCAAGGAGTAAGAGAAGGTGATACCAGCTCACCCAAACTTTTCACAGCCTGCCTCGAAATTATCTTCCGTAAGCTGGACTGGGAATATAGAGGAATCACAATAGACGGCGTATATCAAGAAACAAAGAGAAAGGGAGATGGACGTACGGAGACGTTGACGAAGAAAAGTTTCGAGACGAGCGCGCCCTGGACCGGGCGGTCTCCGCCTGTGACGGTGGGCGGAGACACTTCAAGAGCGGCACTGACCGACAAGTTTGTCCTCTTCGCAGAGAACCTACATAACCTCCAACTAATGCTAGATGATTTAAACAAAGAAAGCAAAAACTTCGGCCTACACATTAACTTCAGTAAAACGAAAGTCTTGTGCAACAATCACGCCGAAAATAAGAAGATAACTATCAAAATCGAAGATGAAAAAAAAATGCCGCTTTCGTCAAAGAAGAAACATTATGTGTTGTAATAAACAGTAATACTATTGTATAATACTATATTCATCATCCTCATCAACATCAGTCTTTTATCATCGAACATAGACCTTCCCCAGGATCCGCCACATTTCTCTATCATGGGCGTCGCAGAGCCAGTATTTTCTAAATTTGTCTAGTTCATCTCTCCATCTTGTATCATGTCGGCCTCGATTTCGAATATGGTCTCTGGGGATCCATGTTGTGAGTCGTGATGTTCATTGGTTGTGTGTCATTCTTGCAACATGGCCTGTCCATCGCCATTTAAGTTTTCTGATAGGTTCTCTGATGTCTCAGACTCCTGTTTTCTCCCTGATATACTTTATTGTCTTCTGATCTCTCCATGAGAGTTTGAGCATGATTCTCTAATGGGTGCGTTGCATGCTTCTCAGTTTGCGAGTCTGTCTCTTGGTTAGGTTCCATGTTTCAGCTCCATAAGTGATAATCGAGAGAATACATTGGTTGTATACCTTTCTTTTTAGGATTATTGAGATCGATGTGTTTTCGAAGGTTGAGTTTGCTCTACCAAGGGGTTGCCATCCTAGTGTGATTATTCGCTTGATTTCTTCTTCTTTTGTGGGTTTCACAGAGATTTCTTGTCCTCGGTAGATGTAGTAGTCTACTTTCTCCAATTTTGCATCTCCGATTTTGACAGTTATCTTTTTATTTTCGGTGTGATTGTTGCACAAGACTTCCGTTTTACTGAAGTTCATGTGTAGGCCGACCTTTTTGCTTTCTTTGTTTAGATCATCTAGCATTAGTTGGAGGTTATGTAGGTTCTCTGCGAAAAGGACAAAGTCGTCTGCAAATCTTAAGTTGCTTTGATATACGCTGTCTATTTTGATTCCTCTATATTCCCAGTCCAGCTTATTGAAGATAATTTCGAGGCAGGCTGTGATCATCTCAAGGCAGGCAGTGAAGAGTTTGGGTGAGCTGGTATCACCTTCTCTTACTCCTTTTTGGAGCTGAAACGGTTCAGAGTCTTCATGTAGCCTGATAAAGGAGTGATTGTATGTTCGTTGCAGTACTTTAACGTATAAAGGGTCTATACCTTGTAGAGTGATAGCCTTCATGACCATGGGAATTTCTACTGAGTCAAATGCCTTCTCGGAATCTATAAATGCTACTGCGAGTGACATTTTGTATTCTGCTGCTTTCTCTTTCAGCTGATTCGTTGAATGAAGATGGTCCATGGTCGAGTAGCTTCTTCTAAATCCAGCCTATTCTTGTCCAGTGTTATAGTGATCCGGTTGGTGATGATATTTGTGAAAAGTTTATAAATGCAGTTGAGCAGGCTTATAGGACTGTAGTTGTTAAGGTCTTTGGGGTTACCTTTTTATGTAGAAGCATTATAATAGCAGTGTTCCAGTTTTTCGAGATTTTACTCTGTTTCAGACACAAGTTGAATATAATACCTAGCTTTCTGTTGACTCTCTTATCAGCTTTTTTGAGTAGATCGATGGTGATGTTATCTGGTCCAGAGGCTTTTGCTCTTTTTGTTTGTTTGATGGCTTGCTTTACCTCCCATGGTGTAAGTTTTAGGAAGTCCTCGAACTGATTGTCAGTGTCTTGTGTATTCTGGTCGTTGTTTTGTTGTCTGTGTCTTGAAGAGTAGAGTTCTGTGTAGAATTCTTGGGTGCATTCGTCAATTCAGTCTCTGTCTTTTTCGAGTATGCTAGTTATTTGTTTTTGTCATATACTAAGAACTTTGTCAATTGCGTTAAAGCCCGGACGTTTTTTGAGAGTGGTTCTGATGATTGCTGTCGTACACCTTCGTTTGTCTTCTATTGTTTTTTTTTATCATTTTGTTTAGTTCGGTCTCCTCTATTTTTCCCTTGGTGGTGGTGGTTTGAGATTTCTACGTTTTTTATTGAGTTTCATAGTTTTGTCTGAGATTTTAGTAATGGTCTGTGTGTTTCTTGGTTTGAAAATAGTGGCAGCTTCCATTAGAGAGGTTGTTATTTTGCTGTGGAGTTCGTTGATATTGGTATAGTTTTCACCGGTAAGGATTTTATATCTGTTTTTCAATTCGAGCTTGAAGGGTTGGATGAGTTCATTCGGTACGTTTAGCGGTTGCGGTTTGGTGTGGAACATTTTCCTGCGTTCTTTGTTGGTATTTACTTGCATCTTACATCTTACCATTCTATGGTCGCTTCCTATATTTACTTGGTTAAGAATTTGAATGTCTTTGATGGTGTCGCTTTTGTCTGTTGGGATGTAGTCTATTTCGTTTTTGGTTTCATGGTTAGGGATCTTCCAAGTCACTTTTCAGTTGGGTTTCTTTTTGAAGAATGTATTCATGATTTTGATGTTGTTTGCGGTTGCAAAGTTCACAAGATTTTCATCTCTCTCGTTTTGCCTTTTGTATCCGAATTCTCCAATGCATCGTTCGTTTTCTTGTCGTTGTGTATTTTTTTGTATCTTGTAATGGGGTGTTCAAGTCATCGTAGAAGTTGTTTATTTCTTCTTTGGTTGATTGCGAAGTGGAAGCGTAGACTTGGATGACATTCAGCTTGCACCTCTTTGAGAATTGTATGGTGACGCTGGCTATGCAGTCTGAGATAGCGTAGAAATTTACCACGGTGTCTTTGAGGTCCTTATTAATGAGAAAACATACTCTACTTTGTTTCACTTTCTCTCTTCCATAATTTTAGAGATGTTCACTTCTCATTTCTATCAATTCTTCTTCAGGTCTTCTCATTTCGTTAATACCGATAATGCCCCACTTGATGCTTTTGATTCTGTTTTTTTTTGAGTCTGTTGAGAGTGGTCTGACGTTGTAGGTGCTGATGTATGATGTTGTTCTCTTGGTGAAGGTTTTTGGGTTTGGGTTTTGTTAGGGTGGTCGCTGTTGGAGCACATCACTTCCACCCAAGGCAAGTGATGCAGTTGGGCATTTTGGGACCAATGACCCATCAGGAACAGCCGGTATAACATTCATTGTGTGAATCATGGGGGAGTGTTGGGCCATGCCTTGCACCTGATCTATGGGGATCCACGTTGTGGGTCGTGGTGTCCAGCAGTTATCTGCCATTCTTGCAACATATCCAGCCCATTGCCATTTGATTTAAAAAAAAGTTTCTATGGGGTCTCGGACTCCTATCTTTTCTCTGATATACTTTAATATCTTAGGATCTCTCCATGTGAGATTGACCATGATTCTCTCATGTGAGCGTTACACAGTTTTCAGTTTGAGGTTAGTCTTTTGGTTAGGTTCCATGTTCCAGCTCCACAGGTGACTATGGCTGTAAACCCTTCTTATTACGACTAGTGGGATTTTCTCGTTATTGTTTGAAGTAAAGAATGAGCTTAGGTGTTGAAAGCCAATCAATGTAGGTAGGGAGGAAGACGTTACACAGCTATAATCTTCTTACGAGAAAAAGAATATAAGCAGAACAGTCCCAAGGTACCGGCAAAACGAATAGTAGCCTAGGACGCCAAGGCCTAGGGGCAATCAACATGTGTTGGACAGTTGGATTTCCAGAAATAAAAATGGGAAAATTGAATAAATTAGACATAATTAAAACAGCCAAAATAAGAAAATTTCCTTGGTGTGAAGTAAAATTTTTCAGGACAATCTGACAGTTATATACTTTTTTATTTCGACGAAACTAAGAGAAAACAATTCTAAAAGACACTCTCATGACCGACGACAAGCTCATTTAAGTGATGCATTCATTGTAATTTGAATTATTGATAATTAGTATCAACAAGAATAGTATAGTACTTATATATATATATATATATTCCTGAATTATGAATTGTGTTATATTTTATAGAAACTTATTTGATCTCCTGTCGTCACACAGTTGATATAACAACTACTCTACCGGTGGAAGGTTCGATTCCTACAGCAACCCCATTTTCTTTAATTGTTTATTCTATTTGCGTTGACTAAATTGAGCTATATATTACCCGTGTAACGACTGATGATCATTTTTCAAATATTTCTACATAATATAACGCGATTCATAAACCATTCTGTCGGATCAAATATCTCTATTCCTTAGATACATATATATTCCTATATACATCATTAGATTGGATCGTTTATTTCCGACAGAATTTGATAATTGTTGAGACATTTTTATTAGGAAACATATTCCATCTGGCGCCGGTATTCATCATCAGTCTTTTAACTTCTGTCGTTGGACATAGACCTTCCCTAGGATTCGCCACTCTTCTCTATCATGGGCGTCGCAGAGCCAGTACTTTCTGAATTTGTCTAGCTTGTCCGTCTAATATTCCGCTGACCTCGGTTGCGCATGTGATCTCAGAGGATGAGTCGCAATGTCCATCGGTTGTCTGCCATTCTTGCAACATGGCCAGCCCACTGCTATTTGAGTTTTTTTAATGGATTCTATGGTGTCCCTGACTCTTGTCTTTTCCCGGATATACTCTGCTGTCTTGTGGTCTCTCCATGTGAGGCCCAGCATAATTCTTTCGTGTGCACGTTGCATAGTTCTCAATTTGTGGATCTGTCTCTTGGTTAGGTCCCATGTTTCAGCTCCATAGGTGACTATTGGGAGGCAGCAGATCGAACAGCCCACCACGTAAATGAAAGAGAAATGAAAGCCATGTGGGATTTGAACCAGCATCAACTAGGAAGCAGGGTTAACACTACTCTGCTCTATCTTTACTGCCTACGAAGAGTGCTGTTAGCTGAGTCAGTACATTACGTTGACTTCCCCTGTTTCGAAGTTATGACTGCCCAGAATATCTTCAAAAGTTCTCAAAGGATTTCAACGAGATTTTCTGAAAGTGTTGGTCATGGAGTAAGAAGATATTACACATCTTGTGACTTTACCTGCAATTTCTTGGAACTGACTCAGTCTGACTGACGCCTTGAACCCGTTGCCTTTAATGAACTAAATGAATTTCATGACCATTCTTAATTTAGAAACATTAAATCAATCGTTTTTTAATAGTGGCTCAAATTTCCTTTCTCGATCTGGACAGATTCAGGAAATACTGGATCTGCGATGCCCATCATAGAGAACTGTGACAAATCTTAGGGAAGGTGACTGTCCAACGACGGACGTTAAAAGACTGATGATGATGATGATGATTCCAAGTGGTTTGGTGGTAGTAATGACGTCACAGGAGATGTGGAAGGGGAAAAGAGATTGAACCATTGTAACCATCAGAGGTGGCGAAGGGTTCTGTCCTTATGTATATATGTATGTGATTGGGTGTTTCAGTGCTGCTGGCTATACCGTTTTATCTACAGACTTGGAAATTGGCATCAGTAGACCCTTTCTAAAAATGTTTTTTTCATTGTTGAGAATAAGCTTCCCTGATCTGATCAAGACCTTATTTTCACTTGTGTAATTCATCATTAATATCTAGATTCACCAGAATTTAGATGTTTGTTGATGTTTTTTAAACGATCTTTAAGATAGTATATCTCTGAATTTTTGAGAAGTGGTATTATTATTATTTCTATTATTATTTGGACCATCCTCATCTTGGTTGTTTTTCATACAACATTTCAGCCGTTGTACTCTGCGGCTTTCATCAGGTATCATCTGGTAGGTGTGGGCAAGTAACAATATACCCCCGTCGGGTAAATAAAGGGTTCGGTTCGTTACTTGCCCACACATACCAGATGATACCTGATGAAGGCTGTAGAGTACAACGGCTGAAATGTTGTATGAAGAACAACCAAGATGAGGATAGTCCGAATAATAATAGAAAGTTCTTTAAGATGTTTTTTTTTTTTTTTTAGTGGAAAACGCCATAGAATTTACTCTGACCGTATTTATTCTCTGATGAATTTTTTTTACGTGACTTCAAACTTATCAGTCAAAAACCTGACGGGAGTTTACTAAGAAAACCGCGACGATTGTTGGGAGTGAGGAATGTTTGGATTTGAGGCTTGTAACCAATACCTCAACATGTGTGGTTTCTCACAAAATAAAAAATTGTCACGTAACCGAAGTCATTTGGCAGTATGCTTTTTGGGGAAGGATTAAACCAACGTAGCCATCAAAGATGGCGAAGGGTTATACCGTTTTGTAAATGTACATGTATTTGTGTGTTTGTGTGCTAGTGTGTCCCAGCGCTCCTGGTCATATTATTTTGTCGATAGACTTGAAAATTGGCATCAGTACTCCACTAGACATCTTTTAATTTAAAAAAAAAACTTTTGGAAAGAAAAGCTGTTTTGATCTTTTGATGGCCTTATTTTGACGGCTTTATTAAAACATCTAGATTCTCAAGAATCTAAAAATAAAATGAAATTAAATCAAAAAAAAAACAACTCTTTTTTAGATGTTTTCCAGTAGAAAACGTCAGTGATGTCACAAAAGCAATTTATTCTGACCATATTTATCATTCGATTGAATTATTCTATCTTTTTACATTTTGACACGACGGTTGTTCATTTATCGACTGTGGTACTGAGTCAATTAAAAAATTGGAATAAAAGGGGTATTCAATAAATAAGTTACTCCTCCCTCCTCGTGTTGGGCAGTGATCACTAGAAAAGTTCGAGTTTTCAAAAAACAAGCGTTAACACTATCAGACACAAAGGGACTCGTTTAGCATAAGCGTATATTGCAAACTGAACCTCCACTAAAAAAAAAAACAATTTCAGGAGGATTAAAAAAACAACAACGTTTTCACTTGTATAATTCATTATTAATATTTAGATTCACCAGTATTTAAACGTTTGTAGATGTCTTTAAACGTTCTTTAAGATGTTTTTTTTTGTGGAAAACGCCATAGAATTTACTCTGAATAGAGGCATGAACAGGGATGAACAGACAGTGATAATGAGTAACTGTTTAACTTTACAGCCTTTTAGCTCCATTGGTGCAACCTGTGCATACAATGAATATATAAATACACACACAGCCAGCGAGGCGGACCGACTTGAAAACTGATCAAACCATGTTGACATTTTTGGTGGACGAAGTTTAATACGAAACCTTCAAATACTAGGCATGCCGGTGTTTTCATTAGGAAATGTCCATGGGCGCACCAAGAGGATTTCCTTTGTCGATTGTGGACAAATAGACAGAACGGATTCTACAAAAATATCAAAGAATCCTGTGGCTTTTTTCATTGAAAGGTTTCTAAGTTCGATTAATTCTTCGGATGTAAAATTAACTACGGTGTATATCGAAGGTGGTGACTGGGAAACGAAGATATACATTGATAGATGTGGACAGACGGGAATGGAGGCATGAACAGGGATAAACAGGTAAGAACGGACAGAGATAAATAGATATGAATAGTGATAGATAGATCGATCGATAGATAGATATATAAGACTGTGATAGATTGATAGATTGATAGATAGATAGATAGACGGACAGATATGAGACTGTGATAGAGAGATAGATAGATAGATAGATAGATAGATAGATAGATAGATAGATATGAGACTGTGATAGATAGATAGATAGATAGATAGATAGATATGAGATTGTGATAGATAGATAGATAGATATGAGATTGTGATAGATAGATATGAGATAGATAGATAGATAGATAGATAGATTGATTGATAGATGGATAGATAAATAGATAGATAGATATGACTGTGATAGATAGATAGATATGAGATTGTGATAGATAGATAGATAGAGATGAGACTGTGATAGATAGATAGATAGATATGAGATTGTGATAGATAGATAGATAGATAGATAGATAGATAGATAGATATGAGACTGTGATAGATAGATAAATAGATATGAGATTGTGATAGATAGATAGATAGATATATAGATATGAGACTGTGATAGATAGATAGATAGATAGATATGAGATTGTTGTAGATAGATAGATAGATAGATAGATATGAGACTGTGATTGATAGATAGATATAAGCAATGATAGATAAACAGACCTTGCATCGCTTTGGTTGGGTGTCGTACATGAAAGATGAGCTCACTCATAGATACAAAGAGAATGAGGTTGATAGATAGATAGATAGATAGATAGATAGATAGATAGATATGAACAGATTGAGGTTGGTAGATGTACAGGTGGATATGACAGGTTGAAGTAGATAGATAAATAGACAGGTGGGTGTGAACAGACGAGTATAGATGGATACGAACAGAAAGATATGAACAGGCTGTGATAGATGGATAGATAGATTGATAGATAGATATGGACAGATTGTAATAGATATATATAGATATAGACAGATAGATAGATATGAACAGTGTGATAGATAGATAGATGCATGGATATAAACAGACTGTGATAGATAGATAGATCGATAGATAGATAATGAACACTGCGATAGATATGAACAAATGTATATGTAGATATGAACAGTGATAGATGAATAGATAGATAGATAGATACATTAATAGATATGGACAGACAGGAACAGAGGCATAAACAGGGATAGACAGGTAAGAACGGACAGAGATAAATAGATAGATAGATATGAACAGTGATAGATAAATACAAATAGAAAGATGGATATGAACGGAATAACAGATAGATAGATATGGATAGAGATAGAAATCGACATAGATAGACAGATATGAATAGGGATAGATTGGTGGATAGATATGAACAGTGATAGAAAGATAGATATTAACTGTGATAGGTAGATAGATATGGACGGAATGATAAATAGATATGGACTGAGATAGATATCGACTTATATATAAATATGTATTTATAGATAGATATTTTAATGATAACTTCTTTGGTGTCACCAGTTATAGTGGTCGTATTCTGGTTTGAAAGTGAATGGTTCGTAGATATTATGGTTCTGGATAGTTCTAATAATTCTGGTTTAGGAATGGGTAGCGCTAGATGATCTAAACGAAGAAAGCAAAAAGGTCGGCCTACACATGAACTTCAGTAAAACGAAAATCATGTGCAATAATCATGTTAAGAATAAGAACATAACTGTCAAGATAGAAAATGCAAAACTCGGTAAGGTTGACCACTACATCTATGTAGGACAACGAATCTCAGTGAAACCCTCAAAAGAAGAGGGAATCAAGCGACGAATTACTTTGGGATGGCAAGCCTTCGGCAGAGCAAGCTCAACTTTCAAGAACCAGATGATCCCAATAATCCTAAAAAGAAGAGTATACAACCAATGCATTCTCCCGATAGTCACTTATGGAGATGAAACATGGAACCTAACCAAGAAAAATACCTGCAAACTGAGAAGTATGCAACGTGCGCATGGAGAAGTCACAAAGTACAGTATATAAGGGAGAAAACAGGTGGTCCGTGACATCATAGAAACTATTGAAAAACTCAAATGGCAATGGGCAGGCCATGTTGCAAGAATGAAAGACAACCAGTGGACATCACGACTCACAACATGGATCCCCAGAGATCACATAAGAAACCGAGGCTGACAGAACACAAGATGGAGAGATGAACTGGACAGATTCAGGAAATACTGGCTCTGCGATACCCATCATAGAGAATTGTGACAAATCTTAGGGAAGGTGTATGTCCAACGACGGACGTTAAAAGACTGATGATGATGATGATGATGATTCCAAGTGGTTTGGTGGTAGCAATGACGTCATGGGAGAGGTGGAAGGGGAAAAAAGATGAATGAAGAGAATGCACGCCGAGTATGAGCATAGAGGCGGAGATAAAAACTGAATAGAACACATACAAGTATTCGGACGGGCAAATGAGACATACATTTAAAACAGGATCATTGATTATAAATGACGAATGAAAATGAAATACATGCCATGATAACGTTGAAATGATTGATAGCATAAAGAGACGAGAAGAGATATTGAAAGGTGGGAGCTTTGTTGTCATTGATAGCACTGGCATCGGGTCGAAACGGAGGTGTATGAATTGCTTATGAATCCATATGTCTCTGAGCGTACCAACGAATGAATATAGAGACCGGGTTCAGTGAGCAAAAACTTCCAAGCTCTGTAAGTAACTTGAGGGCTATTCACTGACGCTGGTAGACACTAGACGGACAGACCATGAAAGATAGAGAACACGGATATTTATCCATGCGTGTTTCCCAAAGTTAAAAGAATTAGGAAAGATTGTCGTGACTATCGGATAGTAAAAAGCAATGTTATTTCATTCACGAGAGTGAGAGGTCTGTACGCGTTTGGAGCACGTAGTGATGACAGGTTGTGTAGCAGCGTAGCTGTGCGTATGCGGGATGTCTCGACTTCGGTGAAGTGAAATGGATAAAGTTAGTTCAGAGATAGGTCACAGTGGAGAAATGGTTAGGATCAGATCGTCCAGGAGGTCAGCGAAATAACACTGATCTTAGAGAGAAAGATATATAGAGAAAGAGTAGCCGGCAACAATCGCTAGGGCTACAAGCAAAACCAGCTAGGAGTGCCGGCGCCAATGTGCGTTTAACCATGTACGTCCAGGGCTTTTATAGGGGTCGACTTAAGAGGTGATGTTCTCGATATCTAGCAAAAAGAAGGGTTTCGTATTTAATTCTTAATTAAAAGTATAGGGGGCGCTACGATATGGATAAGGACAGTAATAGATAGATAGATACCAACAAACACTCGTTCCCATTAGAGCTAGAGGATCCCACATGATGGAAACTTGCGCTAAAGAGATAGAAAGAAACAGAAAATGACTGGAATAAGCCTTATTTAAAACGTTTAGGTTTTGACAGTTCAGGGATTCGAACAAACAAACAAACAAAGAAACAACGTATTTCTCTATGTATAATCTGCCTAAAAGATTTTGACCTAAAAAATTCCAGGTGCGTATCAACTGCTAAAATATATTTGTAGGCATTGATGGATACAGGAAATAATGCATTCAACAATTCGAACCTGAGGCTCAATTAAAGGGCTCGGATCATCTATTGTATTGAATCATACATGATGGAATACGAGGATTCAAAGATCAAACGCTCTGCAATAGACAGCATTACTCCAAATGATGAGCCTCATCCTGTAAACAAAAAACAGTTGCTGAGTCTCTGGTAACGTCATAATGTTATTCGAAGTTGACTGTGTTTTTTCTAAATGCATACTGTACTCAACATAGCTCAGAAGTATTAGAGTGGGTTCAGTAATAATAGTGTTAGCATCTCCCTTCTAAGTTGGAATCTAAAGTGGACATTATTAAGCGAAGTGAAAGAGGTCAGAGAATGATAAATATAGTGGGTTTGTATTGGATGAATCGTTCTACTGTCTCTATAAGTTTAAAGGACAAAACTCGCATTATCTTACATTTGAAAGGTTCTGTGCTAATGTGTTCCACGATAATGAGTAAGAAACGAAGCTCAATGATGGAGGAAATTGAAAAAAGCAAAAACAAACGAACTTTTATATTGCAAACCCTCTTATCAACGGACCTCTTACTACCAGATTAAAAAGTGTATTTGTTTTTCTTTTCATTTCAATGAATCTTAAATCACCCTCGGAACACTATGTGAAATCATTACAGGCATTCCCCTCTTACAAACGTCTGAGTTACAGACTTTCAGAGATACGAAGTAACCTGCTTTTAAGCACGAATTTTGAACACCTCACCGGTTTGAAAGTTCAGCCACCCCACATTAGATGAACAATACGTAAAATCATTACAGGCACTCCCCTTGTTACAATCGTCAGAGTTACGGAATCTCAGAGATACGAAGTAATCTGTTTTTAAGAACGAATATTGTTAAGCCATCTCACAATAGATGAACAATATGTAAAATCATTACAGGCATTTCCCCTCTTACAAACGTCAGAGTTTAGGACTTTCAGAGATACGAAATAACCTGTTTTTAAGCACGAATTTTGAACACCTCACCGGTTTGGAAGTTCATCCACCCCACAATAGATGGCATTACAGTAGCTGCTCAATGTCAACCGGTAAACACAAAGCAGCTGTTGTCTTTGCGCGACATCACAGCGTTATTCATGCTTTTGTGCGGTTTTCACAAATAGATACTATTTTTAACCATCCCAACATGACGTGTGAGATCTAAGAGAGAGTGACCAGTAATGATGGTGCTAGCCAGACGCATAGCACTAATACGTTGAAAATCAAGGTGGACTCAATCAAGCGAGTGAGAGAATGACTAACTTAGCAGGTCCGAGTGGGATGAATTGTTATATACTGTGGCCACAATTTCAATGGACAATGAGCGCTCTATGTAACATGTAAACGGTTATGTACAGGGGAGTAGCTGAGAGAGCGGTGGGGCGGTTTTAAATTCTACCCGGGCTCTGAAAAGCTTTATGAATACTAAATGCTAGATGGGAATCCCTCAAGGAGCCAAGCCGGGCCCCCAAAATCTCCAGCAACGTCCCAGGTTCTGTACCAATGGATTTCACAATAATGAGTAAGAAACGAAGGTTAGTGATGGGGGAATTGGAAAAATTTTCTGTACATTAATTCAAGGATGGTGAAATATATTATCGAGTGTTGTAGGGGTATAGCTGTACTTTGAAAATATTTTCTGTGTATTAATCTTAACATTAGACATTCGAATACTTGAACTCACAAACGTCGTGAAAGAATTTTAGGAAAAATCGACCGCCATTTTCTAGGTTTTAATTTTTTCGTTTTTGTGTAATTTTTAAAAAGATTTCTAGCCGAACGAAAAACTTTTTCGACCAAAATGTTGAGCTCTTTATGAAGAACAAATATGCTTCATGAATATTCAGTGTATCTGTAATGGTTTAGATGTTATTGGCAAAAACATAAAATTTGTCTGCCATTTTTCAAGGTGGCAGCAGAAACACAGCCTGGAATTGTGGGGACTTTTACTATTTACATCAGTCGGACTCAAGAAATAAATATGATAAGTCTGAACTTGTGTCAATTCAGTTCGGTTGATTGATGTGTTTCATGTAAAAATTTTTCCACAAAAACTCCAAGAGTCTATCCTGATTGTAAATGGGGGAGCTCCCGTTAATCATCATAATTGACAACTGAAAAGTTAAATTTTCGTGAATATGTAAGACTTGTCAGTTTGGCTAAGTCGGTAAGAGAGTCGCCTACCAATCAATGTGTGGGAATGCTAATTCGACATATCGGCTTGGTTTAATGTTGCAAGACAGTTAAACAGTAAAGGGTTTACTCCCTTAAATTTGGCGAGGACTGTTCTTGTTACTGTTGCTATCGTTGTTGAATGTTGAATAATGTTGAATAAGTTTAAACGGAATTCGGTTAAAAGGTGGGCAATAGGTGATGGAAAAACTGATCAAATTTTGGGACGGATCCATGACCAAATACTCCCCTGATAAAGGCGTTTACAGATGTACGCACCCTTTGGGCGCTTTCTAGTATCATCATTGGGCTTTGAAAGATAAGATACTTTTTAAGCTCTAAAGTTAGCTGGAAATGGAAACATTTAGCCGATTTTAGCAATTTTTAAAGACACCCTTAACTATAAATAACAAACTATACTTGGTAGCATTAATTGGATGTTTGCTATGATACACTTTCGTCGGAAAAAAAGTTTCATCGTGTTAAAACGACACAGTAAAGAGGTTTTAATTTCGTTCGTTTCCTGCAGTTAAAAGAAAGAAAAATTCAGGGTTGCCAAACTAGCAATTTTTCGGCTAGATCTCTCCCAATTTAGCCGATGAAAATCTATGATAGCTGAAAAGCAGGCCATTTTGAAATTAATAAGTCGTAAGTTGAATAAAAATGAATGTACAGTTTTTGACGATAAATTGTACTCGAATTTTAGTATACAGTCATTTTCTTTGATAAATGGCATTTAAATGAGTATATGCAATATTTTAACTATAAGGTTAGCAAAAATGTATAAATTTAGCCGATTTTAGCAGTGTTAAAGACACCCGTAGCTACAAATGACGAACCATATTCGGCAACACTGGTTTGATGTTTGCAATGACATACTTCCTGTAAAAAAAAGATTTCATTGCGTTAATACAGCATGCCAAAGAGGTTTTAATTTCGTTTGTTTTGTGCACTTAAAATAAATAAATAAATACATAAGTAAATAAATAAATAAATAACACTTTTTTCCTTTTAAACGATCAAAGACAGAAACGAAACGAACGGATAATTCAATTTTAGATTCCCACTTTTCTATTTCCCGGGCAAAAGGTGTTGAAAATAACTGTTATAGCAAGATTTTCGGAAGGTGAATGAATGTTTCTCACACTTGAATCTGCTTAGGTTTGATGTGAAAAGTACTGAACAGTTTTCACACACAAGTATCAAACTTCGTCTTTGTTGATTCGTTTTCTATCTTACAATCGATCGGTCTATTGCAGTCTTTTCGTATCTCTCTGTCTCTGTTCATATCTATGTTCAATTCTATCATCATGATCATAATCATGATAATGATGATGATCAGTCTTTTAACGTCCGTCGTTGGTCATACACCTTCGTCTGGATCCGCCATATTTCTCCATCATGGACGTTGCAGAGCCAGTATTTTCTAAATTTGTCTACTTCATCTCCCCATCGTGTATTCTGTCGGCCTCAGTTTCGCATGTGATCTCTGGAGATCGATGTTGTGAGACGTGATGTCCATCGGTTGTGTGACATTCTTACAACATGGCATGATGTCTATCGGTTGTCTGCCATTCTTGTGACATGACCTGCCCATTGTCATTTAAGTTTCCTGAAAGATTCTGTGATATCTCAGACTCCCATTTTCTTCCTGATATACTGTGCTGTCCTGTGATCTCTCCATGTAAGGTTGATTCTCTCATGCACGTGTTGCATGCTTCTCAGTTTGCAGATCTGTCTCTTGGTTAGGTTCCATGTTTCAGCTCCATAAGTGACTATCAAGAGGGTGCGTTTGTTGTATACCCTTCTTTTTAAGATTATTGGGATCATCTGGTTTTTGAAGGTTGAGCTTGTTCTGCCAAATGCTTGGCATCTTAGTGTGATTCTTTGCTTGATTTCTTCTTCCTTCGTGGGTTCCATAGAGATTCGTTACATGGGAAGACTTTATTCCTCAGTGTTTTTTTTTTCTCCCTCTAACTCACAAGCCTATTTCTTATCCGTGGGAACCTGATACTAGACTATAAAACCTATCTTTATGGAGTCAACACTAAGATAAAACGTAGATAGAAACCCCCACGTGTAAACTCGATATGACGTACACTAAAATAGACAGACTGATAGCTAGCTTTGTATGGCGTTATACAATGATTAATCAAGATGCGATCAGATTAGAATGAGGGAACAAGAGAGGCACATGTGTTGATGAACATGACTAATTTTACATATTCCATAATTGCTGAGAAAGGAAAATAAAAGAACGTGATTATTAACGTGTTAATAGTAATGTTTTATTAGTCAGTAGAAAGAGTATATAACAGGTTGATAGAAACTCTGATTCGATGAGTATCTGTAGGCGGTATGACGTACCGGGGGGTAATCAATTTAAAACCTTGGGAAATGGGATGATCAATGAATAAGTTACTTCTCTTGGCTTTTGTTGGACAGTGATCACCAAAAAATTCTGAATTTGAAACCTTGGGAAATGGGATGATCAATGAATAAGTTACTTCTCTTGGCTTTTGTTGGACAGTGATCACCAAAGAATTCTGTTTGTTTTTTTTTTGTTTTTTTTTGACGGATGAAAAAGTGTGAATGCTACCGGACACAAAGGAAGCAATTGAGCATAAACATACATTGCAAATTGAACCTCCACTAAGAACCAATTGAGGAAGGTTAAAAAAAAAAAAAAAAGACGTAAGGAGAAGTAAATTTTTTCAGTCCTCTAGCTCTATTGGCGTGGCCTGTACACTCGATACCTAAGTACAGATAGAGAGAGAGAGAGAGAGAGAGAGAGAGAGAGAGAGAGGGAGAGAGAGAGAGAGAGAGAGAGAGACGGGCTGGCCTACTCAGAAACTGTTTGTTATGAACAGAGATAGATAATTATAGACAGTTGTGAACAGATAGATAGATAGATAGATTGATAGATAGATAGATAGATAGATAGATGTGGACAGGCAGGGATAGATACATTGTTACGAACGGACTGATAGATAGATAGATAGATAGATAGATAGATATGAACTGAGATGGATATATCGATATGAACAGACCAGGATAGATAGATATGAACAGACAGATAGGTAGATAAATAGATAAGTATGAACAGACTGATATAGATAGATATCATGGGAAATATCAATGTTGGAAAGTGAACTGTTTTCAGAAGTTATGGTTCTGGATAGTTTTAGTTGTTCTCGTCGAGGAATGCGTAGTGTGAAAATGTTGAAGACAAAGGATTTTGCTTCCGTGTCGCTTGTTGTTAGCAGTGACGTCACTGGAAATGTTGATGGAGGAAGGGAGACGTACAGAGGACATGCGCGCTGAGTACAAACGTGGAGGCGGATATTAAATGAAGCAAAAAGTCAAATACAAATATTTAGATGTGAAAAATGAGAGATACGTTCAATGCACAAATGAAGACTGTAAATGAAATGCTTGGAATGGAAACGTTGATACATTCGATTGTGTAAAGAAGAGAAGAGTAGAGGGCAGTAAGGTGTATATCATTCTTAAGCGTAAAAACAAAACATGGGAAAGAATAAGAATTTAAGGCAGGCGTGGCATAAACGGTCATGCTGTTTTGTCAACCTATCGAATGGAGCCTGGTGGGTCGTGCCCGTTATAATGATTGGTATAGTCAACCAAAGTAGATTATGAAAAGGCTGTTTGTCAGGATAGGTGCAAGAAGGGGCTAAAAGGGTGAAATAATGGACGCTGCGTTTGCATGATCGCCAAAAATAGTAGTTGCAGTGAAACTTGAATGGTGATGGACAGGCCATGTTGCAAGAATGACACACAACCAATGAACATCACGACTCACAACATGGGTCTCCAGATATCACACGCGAAACTGAGGCCGACAGAATACAAGATGGAGAGATGAACTGGACAAATTAAGAAAATACTGGCTCTGCGACGCCCATGATAGAGAAATATGGCGGATCCTTGGGAAGGTGTATATCCAACAACGGACGTTAAAAGACTGATGATGATGATGATGATGATGATTCGTTGATGTGCATGAATTATAAACTAATGAGAGAAACGATTTTGTGTGAAGTGTTGTGAATGTCAAGTCTTTTCAAGGTGTAAAGAAAAAGACTGTAATCAAGGTACTTACCTTGTAACTGGGCCGTTGCGTTGTTATATGCACCTGGTGTGTCAAGGGATTTTGCCGAACTGTCCTTTCATCTCTTGGCTTTCCCTGAATAAATGGGGAGTTTTGTTTTCTCAGAACTTTGGGCCTTTTTCTGGTAATTTTCACCATTTATGGTGAAAAGCGATAATTTCCAGGGAAAATGTTCAGCTTTTGGCGAATCCCCGGGTGGATTCTGTTTCCAAATTTAGTTTTCTTTTTAGGTAAATAGAGATATGAGAGAAGGAGGGTGATAGGGAAAGAACGTAGGAGTATGTGTACTTGTAGTATGTTTAACTAAGATATCTAATTTGGTTACAATTCATTCCAATAATATATATATATATATATATATATATATATATATATATATATATATATATATTTATATATATATATATATATATATAATTAATGCTCCTCTATTCTGGGTTGAGCACTCTTTAAGTGAGGTAACTCATTCATTGTAAGCTTATGCAATGCTCTTCCATACGAATAGAGCACTCTGGTGGATGAGGTGTTTGTGCGTAAAGGAATATATCGCTTAAATTCAGCCTTACTGACCACCCAGTTCCGTAGTCCAAAGGTAGGATATCGGCCTCCGGGTCCGATGTTAGGTTTGCGGCACTTGATGGGATAAAGTCTATAGCCACACTGAAGAGATGTAATACATCGAAACAGCTATCTTCGGATGACACAATGATATATATATATACATTTTTATTAAATTGGGATCACAATAATATCTATATCGAAAAGCCGACAGTTGCTGTTTATTTAAAAAAAATAAAAGTAAAAATAACATGGGAGTTGGTGAGAGCTTAGGATGGTCGAATTCAAGGCCACAGTGCCTCAATATGACGCAATCAAGTATTGTGAATGCTTACATTTTGATCCAGCAACGTAGAAAAACAGATCAGACGGATAATCTTTCCGATTTGGACATACAATCTTGTTTTATCAATGATTCATCTATGTAATGTTAATATCTATGCTTGGCTTGCTGATCCGTGATCTTAACAGAGAAATCTAGAAATGTGATTAAAGGTAAAACCAAATAAAGACAAATGCAATGGGTTCTCAGTCGTTTCGTCGAATGACTCACTCAGTCAGCCGATTGCAGTTTCGTCGTGCAGACGATTCGCAGACGACCTTTTTGACGCAGTGAAGTTTTGACCTGGCCTTTCTGTCGAATACTTTTTTGTATTATTTAGAGGTTGAAAAAAAAACCCGGAGAAAATACAGTGAATTTTCAAAGAAATGATTTTTATCTTAGATCTTAAGTAACAACATAAGAGGAACAGAATGATTAAATAGATTATATCAAAATGGATTTTTGCGAAACGATCAGAGAAATAATCCAGCTGACATCGACGACCTATTTAAAAAAAAAAAAAAGTTATGAAAGTTGAAAAAAGAATAGTTTAGTATTTTCTTGGGTCGCTAGAAAGAAAGAAGCCCATATTTCAGTCAAACGTATCGAAAAACAAATTTTCATTAATTATTAAGTAAAATATCGCAATGTTTCGAAATAACTTTTATTATTCACTTTTATTATCGACAACATTCAACATACGTACACTGCAGTTAGTTATCTGAGAAGTTGTAAGCAAATAATACTTTCATATACAATTTTTTTCTCATAAGGTGTTGATTTTCTGTAGGAAAAAAATATCCCTTTATGTGATACAAGCATAGATCAATGAGGCTTATCCATGAAGCAGTTTTTTTTCATTTTTGTCAATAACAATAATAAATAACTTCTTCGAAGGACAGGTCTCTCTCAATCAAGAATGTTCTATAAGAAATCTTTCAAAAATAAAGTTGGCCTCCCGAAATAGATTCAAAGGAATTGATTGATTTGATTAAGAAGAATTTTAAGATATATTTAAAATCATATTTGTTACGGTAGGATTGTCTGCAGTATTTCAAAGTTGGAACATAGATGTTTTACATCTAAAATTAGATTTGGTTTGTTAAAAAAACTGTCATTTGTACAAATAAATACTAGAAGACAGTGGATTTGTAAAACATGAAATAGAATCTAATAATGAAATAAAAAGATAAACAAAAGAATATCACAACTAACAAAAGAACAAGAAAGATAATTTGGTTTACCCCACCATTCAATAAGCAGGTAATAACAAACGTCGGTAAAATCTTCTTACATCTAGTTGAAAAGATATTTCCGACCGAACAACAGATTACACAGAATTTTCAACACAAACAAATCAAAACTGTCATACAGCTGCATGAATAACATGGAAAGAATAATCCGTACCCACAATGATAACATTCTAAATCAAATAAATGATAAAAAATTAAATAGAAACCTAGATCAAAGACATAATTGTTGAAAATCAGAAAAATGCGTGTAACAAAACAATTGCCCAATACCAGAAATTGTATATAGAGCACAAATATATACAAAGACAGATGAAAGGGATTCTAATTTTTACGTAGGAATCCTGAGTTTCAAGAGCAGATTAGCTAACCCTAATACCTCCTTTAATTTTGAAAAGTAGAAAAACGACACCACACAGTTCATTTTTGGAAACTTAGGGATAGAGGAAAAAAAAAACTAACGATAGAATAGAAAAAGACCAATGTTTGTACGAGCCTTAATTCAAGCTGCAATCTGTGCCTTGAAGAAATACTACAAATTTTAAAATTTACAGATAAAATTGAATAATTCAATTTGAAGTCAGAGATCGGGGTCAAATGTCAGCACGGGAAAAGATTTACTCAAAAAAGCCTGAAAAATAAGAAAATAAAAATATACGAAGCATCCAGTAGAGCTTACAACTCCCCCAAACTATCAAACCATAAAAAAATGAAAAAGGAAATGATATGAATTATTCAAAAATAGATGATGACAAGTGATAAGAATTAAAAATAAAATAAGCAAATTATATAACAAGCTTTGCTCAAAAACAATAAAGAGAAAACAGATCTAAATGAAATGAAATAATACAATGAATACAAACCTTGACAAAGCCAGAACAATCAAAAAACAAATTAGGGAAAGAATTTTCGTTTTGTAAGAGAAAAAATAATAAAAAATTAGAAGCATCTTTGAAAACAGATAATATTGCGAATAGAAGATAAAAATTACTTAAAGGAATAATAGTTATTTAATTTAACGAACAAATAAAACTAGGTTTTCATAAAAAAAAGGTTAAAAATACAAACATCAGAGAACAATTTGAAGCAAAAGCAACAAATTGTAAAGTAACCTGAGTTAACGAATCGTGATAAAACAGTATCATATAATGCTAGCCAGGTGAATAATTTCAACTCACTCCAACTGTCACATTAAAAAGAAATTGTGGAAGTCGACTTCTGGGTATGTATCCAACTGTAAAGCCCAGTCACATTGTCTATCTGAGGAGCTAGATAAAACAAAAAGAAGGTATACCATTGTAATAGACAAAATTTACGTATTTAATCGATATATAATCTCTACTATAAGTATTGAGCACTGTTGGAATAAAGATTTTTCAGAATAATACGTACGACTTGTGGTATATATTTCACGTACAATATGTATATAAGAAATGGATGTGTAACCCGACATAATATTTATGAATACGTTATATTATTTTAAACTTCATTTGAAATGACCTCTCGTTGTTACACGAAAAATGAATCACTCGGGCTAGATAGAGTAAATAGAAATAAACAATTAAAGGAAAATTGGGCTACTGTAGGAATGAAACTTGTGATGAATAAGGTAACTCCTTCGACGTATTGTCGCTCTTAACCATCGATTTAAACAGCCCAACGGAATGCGAAGTTCCAAATAACCGCTTCAAACGCACTCCTCTCATCTTATTTATTCTGTCCATGTCTGCGTTGTTTTTGTTTCTAACGCAAACAATTATTGAGAAATGGATATATAATCCGTCAGAGTATCACCATCATCATCAGTCTTTCAACATCCGTCGTTGGACATAGACCTTCCCCAGGATTTGCTACACTTCTCTATCATGCGCGTCGTGGAGCCAGTACTTTCTGAACTTGTCTAGCTCGTCTCTCCATCTAATATTCTACCAGCCTCGTTTGCGCATGAGATCTCGGGGGATCCATGTCATGAGTCACGATGTCCAACGGTTGTCCACCATTCTTGCCAAATGGCCAGCCCAACGCCATTTGAGATTTTTAATGGATACTACGATGTCCCTGACTCTTGTCTTTTCTCAGATGTACTGTGCTGTCATGTGGCCTCTCCATGTGAGGTTGAGCATAATTCTTTCATGTGCACGTTGCATGGATCTCAGTTTGCAGATCTGTCTCTTGGTTAGTTTCCATGTTTCAGCTCCATAAGTGACAATTGGGAGGTTGCATTGGTTATACGCCCTTCTTTTTAAGAATAATCGGATCTTCTTATTTTTGACGGTTGAGCTTGCCTTGCCAAAGGCTTGCCATCCTAGTGTGATTCTTCGCTTGATTTCTTCTTCTTTTGAAGGTCTCATTGAGATTCATTGTCCTAGGTAGATGTAGTGATCTACTTTCTCCAGTTCTGTGTCCTCAATTTTGATCTTGGTGTTTTTATCTCCCATGCAGTTGTTGCACATGATCTTCGTCTTGCTGAAGTTCATGTGTAAGCCGACTTTCTTACTCTCTTCATTTAGTTCATAGATTAAGGTTAACCCAACAATATAAACAATGAACAACAATATTGGAAGTTTTGTTTTAAGATAGTTGAAATTTTGATTCCTGTGTTTAGGCCATTTTCTGAACTTCTTTACACGCAAATGGAATGATAAGTTGAGGAAAATTTGTTTTTGAGAGTATTTTAAATCGTGGGTAGTTTTTTTTTAGACGGCAGTGTGTTTCACCTATGTTAAAGGCATATAAAAGAAAGTATGTATGGAAAAGGTGTTTAGGTGAGTCGCAGTAATATTAATAGAAGATAAAACACAAAATGTCACGAGCTAGATTTCAGTAAGTGGAGAATTTCTATCAGTGTTGTGATATGATAAGAGGTGTTGTATTCAGGTAATGGACTGCTTGTCTGTATGTTATTTATACAGAAGAGAATCTGCTTAGACATAGCGTTGCTCTTACCACTGAGCTAAACAGCTGCTGGTAATGTAAAGGCCCAAATCCCTATTTCAACTCCGATTTCTCATCTTTTAAAATTATTCACAGTCTATATCTGCTGTATTTGTTTCTTGATGGATAGATATATACAGTTTCAATGTAATATAATGCAATTTATAATCATTCTGTTGAATTGTACATCCACTTCTTAATAACACACAGACACACACACACACATAATTTGAACCATAGAAAATGAGACCGACACAGGAGTGAAAGCGTATGGAAACTAGGTTTATTAAACTGTAAATGCTTTCATTGATACTCTAGACATGTTTCGGGAGATATTCCCATCTTCAGCAGTGTGTGCTGTGTACCATTTAAAGGTTATAAATTTGCTGTAGAACTCAAGTCCACCATCAGGAGCTCTGCTTTGTGAGCAAAAAACGGTATCCCATCTGCTAGGGTCATCCACTTGTGTGGGACTTGGTTCAGTCAGTGATGAAGCCTGTTGTGCTAGCAGCAGTAGTAGGTCTTGGGGAGGACAGAGAGTGTCAGGGTAGGAGGGAAGTGGTTTGGTGTTAGATTGAGTGGGTAGGTTAGAGATAATATAGACGGAGGGGTGATGAGGTTACTTCTTATGCATTAACCTTACAGGTAATTGAAAATATGTTGGCTCTAATATGTACAAGTGGGGTACCCTACCAAGGTTTTAGTTGTTATGGGTCTGAGTGACTGTGAAGTTCCCAATATCAGATAAATCTAAGGGTATATATATATATATATATATATATATATATATATATATATATATATATATATATATACATTAAATACATAAATTTTGTCTATGACAATGGTATACTCCCGTTTCGCTCGACACACTACTTCGCCTACATATATCCTCATTTATCATTAGTATTAATACTAATTTTTCAAAACAATTTCTGTTATGATTCATAGCTTAAACTTAAGAAAGTATTTGTTGCAATGTGAAGGCTTATGAGGGGAGTTAAATTGAATATGCCTCAATATGACACAATCGAATATCATGCCTGCCGCAGCTTTGATTTGGAAATATCAAAAGACTTATCGAAAAGATTTCCTTTGCCGATTTGAATATCCAATCTGCCTGGATGCCACAAGTGTGAAGAATAATTTCACAGGTTTTTCTTTAAAGCAGGTTTTCTTAGTCGATAAATGTAACATTGACTGCTATATATACCGAGATAGAAAAAAAAGGCCGGTAGGCACTAACCGTATCCGAAGTAGAGCAACTGACAAGTCATGCCTTATGTTTATGACCTAGGCTTCTAGCCATGATAATTCAGCCTTTATAAAAGTCACTCAAATCATTCTTTCGGTCCATGACTGTCTGTATCCAACACGTCAGATTGAAAGTCTGCTTATATACCTATAACTAGCCCTGCTTTAGCTGTCAAACAAAATAATCACTTGCTTTGGGCATCAAAAGGGAAGGTGGCACCCCAGATTTCATGAAGTTTCCCTGCATTAAGATATTAGCTTTCTTTAAAAATAGTTTAGAATGAAAGTTTGAATTTTTCTTTGATATATAGAGTTGATTTAAACATCCAAATGATTCAGTCGTCTGCACAAATACAGATGAAGATAACTGGTCATTATGCAAGCACAAGTCTTGTTAGTAACTATTTGATTGAGTGAAACGATGTATTTTTGGTGGGAAAATGTATTTTTCTAACGAATTTCAATTTCTTTTGGAAATCTTGTCAGTTAAGTAGTGGTAGGGGGTCCGAGATAGGGGCGTCCTTTTAGGGGGTGTACTTAAGGCATCAAGCAGCTTTCTCTGTCTATAAGCCTGACATTCATAGCTGTTATTCTTGCCTCGTATCAAATGCTACGAACACATGGAAGAATTTTGTGGCTTTACAGGAATAGTTGTAGAGGGGTAAGACTGCGGGTATTGAACAAGTATCAAAAGGATGGGTATCAGCTACAACCTTTCCAGAGAGTGGGGCAAATAATATATTTCTGGGTTGGGGGGACAAAACGATATTTTGGGAATGTATCTCCAACATCCCTGTTACCCCAAATGATACTCAAATTTCTTATGATGTTGAAAACCTCTACCTTTCAGTACAACTAGATCGAGCCATTGTTACAATGATAAAATGGTCCTGGAATCAGAACATAATTAGCACTCGGAAGATATTCACCAGATGACGAAGTTGTGTCGAAGTGAACGTTACTTTCTGTGGAATAATGTTATTTGTGTTTTAGAAGTTTATCAAAAATGGTAGCTGTGTCAGAATGCTACCAGCAAATAAGAGAAGAAGCGACCTCGCAAGCACTAATATTCGACATTGCTCCGACAACCTTTAAAAGATAAGTCGACGACAGTCATACTCGTATCCAAATCATCAAAACCCAGACTTAAAAAAAAAAAAAATTTCAAGACCCCTGTATCGAACACTCAATCGAGAGAGAGAGAGAGAGAGAGAGAGAGACTAAAAACAAACACTTAAATTTCCTTGGTTAATTATTACCAATACCAAATTGAGACACTATGACTTCAATACCTGTATTAGATGCTATTACCAACGCACAAGTGAAAAGTCTAATATCAACCCAAGCTTGATAAAACGTATCCTCAAAGGTTTCTTATAAAGAGCACAAAAAAGTATTCCCAACAGAACCTATACGGAGAAATCCAATTCCTTATCGATGTTTTTCATAGGTATGGATACAAGAGACATTTCTCAGGAAATCACAAAATAATGCCCCACGGAGACAAAACCACAATTACAAGAAAACCCTGATAGAAAAGACATCACATTTGTGAATCTCTTATGGATACCGACCATTGACCCAAAACCCTGCAAAGAATTAAGAAAAAGAATAATTGAAATAAAACCTGTGTTCACTCCAACTCCGAATCTAAAAACTATCCTATGCAACACCGTATCAAAAGTAATACTACACAATCAACCGGGAGTTCAACAATCGTCTTGTCCTTTTAAAGCTGTTTACATCGGTGAGACTCAACAAAGAAATATGAACAAGAAGTATTGAACATCAGCTGATTAGTCCGAAGGGAAATTGGTCAAGCCCAGAAGCAGCGAACACGGTGAGATGTGTCACGGTCAATTTGAATCGCTGCACCCTAAAATTCTGAACATTGAAATAAATTATTCAACAATGAAGATAAGCGAGGCACTTGGAATACAATTAGCAAAAAATAGAAATAAAGCACTCATGAATCGAAATGATGGGAAATTGGTAATCACGCAATTCCGAATCCCACTCATGAAAAGAATGACTAAACAATTGTTACACGAGAATGTAAAAACAAAAACAAAAAAAAAAACATCGACTAAACAAGCCTGGCTGCTTCAGGGTCAAACTCCACATGCAAACTTTTTACTGACACAAAGCCGAATAATATCTATCTATCTATCTATCTATCTATCTATCTATCTATCTATATATATATATATATATATATATATATATATATATATATATATATATATATATATATATATATATATATATATATATAACAAAAGAGCTGTCTTTGGATGATACAATATATATATATTGTGTCTGTGGATGACACAATAATACATATATGTATTTTGTAATCCACAGACAGCTGTTTCGTTGTATTACAACTCTTCAATGTGGCTATAGACTATCCATTATCTAATCCAGTACCTCGAGGATTGAAACCTTCGCTTCAGACCAGGAAACCGATATCGTACATCTGCGCTAGGGCACTGGACGGTCAGTAAGGCTGAATTTAAGCAATATATCTATTTAGTTTAAATTCCCAGTCCACCAGAGTGCTCTATTCCTATGGAAGATACTTATTGAGGGGGGTGCCAAGTTTCAAGTTTTTTCTTTGGACGGTTATGGCTGAGTGGAGAAAAGAGAAAAAATTAATAGATAAAAAAGAGAAAAAGTAAGATGTGAGTTGACAAGATATGACGTCACGGAATCGCCCTCCCCCCTCAGTCTTTTTCTTTTATATCTGACTAATAGTGATGGTAAAGTCAACTCTCTAAGAGTTTGACAAAAACGATTCATAATAAGAAATTTTGTAACGTTCAGGAATGATGTGAATTCGAGTGGCCATAAAGTCAGGGCTCAGTTTAACGTGATAATTATGAATTAAATTGAACCCCCTTTTAAAAATATGACGTAATGGACAGGAACTACACAATTTAGTTTTATTCTCTGTCAGAGTACAGTGAAGATGCAAGGATAAAAGGTTCTTTTTCCCATGTGCCATACATAAACACATCTAAAAACTGAAAGAAAAGAAAATATTCAAAAATAAAGGAGGGAAGCAAGTCGTGCAATATGTGCAAATACTGAATTCTTCATCATCATCATCATCATCATCATCATCATCATCAGTCTTTTAACGTCCGTCGTTGGACATAGACCTTCCCCAGGATTCGCCACACTTCTCTATCATGGGCGTCGCAGAGCCAGTACTTTCTGAATTTGTCTAGCTCGTCTCTCCATCAAATATTCTGCCGGCCTCGGTTGCGCATGTGATCTCTTGAAAACTAAAGAAACCTGTGATGACTGTTTTGGTTGACAGTTTCGAACAAGCAATATCAACCTTTTCTTCATCGTCTCTACTCTCTTTTCCCAATAGTTTTCAGATGTTTCCACACATCTCAATAAAAAGCTTCCGACCGGTCAGTCGGTAGGGCGGGCCCACTTACGTTAAACAACAAAAAGAGGAAGAAAGGAAGAAGCGTGATGTCCTCAAAAGGTGTCACACCATGGAAAGAACATGTGCTCTATCAAGTTTTCTTCTTACTAATTAGTAGAATGTACGATGTATTCAATAAAAATTATTTGAAAACGTCCCCATCTTCGTCTTGCTGAAGTTCATGTGTAGGCCGACTTCCTTGCTCCCTTCACTTAGTTCATCTATCAAATACTGAATCACCCCCCTTTACATCTAGCATTTCCATTCGCTGTCCTCTTTTCATGCAAAATAATAAAATTTCTCTCAATCAAAAACAAATTCAAGGATCAAACCAAAAATGTATCTCGGCCAATGATCCACTTTTCTACAAAATTTCAAAAAAATTCACCAAGATGTTTTGAGATATTGTACGAACATATAGCTACGATGCAGGGTGTAGATATTCTGAGAACATTGGTGGATCCAACCCCAAATTTAACCATCTATTTCTCAAATCATGTACCATCTTTCCACAAAATTTGATTGAGAACTTTTGGAGACAGTATTGGACTTTTGTGGATAGTCATGAGTATATATATATATATATATATATATATATATATATTTGTAAAATTAACGCTCCCTTATTTAGGGTTGAGCACTCTTTAAGTGCAATGGGAGAGTAAAGGAATTAAAATAGACGGCGAGTATCTGAGCAACCTCAGATTCGCAGACGACATAGCCCTTTTTGCAGAGAACCTACACGACCTCCAACTAATGATAGATGAACTAAATGAGGAGAGCAAGAAAGTCGGCCTGCACATGAACTTCAGCAAGACGAAGATCATGTGCAACAACCACATTGGAGATAAGAACACTAAGATCGAAATCGAGGACACAGAACTCGAGAAAGTAGACCACTACATCTACCTAGGGCAACGAATCTCCATGAGACCCTCAAAAGAAGAAGAAATCAAGCGAAGAATCACACTAGGATGGCAAGCCTTTGGCAGAGCTAGCTCAACCTTCAAAAATAATAAGATCCCATTAATCCTAAAGAGAAGGGTGTATAACCAATGCATCCTCCCAATAGTCACTTATGGAGCTGAAACATGGAACTTAACCAAGAAACAGACCCGTAAGCTGAGAACCATGCAACGTGCACATGAAAGAATAATGCTGGGCCTCACATGGAGAGACCACAAAACAGCACAACACATCCGGGAAAAGACAAGAGTTAGAGACATCATAGAAGCCATAAAAAATCTCAAATGGCGGTGGGCTGGCCATGTTGCAAGAATGGCTGACAATCGATGGACATCACGACTCACAACATGGATTCCCCGAGACCATATGCGCAACCGAGGCCGGCAAAATATTAGATGGAGAGATGAACTAGACAGGTTCAGGAAGTACTGGCTCCGTGACGCCCATGATAGAGAAGTGTGGCAAATCCTGGGGAAGGTCTATGTCCAACGACGGACGCTAAAAGACTGATGATGATGATGATGACTCTTTAAGTAAGGCAACTCGTTCATTATAAGCGATAAGAAATGCTCTTCCAACCCTGGAGTAGAGCACTCTGGTGGATGGGGAATTGCGCGTAAGTAAATTCAATCTTACTAACCGTCCAGTTCTGCGTAGTGCACGGGTAAGATGCCAGCCTCTGGGTCTGAAGTGACCGTTTTGATCCTACCTCGTGGTGCTGGATATGATATTGGATAGTCTATAGCCACACTGAAGAGTTGTAATACAACGAAACAGCTGTCTATGGATGACTTAATTATCATTATAATATATATATATATATATATATATATGAAAAATATCTCTAAATAGAAAGTGTATTTCTTGATCTGCTCCCAAATTTCGTAACTTCTTTTTTTTGCCCATTGTTGGGGGTGATCAATTGAAAAATAAGAAAAAGAATAGACCAATGAATGATTTTACTTCTCCAGCCTTTTTTGGGTGTAGTGATAACTAAAAAAATGTCTGAATCTTCAACATAAAGGATTGATTCTGGATGAACTTACATTGTATATTGATCACCCTCCCCTCAAAAGATCCCATGGGGAGGGTGATTTTCAAAAAACAAAAGTAGCATTTTTCTAGACATAATAAGGAGTAAATGTTCAGCCAGCCCTCTAGCTCCATTTGCGTGGCCTGTATGCATGATTCATTAATACATGTATTATCAGCCAGGAGGACCAACTTGAAAACTAAAGAAACCCGTGATGACTGTTTTGGTTGACAGTTTCGAACAAGCAATATCAACCTTTTCTTCATCGTCTCTATACCCTTTTCCCAATAGGTTTCAGATGTATCCACACATCTCAATAAAACGCTTCCGATCGGTCAGTCGGTAGGGCGGGCCCACTTACGTTAAACAACAAAAAGAGGAAGAAAGGAAGAAGCGTGATGTCCTCAAAAGGTGTCACACCATGGAAAGAACATGTGTTCTATCAAGTTTTCTATTTACTAATTAGTAGAATGTACGAGGTATTCAATAAAAATTATTTGAAAACGTCCCCATGAAAAAAACAACAAACAAATAAGACGCTAAAAATGTCCATTTGCGATTTTTATCGTAGTATTTCAAAAGTATGAGAATCGATTGACTCAAAGGAAGACTTCTTGCTCTTCTCCCTCCTCCTCCATCGATTACTACCATGGATGGTGGACGCATCGTTGAACTTATGGTTCTTGTTTTTTTTCGCTAATAAACACAAACAATACGAAATCAGTTTGCGTTGGAACCGTCTCCATCAAACGTGACAGTCTAGAAATGTTCATTCTTGAAACGATGCTTCGTTGGTAAACATTACTCCAGTGTCAATCTGAAGAATCAGGTCTTTTTCTGTGGCAAGTGTGTAAAAGAGTGTGTGTGTGTGGGGGGGGGTCTGGGCCATGAGTGTGAGAGAGGGGTTCAAGAGCGTGAGTATAAGGTAAGGAGGGGGTTTTGTTCGTTGAGGTTACTAGTGTCATGGCGTCAAGGTACTTTGTTTCATCTTATAGCACTTGTCACGCCACATCAAAAGTGTGAATGCCGCCTATTCTAACGCGTCACAAATTGAATTAGGGACTTGTCACGAAGAGTCGGTGTTTTTCTCAATCAAAAGGAGAATGACAGTCGCAAATGAACAAATAATCGATGGCGCATGCGTGTCATAAGAAAGGGTGATCAAATCAGACCGTTGTCTCCGTTTGTAGTAGAAGTCTGTTTTATTGGAGGCTCGCATGATCAAACTATGAAACTTCATGTTTACAGTGAGTACAAGGTCTGCCTGAGAAGTATTCAACCATTCAATATCAACGATTAAATGCCATACGCAGGACAATGGCATTTTAGTCCCTTCAAAGAACTCTTTTTCCAACACCACTCATTTATAATGGCTTTTATATCTATTGTCAATCCCAGACAATCAGGACCGACGCTACCATCAGACCAACTCAGAAGCTGCCCCGGGCCCATACCTTACGGGATCAAGGCCAATACCTTTCAAGAGATCAAGCAACTGAGAGGGCAAATTTTGTCTTCGCTAAGGTACCTGAAGCTGTAGTGTAAATTTCAAGCCTCGCCTAGAGCGTATGAAACCCTTGCATCGTCTCTCAATTCAGACGGACAACGAACTAACTTGATCTGTTTAAAAGTCTCCATAAGTCACCCATTCGTTACTGAACTGGTAGATCGTTGTTCAACTTTTAGAACCGAGCATCCTGTTAAGAATCAAGAACCACGTGCTGTCTTATTGGATTTATCAATCTCTCGCAGTTCTCGATTAAAGGTGGGGACAATTGAATCAACGACCTGAATCTAAACCCGGGCCGAACTGTTTACGTTCACTTTTCACTAATTGCCCTGCGAAAGACATGAATTAATCTCCTCTCCTCCCAGCTGTAGGTGAAATAACAAGGCAGATTGGGTTCTCTAGCCTTGGGAGGTAAGCAGTCTCAGAGACGGACAAACTGGGAAAGTCCAAACCCTCGTCCGCCGTCATGAGAGGCTGGCAATAGGTAGGTAAGGCAACGTGTTTCCCAAAGGTATGGTTAACGGGCTTGCAAGTAGGAAGTGGATTATGATAAATTTCTCTGGTGAAACATAATTGAAAATGCGGTTGGAAGATGTAACGCAGCCGCCGTTTCCATCGCCGAACGACATCTCGTGCCCAATTTAGGAAACAAGAACCGAAAGTTTAATGACACATCAACGATAAACTTTAAACACCATTAGCGGCAGATAACATGACCCAGAGTGGATGATGTTTTTCAGGTAAGGGGCATCTTATGAGGGAACGTCTTTCAATAAAGTTTCGAGTAAATCTGACCTAAAACAGCCGACAGAATCGATTTTAAAACATAAGGTTTAAACGCTATTATTGACAGATCACGTGATCCAAAGTTATAATTTTTTTTCAGGTTATAAAGAAACACCTTTCTATGAAGTTTCAAGTAAATCTGACACAAAACAGTTGGGAAAATCGATTAGATCAAGGTTTAATCGCCATTATTGACACATCACCCTGAGTTTAATAATTTTTGTAAGTAAGAAGCATCTCACCAATGGACACCTTTCTGCCAAGTTTCAAGCAAATCTGACTTGAAACAACCTAGAAATATTCCAGGACAAACCTACTGACTGACAGAGAGAGCCTCCCATAGAGAGAAAAATCAAGCACTCTGCAAAATTGACTATCTAGAATTAGGCTCAACGAGTAAGTGTCATGAAGAATGTGTGACGTGCTCTGCAATATTTATGTCACTAGGACGTCGACTCCAATGTACTTGTTGATAAATTTGAGATGGGGACGACTTTCAATTACTTTTGTTTATGGTTTTTTTTATCTGAAGATCAAGTTTATGTCAAAATATGGTAACCTAAATACATCAAAATAATTTTCTTTTGTTAAAATTATCAGGCTTCAAATAACTTCCAAGGTAAACAAACCTATTATTTTTTTAGTAGCTGAAGTACTGCAAATCATTATTAACATTTTTGTTCTTTATTCAGATGTGTCCACACATCTCAATAAGACGCTTTTCGGTCGTCCAGTCTTTCATTCAGCTCCACTTACGTTAAACAACAGAAATAGGAAGGAAGGAAGGAAGGAAGAGGTGTGATGTCATTAAAAGACACAGAGGGATGTGAGTTGTAGTCTCGACGGGTCTTATTTTTTATTCCGATCTGCGCTGTTCATTAACTCATGGCCCAAGCAAATCCAGTCCAGGAAGGGTTGCGATGAAGGGCAACAGAAATATTGAGCTGAGGGTAGATAGTTGGATAAAAGGTGAAAGAAATGGTTAATGATAACTCCCAAGGACTTTAAAAATTGACGTGTTCAGAAACACACCCAGAATCTTCAGCTGATCCAAACTCCCATTCAATCCGCAGAGACAGTCTGTTAGACTATCTTTTGCCGGGTGCATCTTGTGTAAGATAGGCAATCATAGGCCTGCGGGCCAGATTTTCCCGCGGCAACATCTCTATGACCTGCAATCAGTCTAGACCTTTATTTAATATCTCATGTAATCTTTCTCAGAAAGTCAATTCTATAATTCATGTTGCAAAATTATAATTGTTTTGGCTTCACAAATCAATAATATAATAATTGTATTGACCCTGAGAACGATGCTACTTGCACAATTGAGAATCATGCAAAATAGCACAGTATATAAGAGAAAAACAGAGTGTCAGAGATATCCAGAGAAAACATTAGAAAACTCAAATGGCAATGGGCTGATCATGTTGCAAAGATGCCACACAACCCCTGGACAATAATATTCACACTGTAAATCCCCTGGGATGATATGCGAAAGAACCCAGTAAAAAAATGAGATGACTTAACAAACTACCTCAGAAGATATTGGCCCCGTGACGCCCATAATAGAAAGGTCTGGTAAATCTTGGGGAAAGTTCATGTCCAACAACCGATGCTAGAAAGCTGGCGCTGGGGCTGTTTGTTAGATATAGAAATTAAGTACACTTTATTAAGATCCACATTTTTCAAGTGAATGTGTGGCCCTAATGAAGACAGAAATGTCTAATGTGGCCCGCTGGAGCATCTTGTTTCAAAAACTTCCAAAGTCTTTCAGAAAAGACATTAAAACAAAATAATCTAACACGAGATGCCAGGGTTTGGACCATTGGGCCATCTGCACCTCCTATAAAGCACGAAGTAAAAAAAAAAAGAAGACCATCATAAACCACGTTCAACGGAGAAGTCACGGACGCTGTTAGATTTCCTAAGCAAGATCTATGTCACTAGGACGCCGTCTCTAATCAACACGTAAATGAAATTGGTAGTACAAATATATTATCTGGATGGGAACACCTGACACTTACCTTTTTACAAAAATTCATTGTTAGAAGATGAAACGTCTGTATAAATTTAGCGGTCGAAAGACCACGAAATAGTTCTTTATCTCCAACTATTTTTTTATCTGATTGATCATTCTAGACTTGCAAAGTCTTTTGAGAGAAGCATTTAAAGAAAAGGGTTTAACACAAGACCATCATCATCATCATCATCAGTCTTTTAACGTCCGTTGTTGGACATAGACCTTCCCCAGGATTCGCCACACTTCTCTATCATGGGCGTCGCGGAGCCAGTACTTCCTGAACTTGTCTAGCTCGTCTCTCCATCTAATATTCTGCCGGCCTCGGTTGCACATGTGATCTCAGGGGATCCATGTCGTGAGTCGTGATGTCCAACGGTTGTCTGTCTTTTATGCAACATGGCCAGCCCACCGCCATTTGAGATTTTTAATGGATTCTATGATGTCCCTGACTCCTGTCCTTTCTCGAATGTACTGTGCTGTCTTGTGGTCACTCCATGTGAGGCCCAGCATAATTCTTTCATGTGCACGTTGCATGGTTCTCAATTTACGGATCCGTCTCTTGGTTAGGTTTCATGTTTCAGCTCCATATTGGAAGGATGCATTGGTTATACAGCCTTCTTTTTAGGATTAATGGGATCTTCTTATTTTTGAAGGTTTAGCTAGCTCTGCCAAAGGCTTGCCATCCTAGTGTGATTCTTCGCTTGATTTCTTCTTCTTTTGAGGGTCTCATGGAGATTCGTTGGTCTAGGTAGATGTAGTGGTCTACTTCCTCCAGTTCTGTGTCCTCGATTTTGATCTTAGTGTTTTTAACCCCGATGTGGTTGTTGCATACTCTCGCGTACAGACAATGGAATGAAAACAGCCAGGACCACTGCCAAGGGAGGGGTCCATTCTGGAAATCCCGCTCGGTGAATGTGACGTGAATCAATTTTCCTACAGAAAAAAAACAAAAAAACCTACGGATTTTCTGAATAATTTCTTTTCGCGCTAGATTCAGCGCATTTCTTGTTTCGACGGTGCTAAAAAGTTCTAAATTAGCACGGGGGATGGGGCTTAAACATCTAGGTAATTTGGGGGGCTTGTTCTAAAAAAAAACTAAACATCTCAAGTACCTATTTGGCGTTTTTCTGTCACGTTAGCGCTTTTTTTTAGCAACACTAAACTCGTATACACGCCGAACCCTCCCATACCCCGAACCTAAAAGATGACCCCTCCCACTAACTCTATCCTGGCTACAAGAATGAATACTGTCCCCACAGGTTTAGGAGAGTTGCTCCAATCGAGATCCTGAGAGCATCACCGAATACGACAAATGAAGAAGGCTGGAGAGTACATCTGCCGGAACGTTGGAAACATTCAAACAACTAAGACGAGGACAATAGTCCAAAAAAATCTAGTATAAATTCAAGTATCTGGCTTCTGCATCCTTGACCCTCACCCCCCCGAAGATACACGCCCCGTCCGGTTGGGATCAATCTATATCTCTTATTTTTCGGTGTATCTTCTAATCTATCTATATCACGATATTTATCCCCGTAAATATAAACAAAAAATAAGGCACAAGGCCGAACAAACTGTCAATGAATATATATATATATATATATATATATATATATATATATGTATACATATATATATATATATATATATATATATATATATATGTATATATATACATATATATATACATATATATATGTGTGTGTGTGTGTGTGTGTGTATCAAGAAATGGATGTATGATCCAACTATGATTATCATTATCATCATCATCAGTCTTTTATCGTCCGTCGATGGACATAGACCTTCCCAAAGATTCGCCCTATCTTTCTATCATGAGTGTCGCAGAGCCAATACTTTCTGAATTTGTCTTGTTCGTCTCTCCATCTTGCATTTTGCTGGGCCTAAGTTGAGCATCTGATCAATGGGGATCCATGTTGTGAGTCGTGATATCCATCAGTTGTGTGCTGTTCTTGCAACATAACCAGCCCATTGCCATTTGAGTTTTCTAATGGATTCTATGTCTCAGACTCCTATTTTGTCTCGTGGTCTCTTCATGTGAGGTTGAGCATGTCTTTCTATGTACAGGTTGCATGCTTCTCAGTTTGCAGGTCAGGCTCTTGGTTAGGTTCCATGTTACAACTCCAAAGGTGACTATCAGGAGGATGCATTGGTTATATACTCTTCTTTGTAGGACTAATAGGATCTTTTTGTTCTTGGAGGTTGGGTTTGCTCTTGATTCCTCCTTCTTTCGAGGGTTTCATGGTGATTCATTGTCCCAGGTAGATATAATGGTCCAGTTTTGCGTTTTCGATTTTGATCGTTGTATTTATTTCTGAAGCGATTGCAAAAAGGAGGTTGCTCAGATATTCGCCGTCTATTTTGACTCCTTTACTTACCGAGTCTAGGTTTCTGAAAATCATCTCGAGGTAGGCTGTGGAGAGTTTGGGTGAGCTGGTATCACCTTGTCTTACCCCTTTTTGTAGCTGGAAGGGCTCCGAGTCTTTATGTAGCCTGATAGAGGAGCTGCTGTGACTGAATATGTCGCAGTATATAACATAGAGAGTTTACTTCTTGTAGAGTGATGGCCTTCATGACTATAGGAATTTCCACCGAGTCGAAGTCGATAAATGCTACAACAAGTGATATTTTGTATTCTTTACTTTGTTTTAGGCGTAGGTTGAATTGAATAGCTAGTTTCCTAGTGATGATCTTACCAGCTTTTTTGCGTAGGTCGATGTTGATGTTATCTGGTTGTGGGTCATTTCCTTTCCTTTGTTTGATGGCTTGATCACCTCTTATGGTGTAGCTTCTGGGGAAATCCTTGAACTGATTGCTTACGTCTTGCGTATCCTATCCGTTGTTTTGTAGTCTTTGTCTGGAGGAGGAGAATTTTTTGTAGGATTCTTGGGCACGTTCAACAATCATGTCTATGTCTGTAGTACAGTCTATAAATTGTGTTATTTCATACAGAAACCTATTTGAAATGATCTCCAGTCATTACATGGTCAACATATTAATTGGCCATAACAACGTAAATAGAATAAACAATTAAAGAAAACGGGCCTGCTGCTGGAGTCGAACTGCGACACATTTTCTTAAATTGTTTATTCAATTCATGTTGTCTAGGCTAAGTGATACATTAACCGTCTAATTACGGGAAATCATTCCAGATAAGAGTTTCTATATGATATAACACAATTTATAATTATATACATATGCCTATAGATATATATATCTTAATGGTATAATTGTCTGTGTTGAGAAACAATGGATCAGATATGGACAGTGAATGAACATCAAAAGATTAGGGTATAAAGCAGTAATATGGTCCTTTGGCTTAATAGCTGGATATTTAGCTCAATGGTAAGATCAGCATCGTCTGAAGACGACTACCTATAAGACGCAGGTTCAATTCCTGCTGTAGCCGACTTCGTTAATAGCTCATACTATTTGTACTGTCTAGGCCAACTGACACATTCACCGTGTGATAACGGGAGATAAGTAAAAGTAAAGTTTCAAGTATGAATAACAGATTTATAATTATTTTGTCGGATCATGTATCCATTTCTTGATATTTTAGTAGTAATGCAGCGTCGCTACTATCTATCTATCTATCTATCAATATATATATATATATATATATATATATATATATATATATATATATATATATATATATATATATATATATATATATATATATATATATATAGTGCCACACTGAATAGTTGTAAAACAACGAAACAGCTGTCTGTGGATAACACAATAATTAACGCTCCCTTACTCAGGGTTGAGCACACTCTAAGTGATGTAACTCGTTCATTGTAAGCTTATACAATGCTCTTGCATCATGGTGGATGAGGAATACATACGATAAATAAATATATCGCTTAAATTCAACCTCACTGACCGTCTGGCCCCATGAAGTTGTGAGACGATACTAGCCTCCGAATCTGAAGCTAAGATTTCGATCCTGCCTCGTGGTACTGAATGGGATAATGGATAGTCTGTAGCCACACTGAAGAGTTGTAATACAACGAAACAGCTCTCTGTGGGTGACACAATAATTATATATATATATATATATATATATATATATATAATTGGATAGTTGAAGATAATTTCAAGAACAAAACATTTTGAGGGTTGCTGAAGAGTGCGTTAGGCATGAAATGTTGACAGTCACCGGGTACATATCCTTGAAGATCTCATTTCATACATTGACAGCTCTATTTACATTGATAAGTATTGAACTCTGTGATTGAATATTACCAACAACGGAAAAATCTTTTTTCTATCTCTTTTTGTGATAATTACAATTTGAAAAATACATTATGAACTATATATATATATATATATATATATATATATATATATATATATATATATATATATATATATATATATATCAATGATAGAGATGTCAGCGCCGAGAAACTATAGAACTGATAGACAATGAATGAATAAGACAAGATTCGGACATAGAGCTACTATTTGGACTTCTGACCTACCAGTTGGCCGTTTATTCCAATGTTAAGAGCTAAGTCGCACACACATTATCACGCAAGCTTTACAGTTTTAAACACTAAGCATTGAAAGAAAATCTTCGTTCACTTCAGTTAACTATTTCCCAGTATCTGCCAATACAATCTATATAACTTTCTTCGGTGTTTTTTTTCTTCCCTGTTTCGCATTACCTTTGTTATAATGGTACAATGTATAGATTGTCTCTTGTTGGGATCATCAGTTGTTTACCATGTAACCATCTAGAGGATTTTAATATATATATATACATACATAATCCTAAAAAGAAGAGTATACAATCAATGCATCCTCCCGATAGTCACTCATGGAGCTGAAACATGGAACCTAACCAAGAGACAGACCTGCAAACTGAGAAACATGCAACATGTATATGAGAAGATCATGCTCAACCTCAACTGGAGAGATCACAAGACAACACAGTGTATCAGGAAGAAAACAGGTGTCCGAGACATCATAGTATCTATTAGAAAACTTAAATGGCAATGGGCAGACCATATTGCAAGAATGACACACAACCGATGGACATCAAGACTAACAACATGGATCCCCAGAGATAACATGCGAAACCAAGGCCGCCAGAACACAAGTTGTAGAGATGAACTTGATAAATTCAGGAAATACTGGCTCTGCGATGCCAACGATAGAGAAATGTGGCGGATCCTGGGGAAGGTTTATGTCCAACGGACGTTAAAAGACTGATATATATATATATATATATATATATATATATATATATATATATATATATATATATATATATATATGTATGTATGTATATATATATACAGTATATGTGGTACAAATCAGGCTAGCGGTATAACATAATATAATAATATATCAATGATATAAAGCCACCTCTGAAATGCAATGGATTTATTTCATAGAGTGCTCGATACATAGAACATTTTACTCATGAAGTTAAGTTGTTTTAGAGTAGAGCTTGAAATCAATAATAGAATGTGGATTCGCAACACAAACTAGTTCATGTTTCGGCCCTCTTGGCATAGGCATGAGGCCCAAAGAGGACAGAAACATGAGCTAGTTTGTGTAGCGAATCCACATTCTGCTATATATATATATATATATATATATATATATATATATATATATAGTGCAGAAAGTAATGGTATTTATCGAAGATAAAAGATTGAAATGGAAGATGACAAATAACAGGTTTAGTCAAATCGTTTCCAAATGATTGAATAAACCTTTGCAAACATTTAACAAAGTCATTACAGTATAAGTCAATATCCGTAGACTCAGTGAACTTCCAAAACGTTTTTTTTTTTTCCCTGCAGCTGCCTCGTTTTGGAACCGTTTATCCTTCACAAACCGAAACTTGTAAATATGTCTGAAAAGAAAATATATGAAAATCTGAAGGAGAAAGGCCAGTGGATGAGACAGAAATTCAATTACTGAATTTGTTCAACTTTAGTCAATGTCACTTTCGACACGGAATTGAACTGTTGTAGTAAGGCTGATTCGTCTGCCTGTCTACCGTTAGTTCATGAAGAGCCGATTTATCAATCTTTTTTTGTTATTGAACGGAAGTGGATAAAAAATAAATGATTTGTTTATTTTCACTATCGCCTTGTTCCTACGGTCCAATGATTAAGTGCCTGCCTCTTATGTTTCCTCAAGTGTGTCGTCATCAAAGGATTGCTTCCTTCCTGCTAGTTTTGAATTAGTACTGTATCATGCTTACATGAACCCATCCTTGTCCGAATTCCTGGTTGATGTCTCGTACAGTCTTAGTTGCATTTTGTCCAAGTCTGCATTCATCAAGGAAAAAAAATCGTACAAAAAGACCTTTATGCTCATGCTTGTTGTCCATCTTCTGTTCTGTCGGCCTCAGTTTCGCATGTCATCTCTGGGGATTCATATTATGAATCTTGCTGCCATCGGTTGTCTGTCATTCTTGCAATATGGTCTGCCCATTGCCATTTGAGTTTTCTAATAGATTCTATGATGTCTCAGACACCTGTTTTCTTTTTTACATACTGTGTTGTCTTGTGATCTCTCCATGTAAGGTTCAGCATGATTCTCTTATGTTCACGCTGCATACTTCTTAGTTTGTAGGTCTGTCTCTTGGTTAGGTTCCATGTTTCAGCTCCATAAGTGACTAATTAGACGTAAACGACTACTGACTGAATAAGATGTAAATAACCAAGTTGTTTTAAATTTCAACGAATAGGTATTTAGAGTTTGGTTAAGAGTCATAGTGTATAAAGAACATTATAAACAATTAATCATCACACGAGATAAATAAAATCCGAAGGCATTCGTAAAATTCGTGAGGGAATCGTTTATGTAATGGAGAACTATCAAGTATGTAGCAAAAACGTCACTTGATTTCGCAGAACCCCTCGGAAGGTCCTGCAGAGCACAGTTCGAATAGCCCTGCTGTAGAGTGATGGCTAACAAATTAGTTTCAAAGATCACAGCTATAGAACAAATTTTATTCCCACTGGTAGCCTCACTATTGTATCCTTATATCAGACTTGTGATATTGTGCTCATGTAAGTACAAGTCAATATCGAAATCGGAGCGAAGTTTTGTGTCCGGGACTTTCATATTAAAGACGTGCTACACAATTTTTCTGCTTGCTATGGACAAATAGATGCGTTTTAAGTTAGAGACTCTCTAACCAGGCGAATGGAACCAGACAGCTGATTTTCTGAATCAGTGAAGCTTAAGGTAAAAAAGCCTAAATAATGTATATTTTATCACTGATATTGATACAACTTACATAGAAATACACCTGGGTCAGGCTTCTAGTTTCTTCTCACGAATGGCACAAAGATTCTGTGAACAGTTGCCTAAGTGTAGATTTTTTCCCTCGGGTTTCGATTCTCTGCAGAAATTATTTGTTCATACTGTACCTACCAGACCACCAGATTCAAATCATCGCCCCGGACTTGTGAATTCCAGATTACAGGGTTTCAACCTGGATCTTATGAGTGAAATGTCACTTGCAAGTCTATTCATCAATCTATCCCTCAGTCTATCCTTCTGTCTCGACCTTGGTGTCATATTGATACAACTTACATAGAAATACACCTGGGTCAGGCTTCTAGTTTCTTCTCACGAATGGCACAAAGATTCTGTAAACTGTTGCATAAGTGTCGATTTTTTCCCTAGGGTTTCGATTCTTTGCAGATATTATTCGTTCATACAGTACCTACCGGACCACCAGATTCAAATCATCGACCCGGACAAGTGAATACCGGATTAGTGGGTTTCAACCTGAATCTTAGGAGTGAAATGTCACTTGTAAGTCTATCCATCAATCTATCCTTCAGTCTACCCTTCTGTTTCGGCCTTGATGTCATTGTGGCTCCTGATAAATAACAAACACAAACTGACGATTGAGGTCAGGACAAAAAACAGGCAAAATATGAAAAAGAGTCAGAATATTTTATATATTATAAGACATAAATCCCCTTTTTACAAATGGCCATATTCCTTATTGCCCAGAAAGTCCCAAACTAGGGTTACCTTTCTGAGTTAATCACCGTGATCAAAGTTCATTCTATTTATGGGCTTGCCTGAGAGATAATTTAATAGTGATGTTTGTTTGGCTTTTTTCCATTTCGTTAATTGTTCCGTCGGAAAGGGTGAGGTGGACTTGTCCTCATTCGAAAGAAGTCTCAGAAGGTAAGTGATCACTGCAATGTTTATTTTTAGTTTTTAGGATTGAACGATTGTCAACAATTATAAATCTTACTAACATTTTTTTTTTCAATTAGATTTAGTTGTTTTTCATAACAACTACTCAGGCCAAGCCAGATTTAGACATTTGGGCCTGGGGGCATTTCAGGGCTTGGTGCGGGGGTTGGGATCAAACGCAGAACTCGAAATATATAGCAAATCACAAAATGTACGCATCAAAATCTTTTGGGGGTGAAAGTAATCTGAAGTCATCATCATCATCATATGAAAGTCCCAGACACATGTGTCGTTGGACATAGACCTTCACCAGGATTCGCCACACTTCTTTATCGTGGGCGTTGCGGAGACAGTACTTTCTGAACTTGTCTAGCTCGTCTCTCCATATAATATCCTGCCGGCCTCAGTTCTGCATGTGATCACTGGGGATCCATGTCGCGAGTCACGATGTCCATCGGTTGCCCGCCATTCATGCAATATGGCCAGTCCACTGCCATTAGAGATTTTTTATATGGATTCTTTGATGTCCCTGACTTCTGTCTTTTTTCTGAATATACTCTGCTGTCTTGTGGTCCCTCCGTATGGGGCCCAGCATAACTCTTTTATGTCAGTAACACGTCAGTAAAACTCAAAGCACATTTTTAATGTTACCTTACTTCAATTATTGTAGATCCGGATTTCTCGTAATTTTTATCATTTCGTTTAAAACAATTGAAGGCGTTTATGAAATGATATCCAAACAGTAATTGTTAATTCATTTCTTTCTTAAGAAAGTATTTCTTAGTATATCTCTAAATTTTTGAGATGAGGTATTATTATTATTTCTATTATTATTCGGACTATCTTCTTCTTGGTTGTTTTTCATACAACGTTTCAGCCGTTGCATTCTACGGCCTTCGTCAGATATCATTAGGTTCAATCCTAGTGTGAGACAATAATAATACTACTAATGCTAAGAGGGGAGTGCAGTCAATATACCCCCCGTTGGATAAATAAAGGGTTCAGTTCGTTACTTCCCCACACCTACCAGATGATACCTGATGAAGGCTGTAGAGTACAACGGCTGAAACATCGTATGAGAAACAACCAAGATGAGGATAGTCCGAATGATAATAGAATTAAACTATTTCTTCAAACATATTTTTGTATTGAGGGGTAAGGGAAGGGCAGTTTTCCCTTTCGCCCCCCTTATAAATCTGGCCATGTTGGAAATGTACCGCAGAGGCTTTTTGTTTTAGTTTTCTACATTAGGAATTGGTGTTCTACATTTTATCTGCAGGATATATGTATATATTTGGGGGCACTGTGGTCCACATCTTGGTTTATCCTTTGAAACCAATATTTTGGCTGTTATATCCTGCGGCTTTCTTCGGGTGGGTGTCGAGAGGTTGTCAGTGTTTCTTGATTTTCATACGAAAGAATGAAATATTAAGTGAAGTAGATTTACTTTGCGGAATGAGGAATTTTTTTTATTTGTAAACCGAATAGGTTGCTTAGCTGATATGACTTTGGACTTAAAACACTGAAGATAAGACCTGTCAACTCAAATGAATGCTCAGTACTTGTGCGCGTGTGTGTGTGTGTGTGTGTGTGTGAGAGAGAGAGAGAGAGAGAGAGAGAGAGAGAGAGAGAGAGAGAGAGAGAGTGATCAAGGGTGGATCTAGACCTTGGGTCCCTCATACTTGGAATTAAATGGCAAATCATAGAAGTTACGCCACAAAAGCCGTTTATTGCATGTAATTGGAACTGACAAGTCATACATACATAGAAAAGTTTAGTGAGTTACAGATCTAAAGTAAATACATGTAGGCGTATGAATAGATGCCAGCCAATCTCCAAGCAGATTTTTTGTACACCTATATACAATATTCTTGATACGAGATACGGATCACAAGAAGTAATTATTAATTCATTCAAAGAAATTATTTCTAAAAATCATTATGTTTTGGTATAGAGGGGACCGGTGCAATTGGAACTTTTTTCCTCGTACAAATCTGATCCTGTACCCAGACAGTCTGTCTACGGTAGTGAGTGAACGGTGCAGGTCGGAAATAAAGGATAAGCTCTCAGTGAGACTTGAACTCACATCCTTTTTTTAGCCCCAGGGAAGCCTCGTCCTCAAGATCAAATCCAATCTTGAACTCCTAAATCCATGGACCACTTGTAACCGCTTGTATCGGCAGTGGAACTCTTCAATGAATAGAATAAAAAACAACAGAACTCCCCTATTAATATAATGGGGAATAATATGTAATAATCCACCAAATGGTCAAAGGGGGGTAATTCTAATCGGGAGTTATTTCCCTTGATAATGACATTTTTTTTCGGTTATCCTTGCTCCGACCGGTTTTTAAAACGGTCGGTTATGAAATAGCTACTGTATAAAACGATAATGGCTACTATATAAAACAATGATGTCTGCTATATAAAACGATAATGGCTACTGTATAAAACAATAATGGCTACTATATAAAACGATAATGGCTACTATATAAAACAATGATGTCTGCTATATAAAACGATAATGACTACTGTATAAAACAATAATGGCTACTATATAAAACGATAATGGCTACTATATAAAACAATGATGTCTGCTATATAAAACGATAATGGCTACTGTATAAAACAATAATGGCTACTATATAAAACGATAATGGCTACTATATAGAACTATGACGTCTGCTATATAAAACGATAATGGCTACTGTATAAAACAATAATGTCTGCTATATAAAACGATAATGGCTACTGCATAAAACAATAATGGCTACTATGTAAAACAATAATAGCTACTATATAAAACAATAATGTCTACTATATAAAACCCTAAAAAAACGATTGAAATTAGTACAAGATTTTCTGCTGCTGAATCAAACTCATCTCCTACTTTTATACCGGCATGATCCCCAGGGATCACATTGGAAACTGAGGCCAGCAGAATACAAGATGGAGAGATGAACTGGACAAATTTAGAAAATACTGGCTCCGTGACGCCCACGATAGAGAATTGTGGCGAATCCTGGGGAAGGTCTATGTCTAACGACGGACGTTAAAAGACCGATGATGATGATGATGATGATGATGATGATGATGATGATGATTACGGCAACTTCTGTGTTATATGCATAGTAAATAAAAAAATCATTGAAAAAATATATTTTGTAAACATATATCTATTAGAAAGAAACAAGCCCTTGCATATCTATATGATAGATTTTTTGTTAATATGTAAGGCTCCAATTAGGTCCAGTCAGTAGGATTGATCTTATTAATGGGATCTTGAAAAAAAAAAATAAAAAAAAAAAGATCCCATTAATCCTAAAGAGAATGCATCCTCCCAATAGTCAATTATGGAGTTGAAACATGAAACCTAACCAAGAGACAGAGCCGTAAATTGAGAACCATGCAACGTGCACATGAAAGAATAATGCTGGGCCTCACATGGAGAGACCACAAGACAGCACAGTACATCCGGGAAAAGACAAGACTTAGGGACATCATAGAATCCATTAAAAATCTCAAATGGCGGTGGGCTGGCCATGTTGCAAGAATGGGAGACAATCGATGGACATCGCGACTCACAACATGGATTCCCCGAGACCATATGCGCAAGCGAGGCCGGCAAAATGTTAGATGGAGAGACGAGCTAGACAAGTTCAGGAAGTACTGGCTCCGTGACGCCCATGATAAGGAAGTGTGGCAAATCCCGGGGAAGTTGTATATTGGATTGAAATTTGGGAGTTTGTCGTGAGTTCATATCGCTGAAGGGGGTGCGAATTTACAAATCAGTTCACACACAATTGAAGTTCGACAATGAAAGAAAATCTCAGAAAAATTAAAAAAATAATAAGTGATGGTATTTCAAGCTTTCTGTTCCGTTAATTCTTCTATTGAAAAGAATGAGTTGGAGTAGTCCTCACCGAAATGACGTCTCAGAATATTTAAGAATCGCATCCAAAATTATCTCCCACACACAATTTTGTCTCTGGGTAATGAAAAATGACAGAGCTGAGAAACCAACGCCGGGAACGTTTAAAAATAGAAATGTGTGTATGCAAATTAGGCTTCGAAAATATATGAATATTCATATATGCTTTCACCTGACCAGATGATCGTGCAAGAGCCATCGTCCCAATATGGGGCGATGTTAATAACACCAAGTCGTCACGCTGACGCAAAACCAACGACAGCGCTCTATGAAGCTTAGCTACACAAAAAGGAATGAGACAAACTTCCTTATGGAAAATGTCAAACTAGGCCTAACAAAAATGCGTTGAGAAGAAACGAAATGAAAAATGTACCAAATTAAAATTTGCAGTGATTTAAAAACAGTCAATCAAAGATTAAATGTGGTCAGAATAAATTCTATTCATGACATCACTGGTGTTTTACACAGGTGATCATCTAAAATAGAGTAAATAAAACATATAATAACATCTGTTACTTATAAACACATTAAAACAAGGCCCCCCAAAAAGTAAAAGAAAAGTTTGTTTCTTTTCCAAAGACGGTCTTGTGGAATACTGGTCGTCAATTTTCAAGTCTGTAGGAAATAATGGTATGGCCTGAAGCGTCGGAACACGTAAACAAATAAACCTGTCAGGATAAGGCCCCCAAAGGGCCAAAAAGAGTTCTTTACCAAAAATTTTAAAAAACATTTTTAGAACAGTGCTAGAGCTGTACTGATGCCAATTTTCAATCTGTAGACAAAATGGTATGGTCACGCTGGAACAAACAAACATATATCCAATCAAACTGACATAAACAAACACACGCATATAAAAGAGGATAGATCCCTTAACAATCTTTGCTGGATACGATTGTGTATTTCCTGGAAGAGCACAGACTGAGGATCAGAAGATTCCCTGGGTTGTACGACCCCGATTAGAGTATTTCCCGGAAGAGCGTGGACCGAGGATCAGAAGACTTGAATTTCGAGCCCAAAAGAATCAAAAGTTATTCGAAAACAAAGTTTCAAAACTAGGAAGTAGTTTTAGAATTTCAATTCTGTTGTTTGCATAGAAGGATTGGGTGTAAAAATAGTACAAGTAGCTGTCAACACGTCAATATATTGGATAAAACTGTTATATCAATCACATCTATATGTCGTACTTACAAGAAGTTGCAACGATCACAAAGCTTGAAATGAGTTCTTGAAGTTGAAATCGACTGTTTTGAGTATATTGATCAGGACATATAAGTTGACCTGAAGGACACCGTTCTCACAAATCGAGACAGTGCAAAAACAGCGATTATTATTGATTTTGCTAGACTCTAGTTTAGAAATCGACACAGAAGAGGAAGTATCTGTCAAGTAAAAAAAGAAAAATATTGAATTTAAATCTAGCCCATTCATTTCTAATAAATTTCCTTTTATTTAAGGCTATTTCGAAGACAAAACTTGTTATATCCGTGGAGTAAACATAATTTTAAAACAAAAAATGCTAATGAGCCGTAGTACTTTTGTAGACGGCCTGGATATCAACTTGTACTCTTATTTCTTCGGCATTTTTCTTTGTCTTTAAAAAAAAAAAAATTCTATTATCTATTATTCATTCAATCATCATCATCACTATTTTTTATTTGAAAAATATTTTTATTTTCTATGTTTACATTTCTAAATCATTTTTCTGATTATTATTTTTCAAAATCATTATTAAAATTATTATCCATCATTTCAAAATTACATTATCATATTATCATTATTTCAAAACTATCACTATTATTATCATTATCATTATTATTATTATTTCAAAATTATCATTATCAGTATCATCATTATTATAATTATTATTTCAAAATTATCATTATTATTATCATTATCATTATTATCATTATTTCAAAATTATCATTATCATTATTTTAGAATTATCATTGTTACTATTATCATTATTAATTATATTATCATCATCAATAGTAGTAGTAGTAGTAGTTATTGTTGCTGCTTCTGCTGCAACCACTACTATTACTACGTTATAGTATTGATAATTCTAGTGGAACCAATTTGAAAACGTTAATGGTGTGTTCTGCAAAGAGAAACGAAATAAGATTCAAACGTATCAAAGTTCCAATAACGTTGTGCTTTTTTTAGAAAGATTTTCCTTTCAAGTTGAAAATTTTCGATATTTATATAGTATATCTTTTTGAGTCCAACTTCAAATGCGAAACAGGTTTGGAAACGCTAATGGCGCGAAAAGAAAAAAAAACAGAAAATTATCATTAGAACTTTGATGTATGACGTTCAAATTTTATTTCGTTTCTCATTGCAGAACGCATCATTAACGTTTTCAAACGTGTTTTACATCTGAATTTTGACTGAAGAAGATGTACAATATATCGAAATTTCTCTGCTTCTTCATTTTCACATCAGTTGCCAGGTGGTTGTAGATGAAGACCGAGTGACAAGTCACCTCAAGTGTCTTTCCTTCCTCTCACTATTATCACAGTCAGCATCCCAGATGTGGCTTGCAGTTTCACACCAGTTGCCTGGAGATTGTCGCTGAAGGCTGTGACAGTAAATCTCAACAAGTCTCCAGCCCCCCTCTCATCATCCTCCTATATCACAGCAGGGTTGTGTTTTGTTCTGTCTCGGTCACGCCTTTTCTTTATCTTGGCAGTTGAGCCATAGTTGTCAACTGGGGGGTCGTAAATCTCATATTTTCAGTACTCTCCTCAGTATTCGTGCTAATCTCAGTAGTGCTGTGATCAGCATCGTCTCGACCCTTCCTTCTCTTTTCCAGCTCCTCCAATCTCGTTTTCAGCTCTTTGTACGTTTCCTAGTGCGCATACTATTATCGGTACTACTTAGACTTTCATGTTCCACACCTTCTTATATTCTATCATCACGATGATGATGATGATGATGATGATGATGATGATGGCGTTTGTCTTGATTTCAGTCTACAAAAATCTCCAGCCAGGTCTCAACCAGAGACTTGAGACTGACAACCTTGTTAGTTATGACAGTCCAAGCTCGAAAAAGGTGGGGCAGGGCTTTTACATATACAGACAATACAACACATTCATAAAGATACTTTTACATATAGATTAAGTGATGTTTGCTGGGTGTAGTACATACATTCACAAAAAACTTTCTGGGGACGTGTGCAGTAGAAATAAGAGCTATTTTCTATGTTGTGGCAGCAGCAGCAAACGATTTGGAAATTATTGAACAGTTAGTGTGTTAAATTATTTTAAAAAATTAACAAATATAATAACTATATTAAACATGGATTTGTCGTTCCTTACTTTCCGGTGAGTCTTTTAAATCCTACGGCGCTTCAGATTTCCTTTCCTAGGCACACTCTTAGCAGAATAACGGGGAATTTATAAATCTAATTTGAAGATTGGTTCTTCAATTCCTCATTCTTTAATAAAAGCTCAAGTTTGTTGACGAAAGAGGTAGGCCACTGCATCTACCAAGGACAACGAATCTCCATGAAAAAAAAAAAAGAAACGAAATCAAGTGATGAATCACTCTAGGATGGCAAGCTCAGCCTTCAAGAACAAGAAAATCCCATTTCTCTAGAAAAGGAGGGTCTGCAACCAATGCATCCTCCTGATAGTCACCAATGGAGCTGAAACATGGAACCTAACCGAAAGATTGACCCTCAAACTGAGAACCATGCAACGCACATATGGAGAGATAAGTAAACAGCGCAATATATTAAAGAAAAATCCGTTTAAAAACTCAAATGGCAATGGGCTGGTTATGGTGCAAGAATGCGAGACAACCACTGGACATCACGACACATAACGAGAATCTCCAGAGATCATATGTAAAACTGACGAACTAGATAACTTCAGAAAGTATCGGCTCCGTGACGCCCATGATAGAGAGGTCTGGTGAATCCCTGAGAAAGTCTATGTCCAACGACGGACGCTAAAAGTATGATGAAAAATATATTCCGAAATTCCTTGTGATTTTAACTATACCGCCTTTTGTAACGTGCAGTAATTCGAGGATTGTCAAGTCGCAACGCTGACACGTCTATTGGGGTGTATATTCTCTGGTGTACGTAGTTCCCTTACGCTGGCTACAGCATCAGCCGTACCTGTTTAGGCTTTTCAAACCACAAGTTTCTCTGTTACAGTTTGTTCTTGGTCTCAGGCAGTGTTTGAACTCTAGTCGCTGAGTCCAATTTTCTGCACTGCTAACCACTGATCTACATAATACAGATCGGTCACTGACACTTGAATCCCCGAATCAGGGTGACCTTTCCGCGCCAGTCACCTTTAAAAAGGGTTCCTGTGCTCCATGGGCTTGCCTATGATATAATTAAATGGTGATGATCATTCCCCTTTTCCTGCCCAATTATTTCGTCGGAAGGGGTAAGGTGCAACTGTTCTCACTGAAAAGATGTCTCAGAGGACAATCATCATAATCACCAATCTTTTATCGTCAGTCGTCGGACATATACCTTCCCCAGGATTTGCCACACCTCTATCATGGGCGTCGTGGGACCAACACTTTCTGAACTTGTCTACTTCGTCTCGCCATCTTACATACATATATATATCGCGATTTCCACCGGTTGTCTGACATTCTTGCAACATGACCTGCCCATTGCCATTTGAGTTTTCCAAAGGGTTCTATGATGTCTTGGACTCCTATTTTTCCTCTTAATATATTGTGCTGTCTTGTGATCTCTCCACGTGAGGTTGATCACAATTCTCTAATGTGCCCCTTGCATCGTCCTCAGTTTGAGGGTCCGTCTTTTGTTCCTTGTTTCAGCTCCATAGGTAACTATTGGTAAGATTCATTGGTTGTATACCCCTCTTTTTTAGGATTAATGGGATTTTTTTCGTTCTTGAATTTCGAGTTGGCTCTGCAAAAGGCTTTCCATGCTAGAGTAATTCTTCGCTCAATTTCCTCTTGTTTAGAGGATTTCATAGAGATTCGTTGTCCGAGGTAGATGCAGCGGTCTACTTTCCCCAGCTTTGCGTTTTCAGTTTCTGTCGTTGGGAGTTTATTTCTGACTTATTTGTTGAAAATGAAATTTTTTTGCTGAATTTCATGCGAGCGCCAACTTTCTTGCTTTCTTCATTCGGTTCATCTAGCATTGATTGGAAGCCATGAGGTTTCTCTGCAAAAAGGAGGATGTCGTCTGCAAATCAGAGATCTGTGCAGGTTGCGTAGAATTTTTGATAATGCTTGCGTTCACTTGATGCACACAAACAGCCTACATGCGTCTCTGCTCTTACCAACAAAACTTACGACACTTTTGGCCGAGCAAGAGTTTGAAGAGCATATATCACCCATCTTTCTATCTTGGGATCGTAGGCATAAATATTTGTGAGCGTCTTTGTGTGTTCACTATGTTGATATTATAATGGTCAATTTATAACCAGAAGGTGATTGTTATGAAGTCATTTATGTGGGAATTATGTTTTGCTCGACACTAATGATCTAAGGTGGCTCGTTTTGCAATTGAGTAACTTCTGTTCGTATCTATCTAAGATCGTGTGGTAGAAAAGGTCTCTGGTGGTTGAGGGAGTTGCATGGGTCATCAGCCGGTTATTACTATCAGGAATAGGAGATTGAAAGGTGCTGCTTGAGAGACAGATCGCCAGGAACTAGACCCGCTTCATTGGACTCTGTTGCATTTATTGCGATATATTTTTGTGAAACACCCGTCCAAATCTGGAGTTGATTTTGTTTTTCTAGTGTAACAAGAACAGGGACAACAAGAACAATCCTCACCAAATTTAAGATAGTAAAAATTATAATACCCCTATCATACTTTGAAATCGCGACTAACTGTCCTGTCTCTTACGGACTAAGCTAAATGGATAAGTCTTATATATTTAGTGAAGCTTATGTCAGAAATGCACATGGGCTTATTTCATTTTGATAAATACATCAATAAAAAAATAACATTTCGTTACCGTCTTTTGAAATCACGAAGGCAGTGGCAGGCTAGTGTCTTGCCGACTGAGCCAAACTAACAAATTTAGCAAGACAACGAAATTTATCTTACAGATATCCACAAGCATAATTCATTCTAATAAATACGTTTATGCAATATACATATATTTTTTATAATTCAATTCATTGTATCATCATCATCATTAGCCTTTTAACGTTCGTCGTTGGATATAGACCTTCTCCAAGATTCGCCACAGTTCATTATCATGGGCGTCGCGAAGCCAGTATTTTCTAAATTTGTCCAGTTCATCTCTTCATTTTGTATTTTGTCGGTCTCGGTTTCGCATGTGATCTCTGAGGATCCATATTACGAGTCATGATGTCCATCGGTTGCGTGTCATTCTTACAACATGGCCTGTCTATTGCCATTTAAGTTTTCTAATGGATTCTATGATGTCTCGGGCTCCTGTTTTCTCCATGATATATTGTGCTGTCTCGTAATCTCTCCATGTGAATTTGAGCATGATTCTCTTATGCACGCGTTGCATACTTCTCAGTTTGTAGGTGTGTCTCTTGGTTAGGTTTCATGTTTCAGCTCCATAAGTGACTATCGGGAGAATGCATTGATTATACACTCCTTTTCAGTCGAAATAGAAGTTGGAGTGAAGTTTGACTTCGTGGGATTAAGCCATCTTACGTACTTTTTACAAATATTTACGTTTATTTTCATGCCAGATGCAAGGACTCACGGGGGTCCATAGATTCAACGCCCCCCACCCCCGTGCCAATTTTGCTGATGTATCATTATTTATCGTGTGAGACATCTCATCGGGAAGGACATCTCCGCCTCACCCGTTTCGACAGGATAATTAGTGTTACCGGAAAAGGGGAGATAATCATCACCATTAAATTATCTCACCGGCAAGCCCACAAAGAGAGGGAACTTTTTCTAAAGCCTGAAATGCTGTCACGTCGTTTGTGCAGCTATTTTAGTCTTGGTTGGAGGTTTTAGCAGCGCCAGAACTTGGGCTAATAAACCTGTGCGCATCATCATCATCAGTCTTTTAGCGTCCGTCGTTAGACATAGACCTTCCCCAGGATTTTCCACATTTCTCTATCATAGTCGTCACAGAGCCAGTACTTCCTGAACTTGTCTAGCTCGTCTCTCCATCTAATGTTCTGTCGGCCTCGGTTGTGCATGTGATCTCGGGAGATCCATGTCGTGAGTCATGATGTCCATCGGTTGTTCACCATTCTCTCAACATGGCCAGCCCACCGCCATTTGAGATTTTTAATGGATTCTGTGATGTCCCTGACTCTTGTCCTTTCTCGGATGTACTGTGCTGTCTTGTGGTCTCTCCATGTGAGGCCCAGCATAATTCTTTCATGTGCACGTTGCATAGTTTTCAGTTTGCGGATCTGTCTCATAGTCAGGTTAAAATGTACCTAAGTTCCACTTTCCTGCTGAAGACTTTCAAAAAGTAAATCTTCGAGACGTTTAAAAATCAGCCTGGCTGCATTGGGGTACTTCCCCAGCTAGGTAAGGCACGTAGTGTTCCCAGACGGTCACCCATCTAAGTACTGACCAGGCTCGATGCGGCTTAACTTCGGTGATCATACGAGAATTTTGGTCGTAACTACATCAGATTATAATTTTACTCGTATTTTCTTTCGTCTTGATTTTAGTTGCTTTCTATTGCAACTAGTAAGGCCGTCAGTCTACGACAGTGAGTGAAAAGCAGGAATCAAAAAATAAAGGGTAAGGTTCCAAGGAGGTTCAAACTCATACCCTTCTTGCCCCGTGGAAGCCCAGTTATCCGTAACAGAAACTCTTACCGATTGAATTATGCAAACCCTCAAGTCAGCAGATCATGATACACTTACTGATCCCAATAAAAACGGGGGTCAGAATACCTAAGCCAGCCCGGGTATCTATTCTGAAACGTTCGTCAAAACATTTCAAGCAAATTCCTGTAGTGTTCCATAAAGACTGACCAACTGAATAAAATAAACACCCAACCCCACCCCTTGTCAAAGAATACGTACTTAGGGTCCTCGCAGAGCAGGGAAGCATCCTCCTTTTTTAGGGGCAGTGACTTGGGCACCCAGCTTGCTACCCTGTCAGGTCAATACTCAAAGGGGCAGCCAAACTCTAAAGTCAGTTCACATCTGTTTTGTCATAGCGTCATGGATCTCTCTTTAAAGCTAGAGGAGACCAGAGCATCTGTCTCTAGAAAATGCAGACAGTCATACCAATCGGAAGTTCTGTGATCTAAGTTGTAGACAGTCGTAATGTCTCGATTCTCCTTCAAAAGGGTGGTAGAACTCTGTAGCCACCTCAGCATCTACTTCAGATTGTTCACACCTCGTACTCCAACCACAGGCAGGCCCTACTGTCGGGATAGTCCCACAAAGGGTCGACAGACCCCTACGGCAGGCGTGCATCTGCCAGAAGAATGACCCTCCTGTCAAATCTGTGACCTAGAGACAGATGCTCTGGTCTCCTACGTCTATCCGTGCCACCTCGGTAGACCATAGGATACTGACCCTTGGTTTAAAAGGTGGGATTGGCCCTTGGTAAGTAGATCTCGCCTTAAAAATCCATTGCTCAGACTGGAGGGAAAATCCACACATGAGCCCCGCTATCTATAGCCCTATTGATGTGGCGATCTCACACGATAATCATCGTCTGCGAAGCCAAGGCATTCATTTTTAGTGTGAAAACAATAACAAACATGGTGCCAAAAAGATCGGGGAGATAGGTTCGACCTTCCACCAATCGTTGGATTCTTGTAGCTCCGTCAATACGGATTAACAAGCCCCCATGAAGCAAAGCGACTTTGAGTTTGAGATATTATCTTTTATTTCCAGTCTTCTCCGTATACTCACTATCTTAGACTGACAGCATGATAAGTTGCGATGAAAAACAATAAGAATCGTGATGAGAGAAAATATGAGTGAAAAAATCTGATGGTTGAACGTCCTCCATCTGAGAAGACAAAAAAAAAATACTGCTGTCATCACGTATAGACATCTTTTGAAGGAGGACACTTTCCTCGGCAGAATATATCATATAATAGAATAAGAGGTATAATCATCTCTATTAAATTGTCACACAGGAAAACTAACAAGAAGAATAAACGTTTTTTTAAAAAAGGTTGCTGACTCAGAAAAGTCGGCTCAATTCGGATATCCTGTACACCAAAGAATATCTACTCCAACAAACGTCTCAGTATTACTACAGATAAAATCACAATCAATTTAGGGATATATTAACAAAAATACTCTCAAGTTGCAATTTAGGAAGGGGTATTGGAAAACAAGAAAGTCCGATTAATCTAAATAGAAGGGTGTACAACCAATGCCTCCTCCCAAAAGTCACTTATGGGGCTGAAACATGGAACCTAACCAAGAGACAGACCCGAAAAATTGAGAACTATGCAACATGCGCATGAAACAATTATGCTAAACCTCATATGGAGAGACTACAAGACAGCACAATATATCTGGAAGAAAACGGGAGTCTGGGACATCATAACCATAAAAATCTCAAGTGGCAATAGGCAGGCCATATTGCAAGAATAGCAGACAACTGATGGACATCGTGACTCGTGACATGGATCCTCAGAGATCACATGCGAAACTGAGGCCGACAGAGTATTAGATGGAGAGACGAGCCAGACAAATTCAGAAAGTACTGGCTTCGCGACGCCCACGATAGAGAAGTGTGGCAAATCCTGAGTAAAAGAGTATACAATTAATGCATCCTCTCGATAGTCACTTATGGAGCTGAAACATGAAACCTAACCAAGAGACAAACTCGCAAACTGAGAAGCATGCAACGCGCACGTGAGAGAATCATGCTCAACTTTACATGAGATCACAAGACAGCACAATATATCAGGGAGAAAACAGGAGCCCGAGACATCATAGAATCCATTAGAAAACTCAAATGGCAATGGGCTTGTCATGTCGTGAGAATGGCAGAAAACTGATGGACATCACGACTTAGAACATAGATCCCCACAGATCACACGAGAAACCGAGTCCGACAGAATACAAAATGGAGAGATGAACTGGACAAATTTAGAAAATACTGGCTTCGTGACGCCCACGATAGAGAAATGTGGTGAATCCTTGGGAAGGTCTATGTCCAACGACGGGCGTTGAAAGACTGATGATGATGATGATGATGATGATGATGATAATTATGATTGGAAAACCAATCTTTGAAATTTATGCCCGAACCATGCTACCGTAGACTGACTGTCCTGGCAGTTGCGGCGGAAAGCAACTGAAATCAAGACCAAAATATCAGTAAAACTATTAATGATTGACAACATGGATGTCTGTTGCCACTTTCCCATGAGTGGAAAGTTAAAGGATATACCCCCACACCCAGCAGACACCTATGGTTGGCTATCGTCGATCTAAACAATAAACCCTGAGTAATAGCTATAAAAGGCAGCAAAAATTAAGATGAAAAAAAATATTAATATAATTATAAATGATTGACAACACGGGCATCCGCTACGACTTCTCCCGGGGGTGAGGGTTAAGGGATATAAACCCCATCCCCAACCCCTACGGAGGCCCAATAGTTGATAACCCACTGTCTAAAGAACAAACCCCGAGTATTTGTATTATTATTCAGACTATCTTCATCTTGGTTGTTTTTCATACACTGGGATTGTCCACATGGACACATAGCGTAGTTGTTAGAGAATCAGACAAAATTACTGCAAAATTACTGGTTCTAGGTTCAATCCCAGTGTGAGACAATAATAATGCTACTAACGCTAAGAGGGGAGTGCGGTCAATATACCCCCGTCAGTTAAATAAAGGGTTCGGTTCGTTACTTCCCCACACCTACCAGACGATATCTGATGAAGGCCGTAGAGTACAACGGCCGAAACGTTGTATGAAAAACAACTAAGATGAGGATAGTCCGCATAATAATAGAAATGATACTATACCTCATCTAAAAAATTCAGAGATATACAAGCCCCGAGTAGTTGCCATAAAAAGCAACAAACATCAAGATGAAAGTAAATATTAGAAAAATGATAAATGGTTGACAATCCTCCATCGAGAAAATAAGAATGAATATTACAGTCATCACTTACCTTCTCAGTCATCTTTTGAATGGGGACATATCCACCCCACCGTTACAGACAGGATAATTAACGGGACAGGAGAAGGGAAACAGTCATCGCTATTATATCATCTCACTGGCAAGCCCATAAAGCAAAAGAACTTCTTGAATTGACTCAGAAAGGTCACCCTAATTTGGGGCTCTCTGTACACCAGAGGACAACATCAACAAACGTCTTGGTATTTTGAATTGACACTCCTCAAAATATCATCATCATCAGTCTTCTAACGCCCGTCGTTGGACATTGACCTTCCCCAGGATTCACCACAATTCCCTATCATCGGCATCTTGGAGCCAGTATTTCCTGAATCTGTCAAGTTCATCTCTCCATCTTGTGTTCTGTCGGCCTCGGTTTCTTATGTGATCTCTGGGGATTCATTGTGTGAGTCGTGATGTCCATCGGTCGTCTTTCATTCTTGCAACATGGCCTGCCCATTGCCATTTGAGCTTTTTTAAAGTGATTTGCATCATGAAATATATGCATAAATTATTCCGTCTGTTTCGTATTTTGCTCCTTGTTTATTCCGTCCTCAATTATGAGCCGGTGGTGCAGGTGAGCTAACGGTTCTCAGCACGAGAAAAAAAAGCTTACACAAGCCTGTTTGCTGCAGGATCAAACTCTTCTCCAACTTCTCGACTGAAGATATGTACAACAACTTTTGTATTGTATATATAATAAATGAAAAAATTCTGCGCTTCATCTATAGTTTCGAGAAGGGTCAGTAACATTCAAAAGTTATTTCTTTCTATTATTATTCGGACTATCCTCATCTTGGTTGTTTTTCATACAACGTTTCGGCTGTTGTACTCTACGGCCTTCATCAGGTATCATCTGGTAGGTGTGGGGGAATCAACGAACCGAACCATTTATTTAACCGACGGGGATATATTGACCGCACTCCCCTCTTAGCAGTAGTAGTATTTTCGAATTATTATTGTCTCACACTGGGATTGAACCCACAACCATTAGATTACTTGCAGTAATTATGTCCGATTCTCTAACACGTACGCTATGTGTCCATTTGATGAATGCTGTTGAGCATAACGGCCGAAACGTTGTATGAAAAACAACCAAGATGAGATGGTCCGAATAATGATAGAAATAATAATAATACCTCATCTCAAAAATTCAGAGAAACACTAATTCAAAAGTTTCTACGGACAATTGAACTCGTTGTTTGTAAAGTTAGCACGACATTCCAGCCCATCCATTCTACAGCCTTCTCTAGATGTACTATCTAAATATGAGGGACATAAACAGAATTTTCCATTGATGGTGCTAAACAATATCCATACCGTGACTCCCATTAGAATATTCTATTTACTACTATCACTAAAAAATTCTGTTTACCGCCATTACATTCAGATAATAAGCCGGAAGAAGGCTGTAGAATGGATCAGGTGAAACGGATTGCTAACAACACAAATAACAAATAGTGCAATCGTCCGAAAAGGTCTTTTAAACAAAGCCATGTCAATTCAGCTCAGTTTGGAACATAGTCTCCATGCATTCAGTTGGTCGTGAGTTCGAATCGCGGTAAGGGAACGTGAATTTTTTCATATCGGTTTACACCCATAATTTTGGTGAGGGTTGTTTTTGCTACGGTAGAATAATCAAGTCAACTCCAGTTATGGATGTTTCTCTTCATTTTGGATGCAATGATTATTCATTTTCTTGAGGCGCTTTAACAGGAATAACTTGAAAAATCAATTGGAAGCAAATATTTCAAAATGTCATTAACATTTTTATTACAGATACAAATGTTGCCAAAAATTGTCTCTATAACGTTGCTGATTTTGAACAGAGTCTTCCTTTGTTTCTTGTTTCTCCCATAAGCTAATGATTATAACGGGAGATTCAGACGTTTTGTATCCTTTCGAGGCCAAGGTTTCCATGATTTATTTCTCTTGAGTATCGTTAGCCACGGAGTTGAATTCTGCACTGGTCTGACTTATATTCTTAGCTGATATACCCAATTACACCACTTCTTTGATTTTTCTCACTTTCTAACAGCGTTCCCGGTCAATAATCTGGACTTCTTGCCAGGAAGGGTAACGTTCGGCTTTCTCTCTCTGGATGTGGTTTGCCATAGGAAATTGTTCCTAACAAGGAAAGGAATAAGTAACAAGGTTGGTTGCGCTAAGATAAAACTCTCTTGTTCCATTAAAATCTAAAAGGTAAACAAAAAAGAATTCATCTCTTCATACAAAATCATACCAAAACTACGTGTCTCGTTTCAATTCCTTTATTAATATTTCCTGTAAATGAGATTTAAAAACTTTAACAAAAGAAGTCGACCCTAGTTGGGCTTTAGAAGTGGGAGTGAATTCGTCATCAGTTTTTTTTTTTGCCAACGTTACTGTCTCACCGTTATTTATACATGACGCTACTGTTTTTTGGTCTGGTCATTGTCATCGTCGTCACTAACAAAAATAAAGTCAAAACTTAATTATAGAAGTTTGACTAAAAAAAAGAAAGGAAAAGCTTACTTAGCCGAATGGTTGATCTATCATTTGCCGGGAAAGCTTGGAAGAAAGAAAGAGAAGGCCACCGACATACTAAGGAATATTACGAATTCATTCATTCATTTATTCATCTATTCATAAATAACGTATCTTGTGACTAACTAAAAATCAAGGACGAATATATAGCCTTTTTTAAATTCTTATGTTTTATATCGTTTAATGGTTCTCTTATATTAAATGTATCAATGACTTTGTAGCATATTTTCTCACCGAGAAGAAAAATACGATATACATACATGCTATTCTATAAGCATAATATTTTCCATTGTAGAAAGTTTACCAATACGGAGAGCTCACAAACACGAGCTGACACAAACACGGGGGTCAGACACATCATAGAATCCATTAGGAAACTCAAATGGCAATGGGCAGGCCATGTTGCAAGAATGAAAGACAACCGATGGACATCACGACTCACAACATGGATCCCCTGATATCACAAGCGAAACTGAGGCCGACTGAATACAAGATAGAGAAATGAACTAAACAAATTCAGAAAATACTGGCTCCGCGACGCCCAAGATTGAGAAATGTGGCGGGTCCTGGGGAAGGTCCATGTCCAACGATGGGCGTTAAAAGTATTTGGATTGGTGTCTAGGATAGTATTAAGGTTTAGGTATCAATTAACAACATGAAAAAAAATTGAATATTTTTTCATATTTGTTACTTTGAAATGAATCAACATTTGAAACCAGTAGTATAATAAAAACGATTGAAGTTTTTCTTTGTCATTTCTGGCACTATTTCTCCGCACAAAGTCGTGTAAATTCGAAATAAGTAGCTTTAGATTTGAACCAAATTGTCTACGTAATTTACGCTCTTATCGTGTGTAGTGTCTCCCTAGCAAAATATCGACCTGGTGTTTTTGGGGAACCTATTCCAAACAATTGTCAATCTTAGATGTCAACATCCGTAGCATTTGCACATATTCACCTAATGGAACTGATTGACCTAGTTCACTGCACTGACCTTAGATCACAACCGATTCCGAATTGTGTTTCCAAGACCACTGCTCGTTTTTTTCTCCTCAATTGATTGAAGGAAGAATATTTGTTAATGGCAAAATGTCAACAAGGAATCAAATCAAAGAGAGGTTGCTACAACGTTTGTTTGAGATAAACACGTATGCGCCATTTTGATTTTATAGACTCAAGAAGAGAAACGCTCACCTTTCAAAAAAAAAAAAAAAGAAAAAAGAAATATATATTTGATTGAAAATCTTAGCTAATGTCATTGTAATTAATTTTATTTGGAGTCTCTTCAATCAATATTGTTTAGAGTTACTTTATTTGGGAGTGTTTTTGTGTAGATCTTTTAGGGTAGAAAAATGCTTACGTTCTTTTCACGTCTATCAATAAAGTTGGGAGAGCTGAACGAATTAATTCGTATTGGTCTGTCTGACCGCCTGCCTGCCACTTTTTTTGTCCATCATCATTATCGTCGGTCTTTTAACGTCCTTCGTTGGACACAGACCTTCCCCAGGATTTGCCACACTTCTCTATCAAGGGGGTCACAGAGCCAGTACTTTCTGAATTTGTTTAGCTCGTCTCTCCATCTAATATTCTGCCGGCCTCGTTTGTGCATGTAATCTCGGGGGATTCATGTTGTGAGTCGTGATGTCCATCGGTTGTCCGCCATTCTTGCAACATGGCCAGCCCAACGCCATTTGAGATTTTTAATGGATTCTATGATGTCCAAAACTTTTGTCTTTTCTCAGATGTACTGTGCTGTCTTGTGGTCTCTCCATGTGATGCCTAGCATAATTCTTTTATGTGCACGTTGCATGGTTCTCAATTTGCAGATCTGTCTCTTGGTTAGGTTCCATGTTTCAGCTCCATAAGTGACTATTGGGAGGATGCATTGGTTATACAGCCTTCCTTTTAGGATTAATGGGATCTTCTTATTTTTGAAGGTTGAGCTTGCTCTGCCAAAGGCTTGCCATCATAGCGTGATCTCCAAAATGAATTCCAATTAAATGTTGAGGATGATGTTATGAAAACGATAATAGAGCTTTATTCAGCTTTAAACTTACTAAGGTCCAACTGGACCAGACATTAGATAGCTATTTCATAGCAGAGCTTTTAGAGAAGAGTTCTCTAATGGGGAAATAACCTCAGTATGGTTATTCGATGAAGGCGGATAACTTTTGCCGCTTATGACGACGGATGGATGGACCATGAGCTATGAAATAATTATTACACTTTGTGGCGATTAATTATAAAGTTTAATCGACTTGGGCCATTGGACTAAACTTAGGGTACGGCCGATTCGGAATTGTGTTTCCAGCACGAGTATTTTTCTTTTCTTCAATGGATTGATTGATTGAATGAAGAATATTTGTTGATGGCGAAATTTCGAGAAGAAATTAAATGGAAAGAAAAAGTTACAATATTTGTTTGAGGGAGATACACACAAGTCAAGTTCGATTCGTAGATTTAGGAAGAGAAACGCTCACTTTTTTGCAACTGTCAATCAAGACTGTCACTAAAACTGCCAACATAGATTTCTTCAGTTTTAAGTTGGTCTGGCTGAATGGCTATGTATCACACGTACACCCATGGAGTTAATGGTCTGAAAATGAAAACATTTCGTACTTATTATGTCTAGAAAAAAACCCATCTATTTTTAGGTTTTTTCTTTTTTGGAAAATCCCAACCTCAGATATTTTTTTAGAGAGGGGTTCGATTTACAGAGTCGGTTTTTTACCCCCCTCCCCAATTGGTTTATAGTGTGGGGTCAATTCGAAGTGTATGTTCATGCTAAATTGATCCCTGAGTTTACGCCCGCTTATTTTTGTTTTTGTTTTTTTTGTTTTTTCTTCAATTCAAACTTTTCAGTGATCATTACCCAACCTTTTAATTCTTTTAACATTTTTCAATTTTTTAATTGATCACCCCTAACAAAACGAGCTGCCAAAACATATTGGTCACGTGACTGTTTCTATCGAGTGACCAAGCAAACAAGTTTTTTTTTTCTCGTTTTTCATTTACAAAAATAGATTTGATTGAAAATCCAGCCCAGTTTTATTCTAATCAATTTATTTGAGGTCCTTATCAATCGAATTGGAGAGTCTCCATTTTTGCATCTTTTTTTTTTGCCTTTACCAAAAAAGTTAAAATAGTTATATGTATTCACACATATCTATCACTCTCTTTCTCTGTCTGTCTCTCTCTCTGTTTATCAGTCAGTCTGTTTGTCCACTCAGTATCTCCAAAAGCACTCAATTAATTTCAATGACATTTTGTAGAAGTGTGGGAATGTGGGCTACGTAAGCAGTGATCAATTCCCTTTCTCCTGCATCTAGGCAATATATACAGATCACACAATATCTCCAAAAGTTCTAAAGTTTCAATAAGGTTTCCTGGAAGCGTAAGCCATAGGGTAAGGTGAAATGGGTAAAATTTTGGGAGAGGTGTGTGCAAAGAATTCTTTATAGCTACATCTCTGGCATCCTAGCTTTATGCCCATTCAATATCTCCAAAAGTTCTCAATGAATTTGAATGTAATTTCCTAGAAGGGTGGACCATGGGGTAAAGAAGAGCTGGGCAAATTTGGGAGATCTACGTATTTTGTTTTTGATTTGTAGACATTTTTTCACACACACACACACACACACACACACACACACACACACACACACACACACACACGCACACATACATATGTATATTCACTCATTTGTTGGGTGTGGATTTTAAGGCAAGAAATAATTGATTAGATTTTGGGGTGGATCCTGGTATTTGCTTTGATTGAAAGATATTTTCCTTTTTTTTTTAAACTTCTCAATAAATTCCAGTGAGATTTTTGGGAAGGGTAAGTTAGGTGCTATAAAATAAATAATATTTTTTTAAAATCTGACGGTTGATCCACGAATTTTTACAGTTACTCCCCCTGCATAGTAAGTACTTGTGAACTGGTTTTCATTCAGTGACAGTAGCGTTGACAGGGGTACGCCCTCCCTGAGTGCTTTCTAGTTTAAAATGTTAATTTGACGTCAGCACGCAACCGCTGTGTTGAATTTAAAGATTTGTGTAGAGAAACACTCTCTCTCTCTCCTTTTTAATCAAGTAAATCTATTTGATTTAAAATCCAACCCAGGGACATTGTAATCAGTTTTATTCAGAGCCTTTTCAATCTTCAATCAATTAGAAACCATCAATCAAAACTGTCAACATAGGGTTTTTTTTCCAGTTTTTAAGTTGGTCTGGCTGACCGGCTATATATGTATCACGCGTATAGGCTGCACTAACGAAGATGACGGTGCTGGGAATTTAACTCTTTATGTCAAGAAAAAAAAAACGTTTTTCTCTAAAATAAAATCCATTCTAAAATATTCTTTCATGTGTGATTCAGTTTGTAATGTAAGTTTATGCTAAATTGATCCCTTAGTCAGTGTCTTCTTATTTTTTGAAAATTCAGCTTTTTTTTAGTGATCACTGCATTACAAAGAGCGAGATAGGAAACCACCTTTTCCAGTTTTTCTATTGAGTCACCCCTAACACGCAGCCTAATTTTATCATGTGACTGACCAGACCTTTTTTTATTTAGTTTAAAAAAAATATTTTTGTGTTATCTGTCGCAAATAGGACCGTTTTCTCTGTTCTTTATTGCGTGTCTACACACGAAGAAATATACCAGCTCTATAACTCGACTTACTGAAATGAATTAGAAATATTTCAATCGTAGATGAACGAGACTTCTATGTAAGCACGATACACGTACTCATTCACCTATTTTCCGTTTGGACTTTCGCCAAAAAGATTGAGAGCTCACAAATTCTATTGATGAAACTACCAGATTTACAACACTGTTACAGAAGCACGATATGCATAATATTCGTACTGGGAGACGTGCAAGGCTCAAAATACATTCTTTCTATTATTATTCGGACTATCCTCATCTTGGTTGTTTTCCATACAGCGTTTCGGCCGTTGTACTCGACGGCCTTCATTAGGTATCAACTGGTAGGTGTGGGGAAGTAACGAACCAAACCCTTTATTTAACCGATGGGGGTATATAGACTGCACTCCCCTCTTAGCTTTAGTAGTATTATTATTGTCTCACACTGGGATTGAACCTAGAACCATCAGATTACTTGCAGTAATTTTTTGTCTGTAACCACTACGCTATGTGTCCGAATAATAATAGGAATAATAATAATACCTCATCTCAAAAATTCAGAGATATACTCAAAATACATATTTGTGTAGTTGGAGAGATTTACGTGACACACCCCAGAGATAGTTCAAGCACATTATTGTACCGCGGAACCAAGTTTGAGAACCACTGAACTAGAAAATCTTTTTCGATTTAATGTATTTTTAAAGATTTTTGAAGTAGACAAATGCTCTCTCTCTCTCTTTTTCTTTCAACCTCTATCAATGAAATTTGAAGAAATATATGATTCACTTATCTATCTGTCCGTCTTTCTGTCTGTCTATCTGTCTGTCCGTCTGTTTGTCCACACAATATCTCCGAAATTTCTCGATGGATTTCAGTGACTTTGTTTAATGATGGGTAACGGGCAAAGGGAAAAATAGATCAAATTGTGAGACGGATCCAGGATTTCTTTTCGATTGTGAGATATTTTGCATACATTAAGACTATAGCCCCGAAATTTGAAAAAAAATCGAAACTCGCAAATTACACCCCACGTGCCGTAGCTATATATGAACTGATTTTCATTCAGTTTCCAGGGACAATAGCGTCGGTAGAAGAGTGCTTTCTGGTTAGATATATTTGATTAAAAATCTAAGCTCGTGTCATTGCAAACAATTATAATTGGAGTTTCTTTCATCTTCCGTCAATTTTAATTAGAATTTCTCATTTTTTAAAATTTTTTTCTCTGTTTGTTACTTGTAAAGAGTTTGAAATTTATATATTGGCTATTGGTTCTCAAACCTCATTGTATGACAGCACAATTGAAGATATATATATATATATATATATACAATATGCAGCATACTATCTTTTTTCTAGTTAACTGTAAAAATGAAATGAATTAGAGAAAAACATCTTGGTAGCCAATGAAAGAAACTGTTATTTTTTGTCTGATTTTTTTCAGATGAGGGAAATAAGTTTCTTGTGGATTTTTGTCCCCATCTTGTTTCATTGGATGAACAGAGCGTTTCGACCGTTGTATCCTCATGGCCTTAATACCCATTACCCCGAACCCCCAAACAGACATGCACCCATAACTAAAAAATCGACAACTCACACAAAAGAGTTTGTACGGGAGAATATGTTAGCCAGGGATGTGCACATATACCCTAAGGTGTAGATATCTCGCGTATAAATAAATTTATTATCACATCAGAAAAAATAAATGCGATCTGACACTTGAAAAAAAAAGGGGGGGTTGGATCAATAAAAGTATCCGAAATTACCTCCCTTGCAACATATCAGTCTAAGACGACTTTCCCCGTTGCCATTTTTCTTAGAACATTGACACTTCCCTCAGTTTTCAAACAAATTACAAATGGCGGTTTGCCCCCGCCCTCATGACATCAACTCCAGACATACACGGATTTTAGTCACCAATTACAGCCGATAACTTGAGAAGCAAAAAATCAAACACACCCGATATAAGACAAGGGAGATGCGAACATTTCCATAGACGCCCCTTGCTCCCGTCTCAATGGTCAAAAATACACCCTCTCATCATCTGAAGACGGCCAAAACGCTATGTTAAAAAATGAACTAAGATGAGGACAAAAGTCCGTGAAAAACTGATACAGAGAAACTGTTACATCAGCAATCTTATATGCGTACACACAAGCCCCTTTTCTTATCTGTGTTGCTAAAAAGATTAAGATCTCACAAAATCTAGTGATAAAACCTTTAGATTGGCAACTCAGTGGTGGAAGCGAAACAGACATAAAACCCGTAATGGACACATTCAAGACTCCAAATACATGTTTGCGTATTTGTAAAAGACTACATGGCATACTTGGGGGATAGTCGCTGCACGTTATAGCGCCGTGGCACACAGATTGAGAACCCCTGAAGTAGAAAAACGTTCTCTCGCAACCTTTTAAAAAATAATTGATTAAATATTCGAGCCTCTGTGATTGTAATCTATTTCAGTTGGAGCCTATATCGATCTTCAATCAATATCATTCAGAGTTTCTCCATTTTGGGAATTTTTTAATTTTTTAAAAATCTTTTGCAAGTAGAAAGTTTGACTAAAAATTTATTCCTCCTGTTTCATTAATCTTTGGCGATTATCAGACTTATTTCATTTTTATGACTCCCTTTATTGGTTATAGGATGTTCCGGTCTCATATATTTCGACGGTTGACATTTCGGCCTCGTTTTATTTCTTTAAGGAAAAAATGACAGTATGTATATCAGATTGGTTCAAAATAATTAAGGCTTCTCTTATTTCACACTTTCATACTTATTCTGGAATGAAATAAATTAATGGAATATACCATTTTAAGGCATGAATTTCGCTCTCTATTTCAGCTGAGCGTTTTCTTTTCTTCATTTACTCTGCTTATTTTGAGGCTGTCAAAGAAAGATGAAAAAGGCAAAATCAAGCAATTTTGTTGTTTGAATTGTAGATGGGACGAAATATAGTAGAGACTGCTTACAATATCAACCAAGTATTTGGCTTGGTGACCATCAACGTACGAGTACTGGTTCCCAAAATTCGAAAACGGAGACGAAAGCCTTGAAGATGAGGATGGTCGTGGACGTCCTCCTGTGATTGACGATATCCAGTTGAGAACCATTGTTGAGGCAGACCTAAACGTTGGCAATCCAATGATCGTTCGTCATTTACACCAAATTAAAATAGCAAAAAAAGCTCGACAAATGGGAGCTGCACAAGTTGAACGAAAATAAAATAAAGATTAGCTGTTACGAAGTCTGCTCTGCGCTTCTTTTGTACAAAAAAAAAACTGATTCTTTATCACGTTGCGACGTACAGTGAAAATGGATTCTGTACCACAATCGACGGCGTTCCGTACAATGGTTGGACAGTCACTTGATGAGGTGAAGCTCCAAAACACTCCCCCCAACCAAACCTGCATTTAAAAAAGGCGATGGAATAATCCGCTTCAACTTCTTGAATCCTGATGAATCCATCTTAGCAGAGACGTATTGCCATGACACATAGCACCAAGAACTGAGCATTTACGTCCAATATTGGTCAATCGAAGGGACTAGTTCTAATTCTTCTCCGTGACAACGCCCGACCGTACGTCACGAGAACGGTCCTGTAGAGATTGAATGTACTAAACGACGAAACTCTACCTCATCCAGCTTACTCAACAGACCCCCCACGAAATAGCACAAAACGCCCCCCGAAGAATTCACTGATTCCAGCACACTGGAATTCTACGCTTCTGGAATTAATGGACTTATTTGTGGTTGGCAAAAATGGGTAGATTCTGAAGGTTCTTATTTCGATTAATAACTTTTATTCTGAGCTGAGATATGCTGGTCCGAAGTTGATGGTGAAAAACCACAATTATTTGGCTTCAACTTGATACTCCTGTTTTTCTCTTATGAATTCTCGTGTTTCTTCCCATTTATGAATCATTTTTGACACGGGTGTGAAATTTTCACTCATACTTAAGAAAACATTTTTTTCTAATTTTCCAGCCAATTAGTGAAATAAATCTCAGGCCGTTTTATTTGCCTTTAATAGAATAATAAAAAATAAACAAAAATTAGCTATAAATTAATTTTTTTCTTCCAAAAACACTAAACAACAAGCAACATTATATAGTATATTATTGTAAGTTGATTCTATTTCATTTTAAATTAAATCTAGTTAGTCATTTTTGCCTGTAAAAACAAAATGAGGCCGAAACGCCCGCGGTCGAGATGTCTGCGACTGATGTCTGAAACCTCTGAAGCCGAAATGTCCAAGCAGTAACGCCTGGACTAAAACGTCCGTGGCCATGACGTCCGTTAACCTACACTTACTGTCCCATATTAGTTTCTTAAAGGGCTGACTGTATACTGTATGGCGTAGTAATATGTCTTTCTCAGATATATACGCACTATATTTGCTCACAACTCTGCAACATCTTTTATTTTCCAAGTAGAAAACGCCTCAATATCAATCTCATTTACACTAGTAGTATTAGAATAAATAGCCATTGAATTTTTTGGTGAAACATTGTCAAATATCATCGATTTTTAACTAGTATTTATCTCATCTTAATTTCAGTTGCTTTTAAAATCTTATTCAGTCATTATAATCGATTTTCTTCGGAGTCTCTTGAACCTACAATCAATTTTATTTGCAGTTTTTCCATTTTTTTAATTGAACAAATCTGTTATCTGCTGCAAGAAGAGCATGTCAAATTTCTACGTAAGCGTTCTGAACAAAGCAAAATCATCTGCGAGACGGATTATAGCCGACATTTTCTTTTTCATATTTTCATTGTTAGAAAGCGTCAAACAAAACTGTCATCATAGATTTCATTAGTTTTTAAATTGGTCTGACTGGCTGTATATTTACGTATCACACGTACAGGCCGCACCAATAGGGCTAAAGGGCTGAAAATTTGAACACTTGCTTTTTATTATGTCTAACAGAACGGTACTTTTGTTTTCTTGAACTTCTCCTGTCATAAATTTTAAGTGGAAAAGGGGGGTCAATTTGTAATGTAAATTTATGCTAAATTGATCCCTTAGTTTGTGTTCGATAGCATTCGTGTTTTTTGGGGTTTTTTTTCTATTCAGACTTTTTTAGTGACTATTACCCAGCAAAATGCAAGAGAAGTAACTGATTCATTGATCATCCCTCTTTTCCCTTTTTTTAAAACTGATCAGCCCCAACAGATCGTGCTGCCTAAAGATGTTGGTCACGTGATGGTTTTTATTGAGTGACTAATCAGACCTTTTTTTTTTCATTCCTTCTTCTTTTCTCTCCATTTACATTCTGTTGATCTAGAACATTCTAAGCCCCCCCCCCCCAAGAAGTAGATTTTTGGGACCATATTGTACTTTCTTTTATTGTCAAACTTCGGTAATGCTCCAGTATGCGGCTCGTAGGTTGTGATCCAGACATGGCAACAATCCCATTTTTCTTTAATTGTTTATTCTATTTATGATGTCTAGGTCGAGTGACTCATTCTCTGTGTAACAACGGGCAGTCTCTTAAAATAGAGTTTCAAATGATATATATAAATAGATTGATGTATATGTTGTATATGTACACGTAGTTTGATATGTTACGGTGGACTGACCCCAGCTAATTACATATGTATATTTGTATTGTGGATGTGAAGTGATCCGATAAAATGTTGATATAAATAACAATTGGAAGGTGAAGAGAAAAAATTCAAGAGATTGGTGTTATATCTGAAAAATTTTGTATTATTCCGTGGGCATGTTTCGATGCATTTCGACGGGAGCCAGTCATCTTTCACAGAAGGAATATTTTCAACGGTTCACAGAAAATTTCGTTGTTTAAATGTTTTGTTTTTGTCCATTTCATCCATCCCCATTGAATGTAAACAAAAATGTGCTGCACCAATTTCCTCAATGGGGATGGTCTGTATGCTTTCCAAATCAGTGTTCGAGATCCTGGCTATCGCATTGGCTTCATATACGTCATTTCTACACATTAAAATAAGATGTCATAAAAAAAAAAATACCCATAAAACGCGCCAGAAAGTTCTTACCGGAAAACCGAAGTTTACTGAATACATAGCTACGCAGTACTTCCTTTAAGCAGGTGTGCATCCATAAACCTTGGCCATATAAAAATATCTACATCGATCCGAGAGGGGACCCGGGTGAGGGATATCGTACAAGTAATTAAGCAACAAAAATGGAGATGTACGGGGCATATAGCAATAGGAAAGAGCAGCAGATGGAGTAAACGTTTTGCTGATTGGTTCCCGTGAGACAGTAAACGCAGTAGGAAAAGATCAGGCACATAATGGAAAGACGAGATAGAAAAAAATGCCGGTAAGATATGGCAGAGATTAGCGCAATCGCGGTCGTCATGAAAGGAGATTGCAAAGGCCTTTTCCAGCAATGGACATATATATTATCGAATCACCCTGGCTCGCCCGACATCTAGTCAAATGGGCCACAGATTCTTCCCTTTTGTGCGCGCGTGCATTTGTATGTGCGCGTGTCCTTGTGTGAGCCCCTGATGAGAATTAGGGTCTATAACCTTGAGAATTTGCACGAGTACACCACTAGACAACATCTAAAACGTTTTTTCCTGTTTTTTTTTTTTTTTTCAAAAAAGTTCTTTTTGGGGTTTCCATGGTCATTTGGGACCAGCTGTGTCAAAATCTTATGCTGGTAACTAAAAAAATTTTTTCCAGATAATTTAAGATAAGAGATTTATTTTTTCAAAGATAAACCTTTTTAGATGATTAGTTCTGGTACACGCGTAGGCTACGATGATTCACGTATGTGAGGTGCGGATATCTAAATCTATTTCTGTACCTAAATATCTAACTGTAAATATTTATTTTACGTCGTCAGACAAAAGTTATAAAATGGAACACTGTAATGAAAACTAGGACGGGCTCTGATCAAAATCTGCGCCGTGGTGTGATCTGAATAAGTTCTCTTATGAGCTGACGGTGTTCTGTTATGACGTCATGAAAAATAATTCAGACATATTGAAATCATAAATCTACCCCCCCCCCCTGCTCTCTCTCTTTCTTGTCTCCCTACTCTGTGCGTGTATGCTTTCAACCCTTTCCAATTTTTCCTGGAAGAAGGTGGAATTGACTTTCATAGACCTTTCAACGTTTGTCGCAGGTAAAAAGGAAGGACACATAGCGTTGTGGTAAGAGAATCAGACAGAATTACTGCAAGTAATCTTATGGTTCTAGGTTCAATCCCAGTGTGAGACAATAATAATACTATTAATGCTAAGAGGGGAATGCGGTCTATATACCCCCGTCGGTTAAATAAAGGGTTCAGTTCATTACTTCCCCACACCTAGCAGATAATACCTGATGAAGGCCGTAGAGTACAACGGCCGAAACGTTATATGAAAAACTATCAAGATGAGGATAGTCCGAATAATAATAGAAATAATAATAATATCTCATCTCAAAAATTCGGGGTATTAAAAAGGAAGGAATTAATACATTTTAATCTTATTGGAAAAGGGAGTTATATTATGTTTTTAATATCGATAAAAATTTGTATTGACTTACGTATAAACCAATTTTCTATTCTTTTGGTCTCAAATAATACTGGTAAATAAGCTGAGTTTAAATGTACAAAGGGTTAATTCCATTGTGATAGGGTCTCGTCAGAATCTAGAACAACTGAAAAATATTCGGTTAGATTCATTCAGGATTGAAAAATGTATTATTAAAAGAGTATACTAGGCTAAAAATCTTGGTATCACTTTAGTACGAGACATGAAAATTTGTCTATCGCCGCGGTTTGTGGCCAGTTAGAACATGCTTTTAGTTTTAAGAATTTCTCATATGAATCTAATTCTTATATCTCTGAATTTTTGAGATATTATTTTTATATTTCTGTTGATACTCGGACCATCCTCATCTTGGTTATTTTTCATACAACGTTTCGGCCGTTGCACTCTACGGCCTTCATCAGGTATCATCTGGTAGGTGCGGGGAAGTAACGAACCGAACCTTTTATTTATCCGACGGCGGTATATTGACCGTACTCTCCTTTTAGCATTAATAGTATTGTTATATTGTCTCACACTAGGATTGAACCTAGAACCATCAGATTACTTTGCAGTAATTTTTGTCTGATGCTGTAACCACTACGCTATGTTAAACAGGTGCTAATTTTTAGGAGCCTTAAATCTCAGGTGACAGTTTTGATATTTTTGATGTTATTGTTTTCTGTCTTTCATTACTAGAGGTTCCCATTCGGTATCCATTTCAATGCTAGGATTACTGAGGCAGTTTTTCTTGCCCAGAATATTGGCCGACTCTTTCAATTTTCAAAGTATGAAAAACAACCAAGATGAGGATGGTCTGAATATCAATTGAAAGAATCTAATTCTATTGAAACAAACACCCTCTCTTTCTTTCTCTCTCAATTTGATCATGGCGTTATCATTTTACAAAATTTATCAGAGCAATCAAACAATTAAATTAAAAAGTTACAAAACACGGGTTTGATTTACCTTCAATCTACGTAAATATGATCACTTGAGTGCTTTTATAAAGAGGAAAGAAATTTTAAATAAGGAAAAAATCAGAAGACAGCTCCACATACTAACATTAATTTTTAGAATTGAAAAAAATCATGTCGTACGTATACATTTATGTAACTGCATTAGAGTTAACAATGAAACTAGAATTAATTTAAGGGATAGGTCTTATCAAAATTTTATAATCAATTAATTTAGATTTTCTCAACATAAAACGGGAAGACAATATTTCAGCGCTGACATTTGAACGAAAGTCTAGAAATTATTCATTATTTCACCAGTAGACCAAGTGTTTATTTTCAATTCTGGTTGGAGTGTTAGTATAACCTAAATCTTCCTGATAGGGTTTTCTATTTCCTGATTTAGTGGGTGATTCATAAAGCTATTTCGTGGATTAATGTTTTTATTAGTTGACATAGTATCACATATTGGAGCTAATTGCCTTTTACTTAAAAGTTTGTTTCCATTTGTAATATTAGGGATGGAAGAATATCTTTATGGTAAGATCACATTCCCTTTACAGTCCTGGATTTTTTTTAATGGATGTGATTTTCTCAAATAAAGATGTTTTTTTAATTTAAAAATCTTCTTCTTCTTCTTCTTCTTCTTCTTCTTCTTCTTCTTCTTCTTCTTCTTCTTCTTCTTCTTCTTCTTCTTCTTCTTCTTCTTCAATATCTTCTTCTCTTTCAATGTCTTCTTCTTCTTCTTCTTCTTCAATATCTTCTTCTCTTTCAATGTCTTCTTCTTCTTCTTCTTCTTCTTCTTCAATATCTTCTTCAATGTCTTCTTCTCTTTCAATGTCTTCTTCTTCTTTTTCTTCAATGTCTTCTCCTTTTTCAATGTCTTCTTCTTCTTCTTCTTCTTCAATATCTTCTTCTTCAATATCTTCTTCTCTTTCAATGTCTTCTTCTTCTTTTTCTTCTTCTTCTTCTTCTTCTTCTTCTTCTTCAATGTCTTCTCCTTTTTCAATGTCTTCTTCTTCTTTTTCTTCAATGTCTTCTCCTTTTTCAATGTCTTCTTCTTCTTCTTCTTCTTCTTCAATATCTTCTTCTTCAATATCTTCTTCTCTTTCAATGTCTTCTTCTTCTTTTTCTTCTTCTTCTTCTTCTTCAATGTCTTCTCCTTTTTCAATGTCTTCTTCTTCAGTGTCTTCTGCTCCTTCAATGTCTTCTTCTTCTTCTTCTTCTTCTTCTTCTTCTTCTTCTTCTTCTTCTTCTTCTCCGTCTTCAAATTTTCATCAGGTATGTGATATTCTTTGGGTTGTTCTGAAAATGTAACCTGTTTTCTTATATCACGTCTAGTTTTGGTGCTGAGATGAAAGCTGTGAATTAGTTTACTCTTCCATAGAGCACCATCAGGGTGTCCAAAGCTCAACATTTTATCTAGTTCTTCAGCATGGTATCTTCTTTGTATATCACATACACAGTGATTTTGATTTTTTGCATTAAAAAGTACGGACTGATAAAAATCTTGTTATCATTTAACCTTTGCCTACATTGCCTCAAATACGCCTGAACTGAAACGTGTCCCTTGGCAACAAAACGTGCCGGAGAAAAACGGACTCGAAACTCGTAATCTGCGTCAGAATTCGGTCTGAAAAAGTTGAGAAAAAAAAGGTCAATTTTGCTGACCAGTCTAATCAACCTCTTATCATGTATAACGTCATAATTATTGATAAATACTCCGTTATCGATGAGATCTACATCGGGATATCTGGAACTGTCAGATCATCCACAGGAAATGAATGGCACTTGGTCAATCGATTTTAAATACATTTACCTGAACACGTATTCAAACACGAGTTTAGACTCATCATCATCATCATCATCATCATCATCATCATCATCATCATCATCATCATCAACAGCAGTAGTAGTAGCAGCAGCCTTTTAGAGTCCTTTGTTGGACATAGACCTTCCCTGAGATTCGCCAGACCTCTGCATCATGGGCGTTGCGGAACCAGTATGTTCTAGCTCGCCGCGCCATCTTACTTTTCGGTCACAATTTCCCATATGACCTCTGGGGATCAATGTCGTGAGTCGAGATGTCCAGCAGTTATCTGTCATTCTTGCAACATGTCTAGCCCATTGCCATTTTAGTTTTCTTATGGTTTCTATGATAATCTCGATCTCCTATCTTTTCTCTAATATACTGTGCTGTCTTATGGTCTCTCCATGTGAGGTTGAGCATGATTCTCTCATGTGCGTGTCGCCTGGTTCTCAGTTTAAGGGTCAATCTTTTGGTTAGATTCCATATCTCTGCTCCATAGGTGACTATCGGGAGGACGCATTGGCTGTATACCCTTCTTTTGAAGGTTTGCTGGGGTTTTCTTGTTCTTCAGCTTACTCTATCGAAAGCTTGCCAACCTAGTGTGATTACTCGCTTGATTTCTTGAAGATTCGTTGTCCCAGGTAGACATGGTGTACTTTCTTCAACTCTGCGTTTTCAATTGGGCGTTCTTCAAAGTATGGGTCTCGATCCGCTACTAGGTCTCAGGGTCCTGTTGAGCCATGGGTCCTCTATAAATGAATAAATGAATAAATAAATAAATAAAAGGTGAGATGAATATTGGCGACAATGAAATAATTGAGATTTGAAATAAGAATATATAATAACTTTATCATTACCGTAGTCATAATTATTATTTTTTTTATTGATCTTTAAATTATGACAGTGACAATAGTCTTGGCATGGTTTTAAACCACAATAGAGTTCTAATAAGGGAGAGATGTGGTGGCAAGACACGATCCATACGCGTATAGTACAACGAGTACGTCCATACACATCTATGTCTTTGAAATAAACACAAAGTTAGTCGCATTTGAACTCAGAGAGTGTGGTGAGGTCTTTTTTTTTTGTTGTATGAAGTGTATGCTCAAACCCTGAGATAAAGTGAACCCCATTTAGAATCAGGACCGTGGAGATGATAATCTACTCAACAATCCCTGTTTGACAATACATGATAATTATATAGGAGTAAATGTGCCATAAAACCATATTCAAGGCCAGAACCTTGGAGATATAGTTAAAGACAATGGGAATCTATTTGAGTAAAAATATTGACCAATATGTAGGAGTCGATGTTCCACGGAAAGCATCGATTGTTTTACTCGAACGATCAGGCGTCATACATGAAATGCGGCCGATTTTAACCTCCCTTGCATTGTCGTTCATGAAAGCGTCCTCTGTCACAGAATAGTCCAAGAGATTTTTCAAGAGTTCAAATGCAATTCGTTATTTTGCCTCCCCAATCCACGGATCCAGCCACTTGTTGTATCTGAGCGCTGTTGTTTCCATCTTCCGATCAAAGAATTCTTGAAAATGCTTCCGGGCGTCTTTTGAAGAAGTTCCATTCTGCAATGTCAAGCGTTCGTGGTTGCCTCTCCGTCGCAAATACTGCTACGAACTCCCCCTAACCCTAGCCATGCATTTTAGGTGTTTTTCTCTGGTTCTTTTTGGCCTTTCCTTCTTTCTCCGTAATGCCATACGTTCGTTATCAATTTTGCCGTATCAGACCTGATACCAACTCCAAGCCTCTACTCTATTTCTTTCTTTCTTACTTCCTTTCTTTCTTGTTGTTGTTGTTATTATTGTTGCTATTGCTGTTGTTGTTGCCCTTCTCTTCCCACTAGCCCAGTCTCCGCCACCATTTCTGGTCATCTGAAGATCAAAGAATCGTTGCGGATGCTTCGCGATGTCTCTGAAGGAGACATTCCACTCTGTAATGCCAAGAGTTCTTCTTCAACAGACTCGCCATTTCCTCCAACCCCCGAACCTCCACTCCATGCAATTCCAGATTCACGTTGTGTTCTCGTTTCTGTCAACCCACTTCTCGGATTTCATCGGATTTTAATTTCTGCTTTCGCTCTTTCAGGTTGTTGCCTTCCTCTTGTCATTTCTGGATTATTTTTGACTCGATCTTTTTGGGATTTTGGCTTTTTCATCGATACCTTTTCTTTCTTTCTTTTTCACTTCTTTCTTTCTTTCTTTCTTTCTTTCTCTCTTTCTTTTTTACTCTCTTGTTCCTTCCTTTCTTATTTTTCCTTTCTTCCCAACTTTCCCCAATTTCTTTCTTTCTATCTATCTTTCTTCCTATCTTTCTTTCTTTCTTTCTGTCTTTCTTTCACTCTGTCTTTCTTTCTCTCTTTCTTTCTTTTTCACTCTCTTGTTCCTTCCTTTCTTAATTTTCCTTTCTTCCCAATTTTCCCCAATTTCTTTCTTTCTTTCTCTCTTTCTACTTTGTTTCTTTGTTTCTTTCTTCCTTTCTTTTTCACTCTCTTGTTCCTTCTTTTCTTATTTTTCCTTTCTTCCCCACTTTCACCAATTCTTTCTATCCATCTATCTTTCTTTCTTTCTTTCTTTCTTTCTTTCTTTCTCACTCTCTTGTTCCTTTCTTTCTTATTTTTAATTTCTTCCTCACTTTCCCCAATTTCTTCCTTCCTTTCTTTCTCTCTTCTTTCTGCACTTTTCTCTTATGAAACTTTTTTTTTTACCTTGCCTGTTGTTTCTTTCCTTCTTTCCCACTTCCATTCTTTCTTTCTTTCTTTTACAATTTTTCTGTTCTCTCTTTCTTTCCCACTCTCTTTCTTTCATTCCCCCATCCTTTTTATTTCTTGTTCGCTTTCTTGTTTGCTTTCTTCTTTTCTTTTCCCTTTATTTCATTCATTCTTTTTTGCTTTCCTTTTCTTTCTTTCTGTTTTTGTTTCTTCTTTTTCTTTCTGTTAAGTCTCAATCGGGTACCAGTGAAGATTTCACATATCATCAGGAACTCCTGTGAGGGGATCACTTGCAGGGTGGTACATGATCAGCAAATTACAGATGCCTTATGGGTGCCTTACGGGTGCAGATGGGAGTGAGGCAGTGATACTTGTTGTCACCTTTCCTGGTCTCGTTGGACTGAGTCATGAGGGCATCCACGGTTCAGGGGAGAAACGGCATCCAATGGACGCTCTGGGCACAGTTGGGTGACCTTGACTTCACCGACGACCTAGCTCTTCTTTCCAATAGCCAGCAAGCGACGCAGGATAAGACCAACACAATCGCAATCTCTTCAGCACACCTTGAACTCAATATCCACAAGAGGCAAAAGAAAGATCAGCAAGGTCGATGTTACACCCGTCACATTTGAATGCAAAGCATTGGGGGAAATGCAGAGCTTCGAGTATCTTATCTTTACTGACAGACTCGATGGGACAGATGCCGATCTAAGAGCTCAGATCGGTGAGTCAAGGGTGGCTTTCTATCAACTGAGAAACGTCCAGATTTTCATCAGATATAACAACCAAAATCAAGATCAGGGTCTTCAATAGTAGAAGAGTCTGTCTCGTATGGTGCAGGAGTATGGGGAACAGTTATCACTGCAATGATGAGGATTGAGGCGTTTGTCAACAACTGCTTCAGACGAATGTTACAAATTCGCTGGCCGGCTATCGTCAGCAAAAAGAACTGTGACAGCGACAAGCCAATAGCTTGTGGAGGAAGAAATCCCCCGAAGATGCTGGAACTGGATTGGCCACACCCTTTGCAGGCCTGCTGCTAGTATCACGTGACCTTTTTGGAATTTAAAATGGAAGAGGAAGAGGGACAGGCCAGGAAACATCCGATTCCGCGACCTGGATTTAGACCTTGAAGGAATTGGGCCAACATAGGAATAACTAGACAGATTGGCTCCGGACCAAGATACCTGGAAGGTTTTCGTTGGCGACGTATAACCTAAACAGGCCCACAGGGCTTGATAGCAGCAGCAGCCGCAGCAGCAGCAGCAGCAGCAGCAGCAGCAGCAGCAGCAGTAGTAGTAGTAGTAGTAGTAGTAGTAGTAAAATTATTTCCTGAAAGGGGAGAAAAAATAATTACATAGCTTTCCTCCCAGGAAAATCGGACACGAGGTCCAAGGGGGGAGTGGGGAAGGTTTTTTGATCATCACTATCTTAACTTTAAACTTAGATAGTCTCATTTACTGACCCTATCGTACTAACATTGTTTCTTTCACCAAAACATTTCATTTGTTCAGAATTTTAAAAAAAACTTTCTTACTATCACCAAGATTACGCATGTTCTCCGTGTAATTTTTACCTTGAGGTTTTATATACAATTTTATTGAGATGAAGGGTGAGAATGTGAAAGCTGTACAAATCAAAAGATTCTCAAATGAAAATGATGGTTAGTATGTCTGTATGAACCCCCTCCAAAATTCTAATACGGCAGAACAAGCGAGTATTATTATCATCATCATCATCATCATCATTATTATTATTATTTGGAATCTCACACCAGTTGCCTGGTGGTAACCACCGGAGTTTGATTGACAGCAAGTCTCCTCAAGTCTCCTGCCCTCCTCTCCTAGTACTCATAGGTCGCAGTAATACTGCGATTTACAGTTTCACACCGGTTGCCCAGTGGTCATCGCTGAAGGCTGAGTGTTATTATTATCATTATTTGCAATCTCACACCAGTTGCCTGATATTATTATTATTATTATTATTATTATTATTATTATTATTATTATTATTATTATTATTATTATTATTATTATTATTATTATTATTATTATTATTATTATTATTATTATTATTATTATTATTATTATTATTATTATTATTATTATTATTATTATTATTATTATTATTATTATTATTATTATTATTATTATTATTATTATTATTATTATTATTATTATTATTATTATTATTATTATTATTATTATTATTATTATTATTATTATTATTATTATTATTATTATTATTATTATTATTATTATTATTATTATTATTATTATTATTATTATTATTATTATTATTATTATTATTATTATTATTATTATTATTATTATTATTATTATTATTATTATTATTATTATTATTATTATTATTATTATTATTATTATTATTATTATTATTATTATTATTATTATTATTATTATTATTATTATTATTATTATTATTATTATTATTATTATTATTATTATTATTATTATTATTATTATTATTATTATTATTATTATTATTATTATTATTATTATTATTATTATTATTATTATTATTATTATTATTATTATTATTATTATTATTATTATTAGTAGTAGTAGTAGTAGTAGTAGTAGTAGTAGTAGTAGTAGTAGTAGTAGTAGTAGTAGTAGTTGTAGTAGTAGTAATTCTTTTATTCTTTCGTAAATGGCGTAAAGTGAAGGAACACACACCATTAATTTTTATGGAAAAAATATTGGAGCGTTCACAGGCATCCCAAATGGGAATAATGATATGTTTGTCTAAGTCGTCAGAGGTCGAAGCCGTGGGATGTACAGGAGACCGGTGTCTAGGAGAGAGAGGGGAAAATTGTACGAGCTGCCTTTATAACAGCACGCTGCTAAACAAGCCCTGAGTGCAATGCCAGATTTAAATTTGGTGAGACCCTAAGACAGTGATGGCGACCCTGTGACATGTTAGTATAAAGTGACCTGGCTATTAATTTTGGGGGAAAATTATTACCTTTTATTATCCTTGTCTTGAGTAAGTTTCGAAACATCAAGTTACATTCAATTAAGATCCTAGTTTTTTGAATATATTAGGGAAAAAAGCTGCTTATCTTTAAACATTAATCTAAAACTACGATATACGTATACATGTAAATGACACTCAGATTACAGGATAATTTAAAAAATCAAATTTTCGACACACCGTGCTAAAAAGGTTCGCCCCAAGCTCTATGAAGCGCGAAGGCCCTTTATCAAAAAAAATTACGACAGAAGGTTTGACGAAACTTAAAACATATGGTTCTTTAAAAATTTTTAGGCGCCTTTTGATTTTGAGGACCTATGCTATAAAATTTTCAACTTATGCCTAAATCTGCGACTGGCTGAAGAGGCATATTAAGTTTCGCACTTGCAATGATATGATTGGTATTACCTCTTCTCACAAAGCGAAATTTTAGGCATAAGATATAATGCTAAAATAGCACAGGGCCTCTTCTGGCGATATTTAGTAAAGTGGAACTACGGCGAAAGGGGGGTAATTTTGTATGGAACCCCCCCCCCAATTCAATCACTTTTACCACAACCTATTGTCTACGATTCCACATTTTTTCATTTGAATTTTTAAAGAACTTACAGAGATACCAGGTGGATAAAGGTGAGCGTATAGTATAAATAAATGTTTGAAAAAAAAATTCACTCGAAATATCTCTCAATCAAAATGAAATCCCTGGATCCGCTCTAAATTTAACCATTTCTTCTTAGCCTCATCACCCAACTGTCCACAAAATTTCGTTGAAATTCCTTGTGAACATTCGGAGATATCGTCTGACCATACGGAAAGACGGAAAGATGCAACCGAATATAAATACTTTTGCAATTTCGTTGGGAGACGTAAAAATGAGGATTTGTACTTGAAAAGGCATCTTTTTAGACAATGAATAAACGAAAATTTCCCACTATCAATCGATTCAAAGAGGAAAATAAAAATAATTCGAGGAGTGTTTTTTTCTTTGTGTCTAATCATCTACTCGAATAAGGAACAGAGTGCTTTTCTTGGTACGCTGGTTGTAACACTGGACTCTCCTACGGGTAAAAATTTCACTGAAGAGATAAACGTCCTGCCTACTCTTTCAAAATACTCACTATTTTTTCCCCTAAAAGCTGACAGACTTTTTAATCCAAATAACACCGTGGTTTTTTCCCTTCTAGAAACAATGAACGTAAAAAAACCCAGATCGGGACAGGATGTAACACAAGGTCGGTTTAACGTGGGAAACCCCGCACTTGAACGTGTGGGACAGGAAATTCATCGAAAGAATTCTCGTAAGACAAGTGGAACAATAGCTACAGGGACATAAAAACAATTGATCTATTTGATCCAGACTCCGTTGAGCAATCCCAAGGACATCGTATCTGCATTCGTCTGGCCAGAAATAATCATCCAAAATTTTGTTGATCAACAAACTGATCTCGTTAGCCATTGTTGTTGAGGTCGATTCTAATCGGATCTTCCAGTATAGATGGTCTGATACCAATTCATACTAAGTTGCTCTCGAGCCATATAGTGAGCTTTCCTTTATTTACTCTCCCACCAGAGCGAAATGTGACACAAGGTCAGGGCTTTACGTGAGGAAAAAGGAGCAACCCTTAAAAAATAGCTCCAGCTGACGCAACTTTGGTTGTCAAGCAACCGTGGTTGCTAAAACTATAGTCACGAAAGCGTCAGGACAACCCCGACTTGTCCCTTTAAGTGCAATGGGACAGTGCTGCCCTGGGGCAACGGATCTCCTGCAGCTGAGCCGAGTTAGTGGGAGAGCCCAAAGGCTCCCAATGCGCGTAGCAATGCACAGCCTCAGTATAACCTCATCAGCTGACGCATTGCACTGGTGCACTCGGTCTTTGATGCTCACCACGGCACAATCACCGGCCCATTCGGCAAACAAACGTCAGTATCGGGTAACAGATAGTACACTTTAATCCATGCCGAAAAGGCCAGGAAAATGCTATTTTTTCGGGGGATCTCATTGGTTGATAAGCTTTCTTATTATGACATCACAATAAAAATTACGTCACAAAACCCCCCGACACTTAATTTCTGAACATCACATATTAAAACAGCTTGTATTGAGTTGAGACTATAAAAAAAACTTAGAATTAGGATAATTGAATTATCAAAAATAGATTACCCAATGAAACGGCTTTAGGCTCCATAGTGCCGATCCATACACGAAAAAAAAAAGTCATTTTGGACAGGTATATTCTAGTACTTACATAATGAAAAGTGTAATTTTTTGTCCGATGTCCGTGACACTTGACTCTCTCACTCAGGTGTAAACAGTTCTGATTATAGAAGAGCCTCTTTTCCCACTGACAGAAACTCCTCAACTAAAACAAATTTCTGAATTTTTGAGCTGAGGTATTATTATTATTTCTGTTATTATTCGGACTATCCTCATCTTGGTTGTTTTTCATACAACGTTTCGGTCGTTGTACTTTACGGCCTTCATCAGGTATCATCTGGTAGGTGTGGGGAAGTAAAGAACCGAACCCTTTATTTAACCGACGGAGGTATATTAGCACCGGTTGTCCACATGGACACATAGCGTAGTGGTTACAGAATCAGACAAAATTACTGCAAGTAATCTGATGGTTCTAGGTTCAATCTCAGTGTGAGACAATAATAATACTACTAATGCTAAGAGGGGAGTGCGGTCAATATACCCCTGTCGGTTAAATAAAGGGTTCGGTTCGTTACTTCCCCCAGATGATACCTGATGAAAACCGTAGAGTACAACGGCCGAAACTATGTATGAAAAACAACCAAGATGAGGATGGTCCGAATAATGATAGAAATAATAAAACAAATTTGCAATCAATTTTCCTCAGATAATTGGTTTCTAAGAAATTCAAATATATCCGTGAAAAACTTTTTCACTGTTATTAACAACCGAAAGTGTCGAATTGGGGAAATCCCAATTTACGTCAGTCAACGAAAAGCGTATTATGCCCAATTGGGCCTGATTTGTGGAATTTACCTTTTTCCGTAAAAAAAAGGTTTGGTTTCACTTTGATTGCATAAACTTTAAAAAAAATAGTTGTTATTATCTTTGTTTTAATCAAATCAACTTTCGATCAAATTAAAATAACGTATTTACTTATTTTTTTGAAAAAAAAAGTTTCAATTCACTTTTGACTATAAAAATAGTTATTTTATAATCTTGTTTTGATTAAGTAAACTTTTGATTATATTGAAACATATTTATTCATTTTTTTGTGAAATAAACGATTGAAACTTCACTAATCAGACAATTACACTAATTCGACATAACATATGTATTAACTCATGTCTGTCTGTCGTCTGCTTGTCTCCAATATCTCATAAAGCTCCCAATGAATTCCAATTAAATATTTTGGAAGATTAGGCGCTGGAATAAGGATAGAATTGGTTGAATTTGGGAGCAGATCCAGGGATTCTTTCTCGATCGAGAGACATTTTTTTCAATTTTTCATACATTTATGTATTTGCTTATGTCGGCAGAAGTAACCCCTCCCTCCAAAAAAAATATCATGTTTATTTATTGACAAACAGAGTTTTTTTTTTAACCGCCCTTGTTTGATCGTTCAAATGGAACTGGTTTTGACACTTCACCGTCTTGACGTTTATTAATTTCTTGTTTTATCAATTCGCCATTTTTAATACCAGGTGTGAAGGGGGGTGTTAAAAATGGCACATAATTAAAAAAACATGAGAGAGTTCAAAGAGGAAATCAGAACATGTCAGTATTTAGAAAAGAGGGTGAAGTTTCAAAATCAGTTTTTTTTCTCAAAAGAACGAATGACGACAATTAAAAACTCCATGTTGGCCTGTTCATTTATTCATAACAAAAGAAGTGATTATTCGTTTCTCTGAACATTCATAATAAGGGAAATGAGTAAACAGACTCTTCTCGCGGATTCGGCTATTTGAAATCGTTAACCAAACCTGTCAACAAAACTGACAGCGTAAGTTTCTCCAGTTTTCAAGTTGGTCTGGCTGACTATCAGTATGAGTGTATATACACATGTACAGTTTTTTGTGTGCATCATTTTTGTTTTGTTTTTGTTTTTTAGGGGTTCAGTGGGAGGGGTTTGATTTAAATTGTACGTTCATGCTTACTTGGTCTCTGAGTTTATGCCCGGCAGCATTCAAGCTTATTTTTTGAAAATTCGGTTTTTTTTTTACTGATAATTACTCAGTGGCGTTTCTAGGGTTGGTGTCACCCAGGGCGGTAACTGTGGGTATAACCCCCAGTGTTCCACAACTCAAGAATTTTTTGGACTGAATCGACCTCAAAAAAAGTCAAAAACCGCCAAAATATGCTAAGATAAAACTATTAGTCCTTTTATGGCCATTTTCAATAAATGAAAATGGCTGGATTCGTCTAATATATTCAGAAGATAGCTAAAGACTGGCTGAAATTACTGAAAAATATAGCTAAAAATGTTGAATTTTTGCGCTACCAAAACATCATGGTGTCCTTCTTTTGATGGTGTCACTCGGAGCGGGGCACCCACTGTCGGTTTGCTAATTTCACCACCTGATAAAATGCGAAGGAAGTCACTTATTCATTGATCACCCCTTTTTAAAAATGTATATCTAAATGTGTAGATATACCAAGGAGTAATGGTTTGAACAACTTCGAAAAATATCGTTTTAAAGGAAATTTTTCAAAGATCTTCAAAATAGTTGCCGTTTTCTAATAATTTCTGACAGGTCATCCTTTATGAGTGTCTGTCGAAAAAAGCTTTTAAAGATTCATTTTGAAGAGGAATTCAAAATTATTTCCCCTTCTCTTTTATGATTTACTATCACACTAGGATAGCAAGCCTTTGGCAGAGCTAGCTCAACCTTCAAAAATAAGAAGATCCCATTGATCCTAAATAAAAGGGTGTATAACCAATGCATCCTCCCAATAGTCACTTATGGAGTTGAAACGTAGAACCTAACCAAGAGACAGACCCGTAAATTGAGAACCATGCAACGTGCACATGAAAGAATAATGCTGGGCCTCACATGGAGAGACCACAAGACAGCACAGTACATTCAAGAAAAGACAAGAGTCAAGGACATCATAGAATCCATTAAAATCTCAAATGGCGGTGGGCTGGCCATGTTGCAAGAATGGCAGACAACCGATGGACATCACGACTCACGACATGGATCCCCTGAGATCACATGCGCAACCGAGGCCAGCAGAATATTAGATGGAGAGACGAGCTAGACAAGTTTAGTAAGTAAACTGACAAGTACTGGCTCTGCGACGCCCATGATAGAGAAGTGTGGCAAATCCTGGGGAAGGTCTATGTCCAACGACGGACGTTAAAAGACTGATGATGCTGCTGCTGCTGCTGCATCAGCTAATTACCAGAAGGTGTGAAACTTGACTTACAATCGGTATTACCTTCCTTACATTGTACTAAAAAAGGTTTCAACTATCTATTACTTCTTAGAAGCATTGAAAAATTTTTTGCCTTTTTGCATACCTGTTGCTCAGTGCAGACCCGTGATATAAACCACAATACGCCGCCGGTTATTTTTTTTTGTCATTTCTAGAGTTTGTTTACAGGTTTTAGGGAAATTGGAAAATTGGTTTTGTATTTTGGTCATTTATGTCTTTTTTTTTATTATAATTTAGTCATCAAACCTGTTTTTATTCTTTTTGGTGTTAGTTAGTGCGAACTCGTCACGAAGTTATTTTATTACGACGTCCCTGTGTCTATTTCGCCCCCCCCCTCGGACACACACGCAAATACATACGTGCAGGCGCGCGCACACACACACAAACTCAAACACACACTGCAGTGGCTAGAAACCTCCCAAAATAAAAATTTATATCGGTATTTTACATGGTCTAAATTTCGTTCTGTTTTTTTGGCATTAGGAGCGTTTAGTTTTAACTAACTCTACACGGAGATCGCTTATGTTACATTAGCATATAGTGTATTTTTAAAATGAAATTCTATCAAAACAGGCATATTTTTGTTTATTGATTATAACATTGATGACGTCCATTATATGTCCATTTCCAGAGAAGAGAGAAGATATGAACATAAATAAAAGATTTTGGACCGCCTTCTTCGCTGATAACTGAATTCAGAAATTATAATATAAATTCTACGACTTTAAGGACTAAAAAAGAAATTTGTTTCACGAAAATAGAGCAGTATTTACAAAGTATTCCGAAAGAATATTGGTAAAATGGCTATTGGAAAGTGAAGAGAAAATTTAAGAGAAAAACAGATGTTACATCGCAAAAGTTATTAATTTTTATTCTATCTATTTCTTTTTTTATTATCACGTGGGCACGTTCTGATGCATTCCGATGGTTGCCAGTCACCTTTATCAGAGAACTTACCGTGCATTTGATATTCATATAAGTAAACACTCAATAGGAGTGACACAAAAAAACGAGTCACGTCTGTTTTTATACTTATTGATCAAACATCGTCAAATACGTTTCTTAGGTGACATACGTAAGTGAGCCCTGTGTTAAAAAAATTAAATGAAGCACAGTAAAAAATAACATCCATATACAAAAAATTATGATAATACACAATATATTTATATATATATATATATATATATATATATATATATATATATATATATATATATATATATATATATATAAACAAATCAAAGCAATATACATATAGTATGACAAATCTATATATCAAAATCACAGCTGAAAGGTAGGTGGTGTTTCATCATCACTGCTGGAGATCCATTTTAATATAACTGTTTTGTTTTTAAATCCCCGAAACGGTTACATGGTAAACAACTGATGATCCCTACAAGAAAAAAAAATCACATGTAGTAACCATAATATCAAGTTCTGTTCAGAGAAAAAAAAAATAAAAACGCAAGTAGACGCAAAAAACAAACAAATGAAAATAATCTACGTATCCTCGTGGGATTCAAGGATTTCAGTGACATTATTCAATGTGTTATTCTCTATCTTTTCAGTAAAAGTGAACTCTGCATCCGTGCTGAAATTGAGGTCAAGTAGTCGGAAGTGTTGTTTCTGGGGGTAGTTTATTGATGACAAGGCTTAAAACTCTTCCAAGTTCCATTAAATCAAATAACCCCAATAACACCAAATTCTAAAGCTAAAAATCGTTAAAACCCTGACACCACCATTTTAACTTACCATCCATCCACATAAACAGAAATACTTATAATAATGAATTAGATATGGAATGCCAAACCATGTCAATGTGACCCTAGTCATCATCATCATCATCATCATCAGTCTTTTAACGTCCCAGGATTTGCCACACTTCTCTATCATGGGCGTCGGGGAGCCATTACTTCCTGAACTTGTCTAGCTCGTCTCTCCATCTAATATTCTGCCAGCCTCGGTTGCGCATGTGATCTCAGGGGATCCATCTCGTGAGTCGTGATGTCCATCGGTTGTCTGCCGTTCTTGCAACATGGCCAGCCCACCGCTATTTGAGATTTTTAAAGGATTCTATGATGTCCCTGACTCTTGTCTTTTCTCGGATGTACTGTGCTGTCTTGTGGTCTCTCCATGTGAGACCCAGCATTATTCTTTCATGTGCACGTTGCATGTTTCTCAATTTACGGGTCTGTCTCTTGGTTAGGTTCCATGTCTCAGCTCCATAAGTGACTATTGGGAGGATGCATTGGTTATACACCCCTCTCTTCAGGTTTAATGGGATCTTCTTATTTTTGAAGTATCTACACCGAAATAGAGATCATGTGCGTCTATGTTTGTGTGTGCACGTGTATGTTTTAAAACATACTTGTTGAAACCATAATCAACCACGAAGCAGCTATAGATAAGGAGGGCAAAAGTATCACTGGCAAATTAAACATCAGTAATAGGATAAGGAAACTACAAGAAAGATGCTAACATACCAGAAACCAAACTTCACAAACAAACTCATCGCAAGACTAATCAACCCCACGAAATCACGGATAGGGAAAATTAGTAAGAAAATATTAGAAGACATCATCTACAGCATCAAACAATAACCACAACTAAACAAATGGATAATCGTCGAAGGTCCAAATAACCGCTTTACTCTCACTCTTCTCATTTTTTTCATTCACTAGCCATGTCTACACTTGTTGTTTCTAACACTTTTCTTCTTTTTTTTTCAATTATCTATAATATTTTTGCTGTCTAGGCTGAGTGACCCATCCTCTGTGTAACAACGGGAGCTTATTTCAAATAGAGTTTCGAATGAAATAACGCATTCATAAATAATCCGTAGGATTATATATCCACGTCTTAATAATGATGATATATAAGTAGTTTAGCGAGTTGATCAACTACCCCCAAATTTGCCTGACCAATATTGTTTTTGATAGATGTTGACAGGGAGCAATTGATCATTTGTCATGTGCGTACTTCTTTGCATATCAGAATCAGTCATTCAGTTAGTAAAATGCTCCTGTTTAGACGATAATCTGTTCATTGTAAATGTTGAGCCCAATCGTTGAGATGTGAAGAGCTGTTTCAGTGCAGTTATGACAAGAAGCTCCGTGGTGAAAATAAAGTTAAAAATGATGAAAGAGCCCCCTGGAACTTTGATAATGAGTTTTAAAACATATAACGCTTTCTTTAAATACCAATATATGTTTCGGTTTAATATTTAGTATATTCCAATGTGAAAATTCTAACTTCCTCGTGTTTAATGATCCAATAATCGATGATGTACCATGCAATTTAGACAGTCTCTGTACAGTTATAACGCAAAGCTCCGTAATAAGAATAAAGTTAAAAATTATGAGACTGACCCCTGAGGCTCTGATAATGATTTTTAAAACATATGAAACCTCTTTTAAATGCCAATACATGTTTCGGTTTAATATTATATTCCAATGTGAAAATTTAAACTTCCTGTGTTCAATGATCCAATAATCGATGGTGTGCCATGCAATGTAGACGATAAATAGCTTTTATTTTGTAAACTTTAAGAGATACGAGTAACAAATCCTCTCTAGAAGTGAGGTTATAATGCTCTCTTACATAATGATTGGGAACAAGAATTTTTCACTTTTACAAAGTCAAATACTTGAAAGAGAAATACTCGCAAAAATTGTTTTTTCGATACTCTAACGTTTGGCGATAACATATTCATCAAGTCTCTGTCCGTTCCTTGAATATCCAAAAAAATGATGTCACTCTTGATCATCATCATCATCATCATCATCATCATCATCATCATCATCAGTCTTTTAACGTCCGTCGTTGGTCATAGACCCTCCCGAGGATTCGCCACAATTCCCTATCATGGGCATCGCTGAGCCAGTATTTCCTGAATCTGTCAAGTTAATCTCTCCATCTTGTATTCGATCAGTCTTGGTTTTGCATGTGGTCTCTGGGGATCCTTGTCGTGAGACGTGATGTCCTTCGATTGTCTTTCATTCTTGTAACATGGCCTGCCCATTGCCATTTGAGTTTTTTTACTAGTTTCTATGATGTCACGAACACCCGTTTTCTTCCTTATATACTGTGCTGTCTTATGATCTCTCCATGTGAGGCTGAGCATGATTCTCTCATGAGCACGTTGCATACTTCTCAGTTTGCAGGCCTGTCTTTTGGTTAGGTTCCATGTTTCAGCTCCATAAGTGACTATTGGGAGGATGCATTGGTTGTATACTCTTCTTTTTAAGATCATTGGGATCGTCTGGTTCTTGAAAGTTGAGCTTGCTCTGTCGAAGGCTTGCCAACCCAAAGTGATTCTTTGCTTGATTTCCTCCTCTTTTAAGGGTCTCATGGAGATTCGTTGTCCCAGGTAGATATAGTGGTCTACCTTGCCGAGTTATGCATTTTCTATACGGACGTAGAATAACGATGCCTGTTTGTTTTGTTCAGCCACTATATTCTACATCCGTATAAGCAAGGAATCCCTGTTTTAGAAAAAAAAAAAAAACAAAAAAAACAAAACACAGAAATTTCTCAACGACTGGAAAACCACCATATTTGCTGCATTCGTAATAAATCTTGAAATAATGGGCTATCGATTGCAGAAAACTCCATTTTCTATTTCTGTTTCTGTGTTATTGAGCTTAAAAAGGCGTGACGAAGGGGTGGGCTGGGTCGGCTCTGGGCGTTTTTTTTTTATTTGAATGGGTGTTTAAAACATGAGTTATTGAAGGGTAAAAGTTGCTCGTTTCTATCTGTAATGGTTTTGAAATATGAGGCAGTTCTGTGACCAATACATTTGATAAGAACGACATGGCCAACGTGCACTTACAATGAAAAATAGCTATTGACCTTTTTTTTTCCTTTTTCATGCCTAGCAAATTACTTGTTATGCAGGTTTTAAAAATAGTTCGTTTTTGGTGAAAATCTGAATATGTCTCCATCTTGGACTAATAACGTCACAGAGACCTTGTGCCTCAAATTCAGCCAAAACACCTGGCAGTCCATGTTAGTAGACAATATTAACAATGCATCCTTTCCCTTCATTTAAAGTCCCACAGGATAACTTTAGCTACATGTATATATAATGCAAGACTGGACCCTTAGATTCCGTCCAATATAGTCATATACATACATATACATCGTGACTCGACTTCTCCGCTGGAGTCCATTCAGTGCAGATGTATAACGCCGAATTTCCCGCGCACGACTGTTAGGTGTGAGGATATCTAAGCAGACGATAACTGGGCGCATTTCAGCGCAGAGAGGACCAGAAAGAACTAAATATGGAATCAAAACAATTTATTGAGGTATAAAAATTAGTGAAATAATTTACTTTTGTAGTACAGTTTGATAATTCGTAATTCGCTGGAACAAAATATATGGTGTTAATACTATTTATCATAGAGATTGAAATTATGGGAATAAGTTTGTAAACAATCTATGCACCTTTTAATTTGAATATCGAATCATCTTTTATTTCGCAGTATGCATTAATGAGGTTGTAAAAGAAACTATAAAACAATTTATTACAGTTTTAGATTATTTTCACTTTGTAGTAATCGTACTACATTTTACAGCGGAATTGGTTTGTAATCAAAATAGGGTTTCAAGTTAATACAATTTATTCCAAAAATCAAAACCTTTCACAAGTTCGATAGTAATATGGTAACCTCCGAACGCAAAAATAGTTTTAATTTTTGTAATTAATTGTTTTTCTCTAAACTTTAAAAAAAAAAAGAGTATACAACCAATGCATTCTCCCGATAGTCACTTATGGAATTGAAACATGGAACCTAACCAAGAGACAGACCTGCAAACTGAGAAGTATGCAACGTGTGCATGAGAGAATCATGCTCAGCCTCACATGGAGAGATCACAAGACAGCACAGTATATGAGGAAAAAAAAACAGGTGTTCGTGACATCATAGAAACTATTAAAAAACTCAAATGGTAATGGGCAGGCCATGTTGCAAAAATGAAAGACAATCGATGGACATCACGTCTCACAACATGGATCCCCAGAGATCACATAAGAAACTGAGGCTGACAGAACATAAGATGGAGAGATTAACTTGACAGATTCAGGAAATACAGGCTCAGCAATGCCCATGATAGGGAATTGTGGCGAATCCTGGGGAGGGTCTATGTCCAACGACAGACGTTAAAAGACTGATGATGATGATGAAACTATTATTTACAAGCCCATTCCGGTGTAAAAGGTAGTACCTCTACTTTTGCGAAGTAAGAATCATTTTGATATTTTATAACAAAAGTTTTCATAGTTTTCTAATTCCGTTATAAAAATTCCAAGATTGTTTATCAAAGAAATCATTTTATCAAACATGTGTAAAGCTGCGATTCAAAGCAACTAAAATGGGAAAGGAAGATAAAATGCCAAAGAATCCTGATAGTTTGTTTACAAACTAATTCCGCTATAAAATATAGTACGTACTGCGTAGTAAAAGATAATGTTCCCATTGATAGTTTTATAGTCTGTTTACAAACTCATTCAGCGATAAAATGCTCTACTGCAAAGTAAAAAGTAATTTTGATGAATAGTTTTATAGTTTATTCACAAAATCATCCCCATAATTTGATTTTCGGAAAAAAATCGTATTAACTCCACTGTTTGTTTCTGCAAACTATGAATTATCAAATATAAAGTTAACTACAAAAGTAGATTAATTCACTGAAATAATTCAACCCAAAAAATGATTTTAATTTTCTTATCTCAATAAATTGTTTCGATTCTATAGTTTGCTTTTGTTGGTCCTCTTTGTGCTGAGATGTGCTCAGTTATCTTACGCTCAGTTATCGTGCGCTCAGTTATCCTTGCGCCTAACGGCCATGTGCCGAGAAGTCAACGTCCAGATGTCGGTGTTAATTAAACTTGCACAAAAAAATCTGGTGAACCGCACTACCAGCTAATACATATGTATATGGCTGGCCCAAGAGTCCCTGAAGCCCCAGGCAAACTGAACTTTGGCGCCCTCTAAAGTAAAGTATTATCTTATATTCCTGAAATAATTTGACTTCACATCTAGGATTTTTAAAAATCTTGACTGCTAGAAACTGAGGACCAAAACCACTACCAAAACTACCAACATAGGTTTCTGCAGTATTCACATTGGTCTAGCTGACTGGCGACGTATTTATCATTACAAGTTGCAGCAGAGTAGCTACAGGACAGAAAATTTGAACATTTACTTCTTGATCTCGAAATGATACTAAACGAACTAAATGAAAAAAGTCTCCACATAACCTTTTGTACAACAAATGTACAACAAACATGTTGTTATTATTTCTTTTATTATTCGGACTATCCTCATCTTGGTTGTTTTTCATACAACGTTGTACTCTACAGCCTTCATCACATCTTATCTGGTAGGTATAGCTAATCACGTATGGAGGGAAAAGGGAGACCACCTACCCCCGTGGAACGAGGTTGAAATAATTGACCAGGAAGGACACTAAAATTGATAGAGTCGGCCCATATGCTAGGCAAGAAAAACTGCCTCAGTAATCCTAGCATTGAAATGGATACCATATGGGAACCTCTAATAATGAAAGACAGAAAACAATAACATCAAATACCAAAAACTGTCACCTGAGGTTTAAGGCTCCTAAGAATTAGCACCGGTTGTCCACATGGACACATAGCGTAGTGGTTACAGAATCAGACAAAATTACTGCAAGTAATCTGATGGTTCTAGGTTCAATCCCAGTGTGAGACAATAATAATACTACTAAGGGGAGTGCGGTCTATATAAAGTCGGTTAAATAAAGGGTTCGGTTCGTTACTTCCCCACATCTACCAGATGATACCTGATGAAGGCTGTACAGTAGAACGGCCGAAACATTGTATGAAAAACAATCAAGGTGAGGATAGTCCTAATAATAATAGAAATAACAAACATGTTGTTGACGGAGACACAACGATCAAAATCAAAACTGGAGAAAGTAGACCCTTAAATCTACCTAAGTCAAGGAAACTCCATTGAAGAAACCAAGCGAGGTTAGCAAACTTTCTGCAGAGCAAGATCATATTTTAAAAAACAAGTGCCAGAAAGAAGGGTATACAACCAATGCATCTCGATAGTCACCAATGGAGTAGAGACATGGAACCCAGCCAAAAGATTGACGCGCACATGAGAGAATCATGCTCGATCTCACATGGAGAGATAAGAAAACAGCACAATGTATCAGAGGAAAAACAGGAGAATCCATCAGGAGACTCAAATGGGCTGGTCAAGAATGTCAGACATCCCGACTCACAACGTGGATTCCCCGAGATCAGATGCGAAACCTTGGCTGACAGAGAGTGAGATCTCATGACGGGTCAGAAAGAATCAGTACGTACTGGCTCTGCAACGCCCACGTCTGGCGAATATTGGGGAAAGTATGAGTCCAACGACAGACGCTGTTGCTGCCAGTGATGATGTCCACCGAAAGGATTTTTTTTAATTGATCACGACATGCTGCCGAAAGACGTTGTTATCATGACAGTTTCTATTGAGAGACTGACCTGCGCTGTTTTAATCTGTTTAATTTATTCATTTTTCCCATTTATATTTGGAAAGTCACACTGTCTCAGACACATGGCGAGCGCTCCCAGAACTCAGTGTCTCGGGCAACTGCCCTGGTTATATGGCGAAATTTACTTATTTAAAAAAAAGTTTGCTTTATTGCTTTATTTTGACACTGTTCATAGATAGATAGATAGATTGATAGATAGATAAACAGATAGGTAGATAGATAGATAGATAGATAGGAATTAACAGCAATACTTTCTTGGCCTTGCTTCAATTGACCATTATCAGTTTCTGGGTTTGCAAAACCATTTTGATGAGCAAAGACCAACACCAAGAGAGTAGATTAAAAACAGTTAGACAATTATTTCAGGTCAAAATCGGAAGAATTCTTCTATTCCGGTATCGAAAAACGTGGTAGTTATCGGAAGCGAAGGAGTGTATATAGACGATTACTTGTATCAACCATCAACATTATATTTGTGTTTCAAAATATACTGAAACATTGGACGGAGAAGTTTTTCACAACCAAATGATATTCTTGGAGTATTAATTAAATATTGATTCGATACAAATATTTACCAATTATCCTGACACCTGTTTTTTAATTAATTAACCATTGACAAGTGATAAGCTGATTAAAAGGTTTGTTTATCAGAGTTAGAGACAAATTTCTTGTGATCAGCATTCAAAGAAGACTTGGGCCGACTTCTAATGAGTCCCTAAGAGGCCGATGTACAGGATAAGATAAGACGAGACAAGACAATCTATAGCGAATCAAATTTTTGCAAATATTTGTGCTTATATCCGGGTTTTTTTTTTGTTCTTTGTGTAATATTCTTTCTCAAAGCTGTTTACTATTTTTGCTTTTATTATTCCTGGATCTTGATCCATCAATTTTTCTAATTTTTGACAACCATTGGAAGATCCCATATATATATATATATATATATATATATATATATATATATATATATATATATTGTCTCATCCACAGACAGCTATTTCGATGTATTACATCCCTCCAGTGCGGCTATAGACTTTCCATTATCCCATCCAGTACTGCGAGGCAGAATTAAAACCTTCACTTCAGACCTGCAGGCCGATATCCTACCTCTGGACTATGAATTCAGTAAGGCTGAAATTAAGCGATATATCGATTTACACAGAAATCCCTCATCCACCAGAGTGCTCTATTCATATATATATGTATATATATATTCCTTTTATTTATTTTAAAGAATTTTTCGGCTGGGACGTTGTGGATATTTTTTATCATTTCAAACGTTTTATTTCATTTTGTATTTTTGATATACAGGGCGGGCTGTGAGTTTATCTACTTCAATATAATTGTATCAACACGTATATATTTCAACTTGCGTACGTATTTGAACTTGATTTTTTTGTGGTTTCTAAAGAGACGTCGTCAGCTAACACTATCATCAAAACTGCCAACATAGATTTCTTCAGTTTTCAAGTCATTCTGCCTGGCAATGTATGCATGTATTACAGATACGGGCTGCTCCAATGGATTTTAGGAGGGCTGAAAGTTCAAACACATACTCTTTATTATGTCGAGAAAAAGATAGATTTTGTGTTTATTGAAAATTCCCCCCTAAATGGATTTTTAGAGGGGGGCCAATTTGCAATGTTAGTTCAAGCTAAACTGATCCCTTAGTTTGTGTCCGACAGCATTCGTGCTTGTTTTTTTTGAAAATGCAGACTTTTTTTAGTGATCACTGCTCAACAAAATGTGAGAGAAGTAACTTATTCATTAATCACCCCTTTTTTCAATTTTTAATTGATCACCTCAAGACGGCATGCTGCCAAAAGACATTGGTCACGTAACGGTTTCTATTGAGTGATAAACCAGATCTATCTATAATCCTCTTTATGATTCAGAATTGGGAATCAACATCCCTGTGTTCGTTTTTTCAGTGTCTTGTCACCAATGGAGCTAGAGGGCTGGAATTTCCAACATTCAATCCTCATTATGTCAAACGGTTGTCCCCTCCCACTAAAAAACACTATGGATTTGGCGGACTATAGCTGTTTAAATATAACCTAAATGATTCCCAAACATGTTCTGAGTGACCCACTGATCGCTCACTTGACAATTAACCTCATTTGGTAATGGATTCATCAAAATCTGGGCGAGGCAAAAGTCAGTATCTTATGACAAAATGCTTACTGTTAATTAGGGGGGTGGGTAACCGGTAGAAAAACATTTTTTTACACCCCCATAAGTTTTTAGTGGGGGGCGTCAATTTCAAATCTACGCTTATGCTAAATTAATCACCAGTTTATGCCTACTCATTTTTTAGAAAAAAATCAATGTTTACTGTGATTCAATAAAAGGCGAGAGAGGTAACTTATTTATTGATATCCCCTTATTCAAATTCATATGTCGGTTTCTATTGAGTGATAGGACAAACTTGTGAGTTAATTAATTGACAATACAAAGTGATAATCTAATTTAAAATCTCGTTGATTAGAGTTTAAGACAAATTATCTATGAGCTGCTATCGAGACGTCAAAATAGCTGACGTATTTACCTCTGTCAGTTGAGTCAGAGGGGTATACGTCATCGGCCACGCCTTTCCGTCCGTCTTTCGGTCAGTCCTGAGTAGTCGGAGAATTTCAATGAAACTTTGTGGCAGGATGGGCAATGGTGTAAAGAAGAAATCATATTTGGGGCGGATCCAGGAAATATTTTTTCAATTGAGAAATATTTCCCCCCCCCCACGTGAAAATGTATACGCTCATGACTGTCCACATGATATTTATGAAAGCCTTCAATGATTTTCAATGAAATCTTGTAGAACGGTGGACAATAGGCTACAGAAGAAGTGATTAAAATCCGGGGAGAATCCATGCACAATTACCTCCCTACATCGTAGTTATATGCCCATACTGCATATTATAGCCAAAAGTCCATGTCTGTCCAAACAATATCTCCAAAATAGGCTACGTCAGAGGTGATTCCATTTTAGAGCGGATCCATGCACAATTACTTCCCTTGATGATGTGTTGACACAGGTATGCGCTATTTGAATGCTTTGCAGTTTACCTAAGCAATTTATTTCAATATTTGGTCGTTTTGCCCTGATACGTTAAGAAAAGGCATGAAAAGCAAATTCCCATCGATACAAGCTTTCAAAGATCAGCTGACGAACCCAGAACAAAGATCTAGATATCAAAGAAGTTTAGCCTGTTACACAAATGATTCAGGATATCATCCCAATCTTCACTGTTTTCATCTAAAACTTTCAAGAAAGGCTCCCTTGAGCCTTCTCAACACCTGGACATATGAGATGACTTGTTTAAAACCCTCAACAAAAACTGTCACCAAAAGTGTCAACATAGGTTTCTTCAGTTTCCAAGTTGGTCTGGCTGGCTGGCTATGTATGTGTCATGCTTACAGGCCACACCTATGGGGCTAGAAGTTTGAAAGTTTAAACATTTACGCTGCGTTGTGTTTAGAAAGAACATTTAATTTGTTTTTTTAATCCCTTCCAGGATAGGATTTAGTGAGGCATTCAATTAACTATGTAAGTTTATGCTTAATTAGCCCATTACTTTGTGTCTGGTAACGCTCACGCTTGTTTTTCGAAAATGTTCGGTCTGATTTCAGTCCACCAACGGCTTCTACGCTGACGTTGTGATTGAAGATCCACAGAATAGTTGTTGTTGGCAGTTTGAAATGGTCCAGTCGTAATGAGAATTAACCAAAGATCTTGGTAACTCCAGGAATGTCAAGGAACACTCGTATTGAGGTTAACAATAACAAAAACATTTTATTAGATCCTCGGGGACTATAGTCTTCAAACTCCAACTACTCGGTGAACCCTTTTCCATGATCAAGGGAACCCTTTCAAAAAACACATATTCTCTCTCTCTCTCTCTCTCTCTCTCTCTCTCTCTCTCTCTATATATATATATATATATATATATATATATATATATATATATATATATATATATATATATATATTCCATGGGAATCGTGCACCCTGGTGGATGAGGGATTTCTGTGTAAATAAATATATCGCTTAAATTCAGCCTTACTGACTGTCCAGTTCCGTAGTCCAGAGGTAGAATATCGGCCTGCGGGTCTGAAGTGAAGGTTTCAATTCTGCCTCGTGGTACTGGATGGGATAATGGAATCTCTATAACCACACAGCTATCTGTGGATGACACAACATATATATATTCGATTCTTACATACATGTCTGAATATATATATAAATATATATAAAAATAACAATCGAATTTTCGCCTGGTTTATGGAATTACCAGAATGTGTATGAACCTAAATAGAAAATACACACTTGTATGGAAAAGTAAGAACGAAGTTTACTGGGACTGAACAGCGTCCGTGTCACACAAATAACTGAGGTGTTTTTAATTAAAGAGGTGAAGTGTCGATTTTTTTTTCTTATACAAACAAAACTATTCGTGTTGAAGAAATGAAATGTAATTATGTAAAAGCCATAAAGGTATCGTTTACGTCTTTCTCATCATCAGCCTTTTAGCGTCCTTCGTTGGACATAGACCTTCCCCAAAATTCGTCAGACCCTGCTATCGTAGGTGTCATGGAGCCAGTCCTTACTGAACTTGTCTAGTTCATTACGCTATCTCATTTTCAGGTGGTTCTTATCTGTTTTGTTGGTGATCCGTCAGTGATCACCATCGGGGCTGATAAGAAGCATTAGCAACACTCTAATACAATCAACATAATTTACAATGACCAGCTGTAGACACAGAGATTACAACCTTCCTTTCCCAACGGGAGATAGATGAACAAATAAATAAAGGAGAGTTATCATGTGAAATCTTTGAAAACTTGTACTTATGAAAAACCACCTGACATTTCTCTACAGACGCAAAGACGTGAGGCTGATTCCACCCGGCCTACTCCCCTGTTAATTCCAGACGAGTACGGATGATTGCTGAACAAACTGGACACGCTCTCGTCGGGGAGAGAATCAATCACGGCCGGTTGATGGAACGATAACGTGAAAAGAAAATCTCTAATGCGAAAAAAAAAATCGTTTATGAGTCGGATAACAGCAGGGCTTGACAAAATCACAATCCAATGCTCCCTGAACAAATCTTACTCTCTGGAACTCACAACGTCGGTACCTCATTATAAGAAAACACAAAAGCTGAGAGTGTTAAAAAAATGGACCAAGGTGAGAAGAAAAGTCCGCAGAAAAATTGACGTAATGATATTCCCCCATCTAAATAAATCAGACAAAATCGGTTAGTCTTCATTGATACATCAGCAGTGATGTACTGTATTTTTCATCTGTAAATGATGATACGTGGTTGGATAATCTAAGTTCAAAGGGTATTTCAGATATTCCTATATGATATTTTACTTTGCAAAGGGCATCCTTTTCTTAACAATTGCTATTTGATTCATTTATACTTTCTCCATTAGTATTATTCCCAATTAATTTATTGTTATGTTTTTTTATGATCTTATTAAAATTATCCATACCGCTATAACTAATTCTCAGTTTGTTCTTATTGAATGATTTACACAGTGGGTTGTTCGCTGGGAAGTGTTGTACTATTAATTGAAGATATTTTCCCCTATTTTGGTTTTCACTAGTAAGTTGAATGGCAGTGTGTATCATATGATTTTTCAACTTGTACTTTTTTTTTGTAGCAATGTTTTACCTTATTGGATTTTACTTTTTCAATCATATTCGAAGCTAATTTTCAATGATTTTGTTTGGGTGGTTAGATATTATGTTGATATATGTAATTTCAGATTCTTTTCCTATGTGGTTTATAGGTGTTATTACTTAGATTAAAGGTAACATCTGGAAAATGTTGAATTTTCAAGTTGGCTTTAATATCAACTTTAAAGTTCAATTTTTTCACTTCCTTTAAGATGTACTTGTTTAATTTTTGTACGTTGCTACTTTCTACAACTATTAGGCCATCATCCCAGAAGATTCCTAAATGTTTAAAGTTTAGTTTTCTGGTGAGGTTATTCACAGTATGTAAACCGATCAGGTCTGGCATCTCATCTGCATCGAGACTACCCATAGAAACATCAAAACCGCAGATGTTGGTTTGTTTAGTCCACTGTTCTTGATTATTGAACGGTGCCTCCGTGTACTGTGTTTGATTATTTCTATACCTTTATTACTAATTTCAGTGTAGATCTTTGTGAATTCCATTGCTTCCTCAAAGATCCCTTCGAATACAGAAGGGCAGAAGTCGTTAATGTCGAACTGTACAAAAGCACAGGTATTTTCTTGCCTAATATAGCTAAACCAGGTGATGGCCTCATTTGTGTCTATCCATTAGTTTCACTGCAGTTGTTCGATGCTGTAGTTCATGTCTTCTAGTATCTTCTTGCTAATCTTTCCTACTTGTGATTTAGTGGGGTTAATTAGTCTCGTGGTGGAGTATGTAAGCATCTTTTCTTTTGTGATTTTCCTACTCTGTTGCTGATGTTCAATTTGTCATTGGTATTTTTACTTTTCTTATTCATAGTTGCTTCATAATAGTTCTTCATGGTGTCTGTAATTCAACAATAGTAGTAGCAACATTACTATTAACATTAAAATTATCATTATTTTATATCTCCAGTCACCTTGAGGACAACCCAATAACCTTTTCATTATCATCGTTGATGGATAAAAACATACCAAACCCAGAATAATTGAACTAACAACTAAGTTCATGTGAAAGTGAATCCTAACGCTGGGAAACAGATTTGAGTAAGAATAAAAATCTCTCAGAGAGGAAACATATCACAAAGAGCTGATGTTTTAACAACCTACTGATAAAGAAAGTGTCTAGAGAACCTCATGCTAATTTATGATTTATAACTACAAGACTGTAAAGTATTTCCACTGTGTAAAACAGAAAAGCATAACAAACAGTGACCAACAGCTGAATAAACAGAAACAAAAGATATATAAAAAGCATGCAAAGAAAGTTCTCCACCATAAAAAATTAGCCATTCCCCCCACCCCAAAAAATCCCATCTAAATAGATGTCTAAATTAAATCGAATCATTTGCCCGAAGAAGCCCAAACAGGGCAGAAACATAACGTGTCCGCGTAGCAAATCCTTTATTTCATTATATATATATATATATATATATATCATTCGGTTAATTTCTTTTAATTCATTTATCACTGTATTTTCGTCTCTGTTTATCTATCTCATTCAGTTCCTTTCTATTTATCTATTTATCTATCTATTCATTTCAGTATTTTCGTGTCCATTTATCTATCTCAGTATTTTCGTATCCATCTATAGATCGGCCGTTTCCATTTCTATCTATTTATCCATCAATCAATTTCTATCTCAGTCTAATCGTATCTATCTATCTATCTATCTAGGTGACCTACGTCACATGGTTGAGTCACATGTTTGCCTGACTTTCTTGCACCAGAATTCTGACGCCTACCAGTTGCAGATTGGTCATTGAAAGGAAACTTGTTGAAGATTTGATTGGAACAGGTTTCCGAGCTAGTGAACATAATAGCCAGATATACATCATCATCATCATCATCATCATTATCATCATCATTATCCGTCTTTTAACGTCCGTCGTTGGACATAGACCTTCCAAAGATTCGCCACACTTCTCTATCATAGGCGTCGCGGAGCCAGTACTTTCTGAATTCGTCTGGCTAGTCTCTCCATCTAATATTCTGTCGGTCTCGGTTGCGCATGTAATCTTGGGGGATCCATGTCGTGAGTTACAATGTCCATCTTGCAATATGGCCAGCCCACTACTATTTGAGTTCTTTAATGGATTCTATGATGTCCCTGACTCTTGTCTTCTTCCAAGTGTACTGTGCTGTCTTGTGGTCTCTCCATGTGAGGTCAAGCATAATTTTTCATGTGCACATTGCATGGTTCTCAATTTGCGGATCTGTTTTTTGGTTAGGTTCCATGTTTCAGCTCCATAAGTGACTATTGGGAGGATGTATTGGCTATAAACATTTCTTTTTGAGATTAATGGGATCTTCTTAATTTTGAAGGTTGGGCTAGCTCTGCCAAAGGTTTGCCGTCCTAGTGTGATTCTTCGCTTGATTTCTTCTTCTTTCGGGGGTCTCATGGAGATTCGTTGTCCTAGGTAGATGTAGTGGTCTACTTTCTCCAGTTTTGTGTCCTCGATTTTGATCTTAGTGTTTTTATCTCCGATGTGGTTATTGTAAATGATCTTTGTCTTGCTGAAGTTCATGTGTAGGCCGACTTACTTGCTCTCTTCATTTAGTTCATCTATCATTGGTTTGCGAGCAAACCTGTAAATCAATGGCTTCATTTGGAAGTGACGCTTTTACTCTATCTGATAACCTCAGTAACTGCCATCCCCCTTAAAAAAATATGTCTAAGTTGGGGCAAGTTGGTCCTTTTGCCATGAGGCAAGTTGGTCCCTGTTTCTGCTAGTCGTGCTGTGCCAAATATGCATCTGTGTTCCATTTTCATTTTATGATAATTAAAAGAGATGCTTCTTTGGCGTTGGGGCATCGGATTCAGGGCTGCTAATTATATTAGCCCCCTAAAATAAAAATTACCAGAATTGATCTAAGGAGATAAATCCTGGTAAGTAACGTGTTCACTGCTTAAGCACAAAAACAAGGTTAGTACACAGTTAGTTGAATCGTTAACAAAACGAAGAAATAAGAACAGACAAAGAAGTAAACAACAGTGCTAGGTTTAATTCATGAGTGAATTAAAATAAACAAGGACCGGAGTTTCTGCCGACACGGATATGTGGAGGGATCTACCAGGATAAAAGATGTAGAGATAGGAAGGATGAAGGGAAAGGAATGTCACAGAGTAAATGTGAGATAGAGTCTTTAGAATGTCCGTCAGCATGGTCATCCTATTTGTAGCCACTATGAGGTTATCTTAGGAAGTCCGACCTAACTACAATGAGAGTGCTTAACTTGGATAGGATGTGTTCTTGAGATGAATATGCGATGATGCGTGTGTAAGAACAAAGTGTGTATAAAAACTATACTAACTATCCTAACTAAAGAGAGTGAGAAGAGAAAAGCTTACCTCAAGGCTGTCGGAACAGAGAGAGAGAGAGAGAGAGAGAGAGAGAGAGAGAGAGAGAGAGAGAGAGAGAGAGAGAGAGAGAGATTTGCCACCACAGTTTAAATATCGTAAAGATAACAATCTGCTATCTGATTGGCAGTTCTATGTGACGTCAAAAGGGGAACAAGGAATTTACCATTTCTACAGAGATATAGGGGTTAGAAGTAGATCCTTTCCAAAGGGCAGATAACTCCGTATATGTATGATTTACTTTAGCTGAAAAGGTAGGTACTACACTTCAATGAACTATAATAAGGACTTCTTTTCCTTTCTCTATTCATGTTTATAGTCATACGGCCTCAAATTAATGCCAAAGTATTTTATAACCGTAGCCATCTTTTTTATATGTGCGTATGTTTGTGTATATATGTTCCAGCGCTCCTAGCCACACCGTTTTGTCTACAGACTTGAAAATTGACATCAGCACTCTGCTAGACCTCTACTAAATTTGTGTTTTTTATTTTTGGAAAAAAGACTTTTTTGACCTTTCAAAGGCCTTGTTCTCACAGGATTTTCTAAAAACATCTCGATTCAGGAGAATCGAGATGTTTCTAGATGTTTTTTTACTCGATTTCAGATGTTTTCCTGTGGGAAACACCAGTGATATTCTAAATAGAATTCATTCTAATCATATTTATTCTTTGATAGAACTTTTTTTTTCTTTTACATGACTTCAAATTTTGGACACTACGGTTGTTTAATCATTGACTGTGATGACGAGTCGTTTATTTTATTTGGGCTGTGTTTGTTTGATCATATATCCTGGTTACAAGAGAATGAAGCACGTCTGCTATTCGCATGTCAAAGTCTAAAGGAATGTCGCGAAATCTCAAGTCATAAATGAATTTAGTAAAATCTTCTTTCAATCTAAAGTATTTTTGTGCTATGTCCACTGAAGAAGGAGTGCCAAGCATTGCTAGATTTTCCGAACAGTTGTCAGTATTTCAATGAGTCTCCTCGGACTTATAGACAATATCCCTTTCTCGTTCACATGGACTGGGACTTGAAAATAAGAGATCTGTATTTCTTTGTAACCAGGATATTTGATCGAACGAAAACAACTAGAAAAGAAAACAATACGTTGGCATTAATTTGACGCCGTAGGACTATAAAAAAATATGATAAAACTCGCCATCGCAGTCAATAATTGAACAATTGTAGCATCAAAATTTGATGTTGCGAAATAGAATACCATGAAGAATAGATATAGTCAGAATAAATTCTATTTAAAACATCACTGGCGATTTGGAAAACAGCTAATACAGTGTTTTTTAAAAAAACATCTAGAAACATCTAGATTCTGGAGAATATAGATTTGTGGTTCCCAGACTTATTTTGTCAGCCAGGGGTAGACCAGCTATGAAACTATTAGATTAAAAGACATCATCATCATCATCATCATCATCATCATCATCATCATCACCACCACCACCACCACCGCCGCCATCATCATCATCATCATCATCATCGTCATCATCATCATCATCATCATCATCAGTCTTTTAACGTCCGTCGTTGGACATAGACCTTCCCCAGGATTTGCCACAATTCTCTCGTCGCAGAGCCAGTATTTCCTGAATCTGTTAAGTTCATCTCTCCATCTTGTGTTCTGTCGGCCTCAGTTTCTTATGTGATCTCTGAGGATCCATGTTGTGAGACGAGATGTCCATCGATTGTCTTTCATTCTTGCAATATGGCCATTTGAGTTTTTTAATAGTTTCTATGGTGTCACGGACACCCGTTTTCTTCCTTATATACTGTCTTGTCTTATGATCTCTCCATGTAAGGTTGAGCATGATTCTTTCATGCGCACGTTGCGTACTTCTCAGTTTGCAGGTCTGTCTCTTGGTTAGGTTCCATGTTTCAGCTCCATAAGCGACTATCGGGAAATGCATTGGTTGTATACTCTTCTTTTTAGGATTATTGGGATCGTCTGGTTTTCGAAAGTTGAGCTTACTCTGCCAATGGCTTGCCATCCCAAAGTGATTCTTTGCTTGATTTCCTCCTCTTTTGAGGATAAAAGACAAAGCATCCTCGACGATCAAAGGGATAAATTCTTGCTGCTTGTAGCTGGGTTGACAGATGAATTCTTTAATAAGGTAAAGAGAAAAATGAAACTTATTTCAATTGCAAGCTGATGTAAGATGAAACCGAACCAGAAAAATAAGCCTAAATTTGCTAGATTTTTCTCTCTATTTTTTTCCATTTATTTCACTCATTGTTCATTCGCCGATGTGTTGCATGACTGTTGCAATGTCTACTATTTTGTCGCGGAACCCTTAAAACAATTTTCCAAAAATCGCTGAGCTCATGAATACATTCAATGACAACCTCACTTCATCCTGATTTTAAGAAGACATTAAATGAAACAAAAGATTGCTTGGTGGGGAGAATTAATCGTTATAAAAAAACTATAATGAATAAAACATAAGAATAAGAAAAAAAAAAAACTCTTTTTTTAATTGTTATATATTTTTAATTGATGTGCTCTTTGGACTCCTGTATCCTCTCCAAGTTTGATTTAATATTTGATAATCCAAATCGCATATCTGTTGTAGCGTCCAACCATTTGTGATATTTACTTTTTGTGCAAACATTTAGAAAAGCCAAATTCATAAAAATATGTTGTTGCAAACAGTAATTAAAGTCGACTAGCTTGTTTTGATAAATCCAGATTTTTTTTTTCGCGAAACAACGGTAATTCCGTGGAGCCCACTTTGGGAAACACCGATCTAGATGTTATTAATAAACCCGTCGAAAAAGGTCAAAAGAGCTCTTTTTACCCCCCCCCTCCCCCGCAAAAAAAATTCAGAAGGGGGTCTAGTGGAGTACTGATGCCAATTTTCAAGTTTGTTGACAAAACGGTATGGTCAGGAATGCGGAGGTACGCAAATACATTAATAACCATATAAACAAGTAAACAAGCACATAGACCCTGAAAACAAGCACATAGACACGTAAACAATCGCATAAACAAGTAAACAAGTACACAGATACGTAGACAACAACATATCGCGTAAACAAACACATATATAAGTAAACACTACATAAATACGTGATCAAGCATATAGATATGTAAACAACTAAATAAACACGGAAAGAACAACATAAATACGTAAACGAGAATATACATACGTAAACAACCACATGAACACGTAAACAAGCACATAAACAAGTAAACAAGTACACAGATATATAAACAACAACATATCGCTTAAACAAACACATATATAAGTAAACACTACATAAATACGTGATCGAACATAGACATGTAAACAACTAAATAAACACGAAAAGAACAACATAAACACGTAAACAAGAACATATATGCGTAAACAACCACATGAACGTGTAAACAAGCACAAAAACACATGAACCGACACATAGACGCGTGAACACACACACACACTTTAAAAAAAAAATAGAACCCTTTGATATCTTTGGTGGCTACGGTTGTTCGACAGATGTCTTTGTTACAATTCAATAAAACTCTTATTTTAATTATCGCTGTGAACATCACAACTTGACATTTATTTTGTGGAAAAGGGAGCGTAAAGATATATACAAAAAATGCACTGCCTATCATACTTCATCAATCCATGTAATCAATTTATCAGTTGAGATCTATATATCTATGATCCTCATCGCGACAATATCATAAAGCGAGAGAGTGGATATTCACCTGACTTTTTTCATTTATGAAAAACTCTCAATCGATAAATGCTAAAAACGTGAAACTTTAACCTTAAATCAACATAATTAAGAAGTCGAAGACATGACAAACAAACGTACTGATTTTCAACTTTTTCTCTTGAAGTCAGTCTTTATCCATCGAAATGGTTTTTCAAACTCCTAAACAAATAATAGTCAATTGGAGCGAGGTCAGGTGATCATTTTCCCCAGCCGAATGTCTCTATGACATCCGTGGCCACGCGATAGGTATGAAAGCGTGCATTATCGTGATGAAGAATTATTTCTCTTCTTTCATACCAACTTCTGTTCGGACAATCGAATCTTTCCTTCCCATCTTCGATCTTAGCACAATGTTTTGGCCTATCCATAATACGGCCTTCTTCAGGCGTAATATCTTATATCCGCAAGGAAAGAGAAGACAGCCATGGAACTGAACGACTTAAACCATGCATTAACGACATCATAGGTAGGAAGAAGTGACTGGATTGTCTGAACAAAAGTTGGTATGTTGATGGCTCTTAAAGATATAGACAATATCCATTCTTTGTTCACTAAGGATTGGCACGTTCAGTCCAATAATGTTTTCCAACACCGAAGTCGTTGGCAGTTAAATACATCTTTTCATGCCTATCCTATGCGTATTCTCAGGGCAAAATAACCTCATAAATACAGATGTCCGCCCGCAAATTCATTTACGTGCACTGTTCTTGAGCGGAACTGCAAAACTTAATGCTGTTATTCGCAATATTGGTCCTGAGAATAACATTTGAAACGTGGGCGGTTCTCTTCAGGCATCAAGTTACGAATCTTTTTTTCAGTGCTGGCTTCTTGAAATCCAAATACGTAAGTATGGGGAGCTACCAACTAAAAACGTAATCAAAACTATCAACATAGGTTTTTTTTCAGTTTTTTAAGTTGGCTGGCTTTTTGTGTATCGTACAAAAAGGGGTAGAATTTTTGAAGATTTAATCCTCATGTCGAGAAAAAAAACCATCCTTTGTTTTTGTTTTTTTTTTTTTTAAAATTACCTCCTAAATATTTTTTTAATGAAGGGTTCAATTTGCAATGAAATTTTATGATAAATTGATCCCTTAGTTTGTGTCTAATAACATTCATGTTGTCTTTTAAAATTTTCTTTTATGATTTTCGTGATCACTACCCAACGAAAAGGCAAGAGAAGTAACTTATTCATTTATCACCCTTTTTTTTTTTCCAATTTTTCAATCGATCACCCCGACATGCTACTGAAAGATGTTGGGGTTGTGATAGTTCCTATTAGGTGACGCTTACAGGGTAGTGGATCATCATCATCATCATCATCATCATCATCATCATCAATTATTTATTTTGATTTGATTTAGATATTTTTTAAAAATCCGAACCTTCCGCCAAAACTACCATTAAAGTAAAACAAATTCGAGATTGGTTGTACGCGAGAAGTTCAATGAGGCTATCAAGAACGATGTTCAAACTTTTGTTTTGCTAATTTTGTGGGTTTTTCAAGAGATTCGTTGTCCTACATCGATGTAGTGGTCTACTTTACCCAGTCCTGTAGCTTCGATTTTGACAGTTATGTCCTAATTCTTGATGTTATTGTTGCACATGACTTTTGTTTTACTGTAGTTCGTGTGTAGGCCAACTTTTTTGCTTTCTTCGTTTAGTTCATCTAACATTAGTTGAAGGTTGTATAGGTTCAGCTAGGTAACTTAATTTCACCACCACTTCTGCTTAATTTACGAGGTAAAAAGCAGCACATATGGATGGGGGTGATTTATAATTTCCCTCGGAATTATTTTTGGGGATTTTTTTTCTTTGAAAAATCAACTGTGGGTGGATTAATTTACAATGAAGGTTTACACCAAAAGTGGTCCCTTAGTTTGTGTCCAGCAGCATTCACGGTTGTTTTTTGAAAACTTTTACTTTTTAGTGATCTCAGCCCCCAAAAGATAAGAAATAATTTATTCACTGATCACCCCTTTTTCTGTTTTTAAAAATTGTTGCATTTTCATCAAGGTAACGTAATTATCACCGTCACTGCTTCATTCACGAGATAAAAACAACATATACGGGTGGCAGTGGCTCATAATTTCCCTTGGAATGCTAGCTTTATTGCATTTCGATATTAGAAATTGTTTTTGATATTGGAAATTCTCAAACTCCAGTCAAAACCTGGGGTTGACTTTGTTTTTCTATCATAACAAGAACAAGAATAATAAGAACAATCCTCACCGAATTTTTTTTGGGGGGGGGGGGTAATCAGTATTCCCCGACCGTGATTTGAAATCACGACTAACTAATTAGTAGCTGTGTCACTTACCGACTGAACTGAATAGAACAGTCTTACGTATCTACCCAAAATTATGTTAGGGCTACGCAAGGGCTTATTTGATTCTAATAAATGAATACATCTATAAAATTATCATTTCCTTATTGTGATTTGAAATCACGAACGAATGGTAGGTTGCTATCTTACCGACTGAACTAAGTCTTACATATCTACAAAGTTTATCTTGCAGATATGCAAGGGTTTATTTCATTGCAATGTTTAAAAAATATATTCTTATAATATTTTTTGTTATATGTACAACATAAATGTTTCAGTAATCCTCTTCGATCGGAATTGAATTTGGAGTGGAGTTTGACACTGCAGCAGCCAGGCTTGTGAGAAATTGTTTTTAGATATAAGATATTTTAACTTATTTTGTTTTACTGATCACTATGTTGAATTATGCTTTATTTTTTTTTTTTTTTTTTTTGCAAAATTCGTTTTTACTGGAGATTAAGTTTTTGCAGTATAAGTGAAAAAGATTATTAGCCACTCAATAGAGATCATCACATGACCGACGACTTTCGGTACAATGCTGTGTTTGGGGTGATCAATCGAAATTTGGGAAAAGGGGTGATCACTAAAAAAGTCCTGACTTTCACAAACCAGGCGAGCACAAACTGAGGGATCCATTTTGTACGAATACGAATTGCAAATTGAACCCCATAAAAACCAACCTGGAGTGGGTCTTAAAATTTGTGATACATATATGCATACATACATAGCTTGCCAGACCAGCTTAAAAACTGAGATAAACCAGAGTTGACTATTTGGGTGACTGTTTTAGTTGCTGGTTTGTAATATTGCATTTAGCATGGTATCTTTCGTTATATTTCTTGTGCAAGACTCAACAAATAGTTGGGAGGTAAAAATATAAGGGAGGTAATTGAGTATTTTGAATGTAAACTTCGTAACGCTAGATTTTAGCCAACAAATTAGCTGATTAGCCGTAAGAAAAGTAGCTAGCAGAATCAATTCAATATACTTATATTCTGACTATAATAAAAATTAACATGATCTCCAACCCTCTCGTTCCGTATTTTGTATCCGTTCTTGCCGATGCATTTTTTATCACCTTGTCCTGCGAGGGAGATGAAGTCTCCTATAATATTATTGAAATATCTTTTGTTTTCTTTGAATATGGAATCGAAGTCGTCGTAGGAGTTGTCTATCTCCTCGTTGGTTGACAGTGAAGTGGGTGCGTGAATTTGAATGTTCAGTTTGTATCTTTCTGAGAACTGTACAGTAACACTGGCTACTCTGTCAGAGATGATATCAGATCCTACAACATTGTCTTTTTCCTTCCCGTAGAAGATGTTTGCTACTTGGTTCGATTAGTTCTTCTCCGGGTCTTCTAATCTCGCTGATGCCGATAATGCCCCACTTGGTGTTTTTTAGTTTCACTTCCCTAATCGGTTCGGTGCATGTCTGCTGAAAGAGTCCACACATTGTTGGTGCCAATGGACAATGTTGTTTTCTTGGTGATGTTCTTGGTGATGTTTTTGGGTAGTTGCCCTTGCGGAGCATCACCTCAACCAAAGCAAATGATGTGGCCGGGCCTTCAGAGACCGTCTGCCAAGCCGGAACGGTTGTTTTCCTGGTGACATTCTTGGTGTTATTTTCAGGTAATAGCCCTTGGATCACATCATCCCTACCCAAAGCAAGCGATGTGGCAGGGCCTTTTGGAACCAACGACCCAGCAGGAACGGCCGGTATATATTTGGTCACGTAATCCATGAGGAATGTTGAGCCATGACCTGTCACGCTGGCTCATGATCATTCAAGCTGGAGCTGAAAAAAGATATGAACTCCTCACCGAACTAGAGGAGAGCACCAACGTGCACAGCAACAGTATAACAACCTCCTTGATTGGAGTCTTAAATATGTTTGAGCCAAAGAGCATACACACCATAAGTAAATTCTCAACCAAGAATCCTATGGGAAAATGCAGAAATCCCAAGCCAGCACCAACAACAATAGATAAGGTCGAAGCGAAAGAACTGAACAAAACCATTGGAATGAAACGAAGGGAAGATAAAAAATCAGGGGCTTCAAAACTATTAGAAACTCTCACTGTACGGGAAAAGCAAATAACTAGAGTGCTCGAAGCAAATGGAGACCTGACAACGGACAGGGACCGAATTGTTGAACGTGCTCAGGAAATTTACAAAAAAAACTTCCTTGCATTCCGCCAAACAAAGGACACAGAAAAATGAACAGGAAATACAAGCGGAGAGTAATCAATTCGAGGATTTCCCAGAAGTTACTCTAAAGGAAGTGAAGCAAGCCACTAAACAAACAAAGAAAGGAAAGGTCCTTTGACCCGATAAGATCACCACTGACGTACTGAAAATTCATCACTGGGGAAACTAGTAATTTTTCACAAACGAAGTTAAGTCCCAGGAGATTGGAATATCGCAATCAAAATGCTTTTATACAAAAGAAAAAAAGGGAACCCGGAAGACCTCGACAACGACAGACCAATCAGCCTACTCAGCTGCATCTACAAACTCTTCATCAGAGTGATCACCAACCAAATCACCAAAACGTCGGATGAAAACTAATCACGGGAACAAGCTGGTGTCAGAAAAGAGCAACTCAACTACTGACTATCTCCATTCAGTAAACCAACTAAAAGAGAAAGCAGCAGAATATGAAATGCCACTCGCTGTAGCATGTGTTGACTTTAAAAAGGTCTTCGAATCAGTGAAAATCCCCCAAGTCATTGACGCAATAGTTCAACAAGGTGTGGACACCGTATATGTCAGAGTACGGCAACATATCTACCGACATAGCAGTTCCTTCGTCGGGCTACATAAAGACTCTGGGCCCTTCTAACTAGAAAAGGGAGTGTGACAAAGGGATACCAGCTCAACCAAACTCTTCACAGCTATAAAACCCCTGGACATCACGACTCACAACGTGGATCCTCAGAAACCATATGCGAAACTGTGTCCGACAGAAAGTAAGATGGCGTGACGAGCTCTGCAACGCCCATGATAGAGTGGTCTGACGAATCCTGTTGGAAAGTCTATGTCTAAAGACGAACGCTACAATGATGATGATGATGATGATGATGATGATGATGATGATGATGATGAAATTTTGACACAATTTTTTATTGTTATTATTTATATATTTTGATATAGTATTCGGTGTATACAGGCTTGATAATGTGTATCATATTTTTAGATAATTTTATAGAAAATTTAGATAGTTTTAGCCTGGGATAATGAAAATTCGAAAGATTTTGCAACAATGCTCAGACTCTATAATAGTAACGGTTCAATGAAAGACGCTCACATGATAAAAGCCCACTCGAAAATTCCCCACAGAAAAAAGCACATAGTTATAAATGCGCACACAGAAAAAAACCAACACAGAAAAAAGCCCATGCCGAAAAATAACATAAGAAAATGCCCACACGAAAAAAAAAGCTCAAATAGAAAAGAGCCAAAATGGGAAGAGCCTGCGTAGAAAATAATCTTTGTTGTTTTTTGATAAAGCTTCATCAATGTCTTTTACGCCAGCAAATATGGCAAATGTTTGAAAATTATCGTGATCATGATCAGAATTTTATGCCATAGAGAAAATTGAAGCATTGAAAAAATATTGTTGTCCCGTATAAATTCAGATTTATATTTCAGAAACCAAAACTTGTTTAGAAAACCATTCTTCTCCCGTAAATATTTAGGCAAATATGTTTATTCATTTCTAAAATCAACTAATAACAGGGATACAAAAATTGGAACAATTCACATTCATTATTATATATTTACCTTCATTATTATAAATTCATTGTCAGGTTAGTAAATTCAATTATAGACAACTTAATATAATGAAAATAAATTTAAACCCGTTTTAAACGATTTTTATTCATTTTAAATATTTTTAGTTTATTCCAAGTAAAGTGTTAGGGACTGAATGATTTTGATAACAATATTGTTATAGAAAGACTTCCTCTAATTTTATTTCCCTCGAAATGTAGGATAAACGACATATCAAACAACACCGTCTATCCGAACAAATACTCTCAGGATATGAATTAATTGTAAAACTGAAACGAATTAATTAGAGTTTGTTGGGGGGGGGGTCAAATTTTTTAGTTTAATATTTGTTACTTTGAAATAATAAAAGCTTTTTTTTTCTTCAACAATAATATTTATCTTGATTTTATTTTCTTAATAAACATTGAAAAAAAAGCAAAAGGAAAATGCCTATCGAGAGATTTCTATTGAGTTAACGAGCACAAATTAAAGTATGCTCTCATGTATTTATTTCAATTGAAAGAATCAATTAAAAATATCGGGTTGAAAATCAATGTCAGCGTTAAAGTCATTTCATATAAGGTTAATTAAACACTTTGATTTGTTTTATGTTTTGGAAAAGAGGTTTCTATTTGTCGAAAAAAAAAAAAACTCTTTCCCAGTGTATTCGTTATCCCAAGCTAAAAATTATTGGCGTTAGCTTTTGGTGGGGACTAAATTTTAAAAAAAGTCCCATGGATTTTTTTAAGAGACAAATTTCGATAGATTAAACTGAAATATTGACATTTCCAACGATTAAAACAATAAATGTAATGATTTTATTATTCTTCTACATCGATTCAATGTTCTTGCTGTTGTTTCTAATTTGCTCACAATATTTTTTTTGATTTGCAAGCTCAATATTCTAATTTACTTGCTCTGATTTTTAACTAGCTCGGGGAAAGGTATCAAATTTCGATCATGTTCACCATAATTTTCAAACATTCACCATATTTGCCTGTGTATAAAACGTGGATGAGGACTTATGTAAATGCAACATGCAGGCTTCTTTCTGTGTAGGCTCTTTTCCAAGTGCCTTTTTTTCCCGTATGAGTTTTTCCAGGGTGGGCTGTTTCCTTGGTGGGCTTTTTCTTGTGGAGAATTTTTCGTTTGGGCTTTATTCATGTTGGCATCTTTCTGGCTACTACGTGTGACTATAGACGTGGGTGTCCGTTGGTTGCCTTTCCACTGGATTACGCTTTCTCACCAAGGGCGAGGGGGTGGGAATTTGGAGCCTTTGACCAGGAACGAAGTATAGTTAGAGCACTCTCTAGTCCGTTATTTGACAAATAACGTACTGATATATCGCCCCCTCCCCCGAATATATCCACTTGCCTTACTCCAACTTCAGGAATATATCCATGGAGAAGTGACAGTGGGCGTTCATGTCTACTGGGCTATTGTTTGCACCAGAAATCTAAACAGACAATTAATTTTATTTCCCATCAGTGGAAGATTTGCGAAGACATTACAGTTCCTGAATTACTTTTTAATGAGACCTTTAGGAATAAGTTTCGTATAAATCAACCCAAAGCGATTCAAACAAGATGTGCTCGGTCACTGAAATAAAGCAGACGACATTTGGGCTGTGTGAAATGTAATTTCTTCTCTGGAATGGGTGATCGGATTATAGCTAGAAAGGTGTGCTCTGAATCTATTAATATAAAGAGCAGAAATATTTCTTTGTTTGTCTCTCTGATTCTAACCATGGCCGTCATCCTAATAATAGATGAATCAAAATAAAGAGTAAGCCTCATATTTTTTTAGGTAATTTTTAGATAATTTTATAGAAAATTTAGATATTTTTAGATTGTTTTTGCCTGGAATAAAGAAAATTCAAAAGATTTGGCAGCGTTGCTCAGACTCTATATTAGTAACGAATATTTCTTGTTTCACTCCCCAGAAATACGCCCCTTTGCCAAAAAACGTATCTTTTTATACGCTCTGGAATGGCTTCACCTTACCAGCAGGAAATTTGTGTATAAGATAACTTACTTGACCCCCAGATGAACAGGATAGGTGGCAATGACTTCTGGTGACCAGTAAAGGTCAATTCAAACCAACCTGAAGCTTAGAAAAGCTTAGAGTTGACATGACTCCTCAGTATTGATTACCTTTTCTCCGAGCAACGTCGGGTACCTAAACACTCTCTCTATATCTATATATATCTATATATATCTATAGTGTCATCTGCAGACAACTGTGGCTATAAACTTTCAATTATCCCATCCAGTACCGCGAGGAAGAATTGAAACTTTCACTTCAGACCCGGGGGCCAATATCCTACCTCTGGACTACGGAACTGGACGGTCAGTAAGGCTGAATTTAAGCGATAATTCTATTTACACAGAAATTCCTCATCCATCAGAGTGAACTATTCCTATGGAAGAGCATTGCATAAGCTTACGATTGATGAGTTACCTCACTTAAAGAGTGCTCAACCCTGAATAGAAGAGTATTATATATGTATATATATATATATATATATATATATATATATATATATATATATATATATATATATATATATATATATATATGTGTGTGTGTGTGTGTGTGTATGTGTGTCTTTCAGTTAACACCGGTATAATATTTCGTAAACGATTCTTTTTCATGAATTTCCGAACGCACGAAATTAGGAAGTATCAAATAACTATAACTGATTGGCTGTTGGGCCTAATCAGTAAGACAAGTGTTTCGAGAATTAGGGATGCGGTTTCGAGTCTCACCAGATGATTTTCTTTTATAAACCATTAACCAAAACTATCAAAATAGGTTTCTTCAGTTTTCAAGTTGGTACAGCTGGCAGGCCGTACCAGTGGGGCTAGTGGACTGAAATTTAAAAATTTACTCTTTATCATGTATACAAGTTCGTTATTCAAGATCCCCCTCTTACCAAACGGATTGGTGGGGTCAATTTACAATGTAAGTTTATACTAAATTGGTCACTATTTTATGACCGCTTTTTTTTATTTTTCTATTCTTACTTTTCAGAGCTCCAACAAAAAAAAATTCCATTTTTTTTATTGACCACCACAGCATACTACCAAAAGACGTAAGTTACGTAGAAAATCTCAAGCAACATGATGGTGATTGTGAGTCACTGAATTCTCGGCAGCTCTAAGCGCCCTTTTGGGCAGAGTTATTACTGAGGATGAGAAATGGATTGCTCTTCTCAATGTTATGCTCTATCATCAGAGGCTTATTCTGCATAGTGTCATATTTGAAGAAGACGAAGAAAAAGAAGAAGGTGTCAAGAAAGAGAGGGAAGGTAAAGAGAAGAAGAAGAAGAAGAAGAAGAAGAAGAAGAAGAAGAAGAAGAAGAAGAAGAAGAAGAAGAAGAAGAAGAAGTCAAGAAAGAGAAAGAAGGTAAAGAGAACAAAAAGAGGAAAGGGAAATGGAAGAAGAAAGAGAAAATGAAAAAGAAGAAGAAGGAAGAGAAAAAATGAGGAAGAAAAAGACGTCAAGAAGAAGAAGAAGAAGAAGAAGAAGAAGAAGAAGAAGAAGAAGAAAGAAAGAAAGAAAAAAAGAAAGAAAGAAAGAAAGAAAGAAAGAAAGAAAGAAAGAAAGAAAGAAAGAATGAGTCTGGTTAATCAGTCAATGGAATCCGTCACAAGACCAACATCTTTTGGCAGCTTGCCGAGTCTGGAGGTTATCCATTTAAAAGAAATTGGAAAAAGCGGTGATCAATAAATAAACTACTTTTGTTGGGTGGTGATCTCTAAAAGAGAGGCGTGAATGCTGCTTGACACAAAATCAGGCACTTACATTGTGAGCCTCACTAAAGACATTTTTGGGGGCATTTAAAAAAAACGAACCCGTTTCTTCAAGACTTAATAAAGAAATAGGTAGATTTTCATCCCTCTGGTTCCAGTGGTACGGCTTGAAGATGCTATACATAGTCAGCCAGTCGGAATAAAACTGAAGAAACCTGTTTACAGTTTTGGTGACAGTGTTAATTTAAGTTAACTGAAAAGTTTTCTTTTTCTGATCAAACGAAATGAGCAGTTCAACGAAACAAGCCTCAGCGACGTGACCAAATTGTTAAATGTGGTTGACCATAAAATTGAGCGGAAAACGGAAACTGAAAAACGAAAAACGAAAATTCCAAAATGTTATTTTGTAGCAAGGGCGGGTAATTCTGATCGGATCATGAGCAGATGAAAGAAATATTTTGGTCAAAGTTGCAGATTTGGGAATGATTTACGAATAGGGCAAAAACCGAATCAACCCAAATAACTGAGTGATAATTATCAGCACATTTCTTCAAGGGATCTGTAAACGGATTTCTTCAAAGTTTTACCGCTAAAACCTGTATTATTCCCTCTGTTAACAGCTTCCCATCTTTCCGTCTTTTCTTCGGTCCACACGATATCTCTATAAGTACTCGACGAATTTCAATGAAATTTCTTCCGAGGGGTGTGAAATGGGCAAGGGAAGAGTTGTATTTGTATAAATAAATGATTGGCCTTTATTTCTAAGGAAATGCTTACTTCAATTCTGCCAACGAAGTTAGTGAAGTATTTGTAATTGTTTTTATTATTATTCGGACTATACTCATCTTATTTGTCTTTCATACAACGTTTCGGCCGTTGTACTCTACAGCCTTCATCAGGTATCATCTGGTAGGTGTGGGGAAGTAACGAACCGAACCCTTTATTTAACCGACGGGGGTATATAGATTGCACTCTCCTCTTAGCAGTAATAGTATTTTCGAATTATTATTATTATTAAATACTACTACTGCTTAGAGGGGTCGTTGCTTTATCTTGTTTGATTTTATTGTGAATCTTTTGCTCTGTTTGATTCTTTCTTTATTATTTTTGCTGTTTTTTTAATCGAAATTGTAATTCTCCTTGTTTTGGTTGACCATGAGTGCATTTAATGTATCATCTATTCATTTAATTGTATCTTGTCGAAAAACACTTTCCCTCAATCGTGCACACACTCACGCACATATATACGTGTTTCTTTTTTCAACACTTAGGAAGATTTTATTTGCCAAATTTTATTTAGTCCCAAAATATCCACGGCTACGTGCCACGCAAGTCATTTCAATCAGAAGATTTTATTTCAAAGTGTTATCAATTGCCTTGACCAATGATTTTCACTATGAAAATGAATAGCCAATACTCTGTACCATCAAAATTGCCTTGTCAATATTTTCAACTATAGGAGTTGTACTGCTGAATAGATTTACTATAGAAATGTCATTGACCGATGATTTCCACCGTGGAATTTCAGATTGCAATGTCGATGCTTCTGCTGTAGATAAGCCTTACTTCTTCTAGGTCAAATTCCATTCCTACTTCGATTCTGACTGAAGTAAATTACTGCAACTTTGTATTGTATATACGATGTATATAAAAGAGAACAAATATTCGTACATGTGTAAGACTTGTCAATTCGGCTCAGTCGGTAAGAGAGCCGCCTACCGATCACTTGGTTTTGGTTGGGAAATATCAAGTTTAAAGATCGGATAGGTTAAACCTGACGAGATAGAGAAACAGTGAAGAGTTTATTCCCCCAAATCAGGTGAGGATTCTTGTTATTCTTGTTACTATGGAAAAGTCAACACTAACCTCCTGCTTGAACTGGAGTTTGACAAATTTTTTTCTATTTACAATTAGAATGATTTTACTACAGAAATTCAATTCATGAAGATTCTACATAGAAAATGGATTGACAAATTATTTTTACTATGTAAATGCATTAGTCGATAATTTTACTATAGAAATGGCGTTGCTAATGGATTTCACTACGAGAATGCATTCCAAATGATTTTCCTTTAGATATTGTAATTATAAAAATAATGGAATAGATAATATGTTGCCAATGATTTTCTCCATAGAACTGGTATTACTAATGATTTCTTCTATAGAAATTGCATTGCATTTTTACTATAGAAATTAAATTTCCAATTATTTATATTGTAGAAATTGCATTTGTCAATGATGTTTTGTAATAGGAATTGCATTTCCAATGGTTATTATTATAGAAATTGCATTGCTGATAATTTTCACTATGGAAATTGCATTGCCATGATTTTTGTTGAGGAAATTGCATTGAAAACTTGATCTGGATTAAGAATAGCATCGTCAATGATTTTAGTATAGAAATTGCATGGGTATTGATTTTTGTAATAGAGATTTCATTGCCAATTATATTTTAAGGCAGAATTTTACTCAATAATTACACTGACGAATGATTTTTACGGTAGAAACTGAATTGCTTGTAGTTTCTGTAAACCAGAAAAATTACATTTGCCTATGATTTTGTGATAGAAATTGTTTTACCATAGACTTTTAGTAGAGAAAATTGCATTGGCTAATAATTTTTACCATAGAAATAGTCACAGCCAATAACTTTTACAGTAGAGATTGTATTGGCCAATTATTTTTTACTTTAGAAATTGTATTGGCCAATAATACCTACTATAGAAATAGTATTGGCCATTCATTTTTGTAATAAAAGATTGCCCTTGTCAATGAAACCTTCAAAAATAATAAGATCCCATTCAACCTAGAGAGAAGGGTGTATAACCAACGCATCCTCCCAATAGTCACTTATGGAGCTGAAACATGGAACCTAACCAAGAGACAGACCCGTAATTTGAGAAACATGCAACGTGCACATGAAAGAATAATGCTGGGCCTCACATGGAGAGACCACAAAACAGCACAGTACATCTGAGAAAAGACAAGAGTCAGGGACATCATAGAATCCATAAAAAATCTCAAATGGCAGTGGGCTGGCCATGTTGCAAGAATGGCCGACAATTGATGGACATCACAACTCACAATATGGATCCCCCGAGACCATATGCGCAACCGAGGCCGGCAAAATGTTAGATGGAGAGACGAGCTAGACAAGTTCAGGAAGTGCTGGCTCCGTGACGCCCATGATAGAGAAGTGTGGCAAATCCTGGGGAAAGTCTATGTCCAACGACGGACGCTAAATGACTGATGATGATGATCAATTTGTCAATGATGCTTAATACATAAATTGCATAACAATAGATTTTTACGATAGAAATTGTACTGCCAATGATTTTTGTTATCGAAATTCCATTGCCAAAGGCTTTTGATATGGGTCTGTACTAGCCAATTCTTTTCACTATCATTTGCATTTGAAACATTGTAAAGTTCGTCCTTGAAAAGTCACAGTGCCAGATCTGTTTGATGGGCAACCTGTGTCAATTGTCCAGTCCGCGTGTTCCCACTTGAACATCCAATAGTTATCAGCTTTGAACCATTCAAATACACTTAAACACGTAATCAGGGGAGAGACATGCAGGGGGGGGATATAAGTGAACAAGTTGAAAAGTGACCACTGGGCACTCCTGTTAGGATATGTCAAACGGAATAATTCACAGCTTGACGCACGAGTCCAGCTGTATATTACCGTTCCTACTGACATTGTCAGTAGCCCTTCATTAGAGAAGAAAGTATCTCTGATTCGTGCACAGTATCACTTAATGTAGTGACACAGAACACTTCGTAACAGAGATACGAGTTGACTCCCCTAAATACCAAAGTCAGAAAACCGAAATATCCCAAAATCTATTTTTTTTTCAAAAGTCAATATGGAGTGGAAAAGTCCACATTTAATTTTACTCATCATATCATCATCCTCATCAGTCTTTTATCATCCGTCATTGGAGATAGACCTTCCCCAGGATTCGCCTAAACTCTCTATCGTTGGCGTTCCGGAGCCAATACTTTATGAATTTATCTATTTCGTCTCTCCATCTTGTATTCTGCTGGCTTCGGTTGCACATGTGATCTGTGGGGATCCATGTCGTGAGTCAGGATGTCCATCGGTTGTCTGCCATTACAACATAACCAGCCTATTGCCATTTGAGTTTTCTAATGGATTCTATGATGTCTCGGACTTCTGTTTTCTCCCTGATATTTTGTGCCGTCTTGTGATCTCTCCGTGCGAGGTTGAGCATGATTCTTTCATGTGCGCGTTGCATGCTTCTCAGTCTGCAGATCTGTCTCTTGGTTAGGTCCCATGTCTCCAACCCATAGGTGACAATCGGGAGGATGCATTGGTTTTATGCCCTTCTTTTCAGGATTGATGGGATCTTCTTGTTTTTGAGTGATTCAAAGATGCGAGATAAAGTCAACTTTCAATTTCAGGCCGAATCCCAAAGACATCTCATTCATCATCATCATCATCATCATCATCATCATCATCATCATCATCATCATCATCATCATCATCACCACCACCATCATCATCAGTCTTTTAAGGTCCATCGTTGGACATAGACCTTCCCCGGGATTCACCACAATTCTCTATCATGGGCGTCGCGGAGCCAGTATTTTCTGAATTCGTCTAGTTCATCTCTCCATGATGTATTCTGTCGCTCTCAGTTTCTCGTGTGATCTGTGGGGATCCATATTACGTATGTGCGAATATTCCAAAATCGGAGACTTCTGGTCCAAGGAATTTTGGACGAGAGGTTCCCAACTTCAGTGCACGGTAGGCGGAAGGATACATTTGCCGAAATCCAGACAAAATAGGACGCTGGAGTTAACTCTGTTTTTCCTTCATAACAAAAAAAAACAACAACAACAGCAACAACCTTCACCTAAGTTAGGGGAGTGAACTTTCCACGGTTTGCCTGTTCAGTCACGTTAAATCAGCTCGACTTATAAAATTGACATTTCCCAACCACGATTTCAAATCATGACCAAAATGATGGATAGGCAGCTCTCTTATCGACTGAGCTAAACCGACAAGTCTTACGTATATTGGCGAAAATGCATATTACATTTCTTCAATTCATTTTGTGTACAGTACACAGGTTTCTATGATCATCTTCAGTCGGAATAGAATAAAGTTCGACCCTGCTGCAGCCAGGCTTGTACTATAATATTATCTAAATATGTTAAGGCCATAGTCATCAATTTTGTTTGTTTGCATGTTTGTTTAACCGAGTTCGTCGCGGTGATGACATAAGTTTTACTCTCTCCCTCTCCTTGGTGCTGATTAAGGAGGGAGAGTGAGGAAGATCTATGTGGTCGGCGGAATTTTTTGATTTTAGGGAAAAAAAAGTCTTTTCGACCTTTTCAGTGACTCATATTGACAGGTTTATTTGTCTCTATGTTACAGCGCTCCTGGCCATGCCGTTTTATCTACGGACTTGAAAATTGGCATCAGTACTCCACTAGACCATTTCTAAAAATGATTTGTCTGATTTTTGGGAAAAGAAAAACTTTGGGGCCTTTTGGGGGCCTTATTCTTACAGGTTCGTTTATTTGTGTAGTCCAGCGTTCCTGGCCATACTGTTTTGTTAACAGACTTGAAAATTGGTATCAGTTCTCCACAAGACCCCTTCTAAAAATGTTTTGTTGTAGACTCAGCATGATTACTCCATAATTTTCGAGTCTATTGATAAAAAAAGTATACTGAGGAGACTGTTGAAGTCCTGGAGTCTGTTGTTGATAATACTTCATCATAAATGATAGATTTTGTGCTCCCTCGAAGTTCATTTTTTGTATTCATATCTCCGAACAGAACTGTATTGAACCAGTGCTGAACAGTTCGCACTGTATTGGTATCCACCCCAAATGCTTCGTTGGTGTTCTCAGCAGTATTTTGTCCTATTTGGATTCGTACATGAAATTTATCTCTTGCATGGACGCCGTTATTGTATAAGGATCAAAAGCTTCTGAAGATAACCAACCATATCTTCAGTGTGTCGTCAGTAGGGATCTAAAATCACCAATCAACGAATTGCATATTTACTGAGTCACCCGTAGAGATAAAAGAAAATCACGAATGATAACAAATTATATCTTTAATGTGCCGTTAGTAAGGCTTAAGGACCACCAATAATAACGGGTTATATCTTTAGTGCACCACCAATAGGCCTCAGAAATCACCAGTATTATTGAATTATATCTTTGGTGTGTCACCAATGAGCCTAAAAATCATCAATAATAACGAATTATGTATTTAGTACGTCGACAATAGGGCTCAGAAATCACCACTTATAAGAGATTATATCTTTAGTGTATCGCCCAAAAAACTCGAGAATAACTAATATTAACGGATTATATCGATAGTGTGTCGCTAATAAGACCCGGGAATCATTTATAGTAACGTATTCTATTTTTAGTTTCGCCAATAGGGGTCTAAAACTATCACAAATAATGAATTGTGTCGCTACCGTGTTGCTAATAAATCTCAGAAATCACCATTAATAACGAATTATATCTTTTGTGTGTCGTCAGTAAGGCTCTGAAATTATTACTAATAACGAATTATACCGTTAGTGTGTTGCTAATAAGGCTCAGAAATCACCACTAACAATGAATTATATCCAAGGTATGACAGTGCTTCGTCTTTTATATAGTTCTTGTTAAAGAATGGAAATACATATGATGAAAACGTGGGTACAATCGTGTTAAGAGGAGAGAAGATGGGAGACAGCTTCTAAGCGAAAGATGGGAGCTTTGTGCCATGATAGTTGTAGTAATTGGGATCGTGTGTGAGCAACTTAGGGGCCCTTTTCTGACGCTGGAAAACACATGACGATAGATTATGTAAGACAGAAAACACATAGGGTTTAATCCATGTGCGCTTTCTGAAGTGAGAAGAATTAGAAGACAGAAAAAACGATAAAGTTCGGATCGGTCAGGAGGCCAACAAAATGATACTAATCCTGGAGATAGAGGGAGCGAGTGTGGCCGGCTAGAAGCGATGGGATAAAAGAGCAGTTGAACACGTATGGTTAGGGCTTTTATAGGGAGTTTTCCGAAGTGACGTTCTAGATATCTAGCTAAAAGAGGGATTTCGAATTAAATTTTTAGCCAAAAGTATAGGAGGCGCCACAATATCTTTAGTGCGTTGCCAATAAGGCTCAGAAATAACCATTAATAAAGAATTATATCGTTAGTATGTAGCTAATAAGACTCGGAAATCATTAATGATAGCGAGTTATATCATTAGAGTGATGCCAATAATCTTTGGGTGTGTTACGAAATTGATTACAATTTGTATAATATTGTGGCGTGACATTATATATTTGGCTTAGCGAACAAGACTTAAATAAAGTCGAAAAAAAAATCTATTCTTAGAAAGTGTCACCAATGAAATAAGATTGGAAAGCTACGCTCTCTGTTGTAAAAAAAAAACCAACACAACATCCATTTGTAACAACCATAATCATTTACTTTCTCTATCTGCGTCTAATATTCTTCCTATGGTTTTGATCTATGTATATACTCTCTTTCTTCATCTCTCTCTCTCTCACTCTCTCTCTTTCTCCCTCTTTCTCCCCTCTCTCACTCCCTCTCTCTTTATTTATTACATCGTCATATTTACTTTTTTCTTTTTAACATTTAGTTGTCATTTCAAAATAGCCACCCCCTCTCTGTTCAACTCACACTCACTCGCTCTCTTTCCCCTTTCTATTTTATCGCAAAAAATTCTTACCACTCTCTCCCTGCACCACTCTCTTTTTAAATCACCCACTCCTACTCTTTCTCCGTCTCTATTTGATCGCATATCATTCTTATCATTCTTTCCCTCCAAACACTCTCTCTTTGAATCATGTCAGCACTCACTCTCTTTCTCCCTCTCTATTTTATTGCATACAATTCTAACCTCTCTCTCTCTCTTTATCTCTGTACCACTCTCTGTATCTTCACTTACACTTTCTATTCCACTTCAGCTAGTCAGTCTCTCCTCTTCCTACTGCCCAAAAGTTTCTCTTTCTTTCCTACACCCTGTGTTTCCTCATCTGCTAACTACTCATCCCTCTCTATTTATTACAATATACACCCCTTTTCTATCTCTAACTGGCTCTCCCTTGTCTCTCTCTCCCTGTCTCACTGTCCCCCTCTCTGTCCCTTGCTATCTGCCTATTTGTCTGTATCTGCCTGTTTCTCTGATTCTCTACCTCTCTCTTTCCCTGTCTGTCTGTCTGTCTGTCTGTCTCTCTCTCTCTCTCTCTCTCAGATGCCCCCTCTCTCTTTGTTTAGTTGATACCTAATCTCATTCTCGTCCAGTGGTAGAAATCGTGGGATAGTGTATAGCCACTAGCTGCTGGCCTCTGGCCACTAGCTAATGTTGCCAATTTAGTACTTTGTGCGCTAAATTTTGCACGTTTCTGGATTTGGCAGTATGAAAGTAGCATAATTATTGCGGCCATTTTGGCCATTTTCTTCGCAACTTCAGGCAATACTTGGCGTTTTTTGAATATTTTTTTTTGTTTAGCACTTTTTAGCGTCTTTTATCCGTCAAACTTGCCCGAAAATATTTTTTAAGTTGGAAACACTGCAAATACCTACCTATCTATTTCAGTGCAGATCATATGATCTCAAAACGCCTTAGGAACTGGTCATATATAAAGAAATTACCCACGGGGTCTCACAGCACCCCAGGACCCAAACTGCACGAGTCAACTTCTCTCATCCCAAACGGTACCCTCTGTGGCATAATAAACCCTAGTTATAACGTTAATGTGTGTCGAGTCCCCCAAATCTACTTCCAGCTATGTTCTCGCCTTCGCTTTTTTAAAATTCTCAATTCGTTTGCTACAAAGCCGGTGCCGGATTAAGGATGTGCAGACTGGGCTGATGCCAGCGCCCCCAATATTTAGGAGACCCCAAAATTGGTTCACAGAAAAATAGTGCCACGAGAAGTATTCGTAAACGAACGATGTATTAATAAGTAAGTGGGTGAAATTCAATAGAATTACATTTCACTTCAATAGGATTTCTTATTTACTTACCCTTAAAATCATTTCGATGGGAGGATCCCTGTTTGAATTACAGCCAAGAGTCCCATGCAACCTTATACGGATCTGTACAAGGCCACAGGTGTAGAACATCCAGTGGTGCAAGGATCGAAATCATTCCTCGATGGTCTGCTAAACGATAATCCTAACCATGTACCCCACGACAAGGTACTCACAAATATATACTAAGTTTGACTTAGTAAGGCACAAGGTGAGATATAAGTCAAGTTGCATGGTCCCTAAAAATAAATGTGGCTCCTTCAACAGAGCTAGTAGTATTGCTTTAATTATGCATCCCATACTCAAAAACTACTGACATCCCTATTGCACTGTGTTGGGTTTAGGGTTAGGGGTAGGGGTAGATGTCGTTTTAGGTTCAGGGGTAGAGGTAGAGTCTATGTTATGTGTAGGAATTCAGGGGCGCCGTTAGAGTTGGGGTTAGGGTTAGATCTACACCTTATCCCAACCCTAATGTGATATACCAGGAATATCGACAGTTTTGCAGTATGAGATACAAAAATAAAGTAATACTCCTCTTTAGGGACCGCACTTCTTAACTCGCCGAAAGGTCTTCCAGCTATGACATCTAATCGTGCCACTACAAACGAGCTTGGAGGCCTTTGACTACTTGTAGCAAGTTTTGCACCAACAGAGGCCTGGCTGGGGAGGGGGGGTCTACTTGGAAACATCCCTGCGCCTCGCCCCCCCCCCAACAGTTTTATAAATAGTGTGTTCACCTACTGCATGTCTACTGTATATGTTGGAGGGACCCCTCTGGCCCCCGAATTCCCCTCCCTTGAATACTTTACTCCGCTCCTGGGCACAAGGCTACAAGTAAGTGTAGGACACACAGTGAAGTGATTGTTAACCATTACGCTATGGTCAGTGCCAGCTGCAACAAGGACAGCAAAAAAAACACACAAAAAACAAAACAAAAACAAGTCTGGTTAGTTATCCAATAGAAACCGTCGCCTGACCAATATTTTTGGCAGTATGCCGTGTTGGGGGTGATCAACTAAAGAATTGGAGAAAAAAAGGGTGATCAATTAAAAGATTACTTCTCTCGCCTTCTGTGGTTTTGTGGAGCAGTGATGACTAAAAAACAAACAAAAAAACAAAACAAAAAACAAAAACAACGTGAATGCTGCCGGACACAAAAAATGGGGTCAATTTAGCAGAAGCTATCATTGCCAATTACACCTTCCTCACTAAAAGATCTATTTAGGCGGGAGAATTAAAACAAACGTTTGTGCAGATATTAGGAACGAATGCTTAATTTTCTAGTCCACATTGTAGCCTGAGCGCGTGGTATATGCATACATAGACATCCAACCAGACCGGCTAGAAAACTCAAGAAACCTACTATTTCTATTATTATTATTCGGACCATCCTCATCTTGGTCGTTTTTGATACAACGTTTCGACCGGGACAATAATAATACTACTAATGCTAAGAGGGGAGTGCGGTCAATATACCCCCGTCGGTTAAATAAAGGGTTCGGTTCGTTACTTCCCCACACCTACCAGATGATACCTGATGAAGGCTGTACAACGGCCGAAACGTTGTATGAAAAACAACCAAGATGAGTATAGTCCGAATAATAATAATAGAAATAATAATAATACCTCATCTCAAAAATTCAGAAATATATAAAAAAAAAAGCTACGTTGACAGATACGGTTGACAGTTACACATTCAACATTCGACCACTACCCTCTTTATTCTGCATACTTCAGTACTTTTAAAGTTTCCTCTTTCTCTCCTTCTCTATCAACCATTTCTGTTTCACTTCACCCCCCCTCCGTCTTTATTGTTTAACCGCTCCATTTCCTCTCTCTATTTCCGTCTTTCTCTTCTTCTCCTCCCCTTTTCTCCTCCTCCGTGTTTGCTCCTATTCCCACTTTCCTCCCTCACTTCCACTTTAATACTGACCTCCCTCTCCTCTACCTTCTCTCTTTCCCTCGCCTTAATCATACGTTCTCTTTCTCTCCCTCTCCTTGTTGCCAATACGTCCTCACTCTATTTTTCTATCAATACTCTCTATATATCTCACCCTCTCCCTCTAGTTTCTTTTCTTACTCTGTCCTTATCTCGCCTCTTCCTTCGTGTCTCTTCCTTCTGTCCTTCCTCCTACTTCGTCCTTCCGTCACAGGATAAAGTGCTTTTTATTTACTTATATTATTCAAATATATATACATATACATATATATATATAAATTCAAAGTTACGTGTTTGTTACTTTTGGTGTCGTGCCAAAACCCAGTGTTTACTTACTTACTTTACTTGTTTAAAACGAAAACAAAGTTTTTCTTTTCTTCTCGCACCTGTAACCACCAAGTTCACTTTAATTTCGTTACTTTAATTAATTCTCAACTTTTTAAAAAAAAGTTAGTTTTATGTTTTCTCTACGTAAATGTTGCCGTAAAAGTCCTGAGAGAATTTATCACGGACCAAGTATAAAATTGGCCATTATTTCTAACTACTTGATGGCTTCTTTAACTTCTTTACTGAATGTTTCGCTGATAAAATTTGCTCGGATCCGGGTGAAAAAAACAGCTAAAGAAAAGACCTTACCATGGAAAAATGGGTAAGTAAAAATTGATATGCTTTTTGTAGTGTAAAGACAGAAAAAAAAAACAACTTCGTCTCTTTTAGAAATTGTATTCCAACGCTAGTTTTAATGTTTCCTTTGTAATTAATCAAATTAATTACCCTTTTTCTTCAATTAACTGAGTTTAGCATTTATTGCCTTGTTTACAGCTTTTTTTTTTGTTGAGGAGGAAATTCAATATTCACTTGTTTGACAGTGTTTATTAAAAATAACGTCTTGACATTTCTGCTGGTGAAGTTTTTTTGTTGCAACATATAGAGAGGTGGTCCCGATTATAAAGTTTACACCCTCGTTCATTTGATGTTGAACGACTCACGAATGATTTTAAAAAAATAGAATTAATTATAAAAAACAAATATTGCTTGCTGAATTATTTTCCTACACTTGAATTTTCGATAGGTTAAATGCATGTCTATGCAACAACAGCTGAATTTCATTCGGGATCACCTTACTTTCCGTTGGAAGATTATGGAAAAAAAAAAAAAAGGAAAGGAGACTTCTCTCGTCAATATTCACTTGTGCTAGTTGTATTCCAACGCTACGTTATGTTTCAGTTTCATTGTTAATTATTTTCCTTATTTGCTTGGCTTGCATAAGTAAAAAAAAATAAATTGGAAAACCTTAAAATAACCTTTTTTATATTTATTTGAAATCTAATCTCGTCTTCAGCTTTTTTTTTTTTTTTTTTGTTCTTGCAAGATTTGAAAAAAAAAAGTTTCACGTCTCTTTGGTTCCTTGAATAAGTTGTATTCTGATACTATATAATGTTTCTTTCGTGGTTTATTACGTCTTTCTTAATTTACTGAGTTAGCATTTATTTGCATGAGTAAGAAAAAAATCAAATAAAGGCTCAGAGGAAAAATAGTGACTCTCTCTCAAGTTTGACATTTGCATTTCAACGACTAAAACGTCATTGAGTTTCAAGCAATGTTTTTAAATTAAAATCAACAATCGAAATAATATTTTCGTATTCTTTCTTAAATTAAAGCTCTAACGAGCTTGTACAGTGAAACTGAACTCTACGATTTTGTCTTAATTAAAAGTTACTAGTCGTTACTTTCAAGTCATTCTTATAACATCTGTGCTTTTTTTTTTGTCAAACCAAAAATATGCCATAGGTCTAAGGTTGAAACTTAGTCTGAAAACAAAAAGCATTATTTATTGCTATAATGCACTTTGCACAATTAATTATAAATCTAACTTTCTTGGTACTTGGATTCTAACCTTTTTAATTGCAGTCAAAATTAACATTTTTTCAAGTTAGACACTTTTACTTCAAGTCGTAAAAAGCACTTTTTAATAAACTCTAACACTTGTTGACATACTTGTCAGTTGAATATTACTCGATAGCCTCTTGCTTACTCTTCTGTTGGTTGTAAAACGAGAAACATAAGTTATTAACCCTTTGCAGACTATACCGAATTTATTTTTAAAAATTTGACCGGTTTTAAAGTAAATCAAAATTTAAATTCTGTTTGTGAGCTATCTGCACAAGTTGACCCCCGGGCCTATACCAACATCCCCCGTCGACGTCGTTTTTTTTTTCCCCAGACGATGTAGTGTCGTTGGAGGAAAAAGTGAAGAGATAGAATTGTGAATTGAATGTTTGTTTGTTTTTTTTAAAGTTTTTTATACCGACTCGACATAAGATAGTTGCACAATTCCTATTCTACTATAAATTAAATAACTCCTATTTATATGATTGTGTCTATAGTAAAATCGTTGTCATACATCATTGTGGTTCTCCGGAACCCAACTAAGACCTGAAGGGGTGTGTGAGTTCCGGCAGGATTCTCTGACGATTCGTTTGAGGCATTTTTTACTCATGAAATTCAATCACAACGCATCGCAAATTTCGAAGCATTCGGTTGTAAACAATCCAACATGTTTGTCTGCCGGCCCAGAAAGAGTTAAACCCGAGGCAGGCTCTTAAGAATTCGAGGCCCCCGAACAAAATAATAGGGAGCCCTTTAACAACATCACCCCAACACATTGCAATTATTTTCTTTCAATTTAAATTTCGGGACGTCTAGCACAGAGCCCCCAGACAACTCCTACTCTGTGTACCTACGCGATAAGACGGCCATGGTTAAAACCTGGCAGTTGTCCAGTCTCCTATTCAAAATAACGTCTTTAACGATCTTTTCTGTAGCTGTACGTTAAAAGCAGTGGCGTAGCTAGGGGTCTCAGCACCCGTGGGCAAAAAGAGCATCGGGGCTATTGCGCTATACCCACGAGGAAGGGGGTCATAATTATCATTATAAAAGCATTATAGAGGAAATTGCCTCCCCTTCGCACGTGCACCCGAGGCGACTGTCCCTCTCGTCACGGCTCTGCACAAATCTTCATACGCCGATTTTTGGCACTATCCTTTATTCGTGCTCCAGTCCTTTGCTCTGTTTTAGTTCCAAAATCCAAGTGTGATTAAGATAGTGTCACATTGTTTTGTTAACTCCTAATAAAACTTGTTTACCACAATTTCTTCCCCCCCCCCTTCTTCATAAAAGATTAGTTTCAGTTTAACAAGTGCTGTATTAAATAAAAATCCTTCCTGGTGATTTTTCTTTCCCCTTTCATCACTGTTGTCTCGTTGAGACTAATTTCTTCGTCTTCCTTAGCTGTTCGATATGTCCAACATCTCTATAACTCAGTATGTCCCCTGTTAACTGACGTCATTTATTTATTTTTCTTTTATCAATTGTCCCAAGTTGACTGACGTTGTTTGTTTTCTTCGCATCGATTGCTCCCCCCCCGTCGACTGACGTCATTTATTATTTTCTTGAATCAATTTCCCCTTTGACTGACGTCTTTTGTTTTTGTTTATATAAAATCAATTTTCGTAGAAGATAAAAATTACGTCATCAGCGTTCACAACCGGGAGATTATAGATTACTATGTTCGTTTGTTTGTTTTTCTATAATTTTTATAGTTTCCCTTCCCGCGGGCCCCCTTACACGCAGTTTCTCTCTCAGGGATTCCCCATGCATGGTTTCCCTTTCATCTGGGCTAGTAAGTAGAATTATGTTCTTGATACTTTTTGTTTTTTATTACAATGTTTCAGCCACTGTACTCTCAGGCCTTCCTCTGTTACTTATTGTCTTTTTAGATTCCAGGCTCATTTATTCATTTCCAATAATCCAAATTTTGTTTTTACCTTTTCGGATGGTGACAATTATTATTTTATTGTTTTGCTCTAATTTTTGACATCGTTAACCCCTATAGAGGGTGGGGGGAAATTACAACACATTTTTTTAGATGCAACCATGCATCTCTCTGAAACTCTTTTCGGTCGCTCAGTAAGACCTTAATATGTTAGATATCAATTTTCTCACCGGTATCATGTTGGGTTGATATGAAACTTCAACCTGACCTTTGGGTGAACCATCCACAATTTCAAACACCACTTCCTCCTATCCCTACTACCACAACTAGGGATGCTAAATATCATGCTCATCCTCCTCTCCCTCCTCCTCTACTTCCTGTTACTACTATAAGAATTATTAATGCTGAATATGAATATTCTCGGCTGTATCATGTTGGATCAATATGAAACTTGGTTCTGACCTTCAGGTGAACCATCCTCATCTTCCACTTCCTCCAGCTACTACAATCATAGATAGCAGATGCATTGTTGAAATAGTTCTTGTTTGTAATTGAATTCCTCAACACCAAATTTGAATTTTGTGTCCTAGACTTTATATCTGACCCCAAATGTTGTTCATTTTGAATTATGGAAGCTCATACAGGATATTTACTAATTTCACTGCCACAGATGGTAATTGCACTTTTATGTAAGAATCATAAATCAAAGAATAACCATTGTATTAAACTTTCTTTGTGAGAAACTGTTTTTAAAACTTCATTGTAATTTGGTTTGAAGTTTTTACAGTTTCAACTTTTTAATCATACCTTATATTTCGTGAGTTTTATCACTTTTTGTTATCAATGAGTGTCTAAAAAAAAAAAACAAACCTGTCATTGTATTCAAAATACACTTTAGTTGGAGCTTTTTTGCCATCTTCAGTTACTCTTGTGTGCTTTTATGATTTTTTTAACTTGAAATTTCACCTTTTTACTTGATTTGAAGATCTTATGTTGATGATTTAGATTTTAACTCTTGAATTCATACTAGGGAAATGGGATGTCAATTTTGAAAGAAATAACTCTTGGTGAAAATTATCTCCCTTTGACAATTCACAGAAGTGTTACACTATTTTTATTCAGGACCCAATTAGCCTATGCAAAATATACAAAGGGCCTAAGACAATAATAAATGTCAACAGGAACTTTATTACTATTCCGTTGGGAAAAGGACCAATGATGAATAAAATAATCAACTGATAGATTTTACAAGTGTATAAAAATATTTTTATTGGTACAATGCCCATTTCTTTAGCTTGTACTATGAAACTCTTCATTTCAACATTTGTCATTACTATGCATGTCATCATCATCAGTCTTTCAATGTCCGTCGTTGGACATAGACCTTCCCCAGGATTAGCCTTAGGTGTCGCGGAGCCAGTGCTTTCTGAATTGGTCTAGCTCATCTCTCCATCTAATATTCTGCTGACCTCGTTTGCGCATGCGATCTTTGGGGATCCACAATGTCCATTGGTTGTCCGCCATTCTTGCAACATGGCCTGCCCACAGCCATTTGAGATTTTTAATGGATTCTTTGATGTCCTTGACTCTTGTCTTTTCCTGGTTGTACTGTGCTGTCTTGTGGTCTCTCCATGTGAGGCCCAGCATAACTCTTTCATGTGCACATTGCATGGTTCTCAATTTACGGATCTGTCTCTTGGTTAGGTTCCATGTTTCGGCTTCATAAGTGACTATTGGGAGGATGCATTGGTTATACACCCTTCTTTTTAGGATTAATGGGATCTTCTTATATTAGAAGGTTGAGCTTGCTCTGCCAAAGGTTTGCCATCCTAGTGTGATTCTTGATTTTTTTTCTTCTTTTGAGGGTCTCATGGAGATTTGTTGTCCTAGGTAGATGTATTGATCTACTTTCTCCAGTTCTGTGTCCTTGATTTTAATCTTAGTGTTTTTATATCTGATGTGGTTGTTGCACATGATCTTCGTCTTGCTGAAGTTCATGTGTGGGCCAACTTTCTTGTTCTCTTCATTTAGTTCATCTATCATTAGTTGGAGGTTGTGTAGGCTCTTTGTGAAAAGTTTGCAGAGAACTATATATGCAATTTATTGCAAATTGCCTACATTTTTTAGATTTTCTGAAGTTCAAGTTTTTTTTTCTTTCTATTATGTTTAAAAAAATGTCTGCTTTACTCGAACAATTGCAATTCAAAGTTAGAAATTCGAATCTATTAGATCGTATGTCTTCATTTTCTTTAATTTACAATATATTGGTGGGTCACAAAATTGTTGGATGTATAGAGTCCATTATTTTAATCCAATTGCTCCAAGTGGATTATGAATTTATTGCTATAACTTTTATTATGTAGATTTAGTTTTTTTTCTGTATTTTTTGTTGTTGCTCTGAAACCCTTAAAAAAAACCCAGACCTAATGAGCTGAAATTCTAATATATTAGAGCATAGACATAGAGCTTTTTAATAAACCGTATGTTGATTGTAAGCAAATGTTTGATTTAATTTGTTCATTTGATTATTTATGTACATCTTAATCATCATCTGACATGCTTTTTTGGAAAAATCCATCTAAGTTACCACATCAAAATTTCGTCTCTTGGTCTGATTTTAAGGATTTTAGAGCAACCCCCCCCCCCGAAATGAAGCTAAATTCAGAAGATAAAAGTTAGCAGTCATCTTAGCTTTCACCAAATCTTTAGGGGTTTCTCAGTTTAGCATTTTTGCTTACCATAACCATCACCGGCTTTCAGGTAGATGTTATGCAGTTAAACAAAATGATTAAGATTCTATTCCGATAACCTGATGGACACAAAATAAGGGTCCATTTTAGCATTAAACTTGCGTAGTAAATTGTACCGTTCATTAAAAAGTTGTTTTGGAATTTTAAAAAACTAATATGCTTAAAACATGGTGGCTATACCTCTAGCTGTCCTTGAATTATGAGATGACAGGCAGACTTTTGATGAATTATTATAAGATATGTCTTAGTATAAATATGTTTATTACAATAATTCTTAGGGGATGATATTCTTTATAAAGAAGCTTTATTTCCACAAGGTTACCCTGACCTTTTTGATCTTCCATGCACTTTTAAGTTAATCCAGTGCCTTGTTTTACTCCAAGTCATATACAGTCGGCCACGAATGGCTGAATACAGGCTGTGGAAGCAATAAACCTACTTTATCAAAAGATTGTCCTTGAGATTTGTTTATCGACATGCAAATGCAGGAATAAACTGGAATTTGTTGCTTTTTCATTTGGAAAGGTGAAACCGTGTCATTTGGAGTGAGATCATTTGATAATTGAACTTATTCCGAACGATGAAAAATAAAATGCTATATCTGTACCTCACCTCAACGAATCACTGTAGCCTGTGTGTGTGTGTGCCAGAACTAATCACCTAAAATAGATCTTTTATTTAAAACCATCTGGGAAGAAAAAAAAAGAAATATTTACACAAGATTTGAGCATTGTTGATGTGAAATGACCATAGAGACCCCAAAAAGCACTTTTGCGAAGATTTTTTTTTTCTTTTTCAAAATTTTCAAGGCTGTAGCCCGAAAATGTGACCCAGGTGAACCCTGTGACGCACACAGAGGAATCTGTAGTCCACTTGACTTGTTGATTGGGTTGGTCATTTGAGGGGCTGCGGTGATTCAATAACATGGAGAATAGGACCAGTTGATGAAAGAAATATTCAACTTGGTGATAAGGATGTATATTATTTGAACTGTTCCCGTACACAGTATGCAAAAAAATAAAATGTTCCCCAGGGCAAATCCGGTGGGGGGGGGGTCTTCTGGAAGACCCTCAGAATTTTCCAAAAATTTACTTATAGTATTTTTTTTTTTTTTTTTTTTTTTTTCATCTCAATGCAATGACAACTTTCTCTTAAGGCGGCAAGAGACCCATTAAAAAATGAATTCTACTAATCATTACTTGGGCAAATATTTTGTAGGGACGTTACGGATTTATTTTTCCATGAACTTATCTTTCATATGTGTAAAAAAAAAAAATCATGATTGTATAAGAATTCCAAGCAAAATATATCATTAAACGTATTATCACAAGCGGAAAATATTTCTCCAATTTGACGTAGAGAATCAATATTTTTTTTCAATGAATAAATACCCTGTAAGTTATCTGCAGAGTTTAAAATTCTTTTGCGCACATTAATTTCCTATATTCTCTGGTTGCAAATCTTGGAGAAAACTATGCTCATTATTCTCAGACTCAAGAAAAATGTTTATCAGGCTTATATTTTAATTCTATAGGTATGTCCACACCTCTCAATAAGACACTTGTCGTTTGGTCTCTTATTCCGTCCCAGTTACATTAAACAGCAAAAATAGGAAGGAAGGAAGAGGTATGATATCATTAAAGGTGTGACATCATTGAGAAACAAAATGGTATGATATGATAATAGAATGTACGAGCTGGACATTTTTGTCTTTAAAAGTAGCCAGAAATGGCAAAAAACGCCAGAACTGGCCATTTTATAATTTTTATTGAAAATACTCTTGCATCATTTCCATACTGCAATATTTTACAAGTATGAAAATCAACTGAAAAGACTACTATTTTCTTCTTCCACCTGCTACCATGGATTGAGGATATTGGTCATGGTCATTTTTTTTTTTTTGCACTCGTATATCTCAAGGTAATTTTATAGTGTTTGCTGTTCCGGAGCTGTGTTTAAGGTGTTATAATAAACAAGGATTTATTCATGGAACAAAAAGCATTAGTGAATAAAGCTCTTTGTTCAATGTAAACAAAAGATAGATCTAGATAAGTTAGTAAGTACTGAAAGGAGTTGGGGGGGGGGTACTAAAAATACAAAAAAAGGGTATGCTTATTGTTTAGATAAAGGTTATCATAGATAAAAAAAAACAAAAAACAAACTATATATAGATATGAGCAGACAGATGAACTGATATGAAAACAAGAAAGCCATCAGAATGTACATACCTTTGTCAATGCCGTTGTCACTGAAAACTGAATGAAAATTAGTTCATATATAACTACGATGAGGTAACCATAAAATTTTCTGAATTCTCCCCTCAAAATTAGATCAATTCTTCCTTAGTGTGTCGCCCATCATTTTTGAAATGTCATTCATTGGGAACTTTTGGAAATATTGTGGACACGTGCAGGAACAAGTGATTAGCTGTTTCTCTTCCAACTTAGTTGGCTGAGGTAAACTGGCACCAAAACAGTCAACATAGGTTTCTTCAGTTTTCAAGTTAGTCTGGCTGGTTGGCTGTGTATGTATCGTACGAGAGAATTTAAATATTTGCCTTTATGTATACATGGAAAGCTTTCTTTTCTTTTTTTTTTTTTTTTTTTTTTTTCTTTTTTAAATTCACCCCCTAAGTAGGTTCCTAGTATGTATGTTTATGCCAAGTGACCCCTAGTTAGTGGTCAGCAAGAAGTAACTTATTCATTGTTGACCCCTTTTTCCAATTTTATAATTGACCAACCCCAACATAGAATGCTGCCAAAAGATGTTGGTCATATGACCATTTCTATTGAGTAACTAACCAGACTTGTTTTGAATTAAATGTAGATAGGATATAAATCATATTCAAAGGCTTTAATAAAGGGGCCTTGGTACAGGTTAGTGTGGTCCCTTCTATTAGTAGTAGTTCTGCTCTCTTTTGACATCCCACTCTCCAATTAATGTGGTTTCAAATTCTACGCAGTAATTACAAGTAATAGAACTGCCAACATGGGTTTCTTCCGTTTTTAAGCTAGTCTTGCTGGCTGGCTACCTACCTGTGTGTATATGTATGTCTAACATGTACAGTGGAACCGTTTGTTGGAAATTTTTCGACATCTACTCATTATCATGTCTAATAAGAACATTTTTTCTTTTTTTTTTTTTTTTTTTTTTTTTTAAATTTTCTTCTCTAGATCCCTCCCCAAAATGGGTTTTTACGTGAGGGATTCAATCTAGAATCTAAGTTTGTTGGATTCGTCCATGGTTTATGCAATGCTTTTTTGAAATTTCAGACTTTTTTAGTGTCCGACAAAAGATGATCACCTCTTTTTTTTATTTCCCAAATTTTTATTAATCACCCCCAACATAGCATGCTGCCCAAAAGACATTGGTTATGTGGGGCATTTGTATTGAGTGACTAACCAGATATGTATAAATTCATTTTGATATAATTCATGGTGTAATATCATGAATTAGGGATGTCCAACAATATATGGGCAAACGTGGCTGATGGCCAATAAATTCATCCATACGAGAAAGGTACATTGTGGAATGCATTCCCAACATAGCCTTGAACTTTTTTTTGTCACTCCCCTGAGTTCTGACTTTATTTTTCTTCACCTAACAACAATGACATTACCAGACTTCTGGTTAAGACTAAAAACTGAAGTTTCAAACGATTGAGGGAAAAGGATGGGACAGATTCTATTCTTACATCATCGATCATTCAAAGAAAGAGATCGGGAAAACCGAATGATATGGGTGCTACTTTTCAGTTAATACCTAAATCACCTCGAATCGTATCTAGGATCATCCAGATTTTCATGCAATTCATTTAGAAAAATATTCTGATTAGTCTTCTTGCATGGTCAAATTTAAAGATCTTCAGTTTTTCAAGAGAAAATGTCTTTACAATATTTTGAAAACTTATAAGCTTGTGTCAGGGAGGAGCTTGATCCCGAAGCATCCTATCTCATTTTGTTTTTTGCTCAAGTGTTCATGGATTCGACTGCATTACTACCTGGATCTATTGCGAAGTCACCTGGGTATGAGATTGAGTAACCAGGTCAATATATGAGACTCCATACTTGACTGGTTTTACATTTGATGCTCCAATGACCGTGGACCCAAATTATCTATTTCGTCACTTAACATGATACAACAGGAATGTAGTCAATGTTGGTGTATTGAATACAAAAATAAAGCCGTATAATGCAGGTGTTTGGGTCCATGAAAGCCGACCGCATTATAACCGAGCCAGGATGACCAACTCGGTGAGAGAGCTTAGATTTGACTCCTTTGGAGCTAGATTTAATTCGGGATTCACCAGCAACATGCAATATATTGTGAACTCCATAAAACGGAAAGTCCTGTACTACTATCTCTGTTAGAGGAACCACCTTTCTTTCTAGGGGATTGTGCTATAATTGTACCTGGGCCTGCTATTGATGGCTGAGAAGATTTTGTAGTTAGATTAATATCACAAGGTCCACCATTCACGCTTGTTAATTGTTGCTATGTGATGGAGCCCTGTTCTAATAGTTTCGTAAGGGGGCCCACTTTTCTCTTTAGGGACCATACTACTTATACCTTGGCCTACTATTGATGGCTGGGAAAGCTGTGCATTTCTGGTGTCATCGGTCTGTGTGTTGTGTTGCCACTTTAATTAAAAATGAAACGTTGATGTATGTCTAATCGAATACTGTTGTTAGTTCAAGGCAACAGTTAGAGGTACTGGTGCAGCTGAGAAAAATAGGCCGTCAATTAAAAGAACAAAACAGGTGGGACTTCTGAGCTAAACTCTCATACATCTTTCCTTTTGACAAAACCTTTCAGGGTCGTCGATACAGATATTTTTAATCACTGCTATCGACAACAGACAGGTTCAATCAGTGTTCCTGGGTGTAGATTATTAACTAACTGTGTATAAGTTTTTTGAAAATTAGTACATTTTTAGTGAAGCCAGCTAAAAGAAGGGGGAGTAGGAAAAGTAACTTATTTATTGATCTCCTCTGTTTCTAATTATTTGATTGATCACCCTCAGCATAGCAAATAGCCAAAAGACAGTGGTTGTGTGACAAAAGGTGGTCACCTCCTCTTTTTTCCCAAATTTCTATTAATCACCCCCAACATGGTATGCTGCCCAAAAGACATTGGGTTATATGGGGCATTTGTATTGAGTGACTAACCAGATATGTATTAATTTTGATATAATTCATGGTGTAATATCATGAATTCGGAATGTCAAACAACATATGGGCAAACGCGGCTGATGGCCAATAAATTCATCCATACGAGAAAGTTACATTGTGGAATGCATTCCCGACATAGCCTTGAACATTTTTTTGTCAATCTCCTGAGTTCTGACTTTTTTCCCCACCTAACAACAACGACATTCTCAATCTTTTTTTTTTTTTTTTTCTCCAGTGACCAAGCAGACTGTTGTCTTCTGATATTTCTACATCTGTTAATGTCCTTAATTTTTGGTTATCTATGAGACATTGGGGATAAAGCAGATTTTGATGCTTCATCTAAAAGTTTATTTACATCATCATCAGTAGCAGCCATTTCAGGTTCACTGCTGGACTCAAGGCCTTTCTCAAATCCCTCCTTCCATGAAAATTTTATGGTCATGTTTGTTTTTGGAAGGTAGCGGCTGATTAAGTCCACTTATTGCCACTGCTATCTTTTGAGCTGGTTTTGAATTCAGACTTGTCCTTCTCCTTGACTGGTTGCCTCCCAAGGCTAGAAAGGCTAGTCTGCCCAGTTATTTTGCCCATAGTTAGGTGGAGAGTGGATGAGTTTGTGTCTTTCCCAAGGACTCTCGTGTGAAGTTGATGTATACAGCCTCGGATGGATTTTGAACTTGTTCCCCCTAATTGCATTGTCTGCATCGTTAACTGTTAAGCAACTCGCACCTCCTACGTACTTATCTGTGAATTCATGGCTATTTTTCAATTGTCTTATCTCACGTGGTCTGTCCATCAACCTCAGTCTGTTTATTATCTGCAAATAAACGTTTTTGATTTGGTTTGTCTTGGTCTGTTCATTATCTGGAATTCATATAAACAGAAGAATAACTGAAAAAAGTTTGATTCACAACAAATTAAGATTATGGATTTGTCATATTCTCATGAGGATTTTATGAATATGATCGAGTGTACCATTGCAAGAAACCTGTCCTGTTTTCTAATACTCCCAAAACAGGGCTATGGTAAAACTAATGGTGAACTGCATAGTAATGAATAAAATCACAAACAAATATAATTAAATTATGTACTCAAAGATTCTGAAATTGAATGAAAAAATAGTTGTGGAATAACATGTCGGAATAACGCTGACTGGATCGAAAATTACTTGTGTGGCACATGGTTGTGGATACTTTGGTAATATATAAAATTGGACTAAAATTTCTCCTTTTCTGCATTAAAAAATTGGAAAGTTCACATTTTTTTTATATATATATGTGTGTGTGTGTATATATATATATATATATATATATATATATATATATATATATATATATATGCTCCTCTATTTAGGGTTGAGCGCTCTTTTAGTGAGGTAACTCATCCATTGTAAGCTTATGCAATGCTCTTCCATAGGAATAGAGCACTCTGGTGGATGAGGAGTTTCTGCGTAAAAATGAATATATCGCTTAAATTCAGCCTTACTGACCACCCAGTTCCATAGTCCAGAGGTAATTCTGCCTCGCGGTACTGGATGGGATAATGTCTTTAGCCATACTGAAGAGATATAATACATTGAAACAGCTGTCTGTGGATGACACAATAATATATATATATATATATATATATATATATATATATATATATATATATATATATATATATATATATATATATATATATATAAAATTCAAAACGGTATTTAATTTTTATTGCCTTCATTGTCATAACATTATTTACATAGAGAAAAGACAAGAGTAAGTGTGAAGGACATGCTTGAAGCAGATCAATAATCGATCAACAATCAAGTCTCCTTGATTTTGATATTGTTTTGATTTTGTGTTAGGGTGTACTCAGTGAGCAGTCAGAAGTCCTGCATCTTACAAAATACTTTTGGTACATCAATAAAAAGACCATAAAACCCAGAAAAAATGTAACTGAGTTGCTGCAACTGAATCACATGATATCCAAAACAAACCATCTGTAGAAGTAATATCTATATTAAATTACGTTTGACCTAGCTTCTCACAGTGTGTATATAAATGTTTGTAACTTGAATCTCCTGTGTGACACCTGTTGCTCATTGGTTGTCTATAGTTCTATAGTTGTCATTATTGAATCCTTATGTCAATTAGGGTCCTTTTTCAGGCAGTCTATTACTGTGTGGGCAGTCCCAGGAAAGTCAGATGGGGTTATCCAGTGGACAATTGAATAGAAAGAAGCCTTTTTTTTTTTTTTTTTTTTTTTTTTTGCCACAGGTTTCTTCAGTTTTCAAGTTAGTCTGGCTGGCTGGCTGTTTATGTCTGCATGTATCACCTGCACAGACTGTACCAATGGAACTAGAGGGCTGAAAATTAAAACATTTGTTCCTTATGTCTACAAAGTTTGTTTTTTTTCACCCCCTGAATCGGTTTCAAGTTTGAAGTTCAATTTGCAATGTAAGTTTATGCTAAATAGATCACTTAGTTTTATGTCTGCTTATTTTTGGAAAATCCTGACTTTTTAGGGTTCACTACTCCACAAAATACAAGCAAAATAACTTATTTGTTGATCACCCCTTTTGCCAATTTTTGACCGGAACAGCATGCCTATTGAGTGACTTACCAGACCAGTTTTTTTTTTTTTTTTTTTTTTTTCCTGATAGCCTCAATTTTATCCCTTGTCACTGACAGAGAATCTGGGGCCCGACTCTGTGGAGCACTTGGTCATTTCTCTCGAGGGTGTGTGGGGGACATTTGCGGGATACCTCGGAGTCCAATGACATCTTAATCCTGTTTTGCTCCCAGATTCAAGAACAGCTTATTTTTGCCTGAATTTGACTGCCAAAAAGTGTCAAATAAAGAACAAAAATAGCCAAAACCCATCCCAAATGGCTAAAACACACCAAAAAGATGTTGAAAATGGTCAAAATGCTTAAGTATGTTTGTACTAATCTAGTGTTTTTTTTGCTTTGCCAGAAACTAGAAATGCACTGAATTAAGTGCAAAAAGTGCTAAATTGGCAACTGACTGGTTGATTGATCATGTGCAAGCATGTCTCCTTCAATCATTTGTATTGTAACTCTTCAATGACTTTTAAATAGAGATAACAAATGAAGGAACTTCTTCTATTCCAACTAAAGATGATTACTGCAACTTTTGTATTGAATACATGATAAATAAAAGTATTTTGAAAATATTTTGTACAACTGTATTTTCTTTATCTTGAAAAACTTTCATGAATAACAGACTTGTCAGTTTAGTTCAGTTAGTAAGACAGTTTCTTGGCAATCAGATGGTTGTGAGCTGGAATCATAGAAGGGAAGTGAATTTTACAATTTGGTTTACACCCATAATTTTGATTGGGATTGTCTTTGTTATGGTAGAAAAATAGTCAAAGTTTTGGGGCCATCATTTTTCATTACTATAATAGGATTAAGTATTGTAACCCATCATTTTTTAAAAATCTGATTTGATTATTCAAAATGTTTTGGGGGTGATTGACCTTATTAACACACTAATCTATCTGATTCATTCTATGGCCCTTTTCAGGTGTAATATCCAAATGTGATTGGAGTAAAGAGAATTTTCTAATGGTAACCATGTTACAACCTAGGATTTGGGTTATGTCGATGGAGGAAGACATTACCCAAATCCTACATTGTAGTGTGTCTACCATTGAAATATTTTGTTTACTACCATCTTTGGAAAATTCTATTGACCATATTTTACCTGAAGAAGGCCTTGGAAAGAATTGTTCGAAAAGTCGTATTAACAACATAAATAACGAAGAGTTCAATATATCTCTGAATTTTTGAGATGAGATGGTATTATTATTTCTATTATTCAGACTATCCTCATCTTGGTTGTTTTTCATACAATGTTTCGGCCATTGTACTCTACAGCCTTCATCAGGTATCAAAAAAAAACTGTCACCTGAGGTTTAAGGCTCCTAAAAATTAGCACCGGTTGTCCACATGGACACATAGCATAGTGGTTACAGAATCAGACAAAATTACTGCAAGTAATCTGATGGTTCTAGGTTCAATCCCAGTGTGAGACAATAATAATACTACTAATGCTAAGAGGGGAGTGTGGTCAATATACCCCCGTCGGTTAAATAAAGGGTTCGATTCGTTACTTCCCCACACTTACCAGATGATACCTTATTAATGAGGATAGTCCGAATAATAATAGAAATAAATGTCAATCTTTTGTTGTTTTTTTTCTTAGTGACCAAGCAGACTGTTGTCTTCTGAAATTTCTACATCTGTTTATGTCCTTAATTTTTGATTATCTGAGAGACATTGGGGATAAGGCAGATTTTGATGCTTCATCTAAAAGTTTATTTACATCATCATCAGTAGCAGCCATTTCAGGTTCACTGCTGGACCCAAGGCCTTTCTCAAATCCCGCCTTCCATGACAATTGTATGGTCATGTTTGATTTTGGAAGGTAGTGGCTGATTAAGTCCACTTATTGCCACTACTATCTTTTGAGCTGGTTTTGAATTCAGACTTGTCCTTCTCCTTGACTGGTTGCCTCCTAAGGCTAGAAAGGCTAGTCTGCCTAGTTATTTTGCCCATAGTTAGGTGGAGAGTAGATGAGGATAGTCTAAATAATGATAGAAATAAGGAGTTGAATTGTCTGAAAAACTCTTTGAATATGAAAAATCCTTCTTGAAACAATAGACAGTAGATTTGACTAGTTTTTGCCTTCAAATTAGTTATTGTTGGTTTCTTTTGTTTTCATTATTTTAATACAATTTACAGTTTGGGCTAATGTTCCCATGGAAGTTGGTTGTAGGGAATTAAGTCAAAAAGTGAGAATCAGCTTTTGCCGATTAGTAAATTTACAGTTTGGGCTAATGTTCCCATGGAAGATGGTTGTAGGGAATTAAGTTAAAAAGTGTGGATCAGCTTTTGCCGAATAGTAAAGGCCGCCGGGCAAGAACTGGACACCCTCCAATAACGAGGGGTGTGAGTTCGGTCCTCACCGAAGACTTACTCTTTATTTACAGTTTTGGTGGTTGACAGAAAGATCAGAAAAAATCCGTGACGAGAATAACAGGAAGAGTCGGAGACCTAGCGGATACGCAAAGTGGAAGAAGACATTGGTTCCTCTCTGTGAATTGAGTGCAACTTGCCGGCTGGTGTCTGACCTGATGAGGAGGTACAAAGTGGCGTAACGGTTACCAGCACGGAATCAAGTGCCCGAGTTCGAGTTTCAGCTGAGGCTGTTTATGCTCACTTCACCCTGATGCCCTTGGGAGAAATATGGATCCACTACTCTCCTTTGCTATGGCTAAATAGCTAGGCATCTTGTAAACAAACTATTTACTGAACTTTTTGTAATTTAGTGTTAAGCTCATTCAGCCATAAAATGTAATACTTTCAACTTACAATTATGAACGAAATAGGTGGAATAGGTTTTTTAGTGTGGGGGGGGGGTCTTATAATGTGAGTTTGTCTTAAATTGACCCCTTAAAGTTATTTCAATTATCGTTATAAATCATTAACTCCTTATTTGTTCCTGTGAACTATAAATTATTAAATAGAACTACAGAAGTAAATTAATTCTAGTCCTTGTATCTCAATAGACTGTTTTAATTCTCTAGTTTGTTTTTGTTGCTCATTGTGCTGAGATGTGTTGGTTATCTTTGTGCCGAGAAATCTGTTTTCTCTGAGTAGTCTTGTGTGGAGAAGTAGTTATGGTATTATGTATTTGGACACTGTCAAGCTATAGATGATCATTGGAGTAACTTGATATTTTGTGCACACGCTCCGCTCGAATGAGTGAGGGAAATGTTTTTGTTCTTTGACAATTCCCCTCGAAAATAGGTTTTTAGTAGCTGGGTCAATTTACAATGTAAGTTTATGCTGAATAGATCTATTACTTTGTTTTGCGTTGTTTGTGCTTTTTTTTTTTTTTTTTTTTTTTTTAATTTGGATTTTTTTTTTCTTCTCAGTGATCACTAAATAAAAATTGTTTGAAGTAACTTCTTCATTGCTCTCCTCCTACACCCAATTTGTGCAAAACAAGTTGAATCTCTGGACAAATGGAGTCTTTTGCACTTCTTTTACGAAGGAGTTCTCGTATACCTATGTAAAGAGAAGCCATAAATTACTTCCTCTAACTCATTCAGGCCCTTATTTTATTAAGGGTCGCAAGGCATGGACATGATTGATTGATTTAAGTTTTCTAAGAAACCGAATGAAGTCTTACACCAATTTGAAGGTTATAAAAGATGGATACCATTTTTGGCAAGATTATACAAATGGAAAAGTCATGTGACCTTATGTTCTCAAAATTGCTGCCCTATCAAAAATGGTCACAAAATTCAAAACCTGCGCTCCTGGCCTGAATGAAATGAATGAAAAGGTTAAAATGCTCGGGTGAGTTCCAAACTCTCATCCTGTTGTAAGTTAGCCCCTACTTCCAACAGATCTATCACTGTTCCTGTTGGAGTTGATGACCATTTAGCCATTCAATTAGGTTCAACGTCTAATTCTCTAAGTTATGATATACTTACTCCATTTGCTCAGATAAGGATTTGTGTGTGATTATATTAATTTGGAAATGGATAAGTTACTACTTAAGAAAATTTTTTCTTTTAAATCAAAAAATGTATTTTAAAAATACTAATCCAGGACCTGTTGTTTCACTGACTGTTACAAGTATCCAACAAGATGTTCGGTTGATCGGTGTTGCTGATACTATAAGTGTGCCACGGTAGGAATGGAGGGGAGAAAAAGGAAAGGGGAGAAAGAAAGAAGGGCTGATGTATACTACTGATACTATAATTGTGACAGACATGATGGCTCAGTATATGTGTTGAAAAAAAATTTTCTATTCTTATATTGCGCCATGGAATTTCCACACTTCCAACCCCCCATAGAATGTGAGATTTACTTTCTCTGTTAAGTTTGTTTTGTGACTGAGTAACCTTGTGGGGTGTGTAATATATATGCCTATATATATTTGTCCTTGACTGTAATTAAAGAATCTATGCAGAAATGTAGGCCAACAGTGACCCGAACAGCACTTCAACTGCCTGACCCCATTACCTCATAATAAGAATCTGTAAAAAGTACACGCCTATGAATTCTTATGTACACTTTAAACAATAAATTACTAACTGACCCATATGTTCGCAAGGGAACTAACCAGCAGAAATCATGGTTGCCAATTTAGCCATTTTTCTGCTAGATCTAGCCAATTTTTTGCTGTTCAGCCTATAAAAATTTTTATTGAAGATCGATAAATCAAATTTCAACCCTAACTTTTGCTTTGAGAATATTTTTGGAGTCGGATACTAAAATTTATTTTAGTAAATCCACTAGGTTTCAAAAGTAAATGACTAATTTTTTTTATTAGTCATTAGTTCTGGAGTCTTAGTATAGTTATTTTATTTGATGTTTTGGTGTTGAGTGAGTGTAAAAACATTTAGCCATAATGTTAGCCGAAAGTGGGAAAGATTTAGCCAGTTTTAGGAATTTTTTTTACATATACATATATACATCTGTACATACATATATACATCTGTAACATATATACATCTGTTCGTACATATATATACATCTGTTCGTACATATATATACATCTGTTCGTACATATATATACATCTGTTCGTACATATATATACATCTGTACGTACATATATATACATCTGTACGTACATATATATACATCTGTACGTACATATATATACATCTGTACGTACATATATATACATCTGTACGTACATACATACATACATCTGTACGTACATACATACATACATCTGTACATACATGCATCTATATATATATTTTTTTTTTCCCCCTCCAGTTTTAGCTGGAAAAATCCGACTTTATTTGGCAACACTGGGTTTGTTCATTAAGTACAGCGAAATTTCAATCAGTACAAATAATTAATCCAATAAAATTCTTGTACTAATTCATACTATTTGAAGTTATTGATGCATTCAAAATATGGTAATTAATCCCAACCCAATGAAAATATCAAATAGTTGTCAATGCATTCATTGTATAACTAGTGGAGTACCCGTCAAAAATGACAGGATTTTTTTATATTATCTATGGATGGATAAATATTTTAGAACACTTCTATTTTTAAACATTGTTTTCAGTCACTTAAGTCTTCCTCTCTTTAATCAGCTTTGAAGAGAGGAATAGTAAAATTTGTTTTCTTGCCAAACTTGGACCCAGCAGACTGTATGTCAGCTACAACACGGTAATGATTTAGCTGCTGACCACATAAGTCTTCCTCTTGAATCCGCTTTGAAGAGAGGAAGAATAAAACTTGTTTTCCAAAAAGTCCAAAAATGACTCGGTTGATATAAACGGAATAGAAGTACACGCAAATAAGAAATACTGGTTTTCCCCGCTTATTGAAAGTTCCCGCTCTGCCTCTTTGCTTTTAGGTAAGATCTATATTAATACAGGTATACCTTGCTTATGTGTTGTTAATTCGTTCCAACATTTTCCATACCGTTCAAAACTGCACTGTTCAAGGTGTTATTATAACTTAATGTTTTCGTATTCTGGCTTGTACTTGGTTACATTTGTTCAGCAATACCATAAACATATTACATCAAAACATGCACTAAGCGAAACTGCTCTATTCGAGTTATTCCTGTACACGTTTTCCCACTATCAAAGATGGTGTAAAACAAAATCATTAATTTGTTAGAAAATTTTTGGAGCGTTCCCAGACCAAAAATAAGCTTTGCCTGTCTCCGTGTCAAAGGTCGGGATATGTCTTCTGCTGTGGCTGATGTGGAAGGCTTGAAATATGATATGCTTGGTTGCTTAGTCTCGCGTATTTTTTCTACATCACAGTTCTTTGTAGTGATTTAAAACGTCCTGCGAAACCTGTCCCAAAGCTATGTGCCCTTTCAAAATTAATTATGGCAAATATTTCACACCAAATTATTTTTGAGTCTGGGAATGCTCAAAACATTTCATAATATAAATGAATGCCATTTATGCTATTTCGGCTTCCAAAGCGGGAGAAACTTGTACATCCACACTTAGAGTACAAACACACATTGCTAATCGTTATGTCAAGCTGAAAAAACGCAACTGATCTAATAATATAAAATTTCACGTTCTGACGAATTTAAAGAATGAAAAAAGTAACAGGAATAGAAAGTCCTAAACATCCATTTGCGATAAACAGGACGCTATTCTCCAAGCTCACTGCAATTCCAAACACTATTATCTATTATATCTCTGAATTTTTGAGATGAGGTATTATTATTATTTCTATTGATATTAGGACCATCCTCATCTTTGTTGTTTTTCATACAACGTTTCGGCCGTTGCACTCTACGGCCTTCGTCAGGTATCATCTGGTAGATTTGGGAAGTAACTAACCGATCCCTTTATTTATCCGACGGGGGTATATTGACCCTACTCCCCTCTATAGCGTTAGTAGTATTGTTATACTGTCTCACACTAGGATCGAACCTAGAACCTAGAACCATCAGATTACTTAACAGTAATTTGTCTGATGCTGTAACCACTGCACTATGTGTACCAAATGATACCTGACGAAGGCCGTAGAGTGTAACGGCCGAAACGTTGTATGAAAAACAACAAAGATGAGGATGGTCCGAATATCAATAGAAATACTATTATCTATGTACATAAAATACGATGTTTCGTTTCATGTAAGACATCATTTTTGACAGTAACGGGTAAGCTTTAGTGTTTATGTAATAAACCAACACATATCTGTTGGAATCTTCAGAGATTAACTATTTCCTTCTCCACCCTGTTTGTTTAAGGGAAGGTAGTGGTGCATTAATATTTTAGTATGTTTAAAAAAAAATCTTTCAGATTTAAAAATAGCAGCCAACTATCTTGTCTGAGCTAGTGCAGGGAAACCTCCAGCCAGAGATATGTTGGTCAAGGCTATATACTAGCAGAGTACTCATAAGAAATAACTGGATTATTTATTCGAGACCTGATACTCGATTATTCGGTCCTATAATATAATGGCTTGGAGGTACAATTGGTGTGGTTAGTAACAGCGCGGACCATGGAATCGTCGACCTGAATTCAAAGTCAGGCTGGGCCGGTGCCCTTGGGTGAATCTATGACTCCGTCCCTCCTCTTGCTCCCAGCTATGGGTAAAATAGCAGAGCAGATTGTGCTCTCTAGCTTTGGGGAGGCAACCAGTTCAGGAGGAGGACAACTGATTCCAAACCAGGGAGTGAAGCTCCCTTAGGGAGGTTTGATACCCAATTTAACATTCTTCCGGCAGCTCCTGCACCAAAGCTGGTACTGCAGGTATCACTCTCTGCTTTCCTCTGGACTACATCAGCAAGGTGGAGAGGGGTGTTGTGTTGACTGGTCATCCCAGGATCTCTAAATGCTTGCCCAGGCATTCCATTGTTTGTAGAAATAGAATAAAGATTGTGAAGAGTTATTCCCCTTGATGGCTAAAAATGGTTAGATTTATCTTTTTTTTTTTTTTTTTTTTTTTTTTCATTTATAGCTGAAAATGTTTTGGTAGGATTTTGAGTATGGTATCTAGTGTGAACAATGTTATTTGAAGTGTTCATTAAATTTTTAGCTACAAAGTTAGCCACAAAATGGAATATTCTTGGCATTTTAGCCATCAAGGGAGATAACTTTTTGCAATTTGTATGCAATCATATTTTAGGACCAAACGATCAAGGATTACCATTTATGGATAAATCATATAGATATATTTGTTGGTATAAATTTTTTTTATTGCAATAATTCTTTGAAGATGATACTTCTCTTCATAAACAAGAGTGATTCCACGAGTTTAACCTGACTTTTATTATCTTCTATGTGTGCTTTCTATGTTGGTCCAATTGTTTGTCCTACTCAGGACTACATATAGTTGCCCATGGCTTAATCCAATCCCTGGGAGTAACAAGTCTTCTTTATCAAGAGATTCTCATAGAGACTTATTCATCAGTGCTTATGTGAGTATAATGTGGAAAGTACTACCTTTCCATTGAGAAAGGTAAGATTATGTCTCTCGGAGTGAGATCGATTACATATTAGTTGAATAAAATAAGGTGGTTTCTTGAAAACTTCTCTTCATCAACAAGTGTGATTCCACCTGACTTTTATTATCTTCTATGTGTGCTTTCTAAGTTGGTCCAATTGTTTGTCCTACTCAGGACTACATATACTTACCCTTGGCTTAATCCAAGTCCTGGGAGTTACAAGTCTTATCAAAAGATTGTCATAGAGAATTATTCGTCAGTGCTAATGTGGGAATAAAGTGTTGCCATTTGATTGAGAAAGGTAAGTTTGTGTCTGAGTAAGATCGATTACATATTAGTTGAATAAAATAAAGTTGTTTCTCGAAATATTTGTAAGAGTAAAGAAAAGTGTCCTTGTTGCCAGGTTAGACTTTCTCTTATGTCTACTTAGTATCCCATTCACTGTATGTAAGGGGAGAGAAGTTATTGCATTTTATCTTTATTTTTCTTCTATGAAATTAATATCCCAATGATAATGAAGTTAACTAATTTGTTGAAAAAGTAACCGAAGCAGCAGTGATTGATTTTAATCTGATGGCTGTATTGTAAAGATCTGATAAGAATTAAAAAAAGCAAGGAACCCATATATCTGTTTATCAATACTGTAGTATCTACCTTCCTACATGAGGTGTGCATCACAGAGGAAAAAGTATGGCATTTTGGTTTCCTCATATCGTGGTTGTTCCTTTTCCAGCATAGCACACTCAACCAAACAAATGTGAAAAGCAGAAAAGTTAAAAATATAAATGGGTGATTTTTTTTTTTTTGTCTTATGTTATTGGAAATTGTAAATCACTTTGACTTAGTGAAAAAACTTCCTGGTGGATAAAGGCTACAGTAACAAAATTTTCATTAGTTTGATAATTTAGTGTTTAATGATGGCATCTTTCAATGGTTATTATGTTCAGCTTGTATAATTTATCTTCTATACAGCATAACAAATCCCGCCATTTGATGAATACAATGCTAGTTTATAACATTTTCTTAGGCTTGACTGTAATCTACTTTGTATGCTTTCAAGTAGATAATCTTGAATAAGATTTTACAAGTACATTCAAGTGTTAACTGCAAAGGCTTCAGCAAAGCTCTTGAAATTGCATGGTTGATCTGTAGTTGCTTATAAACGTTGCCCATTTGAGCTAGAGGGATCGACTCTTTAATTTTTGTGGCGACATCTTTCAGATAATGCATTGGAGTGAGTACATGACAAGTATATCCACCTACCTATATTCCACTCACCTGCAGCCCTTAATTACTTATTACTACTAGTACTTACAGGTGTGTTCCGCTGGTGATAGTGTCAGTGGGAAATAAATCACCTGTAGGAAGCAGAGTAGTAGAAATGGGCTTAGGAAGGGTTGGTGTGCATATTATGATTTTATTATCTGTGTGTGTGTGTGTATGTATATATATATATATATATATATATATATATATATATATATATAAGTGAGAGGTGTCACGTAGTCTATCTGACTTTGTCGATCCCGCTGTGGAAACCGCCTAAACATAGGTGCAGCCCGACCAAATCTGGCCTGCGTACTCAATGGATCTAATGGAAGTTTTCGAGTCGAGTTTTGAGAAAAAATATTCTTGTAGGAATTTAGAGGAGAGTTATGTTTACATTGTAACTATAATGCTGAACTGGACCCTTCCTTTCTGTTCAATAAGTTATATACATATCTTAATTCGTGTTTATGTATGTATATATAATTCTCTGAGGGTCAAGAATGAAGGGAAACTTTTATAAGTCTTACAAGAGTGCATATTGTTTCAGACTTTGAACTCTGTCTGCCTTTTACTGCTTGGCCACTCACTCCTCCTGTCTAGTTCTATTTCCTTAATGCAAATTTATTGTATTGTCAACTTTCCTAGTTTTATTTATTTACTTTCAAAATCGGGTGATTTGAGTCATTATTTAAGGTGTTATTGGGTTGGTTCATTGAATCTTTTGTATTGAGACAAAGCCAAAAGAATAAGTTGACCAGGTGTTCGTATGACGAAATTGGTTTGAACAGTGAAATCCTATTTGTGTTGAGGATTAGCCTTGAAATTCTCACGGTAACTTTTGGATTTGAACGAAGGAATTATCAATAAACAAAGTCAGTGGCCATTATACAATTTTTTTTCTGATGCTCATTTTGGGTCTTTTTCAGCAGGAATAAAATACAATTTGATTTTTGGGTTGGGGGTCGTATTAGAAAATTATGGGCGTTAGCTTTTGGAGACTATAAAAAAAAGACCCTTAAGTTTTATCAAGAGACGAATCTCAACTAATTTAACTAAAAAGAGTTAAAATTTGCTGCGAATCTATCTTTGATTGTAGTTATATGATGATATCTGTTTAGATTTTCTGTCGTAGTTTTCAATTAGCTTTCTTCATTTTTCTTTAATTTGAACGTATTTTTCATTTTCTCACAAGTTTTTCCTTCTCTGGTAGAAATCTATTTTCCCGCGAAAAGGAATAGTTCTATTACTGTAATATAAATTTATCATATAATCAACTTTCTCTTGGTTTTATTTTACTTTGAAAATCAGGGACCTTGAGTCATTATATGGGTTTCTAATGTGTTGTTTCATTGAATCTTTTACATCAGCGCAAAGCCAACGTCCTTTTCGAAAATAAGTTGACCAGGTGTTCGTATGACAAAATTGGTTTGAACACTGAAATCTGCTTTGTGTTGGTCATGAATTGGCCTTGGAATTCTCACGGCAGCTTTTGGACCAAGTAATTATAGATATTTGAAAAAGGTTTTTGGTCATTGTATGGTTTTCTTATACTCAAGATATAAATAAAACCGTTTTCCTTTTCAATCGAATTACATCCGCGTCCACTTCAACGGCGACCATATCACGTCATCTCAAAGCTTACTTGGAAAGGTCAATGTTTGGGGGGAAAAAAGGGTTCCATCATGACGATGGGGGTCTGTTAGGTACCTTTTGCATTTCTCTTGAAAAGTACGTTACGGCTTGGTGGTAGTGTTTGTTGGCAGTATAGCTATGCGTATCGCATATGCACTCGTTGACCTACTTGTACTATTTACACCCTTCTTAGACAAACAACAGAATTAAAATTCTGAAGTTACTTCCCAATATAGCAATTTTGTTTTTGTATAACATTTGATTTCTTTGAGCTGTTTGGAGAAAATAAAGTGTTTTGTTCCTTAGTCTGTGCTCGCTCAGAGAATGCATCAATTACGGTCCTAAAACCCAAGGAAAATTTTAATCTGATCACCCTAATAATAACGCTATTGGAAATCAAGTGTCTCTTCACTGATATCCTTTTGTGTTCCCGACTGTCGTATCCTTTTTTGCCCCCCCTCGTCGTATCCTTTTTGCACCCCCTGTGGTGTCCTTTTTGCCCCCCTGTGGTGTCCTTTTGTGCCCCCCCATGTCGTATCCGTTGGTGCCCCCCGACTGGAAAAGTGGCAGTGGATGTCTATGCACTTGCCATATCCATGCTTCTCAGCCGAGAGTAACTCTGAGAAATGGGATATGAAGTCTTGCAGCATCCTCCATATTCACCTCACATTTCTCCTACAGATTATTTAGAAACTGTCAATCGAAACTGTCACCTTAATTGACCTGGACAGAATCACTCATAACTGAAGAAACCTATCATGCGTACATGTCGTACAAATGGAACCTGTGGACTGGAAATTTGAACATTCACTCCTTATGTAAAAAAAAGGTATATGTATGGGTTAAATTACGATCTAAGTTCATGCTAAACTGGTCCCTTACTTTGTGTTCGGTTATTACTTCGAATAGTTCATCTTCAGGTGAAATATATAGCATTTCCCTTGCTCTTCACATCACTTTTTTTTCCTTTTTTTTTTTAAAGAAGACATTTCGTATGTAACTTACTAATCTAATCACTAAACCTAAGGAATTTGATAAAGATAGTATATTATCGATTGAAGATCGTTCGAATAAAAAGGTTGATACTTCAAATAGGTCATATTTTGGTTAAGTGTTCACTCTTTTTTTTCTTTTTTCTTTTGTATACTATCCTTCATCTAACAATTGAAGAAAACCGTTTGTTCATAGCCAGATTCAAGAAATATCGGATTTGGTGGGGTTCAATCTTTTTTGAGTGGAACTTCAAAATCGTCCAACCATTTCCAGTTCCAAATCATATATCTGCCAACGATGACCATTATGTGGACGTCAATGTGCCATAAGAAAACTCTTTATATATTTTTTTTTGAGAAGTAAAAATGTGTAGACACGCGAACATTATACCTTACTTGTCATTATTATCGAATAAATTCATAACAACCAATGAATAGAATGAGAGGTCTGCTTAGTCACTCAAGAGAAACTGCCTCGTGACCAACGTCGTTTGGCAGCTTGCCGTGTTGGGGGTGATCAATGGAAAAAATTTCCAAAAGTGTGATCGATTAAGTTACTTGTCTCGCTTTTTGTTGGGCAGTGATAAAAAAAAACGAATTTTCAAAAAAAAAAAAAAAAGAGTGAACACTGCTGGACACGAACTAATGGACCAACTTAGCATAAACTCACATTGTAAATTGAACCCTCCCCCACTAGAAATGTGCGTGTGTGTGGGGGATGAAAACAAATGTCTGCATTTTCTGCCATCTAGCTCCATTGGCACACCCTGTTCGCGCGACGCACACATGCATAGCCATCCGGCCAGACCTACTTGAAAACTGAAGGAACTTATGTTGACAGTTTTCATTTGAGGCGTCTAATTATAACTAGTAAGATTTTTTTAGTTATATATATATATATATATATATAAAATTGTCATCCATAGACAGCTGTTTTGTTGTATTACAACTCTTCAGTGTGGCTATTGACTATCCATTATCCCATCCACTACCACGAGGTAAGACCGAAACCTTCGCTTCAGACCCAGAGGCTGGTAACTTACCTCTGCCCTCCGTAGAACTGGACGGTCAGTAAGGTTGAATTTATGCGATGTATTTACTAACGCATATACATTCACCTGAGTGCTCTATTAAGTTGGAAGAGCTTTGCATAAGCTTATAATGAACGAGTTACCTCTCTTAGAGTGCTCAACGCTGATTAAGGGAGCGTTACGTAATCTTCAATTTGTAAAAATACTTGAGCTAATAACAAAAGACTTTATCTGTTGTAGACGTTTAATCACAGTGGTCAATATCTAACCCGGTAAATAGAGCCATCAATGTACGAGGAGTGAGAATTATAAGGATATATCCGATGATTGTTAGCATTTCGTGCCTACCACACTCATCAGCGCCCAGCATTTTTTTTTCGGTAATTACGAAAACAAAAAGCCCATTTACATTAGAATAACGTATTGCCTGTTGCTGATGGGTAGACACGAAATGTTAACAATTACCGAGTATATAGCCATATATATATATATAGGTTGTGGATTCGCTACACAAACTAGCTCATGTTTCAGCCCTCTCTGGGCCTCTTCAGGCGAATGATTGTCTATGTTTTTATTGGGAATTTGGTGAGAATGTTGTGAGTGTGGTAGTGGGTGGTGTGGGGATATATTTTGTCAAAGGGGTTTGAAATCCATATAGGGGTCATTCCTGCATTCCAGCTCTACTCTAAAACAACTCAACTCCATGAGTAAAATGTTGTATGTATCGAGCACTCTATGAAATAAATCCAATACATTTCAGAAGTGGCTTCATGTTATAGATATATTATTATATTATGTTATACTGCTAGCCTAATTTGTATCACACACACACACACACACACACACACACACACACATATATATATATATATATATATATATATATATATATATATATACTTTAATTCTTATTATATTTCGGCGTTGTCGATTTACGAGTATTTTATTTTCAATTTAACGCAAGATGTCATTTAAAACAGTTACTTACTCAAAATGAAGAGAAAACTTCTGCTTTCGTGATAAACTTGGAAATATCTGGGTTTTTATGTAAAGATAATTTCTTTATCTAGTTTTAAAAAGACGTTCAATGGTACTTTACTGGAGTTGAGAGAGGGTTCCTGCCCTTTGTATCCCTGCCTGCTAATCTAATGAAAAATAGCATTAAGATAATACCTTCACCTTACTATCCTGGTAGAAAGGGCCGTGCCTTCCCATTTCGTGTTTTTTTTTTCCAGTCACGCGACGTAAATAGAAAGATTTGTCATAAACTTGTTTTTATCTACTTACATGTTTTCCACCTCGTCTGCTTTCAGTCATTCTTTTGCAATTTTTATTTTTACAACATTAAAGGTTGGGTTGATTGACTCAAAAAATATTTCCATGAGTTTTTTTTTTTTTTTTTTAATTTTCCTTACAAAAATACCATTTATAAAAAAATCATTCATAAATGGGTACCGAAAACTTCATTGGAATCCAATCATTAGTTACATTTTGAAATCGTACCAAAAATTATGTATGTTTTGGGCTGAACATTTTTCTAATGCAAATTATTACTTTACGCCGCTTCGCATAGTGTAAACAACTTTTAAAACACATATCTCCTGGGTTAAATTGTGTGTATATTCCGGTGAATTTTACTTATTTTTTGTAGAAAAACATTTGAATTCATTTTGATTACATAAACTATTGATTGTGTAAAAAAAAAATTGTTTTATATCATTTCGATTAAATAAACTTTTGATCAAATTAAAATTACGTATTTCTTTCATTTTTTGTTAAAAGGAAGACCTTGCCTCTAATTTCGCCAGTTTGATGTAACACATAGAAATATAATTTACATTTCAAAATTTTTTACGATTTAAAAAAAAATTTTTTTTTTTTTAATAATAATACAAAGATTATCAGTAAGTAGGAACTAGATGAACACAATCTCACTGGAAAATTGACACCTGAGAATTTTTTAAAAAAATCTTGCAAAATCAGTGTATTATTGGATTTTGAAAAAATTTTCAATACTTATTTATTAAAAGAAAGATTTTAAAATAATTTTTTATTTCAAATATCAGAAAAATTTATTTTTTCGTATCATTCTTCCCATTTTGATGACTTGTATAAACAATGCTGTTTTTTTTTTCTGATTTTCTTACATCTAACAGATAAATCCTTTGAGATATCAATCATTTTTACCTTTGTGAGAAAAGCTCTCTCCAGTTGCTATAACTGGAAGCCTTAATCAATGAATGAAATAAAAAAAACAGGAAAATTACGTAAATTATGGCATTGATTTAAAAAAAAATTTCAGTTTTATCTGATTTATTATAATTTAGACTTTGGGGATAAAAATGTTTTTTACTGAAGAGCACTCTGGTGGATGAGGAATTTCTGTGTGTAAATAGATATATCGCTTAAATTCAGCCTTACTGACTGTCCAGATATAGGACATCGGCCTCCGGGTCTGATGTGAACGTTTCAATTCTGCCTCGCGGTACTGGATGGGATAATGGAAAGTCTATAGCCACACTAAAGAGATGTAATACATCGAAACGGCTGTCTGTAGATGACACAATTATATATATATATATATATATATATATATATATATATATATATATATATATATATATTGATAAATTCCGTCCGAACTAAAGTGAACGTAATTATTAACTCGAAGAATTTATCGGTTAGATGGGTAAAAATCAATGTCTAAATAAAATGAATCATCAAAATAATAAAAGGTAGGGTAGAAATCATCAGATTAAATATTTCCCGACATTTGGAATTAAATTTTTTTTTCTTTTTTCCAATTCATCCTTTGATAAATAGGTATAGAAAATTTTATTAAAATCTGATAATATACTGGTTCTAAAACTTCTCGAGTGTCGTTTTCCTGGTGAAATAGCGTTCATATAGTTTATTACGATTGGGTGTTTTTATTGAAGTCCGTGTGTGTGTGTGGCGGGGTAGCTATAATTTCAATATAATATTGACCCAGCCTTACCAGTCTAAGGAAAGGGTTCCTGCCTTCTTGTTTTGTATTCTTAGTCGCTCGACGTAAATAGGAACGATTGTCATAGACTTGTTTTTTTTATACGTTCAGATGTTTTCCACGTTGGTCATCTATAAGTCATTCTTTTTGCTCCTTCCAAGGATTGGCCTCTTTATTTAGGAAAAAAGTGCTTCTCTTTCTTGTGTGTGCTGTGCGGGGATTAAGAAACGGTTGAATCATCTCAAGTGACGAAATCTTGTGGTTCATCCTCTCCCCTGGTGGTTTACTCCACTCCCCCGTTCTGCAAGTTTTTTTTTCTTTTTCTTTCTTCATAATTATTTCCTCATAAACAGGCCACAAAGAAAAGGGCAGAACTCCAATGCTTGAAAGGGTTCCTTGGTTGGCATACGTGATTATCGGAAATGTAACAGAGGGGAGGGTTTAGTCGATCTAATCGCCCCGACTCCCTAATCGGGTAGGACGAAAGCTTTGTGAATAGTAGATGACCTATTGCATTTCTGACAATATATAAATACAAATCTCGGTGAATTTCGGAGAGGGGGGGTGTCTTGAGGAGCCAACACTCCCGGGTCCTGAATCTCTAGCTACGGCCTTGGTATTCATTTTCTGTGGCAATAATCTACAGACCAAGATTGTTCTTATCCACTTATGAATTTGGGATAGTCAAGTTTACATCGGGGGAGATCAGAAGTGTTTTTTTTTTTTTTTCAAATTTTATATTCAAAGTGTTGCACCCAAATTTTGAGTTGATCACCTCTGTGATCTAAGGAGACCCGGGAATTTCGGTACCACAAACTTTCATGTTGTATTTGTACTTGTCGCCATACGGCCATTATGCTCTGATAACGCCTAGTTCGTCCAAAACTCACCGAATACAAAAGAGAGGATTATAATCCAAGGAACTTTTTTGACCCAAATTTCGAGTTGACTACACTTTCGTAATCTACCAAAGAGGTCGGGGAAGTCGGTACAACGAACATTTTTTGAGATGGGGGAATTCTTCCTGAATGGCAAATTCACATTACCATATTTTCCACCGTGTAACAAGCACTTATAATTTAGCGAGGAATATTTAGGGAAATATTGTAAAATCCATAAACTTCCTAACCCTCTCCTAATAGGGTTTTGGTCCTAGATTGTAGCCTACTGGATTTTAGCCTACTGAACTACTCTGGCAAGACGTGCAACTAACTTTATAAATACCGGTGTATCTACACTAGAAGCTAACCTGCTTTGGCTACTTGGCTTGGATGTTTTACTTAGGTTTTTGGTTTCAATATTCAATCGATGATTCATCAATACCTAGCAGTGTAGTACAAACTACTTCGGTGGATAAATAAGGTATGTCACTGAGTGTCTGGAAACAAATAAATTGAAGCTATCGAACGATATGCTTCTGGCTATCGGTTTTTGTAAATCTGTTTTTTGTTAAACTATTTTTTTTTTTTTTGCCACTTATAGTACCTTACGTTGTGGAGTGGTTTGCAAATTTCAATGACTTGGAGAGCTGTGCTGGCGGGAATTCAAGCAGGTCAAAGGAAAGGAATTCGACCGAACCTTATTCGATCGAACTATATTCCCAATTTTTGCGAAAAAGAAAAATTATAAAATAACAAACTCCAAACATACGAACGCCTTAGTTCATCATCATCATCATCATCAGTCTTTTAGCGTCCATCGTTGGACATAGACCTTCCCCAGGATTTGCCACACTTCCCTATCATGGGCGTCACGGAGCCAGTACTTCCTGAACTTGTCTAGCTCGTCTCTCCATCTAACATTTTGCCGGTCTCGAGTACACATCTGATTAAATAACCCATCAAGGGCTGATATGCCGTTAAATCAAACGATCAACTATTAAGGTTTGATGTTTATCTTTGTTTGTCATGATAATGACCTCACCAAAAACCAGTGACGTCATGACAGCACGAATTATAGTTGCATACTCAAAGAGTGATGATGAATTCACTCTCTTGACTCAGTTTGACTAGTTTTATTACAAGAACTAGTGAGGAGTTGAAATGAGACATAGTTTTGGAATGATATTGTATGGAGAAATGAACTGTTTCGTTTACATTTTGGATTTTTAATGATCCAAGGGAGTTTGAATCTGTCACAGCCAAGCTTGTTTTTATAGTTTGACTTTATTTATCTGTCAAGAAAGTTGGAATGAGGTGTGTGTGTGTGTGTGTGTATATATATATATATATATATATATATATATATATATATATATATAATTGATCTCGTCTTTCTGTTCCTCTATCCACACGATATCTCCGATCGTACTGAATGGATTTCTATGAAAATTTGTGGAAGGATGGGCAATGGGGTAAGAAATAGGTGGTAAAATCTGGGGCGGATCCAGGAATTTTATTAATTTTCTGTTTTTGTTTTGTTTTGTTAATTTTATGTATACGTTCATGACTATCCTCACGATATCTCCAAAAGTTCTCTGTGAATATTTGTGGAATTTCATGGAAGGATGGATAATAGACTAAGGAAGAAGTGTTTTGATCCGTGCTCAATTACGCCCCCCCCCCACTGACAATGTTGTTGGAAGAGTTATGCACTTCTGAATCTTTTCTATTATTTATCATGATTTAATCATCTACATTTCATGCTTGTCATCAGGGTTTAGAGCACCGATTCTCAAGGCAGCAGACAGGCCTCCCCCGTGTGAAAGTTTGGCGCTAGACTATCTTCTATCATTTTCCTAACTTGTCTTTGTGTCGAAGCCAAACTGGATAAATTTCTCCTTTCATGCGATAAAATGACCCTCCTTTCATTTATCGGAATCGGTGAACAAACTCCGGTTGAAACGGTTTGTGTTAACTTGAGAAAGGCATGAATCCACCTCTTCTCCTCCCCACTATTTGTAAATAGCAGAGCAGACTGGACTCTTCAGCTTTGACACGGGCAGCTCTCAGTTCAAATCTAGGAAGTGCAACCCGTTGTCCAGCGTTCCGAAATGCTCAGGATTCCAATGAAGCTTCGACGGGACTAGCAAGTGATAAATTGCTCGAGTTAAATAAGAGAATGAAAACAGACGAATGGAATACCGCATTCTCCGTCTTTAATCTCACGACAGGGTGTGTAAAGGTATGGTAACACAGTAATGTCGCTACGAAGCACACCTGCTCGTTGGGAGGTACAAATGTTCAAAACAACGCTAACGAGGGAGTGTTTATTACCGGGAATGGACCAATTCTTGTCAGAGCTGACCCACAGATTAAGAGAGCATTAGATGCTCATTTCAGAGACCACAATAAGCAGCAAGATAGGAAGTTGCATTTCATTGTTTGTAGTGACATAAAAACGCATTCAGAAAACTGATTAGAAGGATGAAGACTGAGAAATCTGGACTATTTTTTTTTTATAGATAGGTAAACATTGAATAACAAAAGTCTGTGAAAAGACTAGAGTTGACTGGTTGCCTATCGAAACAAGAACAAGAATCCTTGCTCGAAATCGAAAGTTAAAATCCATATTACCCTACCGTGATTTGAACTCCCGGAACACAGAAGGCTGTCTTACTGACCCAGCTAAATTGACAAGAGATATTGAAAATTCATCATACATTCTACTAGATAAATTTATTACATATACAATAAAGTTGCTGTGATCACTTTCGATCAGAATTGAAGTTAGGGTGGTGTTCGAACATTCAGCAGGGTTTAGGGAAGAGATAAATCGCCCCTTCTCGAATTTGTAAAGAGACTCGTGTTGTCGGGTTACCAGCTCGGCCTCTTGGCTAAGATCAAAGTGTAGTATCTGTTCTTTGATGCCCTCGGGCTGAGAAGTTGGTCAATGTCTGGGATTGTCCCCATCCCGGAATCACTGACTAGCATGCTCAGGCTCGTCCTGTGAGCATCAACAGGATCCGTCCTGTGAATCACGTCAAGCATCCCCTAATGACTAATCCAAACACACGTCGAGAGTTAGGGAGCCTTGAACAACAGGATTCGTCCTGTGGACATAATCCAGCTTGTCCCGACCTCCTTGCGAAATCATGCGCAAGGAATCGGGTCGCTCTCTCTGCCTGCACGTTCTCGAACGTGTGGGACCCCACCTTAATCCGACCTCGTGTCATATTTGTAGTCGTGGGGATGCAAATAAATAAACTAAGATTCTCTTGGATATGCGAAAGCAACTATTCTCTTCACAGAGCGGAAGCGCCTGCTGTGTTTAATCCAACTGCAGATGGTGCCCCTGTGACCTTCAGGATTTGGTCAAGGCACCAGCGGTAGTGTTCAATGCTCACACCGCATCCTGGATCAACAAAACTCTGTCATCCTCCCACGGCGTCTTATAGCGAGGTGCGGTGATGCTACCTAGGTCAGTCCTCCCACAAGATAACACCACCGTGGCTTAGCCGCAACTCGGTGAGTTCCACAGCCTCTGCATGCCTCCACACCCGTTCCATCCCGAGTTCGATGGCTGCTCTTTTGGGGGGGGGAGGGGGCCTGGACATTCGGTGTTGCAGCACCTCCCTATTAGGCGTCAACCACGAGATCCTGTTAGTTTTTGTAACTTTTGTTTTCTGTGTGTGACTGTTGTTTTCTATTGTGTGTGTGTGTCAGTTCGTTTTTTTTTCCTATTGTGTGTGTGTGTGTGTGTCAGTTCGTTTTTTTTCCTATTGTGTGTGTGTCAGTTCGTTTTTTTTCCTATTGTGTGTGTGTCAGTTCGTTTTTTTTCCTATTGTGTGTGTGTCAGTTCGTTTTTTTTCCTATTGTGTGTGTGTCAGTTCGTTTTTTTTCCTATTGTGTGTGTGTCAGTTCGTTTTTTTTCCTATTGTGTGTGTGTCAGTTCGTTTTTTTTCCTATTGTGTGTGTGTCAGTTCGTTTTTTTTCTATTGTGTGTTTGTGTGTCAGTTCGTTTTTTTTTCTATTGTGTGTGTGTGTGTCAGTTCGTTTTTTTTTTCTATTGTGTGTGTGTGTGTCAGTTCGTTTTTCTTTCTATCGTGTGTGTGTGTCAGTTCGTTTTTTTTTCTATCGTGTGTGTGTGTCAGTTCGTTTTTTTTTCTATCGTGTGTGTGTGTCAGTTCGTTTTTTTTCTATTGTGTGTGTGTGTGTGTCAGTTCGTTTTTTTTTTCTATTGTGTGTGTGTGTGTGTCAGTTCGTTTTTTTTTCTATTGTGTGTGTGTGTGTGTCAGTTCGTTTTTTTTCTATTGTGTGTGTGTGTGTGTGTGTGTGTGTGTGTGTGTCAGTTCGTTTTTTTTTTTCTATTATGTGTGTGTAGGTGTGTCTGTTTCCCTCCTTGTGTCCGATTTTCTTTCTCTTCTTAGTACAAGGCTATATGAATGGAATACGTAGTGAGAATCAAAGTAGCTTATTTAATCCTCTTTTTATTGCAACTTTTTGTTCAGGCTGATTTCCCTTTGACTATTAGTAGAGTTGATCAAAAAATAGATAAGCCTTAGGTTGGATTTGAACCCACTCCCCCAAACGTTTAGTCCGGCCTGCTCTACCAATTAAGCTACCAAAACTCAACCGAAACACACGTCCAAATAACAGCAACAAACTCATCCTTGATTCGGATCAACAGCTATGTTTACATTCTGGTAGTTTCAATATTTAATACATTGTCCTATCAATTTTTTTCTATTAATAAATATTTACAATATTTTACTACGTGTAATGGTATCCCCCGCCTTACGAAAGGTCACTGTACGCTACTTCGCTTTTACAAGTTCTAAACTACGTCAGTGCTTTATCTCAATTAATTTTGTTCATTCGTTTGCTGAATGTATCCTAAAATATCAGAAAAGCCCAAAAGAGCTCGCAAGGGTGTTACGCTTATCATGGAACTGGTAGGCATATAAGGTTGGGGGGGGGGACGCTCGAAGATTTTTCCCATCTTAATCAATGGTAACTGCTTCTCCGCTTTACGCTATATCGACTCACGAATGTTTTTCTTTTATAGGAACGTTTTACGACACGGTAGCGGGGGAAACCTATGTTTCTAACTCATCGTGTGTTAGTCAAGGTTTACAAAAATCTGTTATGGTTTCTTTAAAGGTCCTCACCGTAAGGCTATTAAAACCCCCTTCTAGAATTCTAGTTCTTTCATTTTTTTTTTCTTTTTTTGTAATAATTTTGGGAGCCTTTATTTTAATTTTCAGTCAAGTCACCCACTGCCGGCAGCTGAAAAAACAAACTAGAACGAGGTTGAATTCTAAAACCCGAAATAGTGTAGCAACTGCGGCCTTGAGAAAAATGGCGTCCGTGTGTCCGATAACAAAATTTACTCTCTGATTTTTGTGAGTGATCACCGGAAGGGGTAGGGAAACAACAGACCCGCACCAAACGGTAATTTATTTATGGTTATTGTAGCCGGCCTTGTCTTGACAGTGGTGAACTCACCAAGAGCTAGCCATCGGAAGTACTAGTTTTTCATTGTGCTAAGAATAGAAAGAGCTGGGTGACAATTGATATTACTTCATTCAAGAGAAAAGGAAACGAATTGTTGTTAGGAGTTCAGGGTTACTTTCATTCCATATCATCATCATCAGTCTATTAACGTCCTTCGTTGGACATAGACCTTCCCCAGGATTCGCCACACTTCTCTATCATGGGCGTCGTGGAGCCAGTACTTTCTGAACTTGTCTAGCTCGTCCCTCCATCTAATATTCTGCCGGCCTCGTTTGTGCTTGTGATCTTGGGGGATCCATGTCGTGAGTTATGATGTCCATCGGTTGTCCGCCATTCTTGCAATATGGCCAGCCCACTACTATTTGAGATTTTTGATGGATTCTATGATGTACCTGACTAGTCTTCTTCCGGATATACTGTACTGTCTTGTCGTCTCTCCATAATTCTTTCATGTGCACATTGCATGGTTTTCAATTTGCGGATCTGTCTCTTGGTTAGGTTCCATGTTTCAGTACCACAAGTGACTTTTGGGAGGATGCATTGGTTGTACACCCTTCTTTTTAGGATTAATGGGATCTTCTTATTTTTGAAGTTTGAGCTTGCTCTGCCGAAGGCTTGCCATTCTAGTGTGATTCTTCGCTTGATTTCTTCTTTTGAAGGTCTCATGGAGAGTTTTTATTTTTTAATTAAGTGGCTATCTTGGGGGGGGGCGAGTCCAAGCGACCGCGCCCTATCTTGTCAGTAAATCTGAAGATGTTTCTATCATTCTTTTGGCGTCTTGAAAGGGTTAATCTGTAGCTACCTTATCTTCGACCAAATATGTAAGTATAGTTCACATAGACTCTCGCAAAAAGAATCTTTTAATCAGTGTTATGTAAAATTAAAATCTAATATTTAAGAATAAAGATAAAATTCAATCTAACAAACATCAGCCCTCATATTGTAACATATACTGAACTGGAGGGAAATTATACAGCAGGTTGGTGTTGGTTATTGATGTGGAAGTGGGGAGTATCCTGGATATACCACCCGGACTTGCGAAGAGCTGCATTTGTTACAGTCTTTCTACATCGCAAAGGTACCTCTTGAAGACGCCGATGAAATTTCAGCGAAATGCATCTAGCCTTATATTTTATTCTAATATCTTTTTGAGATGTAAGACACTTTTTCTGAAATATTTTACTTCCACATCGTGAAATTACTACCACCATACATATATGTATTCACCCATGTTTATTTACAGAATATCTCTAAAAGTTACCAATGAATTCCGATGACTTTTTGTGAAAGAGTGGGTCATATGCAAAGGAAGAATTGATTGAATTTTGGTGCTGACCTAGGAACTTCTTTTCGATTGGGAGAAATTTTCACATTTAAAGACACCAGCGGGAAATATTGAAAATCGAAACTCTGTTATCTCCCTTACTTTATAGCGATATGTTTTCTTCAGTTCTTAATGTCTTCCCTGCGAGTGTATAAGAATCCTTCTACAATGTTCGTTCAGATTATCAAGCCTGCACTAACGCCTCTGGTGCCGCCATTTTTTGAGATTGATCATTTTGATTGACTGAGACTGGCAAGATCTTTTTACCCTTGTTATAATAACGTTCGATCTCAGCGTACCGTTTGTTATACGGCATGTAGTTAATGGTTGGTTAGTTAGTAGCATTATCATCAGGGTTCATTATAGGTTTGGATTAGTCTTTTTAATTTCCCCATTATCTATTCGTGTTATTTCTGTACCTAGAAATTAAATCTTTCCCAGTAGCCACTTTTAGCCATTAAAATGGCCAAATTAAAAAATTGCCGTACCTGATACGCTAGTGCAAGGATGATTGCAGCATTTTTGGTGGAGTATTCAATTTCTGTAAAGTCACCGACTTTCAACAGCTGAAATAACAAACTATACCGAGTTACTTTCTGAAATCTGAAATCACGAAGCATCATTGGCCCCTGAGGAGAATGGCGATCGTATGTCCTCTGAGAAATTTGAGAGAGAGAGAGTGCCGAAAGTGGGGCTGATACGAAACCACTGACTCATGCCAAACAGTAATATAGACGGGTCTGGTTAGTCGCTCAATAGAAACCGTTGCGTGACCGTCTTTTGGTAGTTTTCTGTGTTAGGGTTGATCAACTTGAAAAAAAATTGAAAATAAACGAAGAAAACTTATAGATTGAAAGAAAGAATATCCCTCGTAACATAGAGCAAACAAATCTAGACCCTCCCTTACTGAGAATCCTGGATCTGCCCCTGTAATCGATATTTTCCATTGCAATATGATCAGGTTTGAATTTCTCTTAAATAACACGAAGCTGCTCTCTTATTTCCCACGAATTTTATCCACCGTTGATGACTAGTTTGGTTTAGCCACTGGAATTAATCATTTGGTATGATACAAATCTATATAAATATTAGAGTCCTCTGTGCCTCTTCTCCGCGAAACATACGAGGTCGATTGATCTGATTTTCAGCATGGAAAATCAATAAAAAAATCGACTTCCTATATAAAATTAACCTTTTTTTTTTATTTGGGGATGAATTTCCAAAAACTTATCAAGAACATGCCCGGGGGTCCCACAAGTACACACAGAATATTTTATGGGGATACGTCGCACGGTTCCTGAGTTACGCTTCTATATGCAGACGGACAGTAATTAGGTGAAATATTGTGAGATTCCTTCGCCGACCCTCTGAGCAGGAAACCCCGACCAAATACAGACATAAAATAGATCTGAGAAAAATAAGAGGCCCTCAATTTCTCTCTTCCTCCTTTTCTCGGTGGTCCTTGCTATTATGACCCCTGGGTTAGTCTCGCATATCCTTCCTATCTCACTTAAACGACGCATCCAGTCACTCGTTGCTGACTGCCCCCTGCTACTACTGTCTCCGTCTATATTACTTTTTTGTTCAAATTCCCGCCTTTCATCAACCAAAACTTCTCCTCCTCCCAAGGGTAGCCTTTGACCAATTAGAGATCGCGACATAGATAAACTAATAGCTAGGACCTTTTTGCATAGGTCGTTGGACATGGACAAAAAAAAGCCTTCATCTTTTCTCACTTAACTATCCCATTACACTATCCCTTAACTGGTAGGTGGTGTTTCGTGCTGGTTGAACTCTCCACCGAAGTAATGGTCAACTACAAGGCACCGTATATCCTATTGCAGTGGTCTCCAACCCCTTTTTTTACAATACGAACCCCAGACAACATTGAAAGACTATAAAGAAGCCTCAAAATTGATAATAGAAAGTATGAAGACCTATAAATCTTTTCACTTTCCTTTTATTAAAAAGACTACTCCATTTAATAAAGGAATAACAAATAAAAATAGAATCTCAGGAAGAATCTGATCTTTTATCAAACGGGTGACAAGAGTCTGGAGATTTGATGTCTCAGTTGCTTTTGCACTTAATTAGTTAAATAGCGCGCCGAAAATTCATAATGAAAATAATATAAACAAACAAAATTATCTTCATGTTTTTGCCAGCATATATATTTAAACAGAACTTCATCTAATTTTATGAAGACAGATGCATTATTTTCTACCTAACAATCCCCGGAGAGCAGAAATGATTCGATGTTGTTCAAAAAATGAAGTTTTGTCATAACCGAAATGTTTTTATGTTGTATTAATCCGTTTTGTCCAATATTAACAATTTTGATCAAGCTTCCCTGTTGAGCTACTGAGGACCCAGTCAGAATCCTTCCTTTTTTTTTTCTTTTATTTATTTATTTATTTATTTTTATCGCGAACCGTTTGGATTCATATAAACCCTGATTAGGGACCACTGTACTCTTGCTCTGCGGTTGGTGCCTATAAATGAATCTAGATTGCTTGCTCTTCATCAGATAATGACTCTGTGATCAAGCATGGTTTAGGGTCTGGAACATTAACATTTAAAGGGTTTTTCGGACGATGGAACTTTTTGTTTTCGTTATAAACACGACATTTCGGTCGATCCATTCTACGACCTTCGTCAGGTGTAATATCTAAGTGTGATGGTAATAAACAATATTCCAGTAGTAGCTACCTTACGACATAGGATTCGGGTGAAGTCAATTTCTTCCCCTCTCCTTGTTAGGCTTGCATTTCCGTACTTAGTTACAGTTAAGTTATGGATGCCACACCGGGTGGAACCCTGCGATTGATATGGGCCGTCGCCCTGATTTTTTTAAATTTCCAACGATATTCCTGGTCTATTATACGTACTTCTTCTAAGAGAGGAATGTGGCTTCCACTACTCGACGGGGTATGGAAATTCAAGCCTGAGAAGGACAGAGAGAGGATCGACATTACCCGAATCCTGCGTTGTAACGAAAATACCATTGGAAAATTCTCTTTACCTCCATCATATTTGTAAATTACACCTGGAGAAGACCGTAGAATGGACCGGTCGAATTGTCGTGTTTATAACTCAAACAACGAAGTTCAATCGACCGAAAAAAAAACTCTTTGAATGTAAATGACATATCTCGAAACCATGGACAGTATGATTAACAATGACGTGGGATTTAATTGATACCATTAGATTCTGTCTTTCACACACTTTCATATTCTCGTTTCTTGCTCGTTCCCGGAATTCCCCGATTTGAACCCCTTTGATTTGAATAGTTTTCTTCCTTAAAACGGGTGTCCGTGACATCATAGAAACTATTAAAAATCTCAAATGGCAATGGACAGGCCATATTTCAAGAATGAAAGACAACCGATGGACATCACGTCTTACAACATGGATCCCCAGAGATCACATAAGAAACCGAGGCCGACAGAACACAAGATAGAGAGATGAACTGGACAGATTCAGGAAATACTAGCTCTGCGACGCCCATGGTAGAGAATTGTGGGGAATCCTGGGGAAGGTCTATGTCCAACGACGGACGTTAAGACTGATGATTTGTATAGTCTCCAACCAACAGTAGCCTTGTTCAAACGGTGCAGGGTATGGGATTTGAAGAGATTGATTGATAGCTACGATTTATCGCCTGTTGATAACAAAAGCCTTGACTTTGAGGTCCTCAAGGAGTTAAAAAAACCGCAAGTGTCTCGTACTGATAGCGAAGAGACGCCTAACGTCAGATCTTATCTAAGAGACGCAGTGAAATTTCCTTCTTTACTTTTGATCACTCTAAGCAAGGCCTTTCGGCCACCTTTCACATCAAAGGGTTAGTGAAGGAGTTATTTTGCAACAGAATAAAGCCCAGTAAGTACATGCTGAAATAGCTTACTGATGTTAAAATTGTAAAAGTTGGAATCATTAAACACGACATGTTAAAAACAACGACTGAAAAGCAATGAGATTTAAGATAACTTTCAAGAGTTGAAAAGCTTCAAGTGAGATTTGGATGAAGCATTGGATAAGGCACTTATTTAATCTGGATTTAAAAAGATCTAGATTGTAGTGGTCTGGAAAACATTCAAATCTGTTTTCTTTGCAACGTGATCTTGTGATTTGTCCCTTGTTGTTTAAATGCTGATTTTCTGCACAGACAGAACCCAGCAGTACTTTTTATCTCTATCACGAATCAATGAAATAGGAAAATAAAACACTAGAGGTGGCAGGAATAGTCTATCCCTGCCATCTTTCTATGCTTAGTTCTCAAACAAACAGTCATTCCCTGCCACACGTTAACGAAATATTTTGATGTTATATAGTTATTTAGTTTAAATGAAATGAAATTCCCTTGATATAGAATTGATTATTCTTGCATAGATATATTTCATCAAGAAGTCGCAAGGATAGACAAGGTACCGTACGACGCCCTTTTCGCGCTACATTCAGCACGTTTCTTGTTTTGACACTGCGAAAGTGCTAAATTAGCGCGGGCGTGCTTAAACATTTAAACATGTCTGTTTTTGCATTTTAAAAGCATTTTTAGCACCTTTTTGGTGTGTTTCGGCCATTTTGGCTCTTTTTGAAGAAAAATGAAATGAAATAATAAACGCACTCTAGCTATCAAACTAGCTCGAAAATATCTTTGAGTTGGCAATACTGGTCCTTATAAGTTGGATCGACCTTTCTTGTGAGTCTGAAAAAGGATTTCCATTTGGTTTAGTCGCTCTCCTAGCAAACGGATCGTGCATACTAGGTTGAACCGTCACTTCAGGATTGTTATCATCTTAATCCTTTTAAAAAAGGACCGTTATATTGTGGTTCCATAAGTGACTATTGGGAGGATGCATTGGTTATACACCCTTCTCTTTAGGATCAATGGGATCTTCTTATTTTTGAAGGTTGAGCTTGCTCTGCCAAAGGCTTGCCATCCTAGTGTGATTCTTCGTGATCCTAAAGAAAAGGGTGTATAACCAACGCATCCTCCCAATAATCACTTGTGGAGCTGAAACATGGAACCTAACCAAGAGACAGACCCGTAAATTGAGAACCATGCAACGTGCACATGAAAGAATAATGCTAGGCCTCACATGGAGAGACCACAAGACAGCACAGTACATCCGAGAAAAGACGAGAGTTAGGGACATCATAGAATCCATTAAAAATCTCAAATGGCGGTGGGCTGGCTATGTTGCAAGAATGGCAGACAACCGATGGACATCGCGACTCACAACATGGATCCCCCGTGACCACATGCGCAACCGAGGCCGGCAAAATGTTAGATGGAGAGACGAGCTAGACAAGTTCAGGAAGTACTGGCTCCGTGACGCCTATGATAGGGAAGTGTGGCAAATCCTGGGGAAGGTCTCTGTCCAACGACGGTCATTAAAAGACTGATGATGATGATATTGTGGTTATTTGTGACATGTGTTACTGAATTAGATATCGATTTCGCAGATCAATAGCACATAGACCACTGGGCTATGAAATAATTGAGGGTTCAAGATAAGGTTTGTAGTTAACAAAAACTAGAATGTAAAGTAAAAAATATATACTGAAATTGTATCAGCTGTAAGGAAAGGTTTCGGATTCTGCTATAAAGAAAATATCATTGTAAATTAATTATCACGTACCTATTAAGACTTGCACAAGATAACCTCTCTCTGTGTCTGTCAGTCCCTTTCTGGCAACTATGATAACCTGCTTGGCTTGAAGAATATAGTCAAAGATCATTTGATGGGTTGCACGTTGTAGAATTTGAACTCGTTTCTCTGCGACTAAATTTTGCAGGTCTAATTACACCATTTCTTGTCATGTTGAAGTTTTCTGACTAAAACCCTGGTAGTTAAGCAACGTTCCTCAGGGTTGCTATTTGAAGAGAGTGACCATTTGGTGATTGGGAGGGGGGGATCGGAAACATCTTTGAACTTTTAGCAAAATAAGTAAATCATTCATCCGCTTATAGCATTGAGAGTGTCGCAGAATTATTCTATGAGCATTTATTATAATCTGCTTTCAGTTTTCTAGGCCCGTCGAAGCTTCACCAGAGCCCTGCTAACCGTACATTTCGAGGGCAGGTTGTGTATAACTCACGACGCTTGACAAGGGAATGGACTTTCCTGGTTTGCTATTCTATCCATAGCTGAGGGATGACGATATGGATTCATGCATTTCTCAGGAGTAATAATGCGAAGTGAACTCAGTCGGAGTCTGAACTAGGGTCAATGATTCCAGTCTCCTTGCAGTTAACCGTTTGGCTCTCTGCACTTCCAGAACGTTTGATGTCATGCTAAAGCGGAATGGGAAAGGAAGAGAGCTTGGATGAAGAAAGTGGATGCTTAGGAAACGGAATCTCTTTATCCGAATTAAAGACACTTTTCCATGTTACGGAAGCCCAGTCGGAGTAATAACACCTGTATCCACTTGTAACGTATTTTTATCGATTTTTCTATCAGAAAGCCATTGCCATGAACTGATCGATATGCATAGCTTCTGTTGGCACAGAGTAGCATATTTCCCCGCCAGTGATTAAGGTTCGAACCAAAGTAAAAACAAAAAGAAATGAATGATTTTCCCTTGAAGATAGATAGGCTCCACTTAAGAGTTTTCTTATATATATATATAAATGTATATATATATATATGTATATATATATATATATATATATATATATAATATATATATATATATATATATATATATATATATATATATATATATATATATATATATATATATATATATATCCTTATAGTATATGTGGTACAAATCAGGCTAGCAATATATCAATAATCTAAGCCACTTCTGAAATGTAATGGATTTATTTCATGGAGTGCTCGATACGTACAATTATTTTACTCTTGAAGTTGAGTTGTTTTAGAGTAGAGCTGGAAATAAATAGTAGAATGTGGATACATATGAGGCCGGAAGAGGGCAGAAATATGAGCTACTTTGTGTAGCGAATCCACATTCTACTTATATATATATTATATTATATATATATTTATATATTATATTATATTATATATATATATTATATTATATATATTAGTGGAAAAGTTGACAGTATGGAAAAAGAAAGATTTGAGACGATTAAGTACATCTCAATATTTTTTTTATTATTAAAGAGTGTAATATGGTAAGTACGTTTAACCTGTTGTCTCTGGCTTCATCTGAGCTTTGAAATCGAATGTTGGTTTACGAGAAATAGTTCGAATGTGTTTCTTTCAATCCAATTATATAATAATAAAAACAAAACATTGAGATATACTAAGTAGTTTGAAACCTTTTTTCTTTCCCGTATTGTCAACGTTTCCACAACATTCTGTCAAATCTACATCCCTGCTCCCTCATATATATAGATATCCGACAGAATATCAATAAAACAAACATACAGGCTTGTAGTTGATATTTATTTAAAGAGGCTTCCATGTATTAACAGAGACAATATCAAATATAAATAAACATAACCAGTTATATATACGTGTGTGCGTGCGTGTGTGAGAGACAGACGGACAAGAATACACTACATAATAGTACTATTAATAAAAAAACTATTTCAAATGTCATTTACTATAACTGTTGCTGCTTCTGCTTCTCTTAGCACCTGTAATTGAGAAAAGCTATGGTGATATTAGAAAGTCTACGTATCTTGTTGCAGTCTCAGCAGCATCAGGATGGATGGTTCCTGACACTCGCAGACTTTAACATTACCAGTTTCTATAAATGCTATAAGTGGCTCGTAGAATCAGTAGAATTTTGCAAAGTGTGTGTAAGCAAATTATATATTATATATATAATATATAATCATGAAGCCTGGCTTTTTTTTCTCTCAGTTTCTTTGTACATCTAGGCGCCCCAAGAGGCCTGTAGATACGAAAACCAAGCTGAAAAAGCCTTGTTCTTAGAATACTGAGACTGCATACCTCAGCCCCTAGATAATGCTGTTGATTGTCTTATGCCAAAATTCAACCAGTATTCTGTCTTGTTTTTGAGTTGAAAAACGCTTAGGTCTACACTTTCCAATACGCTGAAGAGACAAATTTTCACTATTTTTTTTTCTCCAATTTCTTAACGTTGACTACACCTCTCTATGATGCTCTCACTTTTTAGAAATTTCATCACAACTTTCAAATAAACCTCCACGAGAGCACCTATCTTCGGGCTCATATCTCAAGATAACTGTATTGGTCAATCATGCAGGGTAATCACAACTACAAGAATAATATGTTTGATTTGAGACCTGCTACTTTAATCTGTTACTATAAATGAGGTTAAATGGACACACGGTAGGAAACACTTGATCTCAAAGGGCATGCTAGTTCGCCTGAAATCTGCCACAATCCTAGGTTAGGATGAGTCCTGTTTGCTCGAGGTCCACAATGGTTTAAATTCTCCTTGTACAAATTCTAGAATGAATGTAGAAATCTCAGATACATAACGTGTATTACTTTTACATCTCTTCAAGTGTATATAGGGTTTAAAATGAAATAAATCAATTTTGAAGAAAATGTACCATAATTTTGACTGTACTGTTTATCTAGTACGTATTTTTAAAAATGCAATTATGTTTGATTTAAATAAATACAATAACTTGATTTGTGTGCTGAGTATAAGCTGACCCCCCCCCCCAAAAAAAACAAATTAGAAGAAAATTTTGGAACTTTTGAATTTACCGCTCTACTAAAGGTATTCCTGTATGTTAAATTTTAATTACTCAGGTGTAGCTCAATGTACCAACAATATATATATATATATATATATATATATGAGGTACGAAATAAATTCGCACCAATGACTCAACAAAATCTATCAAGTATATTTATGGCATCAATTCATTTCTTTTAAAGGACAAAAGAAGTTCTTGTTTTTTTGTTTGTTTTTTTTTTTGATTGGGCATTTATAGGTTGATGAAAAGTTCGGCCTTCTACCGGGTGACCCTGCTGTTGCATTCTCGCTGCTCATTTTTTTCCTGCTCTGATTGTATACGACACGGTGTTGCCAATTTAGCGCTTTTCGCGTTTCGGCTGTGCAAAAATCACTAAATTGGCCCTTCTTGTACCATTTTAGCTACTTTAGGTACTGTTTCGGCCATTTTTCTGTGCGCTCAGACGATTTAATGGTTAGCATGTCGGCCTTCCACACAGAAGATCCGGGTTCGATCAGGGTATAAGTGAAGAGTGTGGAGAACTCTTCATTGAGACAAATTTCCCTGTGCACTCAGCAGCTAACTGAGTACACTCTAAGCTGTGTGATTAGGGTGCCACTACCAGCGCAATACGGTATCGGACTTTCACTCTAACTTGGCCACTTTTGGCATTTTCTGGCTTAAAAAAATAGTTTTTAGCAGTCTTATCAGTGTAGAAATATGTTTTGTGTTAGCAACACTGACGACCTTGCAACTGTTTACTTCCCTTATCGATTCAATGTCGATACGTGGGGAATTTACGTACCTAAGAGTGGAAACCCCCCGAACGACCAACTTTTCTAAAAATAACCTCTGCTAACGGTGGTATTATCCAATAAATCAGCTGGTATGAAATTTAAAAATAAGGCCTTTACCACGGCTTCGTTACCCAAGATCGATATAAATGCATTGATCGAATTTCGTACAAAAGGTGAAAAATTGAACATAAACAGGAGTCTTTGCAGTTGGAGAAAATATGAGTCCATGACAACTCCCAATAGAATCCAACGAATCTTGCCATTATGTACGTACTTCAGGACAAAGATTAAACGTTTTAGTTTATCATAACATAAAATTAACGAAAACCAAGGTAATATTGTTTTGTCAAGTGTTTAAAAAAATCCAATTACAGCTTAAAATCTTTCTGATAATTTAAAACTCCCACTAGAAATCTTTTTAGTAGGCAGAGCAAGAGAAAAAGTATGGTATATTTTCGGCTTATCTTATTGATTACTATGAAAAAAAAAATGATTTCTAATTCTATTCTTCTCGTAACACATGGTACGAAATGAAAGGAAAATTAAACCACAATAAAATCTTTTATAAATTCAAATTTACAAGACAAAAATCTCAATTTTTGTCCGATGGGGATTTGGTCCGTATTCCGGAAAATATCGTTTTCAAGGAACGTGCCCGGCTATGAGATTTGTGTCTGCCAATGGGCAACTTTCACATAACTGGACTTTTCTTCCTTTACTATTGATTGATAAACGACGCAGGTAATTGATAGACGAACAGAATTCAAACTCTGGCTAAACCAGTTTGCGTTTACTAATGCCCTTTGGAAAAGCATGAATCCGCTTCTTCCTCAAGCTATAGGTAAATAGCAGATCACTTAAGACCTTTATCCCTGCAAGACAGTCCATGTAGAGCGTTGAGCTAGCATTCTAGGCTCGTTAAAACTCACAATTGCAACCATAAGGTCTCCATGGAATGTTCAAGCCATCATCAGTCTTGTCATTTAGGAATAGCCACATCTCTTTATCGTGGGCGTCGCGGAGCCAATACTTTATGAATTAATCTAGTTCGTCTCTCCATCTTGTATCCTTCTCTCTCCGGTTGCGCTTGTGATCTTGATGTTGAGAGTCGTGATGTCCATCGGTTGTCTACCATTCTTGCAACATGACCAGCCCATTGCCATTTGAGTTTTCTAGTGATGTCTTGGACTCCTGTTTTCTTCCTGATATATTGTGCTGTCTTGTGTCAGTGTCTTGGTTAGGTTCCATGTTTTAGCTACATTGTAAGAGAGATAAGATCACTACCTCATTTATCGTGCAACGCAGGAAGCAACTATGCTCCGCTTTGCTATCAAGTTATGTACCAAGATTGGCTTAGTTTTTACCAATGAAGTGCTCGAATATTTTGTCTATTTTGGGGCACTTTTGGCTTGTGTTGGTTATATCTGGCAATTATTTATTTACTTTGCACCTTTTTAGCTATCAAACTTGCACTGTAAATAATGATCAGCTTGCACCCAGTGTGGATCGAGCTCTCTATCCAGTAGCTGATCTGCAAAACCGGTTCGTTAACCGTTACGCCATGACTCAAAATAAAAGATTTGTGTGCGTGTGTGTCGTAGAACTAGTAATATAGTAGTCTGTTAGTAATGCACAATCATCGAAGTTGAGCAACGTCGAGTCCGGTCAGTACTTAGATGGGTAACCAACTGGGAATACCAAGTGCTTTGAGCAGCTCAGGATTATGTAGAGATCCTCTCTTAGCAATCTCGTCAACTATCCCAGGAGGATATTGATCTCTGCCTTTGCTCGACAATGAAAGTCGTATCTAATACTATAAAGACTACGGATGTTTCTTTGTTTCTAATTCCATCATCATCAGTCTTTTAACGTCCGTCGTTGGACATAGACCTTCTTCTGGAGTTGCCACACTTCTCTCTCATGGGCGTCGCTGAGCCAGTATTTCCTGAATCTGTCTAGTTCATCTCTCCACCTTGTATTCTGTCGGCCTCGGTTTCTTATGTGGTCTCTGGGAATCCATGTTGTGAGTCGTGATGTCCATTGGTTATCTTTCATTCTCGCAACATGACCAGCCCATTGCCATTTAAGTTTTTTAAATAGTTTCTATGATGTCTTGGACTCTGTTATTTTCGTTATATACTGTGCTGTCTTATGATCTCTCCATGTGAGGTTGAGTATGATTCTCTCATGCATGCATTGCATGTTTTTCAGTTTGCAGGCCTGTCTCTTGATTAGGTTCCATGTTTCAGCTCCATAAGAGACTATCGGGAGAATGCATTGGTTGTATACTCTTCTTTTTAGGATCATTGGGATCGTCTGGGTTTTGAAAGTTGAACTTGCTCTGCCAAAGGCTTGCCACCCTCGAGTGATTCTTCGCTTGATTTCCAGACTCCTAAACTGTCGCACTCCACAAGATGAAAACTTGTGTAATAGGGTAACTTACATAGGACCTTTGATGGACTAAGAGCAAATTTTTTGGTCAGTACTCACCTGAAGGGTTGCAATCCCCACTTTGTGGCGCTCTGTTAGAATTCACTACATGACCTCTCAGTATTGATTATTTTCCCCCGGACCACGCCAGCTACCCTACCTTATATGTATATGTATGTATATATTTATATATATATGTATATGTGTGTGTTTATGTTTGGTTTTTATCTCATTTTATTTTCAAACAAGCTTTTCCTCAAAATTCAAACTTAACCGTATATAACTAGTATGATTATATTTATACACCAATTACGTCTGCTACTACGCCCGCCTCTGCCCTCCCACACAGTTGCTCAGTACTGGTTAGTCAATTGTAAATTATTATTACTTACTAGTGTGACAATTACGGGTGACGGACAACTCTTCTTATAGTAAGTACTATTGATGTTTATTTATGTAACCTATTTTTTTTTTTTTTGGTCTTTCCCGGTGCTTTTGCCTCAGACCGTTTTTTGCCTTATTTTTTCTTAATTCCTAACTAAGTCGGTGAGGCAGGATCTTTTTCGCCTTTCATAACTGGTGACTCTCCAGAGATCAAGTGACAGAATGTTTCCTCTATAAACCAGCACTCTCCTGAGTATTCTTCATTATTTGTATCCATTAAGTTTTCGCACCAATAGAATTTGGTGGCTTCTACTGAAGATCGAGTGACAGCAAGTCTTCCCTAAACTTCGGCATTCTCCACGGTAGCTAGCTATTTTTATTTTATTTATTTATTTATTTTTTTAAAAATTGTTTTTTGGATTGTTTCGACTATTTTACAGGTATTTCAATGCTCCTCGGGAGTGGGGTGATGAGTATTAAAAGCTGTACTCTTTTTCTTGTTTGTTTGCGCGACCGTTACTCTTTCTGATTGTTATTCATTTCTTCTCTGGCGTCTTCTCGCAGCAATAAAACTTGATGTATTTGATTTTCCACCCCCTCTACTCTTACAATGTAATTGAAGAAGGTTCTTATGCTTGAATGGGAGCAAAGGGGACGACCTTTCGATAGAAATGCCATTCACTCATTCATTACTTCTTCCTCACAAGTCTGGTAATTGAGCAAAATAAAAAAAGAAATACCCCCCCCCCCATAAAACAATAGATACATTATTTTGCCTTTGCATGTTTCTCTAGTTAAGATACATTCTATGGGTAAGATATCACACCAATTGCAGATATATACATATATATGTGTGTGTGTGTGTGTGTGTGAGTGAGACTAATTTTTAGTTGTCAACACCCATGGAATTCTTACGGGACCAACTTGTGACTATTAATAGTATACTTAATCTCTGAAGATCAAGTGACAGCGAGTCCCCTCAGCATGCCGATTCTCTCTTTATCCTACCCAGTTAAATCCCATTGTCCGGTTGGTTTTCAATCTCAACTCCTGGATTCCCGATTCTTTTTTTTTCCCCCCGTCTGGATTCCCGATTCTTTTTCCCCCGTCTGGATTCCCGATTCTTTGTTTTTCTCCCTCGTCTGGATTCCCGATTCTTTGTTTTTCTCCCTCGTCTGGATTCCCGATTCTTTGTTTTTCTCCCTCGTCTGGATTCCCGATTCTTTTGTTTTTCTCCCTCGTCTGGATTCCCGATTCTTTGTTTTTCTCCCTCGTCTGGATTCCCGATTCTTTGTTTTTCTCCCTCGTCTGGATTCCCGATTCTTTGTTTTTCTCCCTCGTCTGGATTCCCGATTCTTTGTTTTTCTCCCTCGTCTGGATTCCCGATTCTTTTGTTTTTCTCCCTCGTCTGGATTCCCGATTCTTTTGTTTTTCTCCCTCGTCTGGATTCCCGATTCTTTGTTTTTCTCCCTCGTCTGGATTCCCGATTCTTTGTTTTTCTCCCTCGTCTGGATTCCCGATTCGTATCAAAATCTTCACTAATGTTGAATTCACTGTCTACCTTTTGAGAAAAGTCATTAACATTCAAAAGGTTTTCCGAGCAACTGACCCCCCCCCAAAAAAAACACGAATCTTATGTTATAAGCGTTGCTATCATCTGAGAAAAAACATTTCTGTTAACCGCCTTTACATTCAGATAGTTCATCTTAAGAAGGCCACAGAATGGATCAACCGAAATTTTGGGTTAACCACACTAACAACAGGGAATTCAACCCTCACAAAAATATTTTTACGGGATCGTAATCTCCATCCCAAATTTCCAATTAATTTTATCCATAGCTTTGAATAGGAGTGGATTCCACTCCTGGTTTTGAAGGCAGTTGTCCTTCTTGTAGACTGGTTGCCAACCAAGGCTAGAGAGCTCAATCTGCTTTATTTCCTTACTCTTGGCTAGGGAAGGGAAACGTGTAACACTCTCGACCCACATGTTATACACCGTACTTTCTAAGATATTCGAAATATCCGGATAACTTTCCAGAAAGTTCTTGCGTATCCCCGAATTGCGATAAGAATCAATTAAATTTTTAAAAAAAATGGAGAATCAATTAAAAAAAAGAGAATCAATTAAAATACTCACCCAAAAATTTAAATTGATACATCAAATATTTGATTCATCTCTATGAACAATGGCCTTTTCTAATTGTCTCTCTGTTTGTATCAATGGGCTCTTCCACTTATTGGTAACGATGATAAAAATGTCTCCTCATCTCCATATGAAACAATGGGCTCTTCCTCTTAAACAAGTTCAGTCACTTTTTAATACAACCCCTGTCGAAATTAGCGAGACATTAACATTTATTTATCTTCATCAACAACTTTGAAGTAATGTACTAACAAGTCTGAAAGTAAGACAATATGAAGAAACCGCTCGAGCTTCATAAAAAACAGATTTTAGTTTCTTTTTTTTTTTTTTTTCTTTTTAAATCATCCCATTGAAATTTGAATACATCTGTGAATTATTTCTCGGTTAAATATTCTAATAGCAAGCCACATGTACTAAAAAATATATATATATAAAAAATGTGTACTGTAGAGAGTGAGACAGACTCGGGAGTGAAGTGTTTGGTGGTAAGGTTTATTAATCCTTATAAGTCAATAGTCCATACATGTTTCGGGATTCTTCCTATCATCAGTGGTGTGTGCTGAGGGAGATATATATATATATATATATATATATATATATATATATATATATATATTACACTTTTTTGCCTTAAACACCACAGATCAATTAAAACTTTTAGCAACTGTAAAAATGAAATTAGACAAAAATATTTTGGTAGCGTGTTATGGCGAAATTGCATAATTAGTGAAGTTTAAACTTTTTTTCCAAGTTTTTTTTATTTTTATTTTACGAAAAATGAATACTTAGTTTAACTTGATAAGTATTTGATCAAAACGAGGATAAAAACTTTTACAATCGAAAGTTTGTAAAATCAAACTCGTTTTTCGTGAAAAATAAAATTTTGGCAATTTCGACGATTCGGCGTAACATATATGAGAAAAATCAATTTCACGTGAATAGTCTTTTTGGCGGGGCGTGTACACTAATAAAAATAAATCCTTATAAAATCCCAGGCCAGTTCTGTTATCTTTTCTTATGCATTATCATGCTATAATGAATATGTGATGAATTGGTTAATTTGCAACGACAAGGACCCGGTATTTTGGATAGTGGAGACAGGAATTGGAAGCGGGGTGAAGTCGCTTGGTTCGGCACTCAGGTGTTGCGAGTAGATTAATCAGTTTTTGACAGGTTTGACCATTGAATTAAAGGGGAACGGCCAGACACTTTTGTTGTCGGGTGGTGGAAATAAGACCCAATTTAGTAGTTCCCAGCCCTTCCATTATTGAGGACTCGTTTTTTTGTTGTTTTTATTTATTTATTTATTTATTTATTGAAGTGAACTTTCCTCTGACCCTGGCTTTTGTAAGGTCAGCCTATTCAACGAGTACACTGACACCCCCAGGAAACATTTATGGAATCTCCCATGGGGTCCGCAGGATATGGACAAAAACTTTATCTATTTTTTTTTAATTTGAATGATTTTTTTTTCTTCCTCACTATATTTCGCTGGAAGGACTGAATTAGTTATAATTTGATTTTTTTTTTATATAGTAACCTTAAAAAGTCGAAAATGTACTATACCTTTCTTTCGTTTCTTCTACACCTATTTTAAGGATTTCTTGTGAAATTTAATCCTTTTAATTGGATTTAAAAAAAAACAAAAACGTTTGATGAAACCATATCTTTGTTTCCATCAATTTTATTTCAAGATAAACCGATAATTTATCTTTGTCTTGAAGTACGTAAATAATAATCTGATTTGGAAGAGGTTGTCTTGGGGTCCAGTTTGGGAACCGCTCGCCAAGCCTCATTTTCACCATCCTTTCTTTATGAGACCCACCCTGTTGAATGTCTACGCCCAGGGGAACATCGGTGCCGGCTGCACCCCCTCTTTGCACTAAAAGGAATAGGGTCAGATTCAATATCTATCAGATGCCCAAGGGAAGTCTCGGGGAATTGGACACTTTTTAGTACTACCCATTCCTACGCTTGAGCCTCCCCCAACTTAACTTTACTTGGTGTCACATCAGCCCTCGTGGGAAAGCAAATTGATACCGACACCATTCTGAGTACAGTCTCTGGCCTTTCTTTTCATTCTGATGAAAAACAAATTGTCCTGCCCTCACAATATTTTCCCAATTGTTTTATGCTTATTAAATTTTAGTAATGATTTTATATAATGTATTCATCAAAATAATATTCATCCATTTAGTCGCCTTTAGTACACCGTTAGCCCTTACCATAATTTTGAGAAATGAATTCGCCCGATATGTTAGCCCGTGTACCGGACATTGCAGTGTCAAGTTAGAAGTCATTTGGATTTACGGTTCTCGATATGAGGGGGTATTCCATTAACAGTGGAAATTAATCTCGAGTTTTTGTCGGAATATGTGCTACGTCACAAGCGTGAGATTATAGATTTGAAATGTTTGGTGATACAGGAGAGAGAATGCATCAGGGTTTTTTTGTTTTTTTTTGTTGATTTTTTTTCTATAGAATGAGATTAATTTAGATTTTAGTTAGATGACGTAACGGCGTTAAAAATCTGTTTGGGTTATTACTAATGACGACATTATTTCTGTTTTGATTTTTGCTAATAACGACATCATTAATAAAGAACAGCGTCTCCTTATTTTTCAAGTTTAACACCCCTGAAGATTATGATGAAACAGGACTCATCTTTTACATGGATATAACCCTGAAATTTCTAAATGTTTAAAAAATGTTTAAACATTCGCCAAAATTGTCTACATTATTGAAATCATCTGCTATGTAGAAACTGCGGAGGGCGTCTGACAGACTCGGGCGATGCGATATTTTGCCCTCAAGTCCGATACAAGACGAGGAATGGATTGACTGTCATTCAGAATACGGCACTCACTCAGTGGCGTCTTGCTACCGACTGAGTAACCTCACGCGAGTGCCGTAACATCTCCTCTGGTTGCCAAGTAACATGCAGGCTGCGGTTCTTGGGATATTTCCTGGTAGGCCTCGTAAATTTAAACCAGAAAGATTGATAAACAGGGATGTGTCTGAGACAGTGGGGTGTTTTTAAATCGCGCATTGTGCCCTCGTATTTGGGGTCCTTCGGAGTGTTTCTAAACTGCACCTTGAGCCTCCAATGTAGGGACCCCCCAAAGCTTTATGAACAGTAGTTCACCTACTGCATTTCTACTGACTTTATACAATTGCAAATCTACGTAAGTGTTAGAGGGTGGCTCCTTAAGGGGCCAAGCCCCCTAATCTCCAACTACACCCATGTTGATAAAAGATTCAACAGATTTCTATAGATTCTCTGGGAAGAGGAAAGAAAGGTTATGAAATCAGAATGTACTCTTTCCAATGGAGTTTCAAAAAATTATGGATTCGCTGTAAATGAATACGTCTCTCCCTTCCCCCCTTACCTGCACAAGGAGTACAGTAGCCATTAATAGTATTACAGGCGGCCCTTATTATAATGCGGTTGTAGGGGTCCAAGAAAACCAACCTCGGTACAACCAGGCTACGATAAAATTAACCATTTTGGAGCCATATTAATATTTTTGGTTCACAATCCACCGCGTTATAATGCGAACCACGCTATAACAAACGATCGTATCGCGGGAGGCCTGTACTACACCGTATGTTTACTATGAGCACGACTATTTATTGTAAAATTGTTACCTTCATCCCTACCTTGGCCCCCCTTCAAATGTTTCAGGACCCTTCCCCTCCAGGGAGCCATATAGGTCCCGATGAGAACGGATGACCCAAACGAAGCAACAAGTCCATCTATCCGACGTTAAAAAGAATGATATTCAAAGATATATTTTCACAAGTTTCAATAATGCAAGACGGTTGCTGGATATTTGGGGGCCCGGGGAGCTCAGCTTGTTGATGGGGCCCGCTCTCCAAGATTTAGGATAATAGTACCCAACCTGGGGTCTGTGGGAAGACCTTTCAAAAGCTTAGGGTCCGTGAAATTTGTATTAGTTGGCAGTTATGGACGTAAGTTGAGATTTGAGTGTCGGGCAGGCGGGGGCGGTGCTACTTGGCTCCTTGAGGGCTCCCGCCAAATATTTAGTGAAATTTGTTGCTGTGTAATGTTAGTAGAAATGCAGTGAGTGAATTAATGTTTTGATAAAGCTTTTTGAGGAACACCACTCTTTGGGGCTCGGGGGCCATCTAAAATCGCTCCCGGTCTCTCGCCCAGCTACACCCCTGTCTCAATGGGTTCTCCCCGAGGAAAAGAAAGAGAAAAAAGAAATGGAAAGAAGAAAGTGCTCTTTCCAAAGGTATCAAAAAAAAAAAAATATGGATTCCATGTAAATACGTATGTCTCTCTCTCTCCTCACCACCCCACCACAACCTTAACAGTAAGCACTAATAGTACTACAGCTACTATACCGTAAGTTGGCTACTAGTAGTATTTCTGGTGATAGTACGACTATTTCTAGTACTACCAGTACAATTCTTACCTTCATCTCCACCTGGTTCATTACTGTCCCCGCCCCACATACTTGTCAGTGTTTTTACTACTACTACTGCTACTGCTACCCGGGTTACTATTATTACTACTATATTTTCGCACCCCCCCTCCTTTCGCTCCCCCCACACGCATGAAGGGTTGCTGCTGCTGCTGCTGCAGCCCAAATGTTGTTGTGGCTGAGAAACAATCTCATTTTGCTCACTGTCCGTTTTCCCTCTCTCACCTCCAGCAAGTAGCCTCCTCTAACCAACACAACCATTTTGAACCCCCACAACAACAACAACAATAATTACTACATACGCACGCACTCTTGGGTATATTTTTTCTTTCTTCCTCTATATGGCCAATGAACGGAAAAGAGATGTCCAGGGGGCATATTCAAGGTAAGAGCCCTTTCTAGGTTTCTTTTTCTCTTAGTTTATTTTTGTTAAGATTTTAATTTCTGAATATTCCCGTCAAAATTTCTAACGTGGATTCAGTGTTGAAATCTGACAACAGTCCCTTTTAGACTATGTTTTTTTTTCATCTTTCGTTTCTTTCTTTTCTCTCTTCTTTCCATCGTACACATTCCGTGTTTTGTACATTGTCAGAAAATTAATTAAACTAAAACTAGCAAGTTTTTACTTACTAAAATCTTCTCTCTATCTTTAAAAACAACAACAAATGGTATCTTTTAATTCATTATTTATCTATATTTATTATTAGACGAATTGCTGTAACCTGATATTTTTATTTTGAGTACTTTTTACCTTCATCTTGATGTTTAGCTGTTTTTTCACAACTCGGACCGTCAAATAAAAACATACAAATATTGAGATGGAAGGAAAAAGTAGTCAAAATTCTTGAAACATATTCAGTTTACTTTACAATTTTAAGACAATAAATCAAATATTACGATGCAATCTAATAATTCAGGCTTTTCTGTCAAGATCTCATTCTTGGTTACTTAGTGAGTTTTTATTTCTTTTATAGTTCGGAATGTATATTTAAAAAACCTTTTTTCTTACTTATTGCTGTACAGAAAAAAAAATTACTACTTCAAACCCCACTTGCTCTGTGTAGACAATATGTGATGAGCATGTATTATCATCATTATTATTTCTCGCCATAGAGTTCGTAATTTTCGTAAAATATTTTATCCTGACTCTAAAAGCACCCACTTGATGCTATGTATACCTCTGTGTACACTGATACATATACTAGCTTAATCCCGTCCCACGGACGTTATTTCTTTTAGCTAATGTATACACGAAAAGTAAGGGTCCAGTTAAATAGTTGAAATTTCCCCTAGGTCCACTGAGTATACATGCCGAATTTTGGCTGCACCCATGTTTAGGTACTTATTTTAATAGTGCGACGGCAGATAAACACACCTCACTTGATACACACACACACACACACACACATATATATATATATATATATATATATATATATATATATATATATATATATCCTTTGAATCCTTTCATAGCATGCCAGAGAATTGCTTGAAAAGCCCTTAAAGTATCAAGTGTCAGCTTTTTTTTACCCTTCCATATATATATATATATATATATATATATATATATATATATATATATAATGATGCACCATTTCTTATATAAATAAACAAAAACTCTTTAACCCTAGTTATCTCCCTTCAAAAATTGCATTAGCCTTTTTTTTCTTTTCTTTCCCATGTTCGATTTCTTTCTGGGGTTAATATCCAGTGTAGGATTGTATATAAATTTTGTATTTACTACTTGTATAAAGATAGACATCTTTGGATGTCCTTTACGGTGAACACTAAATCTCAAAATATTAAAACTTGAAACAATGTTTCTTACATTAGACGAGAATTATCAACTTGAATTTTAAAAACACGGAGTTGAATTCTCCTCGTATCAATTCTGACGATTTACTTTCAATTAATCTAGAATTGTTTTTTGTTTTTTTATCACATCTTAAATCCGAACTGTCACTTTACGACAGCGCGTAAATTGATAATAATTAGTAAATTAGATGCAGGTAAAAAGTAGTGAAATTAATGCAATGTTGGGTTACCATACTCGATCTAATAAAATTGAAGTTTGATGTTTTATTTATTTACGAATCGGGATGTCGATTAGCCTCATGTACATTTCACTTCCACTTATGTCATTCATGTTTAAAGATGTAGTAAGATTTCAAGAAGCAACAATTCGTTTTTATTTTGACTACTATTTTTTTCTGTTCCGAGTTTAGACTTCTAGTGTCCGTAAAACAATTTTTAGCCAAAGAATTTGAGACTTAGTTATAAAAATTCCGCCAAGTATTAAACAATTTTGGGGTATCTTTCCTCTAAGATGTGTTAAGGAATTGTTTTCGGAACAGAAAAAAAAAACAATGTTTTTTTTTCTTTGATGAAGAGTTGTTTACCCATTATGTATTTTTAACTACTATTTAGGGTTTGGGTTGAGTTTTGATAATAAAGAAGCACTCAGAATTTATGTAGATAAATAAATGGTCGTAGAAAATTAATGTACATCTAAAGGAAAAGAAACTCTTTTCTTCTAGAAGTTCTCACAATATCACCTTCGGATTTATTTCAAAGTGAAAAAGTACATAAAAACTTGCTTTTTCGCTCTCAAAGTCAAAATCATGGACAGAATTTGATATCAACTTGTATCTAAACGATTATTAATAATTTTGTCTGCTATTTTCCTTCGTCTTGATTTTCTTATATTTTTTAGTTTTCTTTTATTATGAAAGATGGAGATAAAAAACGAAGTTAATGATAAAGGTTTACTTCATCTTATGATGGAAAAAGTTGGTTGTGTTATACATGCCCAATTTAATATGTCTATTCGATTTCTTAACCCCCCCCTTTTTTTTGTCGAAGAAGCATTTCCCCCCCAAGTTTTTACATGATACTTTTTCCTTAGTTGTTCATTTTATGGACAACAGATGGGAATTTTGGTTAATATTGTTTACTGTTTATAAATTGTTAAAAACTATAGACTTGTATATTGTGTGCCTATTTACGAATGTCTACGATAGACTGAGCTGATTTATTTGGGCATTCTCGTAGTTAAGCTTCCAAAATTACCTCCGGCAGAGGGGCACTCGGTTAGTTACAACTAAATCATCAAATCCAATTAATAAAAATAACTACAGTCGTAGATGGCAAAAATATACCCTTTTTTATTTATTTTCTAAGTTATTTTACGTATATTTAGATTTTCTGTAAAAATCACACCATTTGTCAGCGTCAGGTGTAAATTGGATCCTGGAATGCTAAGCTAAGGGCGATCTCGTAGCTTAGCATCCCACGAAAATTATCCCGATTGTTATGATGAGGGCATTACTCTAAGGTTGCTAATAGATGTGATTTTTCAATTCTTCGAGTCGCTCCTAATTCGGAAGATAAAAGAAAACCTATCATCTCAATTGCCAACACTGTATTTTGAAGCATTTTTAAAGTTAAAAATCTAAATATTGACAGTATTGGGCTCTCAAATTCGAGGAAGACAAAAAAAATGAGATGTGAAAACCTGCTGCTACGCTTAGTAACAACGAAATACCAAGCAGATACCAAATCTAATAAAAACAAAGTGTTGTAAATTCAATAGTAAAGTACAAGCAAGCAGTGTTTACTAAACACTCCATCGGTCATTTTATCTCTAGGTGAATTTAGTATTTCACGAGTGTTTTAACTTATAAAAGCAAAAGATAGTACTCCTATATTATCCCGGTTATTAAGTGGGTATTTTACGGCCTGTTCCGACAAATTACAAATTTTATCTGAGCTTGGAGTTAATTTTTTAAGGCTCATCAGTCTTAACGAGAAATTTCTATCTGGATTTTCACTCTCCGGGTACTAAGCTGCCTTTTCTTTTTTTGAATTTATTTATAAATAACTGATATAAAATAATGATAGTAAGGGTGAGAAAATCCAGAAGTGAAATTAAAGTTAATACCTCATCAGCTATTTTAACAAAAGGTGTATTTATTTCAGTTAAAGCATTTAGTTGGAAGCCCACCATTTTTTTTTCAGTTTTGAAAGCTGGTATGTTTTTTTAATTCGGAAATTGCACAAGAAAAGTACATACGATAGTTGAGACTTGAAGAATACACGACTTTCAGGGGGAAAAAAAGATGTATTTTGTTTCAACTGATCAGTGACCACCTAATGGCAACTGCCCTCCTCTCACATCGATGTCAGCTGCCACTTTTCCGGGGGTACAGGTGCATACCCCCGACCCCGAGGACCCCCAGGGACTAACAACCACCGTATTAATAATTTGGGACGGTGAACTACGAGATTGCCTTTGATTTCCGAAGTTGAAAATGAAATACTCAGGAAAAACAGAATCCTCGGCTACGCCTGTGATCAACCATAAAATATACAGGTCTGTTTGGTTACAAAATAGAAATTGTCCTGCGACCAATGTCTATTCGAAGCATGTCATGTTGGGGGTGATCAATTGGAAAAAGGTGATCAGTGTTACTTGTCTCACCTCTTGTTGGACAGGGCAGTGATCAACTATACAGTCTGAATTTTCGATTAACCAACTTGAATTCTACCCAATACGAACTAAGGAGTTATTTTAGCATAAACTTATATTGCGAATTGAACCCCCTCTCGTTAAAACACAAACTATTCAGGGGCTAATTTCAGAAACGAGTTTTTTTGGGGTTTTTTGTGGACAAAATGTTCCAATTTCTAGTAGTCCTCTAGCTAAATGCAACTGATTCTCGGATCAAATTCGAACAAATATATATTCGACCAGGGACGTAGCTCAAGGACCAGGGGTGAGAGAGATGAACTATTCGAAAACGACCCCCTTGAGTTTTATGATTTGATACTTAGCTTATTATTTATACTTTCTGACTAAGACAAAATTCACAAGGATATATTTATTCATACGCAATGAATTGCGAAATACAGGTAAACCTCGATTGGTGCGTTTAATACGTCCCAGAAATGTCCGTCCTGTTCAAACGCTCACTTTCAAAAAAGGTGTTGTTATAATTCAATGTCCTTTTTCAGTTTTTATTTAGTTACATCGATTTGTAAAGCAATACCTTAACTGTGCACTTGATCAAAAACCGCACTATTTCAGGTTTCGAGTAATGATTCAGCCTTTGGGTTTTTTTCGCTGATTGAGTGATATGGTGCGTGACTATTGTAAATTTCCTTATACATGAAATCTCTCTGAATGTTCGAGGGGAGAGACTTGAGTAGTCAAGACCCCGGGGTCCCTAAATCTATACCTTTTGACTACGCCACTGTGTTCGATAGTTCATCTATTATTATTATTGATGTGGTTACAGCAGTACCCTGAATAATGCAAGTTTTGATGTAGTATTGTTAATGTTTTTCTGTATAATTAAGCTGAAGCTGAGAAAGAAAAACCGTAATTGAATTACGATACCCTGAAAAGTGCAGTTTCGAATAGCGTAGAAAATTTATTGCGATATCAAGGTACCTGTACTTTTTTGATAGTCACTTTCTTTTAAGCAATATGTGTAAGTAAATAATCATCAGAAAATGTTGCTGTGCCATGAGGAATGCTTGTTCTACGTAAGTTTAAGTTAAGAGAAAAAAACATTCAATTATAATGAGGCCTTTTAAGAGTGCAGTTTTCAAAAAAAATTTGGAACGAATCAACCGCGCTAATCAAGATATACCTACAATTTAAATTGGACTTCCCTACCTTTTCAAAAAAAATATTTTTGAGTCATCTGTTTTTTTTTTTTTAAATAGAATTTCCCACCTGTTGTGTAGGAAACTTTTCGATTTGTTGAGTGATGATTTTCAAAAATAGTATTCTGTGTCATGTGTGTATATATTTGTCTATCTATTTTTTTTATATATATATATATATATATATATATATATATATATATATATATATATATATATATATATATGTGTATATATATGTTTCATTTCTAAAAGTAGAGCACTTCCTTTTTCTCTTTGTTTTGTTTTTAAAGATAAGTGCGTTGGTGTGTGTATTTACATTGAGATATAAAATGAGAAAAAAAGCACGTGCTTCTCGTAATGAAAACTTGTCTGTGTCGGGGGAGAGTTATTTGACCCATGAGTAAAAAAAAAAAAAAAAAAAAATGAACCAGAAAAGTAAATACAAAAATGAAACTCGTCACTCGGCTTGTTGTATGTATGTCTATTTCGGGCTTTGCATGACTGCTTTTAACTGTAAACAAAAGAATCTTTATCTATCTCCTCCTTTTGTACAACATGGGGAAGGTGGCCCCGATTGGAATTTTGAGTGAAAATTTCACACCAGCGCTCATACGATGTTTAAAATGGCGCATAAATTAAGAAGAAATGAGGGATTCATGAAACAAGAACCGAAGTGAATACAGAATACACTCTCTACTTGGAATAAATAGTTGAAATTTGCCTAGCTCCATAAATTTTCGACAGATCGCATATTCAAGTGACGTCAGATGAATTCCTATCAGAACCGCTTTCGTTAAGATGTACTTTTCCGAGATAGAAATAAAATCCTAGTTGTCTCACGGAAAACCTTTCTATTATGCACTTTGAGAACAATCATTTTGAATAGCTAAAAGTGGCTAGATTCGTTTAAAAAATGGCTAACATTAGGTAGATTTAATTTAATTTCCAGTTGACTGTACGCTCTAAAAACTCATTAAAAAGTTCCGAAAAGAATGCAACGTTGATCGGATCTTAATATTCAAATGACGTTTTTCTCGGTCTATGTAAAAATATTTATTTCATTTATACTACGACAACCTATTTTGATCATTTTTTTGAAAGATCTAGCCATTTTTAACTATTCAACAGGATCGATTAAAAAAAAAATGACCGTTCTCTCAGAACATTATTGCAAAGTTTGCCTGTTGGTCTGTTCGAAATAAAAATTACTGAATTATATCTTCAGATTGAAATCTTTCCAGACCCTGTATGTCTGTCAGAAAAGAGAATCAATCCCAACCCCTTCTTAATAAACCGCCTTTTTTTGTAATTGACCCCTGTTTTGGGTGATCCTGTAGTTTAGTGGCGGAAAATTATCCCGACTGATCTGAGGGCACTCGTCGGTCAGTTACAATAAAATACGAAGAAGCAGGTATCAAAATCAGAAGAAAATCAAAAAAAGGAAGTCAGTTATTTAACTATCACCATCATCAATCCACTGCTGAACAAAGGTCTTTCGGAACTCCTTCCATACCGACCGGGACTATACCAACATCTGTGTAATTCCAGCAAACCTTTCATCTCTCCAACTTCAGTCGGGTCCCCTACCACTGCGTTTGCTATCTTTACGGCACCATTCAACTGACGCTATCCCCCTTTCTTGCTATATATCCCGCTCGCCTCCGTTTTTGTTGGTATTAATCATTTTTTCCCCTCGATATTATTCACTCAGGTCTTCTCCCAGCCTCATTTTTATCTCCATCTCTAAGTTTTCCCTAACATTGTTTTTCAGGTGTGTTCAATTTTTCCAATTATTAGTCAAGATTTTATTTTATTTTTATTTTCAAAAAAAAGGCAATAAAAATTTTGATACTTTCGGAAAAAATGTCTTCGAAAAATTTCTAGGATAATTAAACCGATTAATTGGTTATCAATGCAATAATGGAATTGAATTCATGTTCAAGTCAGGTTGAACGCCATGAATTCGTCTGTTCGATACGCCGCTGTGGCATGACTAATTTATAGGTACGCTATATGATAGATATGCTTCAATTTCCGATGAATATGTCTGGTGTCAGCCTGGGGTCAGGTCATATGTCTCCATCAACGGTCAAGTGCACCATCTGACATCTAGATCTCACAGTGGGTCGGACTTGCTTAGAATATAAAAGAGGGGTGGGATGCCTATAGTTTGACCGGGTCGCTATTAAGATACTCCTAATATACTCTTTCCCCCCTCCTATCCCTGGAAATATAAGCTATACAGACCTTTTGTCCTACCGGTAAAAGGTAGCGGTCACCCATGAAAAGAATACTATCAAGCTGAATTGAAACTCCAGGAACCCCCTGGTCTGGGCCCCATCGTAGAGCCCCAGTAGAAGATACTGGAGACCCAAGGCTTTTTATTTATTTTAATTTTTCTTAATAAAGGGATGGATATCTGTCGGTGACAAATGATTTCATAACATTCAGAAGAAGTTATCTTTCTTTTTAACAGATGGATGCTCTTAGATAGTGGGGAAAAGATACTTTGGGTCACAAGGTGCTTTGCTGGGGCATTAATGACACCTTTCAAGTAGAGTAGGTGTTATCTGACCGTGTGTATCACCCCTCCGAGTAATATGAGACTGGTGTGTCCCTGGGTAGAATGAGCACAGGGTTACAGATCCTTCACGCGCTAAATCAACCTCGAAATGTGTTGAAAACGCTGAATGTTGAATTTTCGCGCTGTCGAAACGAGAAACACGTTGAGTAAAGCGCGAAAAGCTGGGGAGATTTGATCCCGCTAGAGACAAAATTTATTCAGTACAGTTAAAGTTTGGTTATACGGATTGATTCAACTAAGGATATGCTAAAAATAAAATTTTAAGACTTTGAACTATACGAAAATTTTAGAACGAATTAACTGCACTATTCATGGTTCACCTGTATCTACATTTTTTTTTTACCTCTGCCAATGAAGTTGTATTCGTTCATATCTGTCTCTTCACAATTTCGATGACGTGATCGAAGGGTGGGTCTTGGGCTAAGGGAAAATTGATTATATTTTGATGCATCTCAAGCAATTTGCTTTCGATACGGAGGTATTTTCATAATTTAATAGGAAAAATAGGCGTTGAAAAGAACAGTTGATCAGAAATGTATGTTTGGATTTTAAGGGGAGTAACTCAATGTTGGTACTTTGAAGTTATTTTTCTTGTTTTTTTGGGGGGGTAGGGTGAACATTTTTTCATTCAATTTTAGAGTACTGTGTTAACAAGCCATGATAACCCTCCCCCACGAATCCCGCCAATACGTACTTCAAGACAAAGATAGAAAGTTTCGCTTCATTATAAAATACAATTGATTAAAACTAAGATGATATTGTTTCGTCGAATGTTTGAAAAAATCTAATTAAAAATCTAAATCTTTTTTTTGTTTTAATAACCCACTAGAAATTCGTCGTTGACACAAAAGAAGCCTAAGAAAAGCATAGTATCTTTTTGGTTTATTTTGAATATCACGATAAAAAAGAATTGAATTATTAATTATCCTATTTTTCCCGGGACATGGTACGATCTTAAATCACATTAAAACCTTTGATCATTCAAATTTACGAAATCGGAAACAAAAAACTAACTAAATTTTTGCCCGATCGGATTTTGTCTGAATCCCAGTGTTGACAGAGCTGTGCTCTTTCTATCTAGTTTTAAGTACATTTCTTCAATTTTATCTTGTAAATCAATCCGTAAACATGCGTATTAAATTGTACTTGAAGGGCCAAATGACAACCCACCCTTCGACACGGGATATAAATCACGTCAAGTGTGTGGAGGGAATTAGATCTGAACCAATTACTAGGAAGCACTCGGAGAACGCATACATCTGCTAATATGATTGTCAAGGGAAGTAATTGTGAATGGATCTGCCCCAAAATTTTAATCACTTCTTCCATGGCCCATAGGTCACCCTTCCAATCAGTTTCATTGAAATTCTCCCCGAACTTTTCGAGATATTGTGTGGACTGGACAGACACGAACTTCACGATATTTTGTGGTATGCACATATAACTCAGAGGGGAGGTGATTTTGCAAGGATCCGCCCCAAAATATAGATACTTGTTGTTCACCCTTCCACTAAGTATCTTGAAAACTCAGAACTTCTGGAGATCATGTTGACAGGCATGTATCTACAAATGTATGAAAAAGAAGTGGGGAAAATATCTCCATATCAAAAAGAAATTCCTGGATCCGCCCCTTACCTGATTGTTCACCCTTCCTCAAAATTTAATTTAAATTCATTGGAGATATCTTAATGGACTGACACATATAGGTTGAGGTGTGATGGAATACAAATGCCTTTCTAACTTCGTAGAGATAAAATATCTTCATGAAGAATTAAAGAGATTCCATCTTAGTTAGAAGAAAAATAAAATGATAAATTCTTAGTTTTTAGTGTTAATTTATGGTAAGGATTATCTATGTTTTATATTCATGAAATATCTTCATCTTAAAATGTGAAAAGAAAAAATGTGCTTTGACAGAGCAGGGGAGGTCTGGACCCTCATAACTCCCACCTCTTGATTCATGCCTGTAAGGTATGTAATTATGCTCAGGGTTGCTAAATTAGCCATTTTCTGGCTAGGTCTGCTGTCAAATTTTTTTTTTTTTTTTTTTTCTTTTTTTTTTTTTTCACCCTAATTGAGCATATATGAAGAAAATTTTTATTGGAGATTTTTTTAGTCTTGATGTATAATTTTTTTTTTCTTTGATAATAGGATTTTAAATGAGTATATATGCTGAATTGGTGAAATTTGCTTAATTGGCCAGAATTACTCATTTATTATCAAAAGGTTTGATTTTTCTCTAATTACATAAACTTTTGATCTTAAAAAAATAGTTAATTTAATCAAAGCAAGGATATAAAATAACTTTGATCAAATTAAAAATATGTTTCTATTTATATGGATTAGATAATTTTCTGATTCGGTGTAATATACATATGATTTATAGCCGTGCTAGTTTTAGCCATTTTAAACAAGATTTAGCCATAACAAATGATACTTGGCAACACTCTGTTTCTTCGTTGTTTGCTTTGTGGCTGAGATAGTACTTTAATTTTCACCAGCGCCATTCGTTGCTAGGCCTTCCCCGTTTTGAAAAAAAATTAGTGCCACTCAATCCCCCCCCCTTTTCATTTGGCCTTGTTCTGTGCTAAGCTTAATGTAATGAGAAATATTCGCGTCAGTACATTTTGAGCGATGTCATTACAACATCTCCATCTTTCATCAAGTGAAGAAATGATATCTACGCACATACCAAGTAGCAATGTGCAGGTATCTTCTCTCACGTTAAGGGATGCAACTCACATACCGGAATAGTTTACATTCTAATGACTAAATAAGAATACTGCATTTAGACAGTAATTAGAAATAAAAAAGGAATTGAAAAGAAATTGAAAATGCGTTCATGGTCAACAGGAAGCTATTCTACGAACCCACAGTAATGCTAATTTTTACATAGGTTTATAAATTACAATGTGTGTCCATATATTTTATATATGCCATTATTTTTGTCAACACAGATGAACTAGTGATTTTATAACTTGAAGTAAATCAAATTCTTATTATATTATGATTGTCGCTAGTTCAAGCTAAAAGTGTATATAACACTGGAAACTATCTTCTCTCTCTCTCTCTTTTCTTTCTTTTTTTTTTTTTTTTTCCTTTCCTTCTTGCTCTGCTAAGCTTGGCGTATTTAAAAGTGCAGATATCAGCATTTCTTAATCGATGTCACAACAACTTCTCCATCTTATGTCATATGAATATCGATCTCCTTTGGATCAATACGATTTCTTCCATGCTAGATCAACACGCTTAACAGCTCTGGTTAGTCACTCAATAGAAACTGTCTTTGAGCAGCATGTCGTGCTGCTGGTGATCAATTAAAATATTGGGGATAAAATTATTTCTTTCACTTTTTGTTTGGCTCGTGATCACTACAAATATCTGGATTTTTTAAAGCACAAGCAGGAATGCTGCCGGGCGCAAACTAAGGGACCAATTTAGGATATATTTAGATTGTAAATTGACAACCCACAAAAAACCTATTTTGAGGGGAATCCCCCTCTTCCAAAAAAGTTTTTTCTTCCAGATAGGAAGAGTGAATGTTATTGGTGTGGCCTGTGTACAATGATATCCAGTCAGCCTTACCAACTTGAAAACTGAAGAAACCTTGACGGTTTCTAATAAATCCTCATAAAAATTGATATGGCGTGTCTGCTTGACATATACATAGACCCTTTTGTTTCCATCCAAGCATAAGCACCTCCTTCCATTCTTACCTTTGTTTATTACATTTCAGGGATGGTTGAGAAGACAAAGGATTAAAGATAAGGGTAGAATGAATTATGATCAGAAAGCATAACGTCAGTCATAAGTAAAAACAAGCAGAAAATTAGTATAATTTTTCTTTCTTTTTTTTTTTGTTCTTGAGTAAGGTTGAGATGTTTATCTATTTCATGATATCAATTTCACGGATCAGTCAGATGGCGGATAATACTGTTCTACATATTTTTGCTCATCCAGATGGAAATATGTTCACCCTGTTTTGACTAGCTGAAATCCTTTAGGTGCTGCTTATGCAGTACCAAACCATTTCTCTGGTTAACTTGGAGGGGGGACCCTGTTTTCTGGATTTTCCAGTTCTCTGGACCAAGGCTTGATATGTACTGGCAATATAAAATAAGTTATGAAAAGCAAAGGAAGAAATTGTATTCTAAAAGATATATAAGTTAGAACATTTGTAAAGAAAGGTCTTTTTGATCTTTATTAATCTACTTGAAATTTTCAAGATATAGAATGTAAGAAACACCAATGCAAACAGAAGAGTGAAGAATTAAACTGTTTATATCAAATATACAAATAAATCCTGTTTCAAAAACAGGGTCTGTCTAATCCATATTAACCCACTAATCTTCATCTGGAATGACAGGCACAGTAAAGGGATAAGCCCAGGTATTGGAGGTTTATGGCTGATCTTTGTGAACACAACTTGCAGATTCTGTTGTTTCATACACATATTTCTCATATGTTTTTTATATCGTATTTCTCTGCCTGATCATACCCAAGTCATTTGCACAATTCCCAATGGATTACCATTCCTAATCATGTCTATTCTCTTTTTGAGCTAATAAGCTATGCTTAGAATTTAGTCATTCTTTCCAGACATAATTATTTTGCTGGGTTTTGTCTGGTTAGGCTTTGTAATATATTCTTGAACTATAGACTTTAGAGATTTCCCTTTTCATGTGTCCTTTGCACACATTGTCTTTTCCCTGGAGTTTTCCTTCCTATTTTCTGATACAACATTTGTCTAAGCATCAGTTTTGTTGCAATTTCTGACCTAAGGACTTTCATGTTAAAGTGATTTTGATAAGATCATGTATGGAAACAAAACGTCATTGAAATCATATCTCATTTTATAAGCAGAATTTATGACCTGAAATACAATGAGAACACAACCCATCAATGAAAATGGCCCTGGGCCAGTTGGAATACTAGATTTTAAAATGAATCTTTTGACAGACATGTGCATTTCTCTCATATAGGTATTGGAAAGGAATGCTTCATGGAGATGGTGTAAGGTGTTGGTTATTTGATTTGTCAGATGGTTAGTCAGTGATAGCTGTTGCTGCAAATAAGGAACTATAAATCAAAGGAGAAGTATCTAGATTTTTATCTGTTATCAGTTTGTGCAAATTGAACATTCATATGAATAAATGTGCTGAATGCATTATTTGTTAAATGTTTTTTTTCGTTACTATACTCTAAACCTTAGCTCTCTAAACTGTGTTGCCTATAATTTCTAGGTGTGTTGCAAAATTAAATATAATCTTTCAAAAGATTCTTCCCTGAGCCAGCTGAATTGCTTGGATGACATTATATATTTGACTTGGCTGAAAAAAAATTTGATTTATAAAGTGGGCTGTCAAAGCAAAAGGTTCCGAAAGCTCTGCTCTAAACTTTTCTCAAATATCCGGTGTTGCCACATAGGAACTAATTGCAGCTTTTCAGTATTTAATTGAATTCTTTATCACTTGACGAGAAATGTTCTTCGTGCAATGGAAATTTTTATTTTTGAAAATCCTGGGCCCTGGAATTTTAATTATTACATATGATATAGTCGGATTATTTTCCTCGTCTATGGTCATTATGGCTGTGTACCCTCTGCCCTTCATCTGATGTTGTTAATTCTAAAATATGGAATCGCTGCTCGGAGTACATGCTAGGATAAAGTGGAGACATCATCTGTTTGTTTTTTGGGGTTTTTTTGTATACCCGGATTGTGTTTTAAGGATACTTCCAAGTTTCCTCCCTTGCATTTTTTTTTTTTTTTTTTTTTTTTAACCTCTCCAAGAAGTCTCTTATGATGAAAAGGTTCCAGATGCTATTGATATCAGTACTTGGTGGGCTAATGTTCGACTGAAGAAAGTATGTGTGCCTTGAGAAATGTTTCCACATTCTAAAACTAACAACAACTGATGAAGGTCAGAGAGTACGTGGCTCAGCATTGTGGATGAAAAATGAACACAGACTTGGGGGAAAATAGTCTGATCATGTGATTCATGATGATTAATACACCCTGTCTAACAAAATTCAGATGAGAACTGATTTCAGTTTTTATTTAATCATTAATATAGTGCCAATAAAAAAATGATGGGATTATTTATGTATAGATTGGCACTTGACTTAGGATCAGAGTTTCTTGGATCAAAGTGTAGTATCTGTGAATTATGCATAGAATGAAAGTGTTGCTCCCAGACCCACTGCCTTGGATTAGTGTAGTATCTGTGGGCTCGTTGAAAAATACACACCAATACACGCACACACATTGTATTCTATATGCGTGGATATCAAAAAATATTGTTAGGGAAGTGCTTCATTGATACGGGGCTGCATAGAGACCCCATAACTCTGAAATTGAAGGCAGGAGAGATATTCTGTTCACAGGAAGCAAAAGGTGGGTGTGAAATGCTATGAGTGAAAAAAACAAAAAAAAAACAGTGGGTTTATTTTACTTTGGGTTATTTTTAGCTTGAGCGTTCCAAGCTGGGTTGTATCCAGTTGGGAATAGTCGGGTTGGGCGTGGCTAGGTGGGGCAGGGGAAGTAGTTGCCACAATGTATTGGAGGATATTAACAGGAATATTAATAGTAACAATGTGGTGAATAACTTGTGGTAAATGTCATTGTAGAATCAGTAATGCTTGAAGTAACACTTTTAGTTTACTTATTCTTATTGTTACTTCATCTCACTGCTTCCTCTTTCTTTCTGTCTGTCTGTCTGCCTCCTCTTGCTCTCTTCTGTCCGTCCGTCTGTCTGTCTGCTTCCTCGCTCTCTTCCGTCCGTCCGTCTGTCTGTCTGCTTCCTCGCTCTCTTCTGTCCGTCCGTCCGTCTGTCTGCATCCTCGCTCTCTTCTGTCCGTCCGTCTGTCTGCTTCCTCTCGCTCTCTTCTGTCCGTCCGTCTGTCTGCTTCCTCTCGCTCTCTTCTGTCCGTCCGTCTGTCTGCTTCCTCTCGCTCTCTTCTGTCCGTCCGTCTGTCTGCTTCCTCTCGCTCTCTTCTGTCCGTCCGTCTGTCTGCTTCCTCTCGCTCTCTTCTGTCCGTCCGTCTGTCTGCTTCCTCTCGCTCTCTTCTGTCCGTCCGTCTGTCTGCTTCCTCTCGCTCTCTTCTGTCCGTCCGTCCGTCCGTCCATCCACCTGCCTCCTCTCGCTCTCTTCTGTCCGTCCGTCCATCCACCTGCCTCCTCTCGCTCTCTTCTGTCCGTCCGTCCATCCACCTGCCTCCTCTCGCTCTCTTCTGTCCGTCCGTCCATCCACCTGCCTCCTCTCGCTCTCTTCTGTCCGTCCGTCCATCCACCTGCCTCCTCTCGCTGCAATTGTTCGTACTTCTTAATAAAACTTTCTTATCCTATATCAAATGAAATCAAAAATTTCGTTTTGAATATCCCCTGCCCCTCCTCAGAAAAACTGATACTGACCACAAACGTCCAACAAACGTTCATTCTCCAACTGTTCCTCTGTTCCAATCCTAATTACATTCTATCCACCACCACCCCCAAGAAAAGATAATTTGATTTAAATCTTGAATAAATTTATCTTAATTTGCATTTTGTCCGATAAATTTCCATCTTGGGGAAATGGAAAAACTCTGACCCATTTTTTTTTTTTTTTTTTTTCTTTTCCAAGTCGATTTTTGCGTGTCAGCACGAAACATTGACAATCACATTTGAATTATTTCACTTGAGGCAGCGAGATTCTAATTACTCCATTTCCCGATGCCAAGGATGCCCCGGCTCCAACGACACGCCCCAAATTTTGACTTGTAATGATAGACATAAAATACATCGCGTAAATGAATCGACGTAGTTTCTCTGTGTGTTCCAGGTTCGAAAATCCAAAGAGATTATCCTAAATTAAAAGAAATGGATATTTTATCCAAGATTATCTGAAAATGAATATCAGCGAAAGATTAGGGAATAGCTGATCCAAAACGGCCGTAGAGAGACCCCTTAAAGAAATAAAATCCAAATGTTCTTAGGCGGTGCTCAGGGATGAACTCATGCAAATTTTCATGGTTGTTGCCCCCAAAATGTAACCTGGAACGCTCGCCGACGCACTCACAGACGAGCGAAGAGGGAAGAATGGTCAGGTCCGTGCCGATCCTTTTCTCTTGGAGTTATTCCCAGCATTGCTCTTTCTATGGCTCTTTATGGTTCGAGTTAGTTCTCAGTTCATTTTGTTGAATCCCGTGTTTCGCATCCGTAAGTCATAGCTGGTATTATGCATCCGTGGTAAACGCCACGCTTCAAGTACTTTGGCAAGTTGCTTTTCAATATATCTCTATTCATACCAAATGATTTCGAACCACTATTGTTGAGTCATTCTCTGACTTTATCTGTCTTAAGTTAATAATGTTAAAGGTAATTGCAATTGCATTTAAAAAAAAAGTTTTTAATGTAAATCTACTACGATAAAAAGCCACATGTATTTGTATTTTTTTGGTCTGTAAAACCTCAAGGGAAAAGGGGGTGCTGTGTCAACGCACTTGGATCAGTGTGCTGATATAAAAGATTCGTCCATTAATTACTGAAATGTTTTGTCTAGTTAATTTAATGTTTACAGTTGAAAATTGAAAAAAAATATAATAGTAATAATTATTACTGCACCGTTTTTGTTATAGCTTGACCTTTTCCCAAGAAACATAGTACTTATATTGGGACACTTTCCATTTCATCTAAAGCAAGTCTCGTATATCTACTTATAGACCAACGAATTGAAAATAAAAACCAAACTTGCTCACCAGTGTTGCCAACTGAAATATTTTTTTCGTGCTAATTCGACCTCTAGAAAGCGTAAAAAAAATAACCCCGCCAAAACGCGCTGAAAAAAGTGTTAGCTTTTTTATCACTATGTGGAAAATAGATAGAAATTTGTTAAAAATTGCTAAAAAAGAGCGCTAAACGTTGAATTTTCGGACTGCAAAAAGAAAAGTGCTAAATTTCGCTCGCTAAACTCGCAACACTGTTGATATTTTGGAAGCAGGGTCGACATTAGGTTTTCTGGGCTCCGGGCAAGCTGAACTTCGGCACCTTTTAATGTTTGGTACGTTTAGATGTTATTATGACTGATACAACTTGTCAACCAAAAGTGCCAACGTTGGGTTTTTTCCAGTTTTTGAGTTGGTTCTGTTGAAGGAACTACAGGTCTGAAAATGTAAACATTCACTCCTTCTGGATCTTTTGTTAAGCAATGATATTTCGTTGTTGGAAAATTCACCCCTAAAGTTTTTTTTGTAGAGGTTCAATTTACAATCTCAGTTCATAGTAAATTGACCTGTTTGTGTCGGCTTTTTTTCTTTCTGAAAATTCAGTCTTTTACGTAATGATCATTAAAAATCCATTTCTGACACATAGACGCAACCAAAAACATTTAGATAGGGGGGAAAAAACAACTCTAAATTGGCAACATTCGGAGAAACTTGTACCTCCATGCGATGGTTTTCATTTCTCAACCGTGGTCTATTTTCGTAATTCTGTTGAAAGAAAGAAAAGAATATTTTCAGCCATGTCTGGCGAAGTCATTTTCAAATTCTTGCAGTGAATTTTTATTGAACCACCGTAGCCAACAAGGTTGGCGAAGGGTTTTATTCGTTTTAAGTGTCTCTGTCTTGTTTATTCCTGCAGATCGGGCTGTACCGTTTTTTTTTTTTTTCTACAGACTTGAAAATTAGCACCAATTCTCTACCAGACCATTTTCTAAAAATGGCTGTTTTGATTTTTGGAAAATATTCTAATGGGTTAATAACGTCTAGATTCTCCGGGAACTTGATGTTTTAAAAAATTCTTTTTTTAGATGTTTTTCCAGTGGAAAACACCAGTGATGTCATGAATAGCATTTATTCTTACCATATTCATTCTCCGATTGATTTTCTTTCTTTTACATGACTTCAAATTTTGATGCTACGATTTTTTTTAACCATTATCTATTTTTTTTAGGCAAGGGATTCCCCAGGGAATTCTAGTGTTTCTTTTTAGACGTCTGGGATGTTTTGGTATCGTTCAATAGGTTTATTTCTGGACAGCTTCCATATTTGTTATAATTACGTTTCTGCCGTTTTACTCCCAAGTCTTTAGCGTAGTGGCACTGCTCGTGTCCAGTTCGGTAGGTTGTGTGTTCAATCCATACCGAAGACTCTGAGAATGGTATTCAATAACGCTCTGCTAAATAATCAGCATAAAGAATAGGAGAGATAGAGGCGACAGAAGGGTGGGCTCCATCAGGTGGGGGACGTCCCAACGGACCAGTACTTAGGACTGTAAATCCTGTACATTCTGATATAGTGGGCCACATGACTTCGTTCATCTTTATTCGGACATTTTCACTTGAAAAAAAAAAGAAGTTTTTTAGTAGGGGTCCAATTTGCGATCTCTATTCATACTAAATTGATCCCCCTGTTTCCGCTAGTTTTTAGAAAATTCAGTCTTTTTTTATGGTGATCATTAAAAATCCATCTCTGACATCTATGCGTATCTGATCGTATAAAAGAAAGCGCATTTAATTTCTATTCTATAGTTGATTTGTGAAGCCAAAAAAATTGTAATTTTACGATATGAATTATAAAATTGGCTTTCTGGGGAAAGAAATTCCAAATGAACGCCCGGATTGGCCACTGACCACAAAAATGAATGTACTGTACTGGGTTTCGAGACCAGGGACCAACATTTTTCCAAGGAACTAAACACTTGACCCCTTCCTTTTATTTAAGCTCGTACCAATCTCTCTTCCTATCCTCTCTTGGGACTGATGTCCTGACACTGTGCTACATGGGTCATTTTACACTAGATGGCAGGAAATGCTGATCTGTATTTTGGCAGAAAGAAGTACCGATCCATACGTGAATAATCCCGTTATATAATAGAACAATAAGGAAAAAGACTGAATCAGGAATGAAACTATATGAAGACTTTATTTGATGATCGATTCATAAATTAATTAATTAGTGTGCTATACGTGTTTCGAGAAGGGATCCCATCATCAGTTGCATATGTGCCCTTTTAGTGGTGAAAAGGTTTCCCGTAGAAAACAGATATAACATCAGATATTTTTCTTTGAAAACAAAAATGGAAATTGAGAACGAGGATTCCGAGGAGGTCATAACGGCTAGTTCAGACCGTATTATGTCGGTGAAGAAATCACACACACACACACGCACATATATATATATATATATATATATATATATATATATATATAATTTTTTTTTTTCCTGATTTTTGTGGTCAGTTTTCCGCAGTGATTTTCCGTGTAGTCATGGCTTCCCAAATGATGAGACTCCAATTGATTATTCAAATTGCCGACATGAATTATTGAAGTCAAGATCAATGAAGGACAATGCCAAAATCTTTTCACTTTCTTCACTGGAGCAGCAGTAGTACATGTGTGTGTGTTGCCAATTCAATGCTTTTCGACGATATGGAAGTGCTATTTTTAGCCCATTTTCAGCGCTTTTTCCCCCAGCCATTTTACATAAACTTAGCAATTTTAGTTACTAAAATGGCAATAAAATGGCCAACAGTTTTAGCATACTATGGCGTTTTTTTTTTCTCTCTTTTTCTTTTTTTTTCTTTTTTTTCTTTTTTCCTTTTTTTTCTCCTTTTTTTCTTTTTCTTTTTTTTCTTTTTCTTTTCTTTTTCTTTCTTTCTTTTCTTTTTTCTTTTCTTTTTTCTTTTCTTTCTTTTCTTTCTTTTCTTTCTTTTCTTTCTTTCTTTTCTTTCTTTCTTTTCTTTCTTTCTTTCCTTTCTTTCCTTTCTTTCTTTCCTTTCTTTCTTTCCTTTCTTTCTTTTCTTTCTTTCTTTCCTTTCTTTCTTTCCTTTCTTTCTTTCCTTTCTTTCTTTCCTTTCTTTCCTTTCTTTCTTTCCTTTCTTTCTTTCCTTTCTTTCTTTCCTTTCTTTCTTTCCTTTCTTTCTTTCCTTTCTTTCTTTCCTTTCTTTCTTTCTTTCCTTTCTTTCTTTCCTTTCTTTCTTTCCTTTCTTTCTTTCCTTTCTTTCTTTCCTTTCTTTCTTTCCTTTCTGTCTCTTCTCTCAACGATTTTTGAGGTCAATTTAGCGAATTTTTTCTAGTTGGCTATACTGGTCTATTATGCTTAATTCATAGATAACTTTTATTTATATGCGCTCAACCACAATGGCCCGTTTCACTTTATGTGTCTTCGTTGAGAGGCATTCTCTCTGGTTATCTCACATCTTCGCCAAGACTTCAATATATGTCTAAGATGCCAACCAGTGACAACAGCTGTCCGTTCCGATATGTCAATGACATCCCTTATACTATCTCCCTATTTCCACGTAATGGTCAGTTTTCGATTCGATCTTTTTCGACAATCCAGCCGTTGTGTTCTGACCAGACGAACGCAGACATGGTGCCATAGCTGATATTGGGGGTTTGCCTCATGAGCCATAGTGCTGCTCTGTGTAGTCAAGTCCAGAGGACGAATCCTCGAGACCAGCTCTCGTATCCCTGAGAAATAGTTGTGAGGATCCAAGAGAATTTTTGGGATAGACTTGCCCTCACACTCGTGTGTGTGATATCCTCGCATTAAACCGACCTTGTGTATGCATCCTGTTATTATGGGAGGTCGGGTAAATAGTGTTTCCGACCATTCTATGTTAAATATGACAATCCTATATTCCAATGCATTTTCCTATATTCCGTATTAACTCGTAAATGTCCTTTTGATCCGATAACCTTTCCTATATTGACTTGTAAATGTGACTGCATTTTTGCGAACGGACTTTCTCCGGATTCTCCTGGATGAAATTAAAGATGAGTCGGAGTTATTAACAAATGTTCTGTAGAACTCTTAGAAGTTGAGCCACTGGCCATCTTGGAAATGTTCTGCTCCGAATTAGCCAAAAAGTTAAAGGTGACAAAAAAAAAGCTTTTACAAAATGTGAAATCGGAAAAGTATTCATTCAAATAAAAAGGGAAGTCTATTTTTTGATTGCATTTTATTGAATTGTCCTGATATTCGCTCTTGCACTGCTTACTGGTCAAAATGGCCAATCTTGTAAAATTTGGTACGTTACAGCTTATTAATATATTATTTTTCATTTTTATTTGTGTCACACAGCACTTCAGTAAACAAGGCTTTATATATATATATATATATATATATATATATATATAGAGAGAGAGAGAGAGCGATATAGATAGATAAGTATGTATATATATATATATATGGAGAATTGTATTTTTTCAGATTTGTTCACATTATTCTTAATTATTCAAGCTAGCTCTAAAATTTCTTGAAATGAAAAAGGAAAGTAGGAAGAGTAGTTTTGCACGCTCCCTTCTTCTAATCGAAATCGATTCATCGTTACGACGGTAGGCACTTGACCAACCGTATACAGATGATAGGGCGGACCCTCTAGGGACTCGTCACCGGGCATGGGAGCCTGTGCAATCGACCTTTTGATCCTGGTTCCGAGCCGAAACTAGAGACAGGAGAACGGAAATCGCGCAGAGGGCTCAGTCTAATATGTAGCCCCGCCGATCACGGCCTTTGTCTCCTGTACTAGATGTAAAATTGCCGCAGTTATCCATCCCTGGGGAGGATTACGGTTCAACTAAGGAAAATTCCGGGAAGAGCCATATTAAAGCAATTTGTGCCAATATCCTGATCCCCCGTCGGTGCTCTTCGAGACCTTCATTCTTCGTCCTATGTTTTAATTTCCAAAAGTTGGCAACCCTGGTAAAGAGGACCACACGAGACTGATTTTCCCTGTCCTACTGAGGTGAGGGATTATTGTTATGAAAATCGGCGAAGATTACGGTCCCTGGGCTCAACTGAACATAACTTCAGCTTCCCTTTTCCTCCCTTAACTTCTGAAACGCCATTTCTCTCTCTCTCCGCCTATCTCTTTCTGTCTTTATCTCTTTCTGTCTTTATCTCTTTCTGTCTTTATCTCTTTCTGTCTTTATCTCTTTCTGTCTTTATCTCTTTCTGTCTTTATCTCTTTCTGTCTTTATCTCTTTCTGTCTTTGTCTCTTTCTGTCTTTGTCTCTTTCTGTCTTTATCTCTCTCTGTCTTTGTCTCTCTCTGTCTTTGTCTCTCTCTGTCTTTGTCTCTCTCTGTCTTTGTCTCTCTGTCTTTGTCTCTCTCTGTCTTTGTCTCTCTCTGTCTTTGTCTCTCTCTGTCTCTATCTCTCTCTGTCTCTATCTCTCTCTGTCTCTATCTCTCTCTGTCTCTATCTCTCTCTGTCTCTATCTCTCTCTGTCTCTATCTCTCTCTGTCTCTATCTCTCTCTGTCTCTATCTCTCTCTGTCTCTATCTCTCTCTGTCTCTATCTCTCTCGAAACGTCTCTACGACCTATTCCTCCTGCTCAACGTTTGTGATATGTTATACCCTTTCGGTCTCTCAGTGATTCCTCCCCATAACAACTTGTCTGCAACATCCTCCCCTTTTCTGCCTCCATAGCAACAGATGCTCAACGCCTCCACCCAGCAACCACTTCACGTGCTTCCCCAAATGATATTGGGGGAAATGGTCTTATTTCTACCGTCTTGATTTGCTTTCTAAACGGGGCAGTAAATGCTTATATTGACCCGTCAAGTATGTTCAGAACTAAATGCTTTCAGGGCGACTCTTCTGAAAAAATTTTTGGCTATATATGAATTTTGGGAATTTTTTTTATATACTTCCCTTTTTCCATTTACTCATGAAATTTGTCAGTTTAATCAAAAAGTGAATTTTCACGAAAAGCTGAAATACTTAGAATGCTTGGATACCTACCTTCACTTTTTTAATCTATAACTTGTTATGCCTGATGAAATTTCATCTTGTTTTAGATTTATATGAACTCTTGGAAGTTTAGTTTTTATGTAGCCATTTTTTTTTTAAAAATATCTTTTAATTTTTTTGATTTATGCTCTGACGAACCCCTCATCAAAATTATACAAAACCGCAAATACACCTTAGTTTGACTACAAAAATATAATAATAAACTTGTGTAACTGGTAGAATTTGAGTGTATCTACACGACGAATAAAAAAAATGACTAAATATGTACTAGGTTTGGATTTTTAAAAAAAACAAACAAACTATAAAATGTGTACCTAAAGAGAAAAATAAGTCAGAAAACTTGCTATTTGATATTTTCTTACAAGTTTTCTCAGCAGTTTTTGAAGCAGATCCTAGATACTAAGTTCAGTGTATTGTATATCTCTAGGATGAAGATTTTAATTGGGAATCAAATAACCAGAAGCGCGCGTCTTTAATCCTCTTGGTTTGGGTGTTAGGAGGGTTTAAATAAACTATTTTATATGGTTTTTATGGTTTAAGTAAACTGTCAGCCATCTTTAATTATGGCTGCTGTTCTCACGCATTCACAATTTTTAAGCTATAGTCTTTCATTTGCCAACCTTGTTTCTCCCACTCCAAACGCAGTTTATAACTAATGTATAAGCTTATATAATGTGTGTGTGTGTATATACACACACACACACACACAATGATTATATATATATATATATATAATTTCCCAATGAATCTCAATTTGGACGATGTTTATCGTATTTTTAATGCAATTGTTTTTGTTTCTGATGTTTCAACGGGGATAGGCTTGGAAAATAAAGTGGATATAAATATTCTTTTATTTCAAAACAAATGTTGTCAAGTGTCAGAAATAATATAAACAACATCGAAGGTTTAGAACAGTAAATTCTTTTATTTTTGCAACTTGAATGATTTCCTCACCATTCATTCAGCTAAGACCCCAGTTGTCAAGGAGTAAGTATGGCGTCTCCCCACCTGTCACTTGCTGGGTGGGAATCTGGGTTCAGTTTCTCAATCAAGAGGCGAAATCGGCTTTGGCCTTTAGATATATCTATTGTGTGTCGGGGGAGGAAAGCCTATAGTTACATTAGGTCGCAGCGACCTTTGTCAAATGATTGTAAATGTTGATGCCCCTTCGTTTGAATAACGAGAAGCTAAATCTATTGTGACAAAGGTCGCTATCTTTCAAGCTGAAAATGTAGACTCGGAAATAGATTCTAAACTTAAATGGAATTGAAGGTTTTCTGTTAGGCTGTGAAGTCTGAGTTGGAGCTCTCTGAAGGAAAAAGTTGAGAAAATTTGCAGACTCCCCTACTACCAATTGAAGGGGACCCTCAAAAACTGTCATAGTTCATCTACCGCTTTTGACACATAATAACAAGGATACATTTGAACGTACATGGATTACATCTATAATAATTCGGCTTTCGGATTGTTTTTCATCAATAAAGTGATAGTCTGTATATAGCAAATTTTCCCCGGAAACCTGATTTAACGCACCACCTGCTAGGCCATCTAAGCTACAAGGCTAACAGAAGATCAAATCTAACCTTTAAATCTACTCTCGATCTCTGGTACGGTTTGTTTTGGTTTCTGTAAATAGAATATGTTGAAAGAATCTATTTCAGCCTCCCTATTAACTGGATCTATTTTCATTTCTCCAAAACTCTGGTGGAACCATTTTCTTGAGGGCAAAACCTTTTGAAAAGTAACGAAAAGATCAATTCAACAATTTTTTTTATTGCAGTAGTCTCCAACTTTTTTTCACGATGCGAACCCCAAACATTGCCGAGAGACTTGAAAAGATCTCTTAAACTTATTAGTAAGAAAGGGTAATTCTTGCAAAGATGGTTCTCAAATTGCTGCCGTTAAAAAAGAGTTGCCTCCCTTAGTGGTTAAAAATGAGTGACAAGATTTTCCATTTTTCACTCATAGATTAATATGTAAAGCACGAAGGCTCGTGAAATCTTTGGATGTTAAGATAGCCTACCAGATCTACTTGAAAACCGAAGAAATCCATGTTTTAGATGACTGTTTCCAATTATTGATTTCAAGTTATGAGCATCAAATATCGCTCGTTTTTGTGGATCTAATTTAATGAAAATCTCATCCAGCTATACGACTGTAAGTATTAATTACAGTTGTTTTATTCTGTTCTCAATGATTGAAAGAACACATTAAATGAAACCTTTTCAACTTTTTTCATTGAACAAGAAGAGCAAAACAAAAAAGTCTCCAATATCCGGACACATCTCGGTCAAGTTTTGCTCAAACGGGGAGAGAACTTTTGTTCAAAAAATCAACGAACGGTTGTCTTTTTCTTAACGAAAACAGAATGTAAAATGGACCTATTTACTTCATTTTTTAAAAAAAAATTTCACTGTCGCAAAAAAATAAAATAAATAAATACACAGAACTTGGATCAACAATATTGTATCAAGTGTCCAATCCTACTCGGCTTGAACTTCGCTATTCGACTGTCTGTTGCTTACAAGAATGTTCCGCTCGGCGTTCTGTTTGCTACTTCTGTGTCAAATGCAGACATGAACTGTCATGAACATGCGCATAAAGATTAGAGACTACTTTTTGGTACTAATAGACAGATTTTTACTAACTCTTTTCCTGAGTCTTACTTATCATCAACGTGAATGCCAAGCCATTTTTGTGAATGAAATCTTCTGTATATTGTCGATTTCTCTATTTTCAAAAATGTCCAACTTTTCAAACCTGGTTCCTACCTCTACCGTCACATTCATGTATAAACTATCATGAACATTCACAAAAAAATTAAAGACAGTTTTCCGCCATAAATAATTTTTTTTTTACTAATACTGTTGAGTTATTTATCAATAAATGCCGTGTCGTTTTTGTGAATGAAATCTTTAACGTATTGTCGATTATTTAATCTTCAAAAATATTGTTCAACGTTTCAAACCTTGCAGTTTCTGTTTATCGCCGAAATATCAGATACCGGAAATTCGTCTGACGTGGAGAGTATCTCTAACTACCAAACAGCTAGAAGTAGCTTGTAAATGACATTTCACCGGGCTCGAATCGATCAAAATTTAGTATATGGAAAAAATGTTGATACGTTTTTTTCTCACTAAGTTATAACTAGCTAGTTTCCCAATTACACTCTCAGCAAAGTAAAATCAGAAAGAAAGATTCATTTTGGTCGAAATTTGTTGAAGCTTTTCTGCTCGCTATGACGTCCACGCGTTCCACATAAAATGTAGAATGCAGACGACCTCGGCGCACACAATTTTATGACTGTCCATTTATACACAACTAAGATATACTATATCCTGCTTCGATGCTAATTTCTTTGTTTACATTTTGATTTTCAGCTTCACTTTCGGTATTTTACACTAGCGTTATCACTATCACTTTCAATAGTGCCTTGAAATAAGTGAAATCATTTTTGTTCTGCAAATAACAAGCATGTATCTATCTAATCGACATTTCTTGGTGGCAAAAATGATATTCTTTTAAGAGTTTTCTTCTGTATAATTCCTTTTTCACATGGGTTGGTGTGCGTGGAATTTTAAAGTTGGGTTTTCTTACTTTCCGGACATACTTGTGTAATAAGGACGTGTGGCTTTTGCCTGTAAAAGGAGCCGTCGTGTATTTGTCTAGCTTTCTTCCTTTATCTCTTGGCCTGATCCTGCCCCCGACGTGAACGGAGAATTAGGTGGAGAGATCAGGGTTGGTGAAGTTCAACTATCAAATTCGCTAATGACGGACTATGAGAGGCTATCAGTATCAAGATTTTTGTTTAGCTAGGGAAGATCATCATCATCAGTCTTTTAACGTCCGTCGTTGGACATAGACCTTCCCCAGGATTTGCCACACTTCTCTATCATGGGTGTCGCGGAGCCAGTACTTCCTGAACTTGTCTAGCTCGTCTCGCCATCTAATATTCTACCGGCCTCGGTTGCACATGTGATCTTGGGGGATCCATGTCATGAGTCGTGATGTCCATCGGTTGTCTGCCATTCTTGCAACATGGCCAGCCCACCGCCATTTGAGATTTTTAATGGATTCTATGATGTCCCCGACTCTTGTCTTTTCTCGGATGTACTATGCTGTCTTGTGGTCTCTCCATGTGAGGCCCAGTATTATTCTTTCATGTGCACGTTGCATGGTTCTCAATTTGCGGGTCTGTCTCTTGGATAGGTTCCATGTTTCAGCTCCATGTGACTATCGGGAGGATGGGAGGATGCTTGTTTTATTAGACTGATTGCTGTTTGTTGGAAAATGAGTATTAGGAGATGGATTGTATTGTGTGACAATGTTGAGGCGCTAAGCGGGATTGATACTGTGGTCCCAACTATGGTTTTTTGAATCGGTATGTGTTTAGATGCCGAAGTGAGAACTTGAAGTTTCGACAATATCATCGGAAAAATAGGTGAATCTCCCACTTCTTTCTCACCTAGTAAGTTTCCACTGGTTTCTTCTTTCAGAAGTCCGTTCAAGTATGGAAGAACAAAAATGCTGGGACCGAGAAACTTGCATCTTTTTTTTTTTTCGTATAGCAACAATAGGTCTTTTTCGAAACTTGGAAGGAATGGGCAATTTTACCCTGTTGTGAATTTTATCCCATCAAGAATTGACTGCGATATATGGCACTAAAGGAGGGGGCTTATATAAAAGCATTTCTTTAACTATCTTTCATACATGTTAAATGGTGAACAACCTTGGAAAAAAACAACTTTCTGGAAGATTATCTTGACTTAAAATTTGCTTTCTGTGGGATAGAGCCATTAGAAAGTTTTGATTTGCCAACGAAAAATATTGAATTAATATCGGTCAGTAAAAGATAATAAGAAGTTTTGAGAAAGTTCGTACTTGATTTTATCTCACCGAATACAACGGCATCTTTGTCATCTTTCTTCAAGATACAGGGCCGGGAAAGCTTCAGCTTCACAAATAATTTGTTAATGTGTTATGTTTTTTTTTCCAAAAAATGCTGCAAATGGTAGCTTTACGATAACTTGAAGAGTAAATAAACCTATTATCTCCTTCAACCATTGTTTGCTAGTTCATAGGTGTGTAGCAGAACATTCACGAGTCTCGATTTCAATTTGATGAAACAAAGAAGAACCTTGACTTCTATCCGAGTTATCTTTGATCCCCCAACGCGCTTTTCGAAGTGTATGATTTATCTTCGATTACAGTGATCGTAGTATAACCACGTGGAAGACGTATTTGCAACGTGAACAGCATTCCTTTATAGGTAACTCTGAACCGGCGGCGCTTGAACGTACGTACCTAACCCGTTCCTGAAAGCAATCGGAAAAACGAGCTGAGAAGTCTGCTCTATCTGTAGTGATGATATCGACGAACATAAGCTTGGGGCAGAGCTCTTTCTTCAGCTTCCGACCGCAATCCGAATTGACAAAATTCACCATCTATGATTTAGTTGAGATAGTCAGGCATTTGACTATTCACGTTAAGTTGCTAAGTCGGGGTTATTGAAGTTGTCAAGATTCTCCTTGTACTGTCAGCAACCGATGCTATCGTCATGATCTTTTTCCGTCGTGAAACTAGTAAAAACATTCATGATAGCAGAATGAACAGTCTTATGGTGCTCCGTGTACAGAAAAAGAATTGACAATATAAGCTTGATAGATGTTGCGAACGAACTAGTTGAAAGAGAAGATAGTGAAAAGCTAATTTTTGGACAATTCACGAACACTGATTCGAGTGAGAAAATGAATGTATCGCATGAAGACACACAGTCCTAGGTCACACTAGAACAATGCAAAGGAGAGCAGTTTTGGCGATTTATGATCAGGTCATTTCCTTTTTGATTTTTGTGTCTATTTTTTCAATCAAAGTCTTTTTGCTCGAGTGAATATTTCGGAGAAATCACAAGAAATCGCTGCACAGTAAATAAATATAAAAAAAGGTACAGATATGATTTTTCTGTTAATATGATTAATAATAGAAAAAGTCAGATGAAAAATACAGATTTTGTAGCTCTATTTTCGTGAATTCCCTCAGCAGCCTTTCGTATATATTTATACCCATCAATTAAATACGACATTCGTTGAATTAGGGGTGTTTTCCAGTGGTCTAAAAGGAAAAAAAATTCTGCTTCGCTTGTCAGACAAAAGTGCAAGCTTTTCCAAAATATCCTACAGACCGATATTAATTCTAGATTTTTCACCGGAAAAATCAGTTTTGACGATTCACTGAAAAAGATCAAACGTTGAAAGAACGTTTTTATTGTTGTCTTTGTTCCATGAAAATGAACATGAAACATGAAAGAAACTTCTTTTGAAAAAGAGAAAAATTAGTTACCTACCGTATTTTAAAGTCTAGTGCGATTAAAACGTAACGTTTGATTGGTCAAAATAGCGTGCTGTAAATTGATGAAAATTAATATGAACGAACAAAGTTATAGTATTTTTTTGCGTGTAAATATTTTGAATATGACTGTGTCTCATTATTTTATCATAAGTAATATTCTTTTTTTATCGAACAACCTCCTTAGAGCAGGAATGGTTTGAGCATTTTTCACAAAATGTATTTTTTGTCCAAACCGAAAAGCTCCATGTAATTGTGTGTTGTTCATTATTAACAATTTTTATCGAGTTTCTCTGTCAAACATTACTGACAAACCCCGTCTGAACCCCCTTTTTTTCACGGACGCCAGCAAATGTGTCACGAACCCTTTGTCTTCGTACGAACCAAGGTTAGTGACCACTGATCAAAAGTTTCGAGAAGGGTCATTAACATTCAAAGGGTTTTTCGGACGACTTAACTCCTCCATTATAGCATCCTGTTTTTCACCATCATTCGAAAATTCCGTTTCTCTCCATCCCATTCGAATATTGCATCCGAAGAAAGCCGTAGACAGAATCGGTCGACGCAAACAACAAGAGTTCAATTGTCCGGACAACTCTTTGAATGGCAAGTCAACATTGTTGGAATTCTTTTCATCCAGAATTCTTTCAACGACAAATGAAAGAATTGGCTTCATTACGAGCTTTTGTCATGGCTAAGGATGACTTTTATGACAAAATAAATTCAACCTGTTAGATTTGAATGAGTTTTTATTCTGTCTCCAAAAATGCAACGTTATTTTCTGAACAGCGTCTCATCTAACCTCAGAGAGACCTAAGTGTGCTACATTGCAAAAATCGGAGCCAAGGTTAGCTTCGTCACACCAAATCATAAGATGGAGGTACATTTTGGCTACCGTTGTAGTTAAACGACAGAATGCTGGTTTTCTTTCTCTCTTGTTTTCTCTTTCTCTCTCTTGTTTTCTCTTTCTCTCTCTTGTTTTCTCTTTCTCTCTCTTGTTTTCTCTTTCTCTCTCTTGTTTTCTCTTTCTCTCTCTTGTTTTCTCTTTCTCTCTCTTGTTTTCTCTTTCTCTCTCTTGTTTTCTCTTTCTCTCTCTTGTTTTCTCTTTCTCTCTCTTGTTTTCTCTTTCTCTCTCTTGTTTTCTCTTTCTCTCTCTTGTTTTTTTCTTTCTTTCCCTCTCTTGTTTTTTTCTTTCTCTCCCTCTCTTGTTTTTTTCTTTCTCTCCCTCTCTTGTTTTTTTTCTTTCTCTCCCTCTCTTGTTTTTTTTCTTTCTCTCCCTCTCTTGTTTTTTTTCTTTCTCTCCCTCTCTTGTTTTTTTTCTTTCTCTCCCTCTCTTGTTTTTTTTCTTTCTCTCCCTCTCTTGTTTTTTTTCTTTCTCTCCCTCTCTCTTGTTTTTTTTCTTTCTCTCCCTCTCTCTTGTTTTTTTTTCTTTCTCTCCCTCTCTCTTGTTTTTTTTTCTTTCTCTCCCTCTCTCTTGTTTTTTTTCTTTCTCTCCCTCTCTCTTGTTTTTTTTCTTTCTCTCCCTCTCTCTTGTTTTTTTTCTTTCTCTCCCTCTCTCTTGTTTTTTTTCTTTCTCTCCCTCTCTCTTGTTTTTTTTCTTTCTCTCCCTTTCTCTTGTTTTTTTTCTTTCTCTCCCTCTCTCTTGTTTTGTTTCTTTCTCTCCCTCTCTCTTGTTTTTTTTCTTTCTCTCCCTCTCTCTTGTTTTTTTTCTTTCTCTCCCTCTCTCTTGTTTTTTTTCTTTCTCTCCCTCTCTCTTGTTTTGTTTCTTTCTCTCCCTCTCTCTTGTTTTGTTTCTTTCTCTCCCTCTCTCTTGTTTTGTTTCTTTCTCTCCCTCTCTCTTGTTTTGTTTCTTTCTCTCCCTCTCTCTTGTTTTTTTCTTTCTTTCCCTCTCTCTTGTTTTGTTTCTTTCTTTCCCTCTCTCTTGTTTTGTTTCTTTCTTTCCCTCTCTCTTGTTTTGTTTCTTTCTTTCCCTCTCTCTTGTTTTGTTTCTTTCTTTCCCTCTCTCTTGTTTTTTTTTCTTTCTCTCCCTCTCTCTTGTTTTTTTTTCTTTCTCTCCCTCTCTCTTGTTTTTTTTCTTTCTCTCCCTCTCTCTTGTTTTTTTTCTTTCTCTCCCTCTCTCTTGTTTTTTTTCTTTCTCTCCCTCTCTCTTGTTTTTTTTCTTTCTCTCCCTCTCTCTTGTTTTGTTTCTTTCTTTCCCTCTCTCTTGTTTTGTTTCTTTCTTTCCCTCTCTCTTGTTTTGTTTCTTTCTTTCCCTCTCTCTTGTTTTGTTTCTTTCTTTCCCTCTCTCTTGTTTTGTTTCTTTCTTTCCCTCTCTCTTGTTTTGTTTCTTTCTTTCCCTCTCTCTTGTTTTGTTTCTTTCTTTCCCTCTCTCTTGTTTTGTTTCTTTCTTTCCCTCTCTCTTGTTTTTTTTTCTTTCTCTCCCTCTCTCTTGTTTTTTTTCTTTCTCTCCCTCTCTCTTGTTTTTTTTCTTTCTCTCCCTCTCTCTTGTTTTTTTTCTTTCTCTCCCTCTCTCTTGTTTTTTTTCTTTCTCTCCCTCTCTCTTGTTTTGTTTCTTTCTTTCCCTCTCTCTTGTTTTGTTTCTTTCTTTCCCTCTCTCTTGTTTTGTTTCTTTCTTTCCCTCTCTCTTGTTTTGTTTCTTTCTTTCCCTCTCTCTTGTTTTGTTTCTTTCTTTCCCTCTCTCTTGTTTTTTTTTCTTTCTTTCCCTCTCTCTTGTTTTGTTTCTTTCTTTCCCTCTCTCTTGTTTTGTTTCTTTCTTTCCCTCTCTCTTGTTTTGTTTCTTTCTTTCCCTCTCTCTTGTTTTGTTTCTTTCTTTCCCTCTCTCTTGTTTTGTTTCTTTCTTTCCCTCAGATTATAGCGTATCTTCTTAGACGTCTACATGTCTCAAGAAGATGCTTTTCAATTAGTCGGTCAGTTGGTCAGTCAGTTCTGATTACATTAATCAATAGACAGAAGAGGGAAGAGGTGTGATGTCATTCAAAGAAAATCTAATCTGATCGATTCTTTGTAACAGCTGCTATATCATAATAGGGTATATACGTTTTTGTATTAATAAAAGCCAAATATGGCTAGAAAATGCTCAAAATGGCTATTTATGATTATTGAAGATAATACTCGCTGTATATTTCTGTATCGCAATATTTCAGAAGTTTGAGAATTGGTTCATTGGAGAAAGACTACTTGCTCTCCCTCCTCCTCCTTTTACTTCTACTATTACCATGGATGGTGGACACATTGTTGAACTTATGGTTCTTGGTTTTGTAATTTCCTGTCAACTCAAATTTTTTTGTAATTTTATGTGTAAATTCCTAATTCTCTCGATTGTAGGGATTTTTTTTGCTTATATTTGCCTTTATTGGGAGGAAATTGAAGGAAAAAAAATTTTTTTTTCCTAGACATATAAAGTGTAAATATTAGAATTTTCCACCTTCTAGCTCCTTTAGTGCAGTCAGTATGCACAATATATATACATTGCCAGTTAGCTGGACCATCTTCAAAACGGAAGAAATCTGTTGACAGTTTTGGTTAGTTTTTTTTTTTTTTTTTTTTTTTTTTTTTTTCTATTTTTTTCTTTTTCTTTTTAATAAAGCAATGTTGTGGTCCTATTCATGACATGGCCGTTATAAATGAGCACTCAGTTGAGTAAACAACAAGGAGCGGAATAAAATATTTATTACATTCAGCAGCAAGAAGCATCCATTCCAATGTGCAAATGTCCGAGTTTAGATAAAAAGAAACAAAAAAAAAAACCGGGTTATGCGTGGAAACATTCTTGGCAAAATCTCTTTGTCTTTGTCGTTTCCTTTTTTAGAACGAAAAAGAAAGGACGAAGGAAAAAAAAAGGATGGCTTAAAAATGATCCGAATAGATCGATTGTACGGTCTTCATCTTCTGCAAAATTAATTTCATTTGATTTCCCCTAGAGATTTAACATAAAAATAGAAAGTCTGTCGACATCACCATTCGAGACGCATGTTCGGTGGATGTTAGATCTTCACACAAATGTTTCATTAGACTTGCAAGGAATTTTTATTAGAAACTGTCAACCAAAACTATATAAGTTTCTTTAGTTTTTAAGTAGGTCTGGCTGGCTATGTATGTATGTATGACGCGTGCAGACCACTTTGAGCAAGAGGGCTGAGAATTGGAACATTTTGTTCTTTATTATGTTTACAAATGTTTTTAATTGCCTCTCCACGTAAATAGGTTTTCTGTGTGGAGGGGTTCAATTTGCTATGGAGCTAGGAGCCTGAAAATTGAAACATTTACTCTTTATATATAAAAAAAAAGGTTTTTTTAAAATTCATCCCCCTAAAGGTTTTTGATGGGGTTCAATTTGCAATGTAAGTTTATGCTAAACAGATCTTTTTAATTTGTGTCTGGCTGCATTCATGCTTGTTTTTCTTGATAATTCTAATATTTTTGATCACTGCCCAACAACAGGTGAGAGAAGTAAGTTATTCATTGATTCCCCCCCCCCCAGCACTTTTCTAATTTTGAAAAAAAAAAAAAAAATTTCTAATCTTTTTAATTGATCATCCCAGTCAGTCGCACGACTGTTTCTGGTCAGTGACTAGCCAGACCTGTATATTGGTTTTTCTCTGAATGAAGTATTCAAATCTTTTTTGTAAATTTTATTTTTGAATTCCTAATTCGCTCGGAAATGAATAAAAGAATCAGCCTGGTTCTCGAGCGTTTTCTACTGGGCTTAAAACACTTCTTGCTGCAGATCCACTAATTATTTTTTTCACGAGAATAGTGCCCATAAAAAATGAAGAGATTATATATGTATGGATCCCTGTAGATTGAATGTCTGGACTTTATTTTTTGCCAAATTGTTTTCATTTCATTTCCTCTGAAGATTGAACATGAAAATAGAACGTCTGTCTACATCTCTATTCAGAACACACGTCTGAATGTTCATTAGACAGACGAGGAATTTAAAAGATTATTTATCAGTTGTCTATGAATGAAGTATTCTAATCTTTTTTTTTTAAATTTTTTTTTTTAAATTTTTTTTTTGTGTAAATTCTTGATTTGCTCGGAGATGACTAAAAGAACTGGTCAGGTTTCATGTCTGGTTGTCAAGCGCCCTCTGCTGGGCTTGAAACATTTCTTGCTGTAGATCCTCCAATTCTTTACCAGCATTGGATGTATGAAAAGAAGAAATGAAATGAAAACAATTTGGCAAAAAATAAAGTCCAGGGATCCATATATATATATATAATATATATATATCTCTTAATTTTCATTGATAGCCTTATGATGGATGATTTTTCTCTCACAAGAGTCACAGGTTTAGAGGGAACTCTGCTATGGACACCCAGTTGCCCATGACCCCCAAGTCCGAAAATACTGCGAGATTCGAATGTTCTCATTTTGCTGTATTTGCTAGAGGATATTTCGTATCGGTTAATTCTTTCTGGTTATTAATCCATCTTTGTGAAGTCATTTGTCAGTGATCTACCCCTGGACCAAAGTATATGACCTCTGAGTTATTATTTTTTCCACAACCTGACTCAGAGATTGAACTCTAGACTGCCAGGCAAATTAAGAGATGAACTTGGCCTAGTGGATAAATGCATTGGTTATGTGTCCCAGGGTGTTGGAGTAGGGTAGAGACAGAGGGGGGGGGTAAGAGGGTTCACTCTGCCTCTATAGTAATACACTGCTATATAAAACCTGGATGTAATTCTTGTGAAAGCAAGGAAGCAGTGTAAAGTGATCTTTTTGAAAAGTCAGAGAGAAAATTGGAAAGCTTACTTAGAATAGGAGTCACCTTTTGAGCCAAAGATGTGATTGGAAAATCACTGGATAAGGTGAGTGGGAATATACACACATACACACATGTCTGTAACACATACAGATGTATATGGAGAGTATCCTGAATAGACATCATGGCCTCTATATCTCCCTACAAATATTCATCTCACTTTGAGTATCTTTACTTAAGGTTGATGGCAATACTTATCTGATCACTGCATTGGAGAACGAACATAATTTGTACAGACTAGGTGTCTGTTTTCCAATAATGGATCACACCTGGAAGGTTGAAGGTAGTTACTGTCTTAATCTACCATCAGTTCACGTATAGATGTCTTTCCTTTTTTAGGAAGCTATGTGTTATACCTGATTACACTGAACATGGCACTGAGGGAGAGGGGCTGATGGCTGCTACTGGTACTATGTGTTACAAACCTGGCTCTTATTCTGATATTTTACATTTTGATAAAGTAATGCATTAACATCTTGACAGTTCATACTTGATGACCCTTAACATGAAACCAATAACACTTGTGAGAGGATGTTAGTATTACTGGTTGATTAATATACTGATTTAAAACCTTGACTGGTTCATATCTGTTAACTCTAAACATGACACAGAACTCTAGTGACAGGCTGTTATTATTACCGAAGATCTACAGATATATTTCAATTACTATGAAAATTTGGGAAAAAAATAATTTGGAAGAAATTTTTTTTTTCAAGGGAAATACACATTAGAAACAGTCAACCCAAACTGTCTACACAAGTTTCCTCGGTTTCCGAGTTGGTTTATTCATCTATCATGCATACAGACTACCCCAATGGAGCTAGAAATCTGAAAATTTCAACCTTTGCACTTTGCGTCTGGGAGAAAATTTATTGTGAAAATTCTTTCTTGGAATAAGTTTTTAGTCTGATTGAAACGACAATGTGAGTTTATGCTAAATTGTTTTCTTAGTTTGTGTCTGTGGTATTTGTACTTTTTTTTTTTTTTTTTTTTTAAACCGAGTTTTTTTTCTTCAGTGGTCACTGTCCAGATAGCAAAAAAAAAAAAACTTATTTATTGATCACCCCTTTTCCCAGTTTTTTTAATTGCTCACCCCCTACATGGCATGCTGCCAAAAGACATCGGTCATGTGACAGATTCTATTGAGTGATATATTTATTTATGTATCTTATAACAATTTGTCAGATTCTTCGGTTGAATATGTTGGTCGAAAATCAAATTAAAGAAGGGTTTCTTAAAGATAACATGAGTTGGTTTGTAAAACTGGCACAATCGATTTAATATTCACATGGGAGAACACTCGATAGAAGTGACACGAAGAACAAGTCACAGCAGTTGTTTTATGTATCGATCACTCATCGTGTTCTTTTTTCTTTTATGATAATGTAAGTAAGCACTTTATTTCGAAATATTGAATGATGGATAGTATAGAATAACAATCCATATACCATATATTATGATAGTACCTTATATATATATAAAACAAACTATGTATTATTAAAGTCGTAGCTTAAGAGGAGGTGGTATTTGATCAAAATGGCTAGGGAGATATGTTGATAACTGCTTAGTTTTTAAATCTCTGAAATACTTACATGGTAAACAATTGATTACAAGAAAAATTTGTGCATAGTATCATGATATCTTTCTCTGTATAAAATGTGAAAACCTGAAAAAAAAAAAAAAATTACATTAACAGGTACTGGGAGATAATGGATAATTGACTGATATATATATATGTATATGTATCTATGTATATCTCTAAAGTAGCCATTATCATTGAAGGACAAACATTACCATTTGTCTAAACTAGGTGCAGGGTTTTCCAATAATGGATCCCACCTCAACTGGGTGAGAGAGAGAGAGAGGTATAACTTATCTACCATCAGTTCACTATAGATCTCTTTCCGTCCTAGAAAGTTGTATGCGAAAGATTGTCTCCCAAGCCAAACAAGTGAAAGAACTCGATGGCTAAAAGCTTTTCTGATGATAATACCGAGTTAGCATCTCGATAAGTTCATACCCGATAACACTTAACTTGACACCGAGAACACTTGTGACGGCTGTTACTCCGTGTAAAAAAAATTAACGGATGTATTTGATTTCCTGAAATGATTTCAGAGAAAAAGAAACTAAAATACATACATGCTATGACAAATCACCAGATTATTATTTTTTACATGAAAAATAATTGAAAACATATTTAAATTTGATCAATAAGCTTATTTAATCAAAACACATCTTACACTTGAAAGATTGTTATCAAAGTGAAATCAAACTTTTTTTTCTATAAAAGAGAAAATTTTGCCAATTTGGCAATTTCAATGATTCGACATAACACACACACACACACATACATGTACACAGAGACATATATATGTTGGTAAAATTTTATCTACCGAGATCTATTTCCAGTCGAACTTGACTCTCACCTATATGAATACAAACATTTCCCTTTCCGATCTCAGACATGTAAACAGCATACAGTTTTCTCTGAACTGCAGTGAGTTGTCTGATAAAGGTGGCTGCAACCATCAAAATGCATCAGAACATTGCCCCCCCCCCCCCCCGTGATAATGAAAATATTTGATTGGTGACCTCCCCTGTTTTTCCTCTTTAATTTTTTCTTCACCTTCCAATTGTCATTCTATCTACGTTAGTGCACCACCTCGCATCCACACACACACACACACATATATATATATATATATATATATATATATATATATATATATATATATAGGAAGAAGCCTCTTTTTTTTTTTTTTTTTTTTTTTTCCCCCAATACTAAGTATACAAAATAGCTTTATATATGAGGCTGTAATGTATTAGTTAATATCTACCCATGTTTACAACTTTTCTACATACATGGATAAACATAGCATTTTTCATGTATGTATAATTTCTTCTTTCTTGTTGTGTATCACTTTTCACCAAGTGCATAGATACTACATCGATTCCTGGTGGAAATGCCAGAGAGTTCCCAGATTCTCTAATTTTTGGAAAAAGTGCCGATCTATGTGTAAATAATCCTGTCATTTCCTTATGGGTGTTATTCGAGTTGGCCATTTAACATTCAGTACGTTCATTATTTTTCTCAATAAAAAAAACGACTTTGTCTTCCACAAACGTTTTGAATTTTGATCGATTTCTTCAATTTCTGACATGTTTCAAACTCCTCGTCAATATTTTAAATGAATTCAAGTTTTTTGTTTTAGTTTTCGTATTTATTATAATAATCAAATTCCTTTTATCATGTCTTGGGGAAAAAGCAATTAAAATTGCAATTTTTTTTGTTTTTTGTGTTTATTGGAGTTATCAAATTCGAATTGTTATCAGGGATTTAACAAATGATGCCAAGTTGTGTGTGTGTATATGTGTGTTGGGGGGCTGGTGGTTAAACGGCTTCTGAATTAAACATTTCCTCTACAGACAGATTAAGAAAATCAAATTGTTTGCAAATTTTCGGAGAATTCCGGGAAGATTACTGTTAAATGTCTTTTTAAATATATTAATGGACCTTTCGTTCTCTTTCCTTGAATAATTATTGGCAGTAGCACAATGTAAATCTAAAAATTCCTCCTTTTTCGAACAGAATTCTGCCTTTGACTAATAAGAGTTCGGCATTAAATTAGTATGGAAATGCTTGAATGTTTTGGCCATTTTAAGCTACTTTCAGCCGTTTTTCCTTTTTTTCTTTTCTCCATTCTAAGCAACTTTTGGGTATTTTTTGGTTATTTTGGAGGCAAATTTTCTGCGCATTGTAGCTGTCAAAACTAGTGCAAAAATATTTTTCGAGTCGGCAACTTTCTGATAACTCCCTTGAAAGCACTCAGAGAGCACATACCTCTGCTAACACTAATCTCTGAATACTGGAAATCTGTTGATAAATAGCTATGATGCCGGGGAGGTAATTAACTAATTCCTGGATCCGTCCCCCGAAACTTCAATTCTTCCTGAACCCATGGAAATTCAATGATATGATGCGTCCACCAACCATACGTCCATATCTGTGATTTCTGATTCCAAAGAGGTTCTAAATGGAGTATTAGCATTATTTGTTGTTACAAGAGGATGGTAGGGATGGTTCACTTGAAAATCTGGCGATTTAAAAAAGGATTAGTAAGTTTAAATCAAAGAAGGTGTACTATTTTCTATAATTTGTTCTGAAGTCCTAGTGTACGGTTATTTCATTTAAGTTGGCTTTAAATGAGTATAACAGTTTTAGCAGTGAAGTTAGGTGAAAACTGATATGCTCAACTCCTCTTAGCCCTTTTTAGATGGTTTCATCTATCAGTAAATAATAATACCTGGCAACACTGTAAGAAAGAAAAATCGCTTGATACTTCATCAGATGATCAGAGAAGAATTTTTTGATAACATCGAATCTCTTTATGACATCACACCTTATGACATAATAGCAACAGGTAGATTAAACGTAAACCCCCCATCCTTCCACTTTTTGTTGTTTGATTGGGACCAAGCAAAGTGAAGTAAGTTGGAGAGATGTGTGGACACCTTTTGAAAATGTCGTAAGATTAGTTATCTAGTCTATAGTTCACGACTGACGACTTGTTTACGCAAGTTATCGTGTCTGTGGCAGTGAACGGATCAACTTCTGCAAAAAATATTATCTATCAGAAAAAATGACTGCTAATATCTGTTGTGAACCAATCATAGAATTTTTTTGCTTGCTCCTTTCTTAGAGTAGTCCTTAACGTTTTTTAGCCCCTGGTCTCCTTGAGGACTCCTCTCAGGACTCGGTCAAATTTTTTTCATTTCATTGTCTTTTGAACTGAACCAAAGTTGTTTTTAATTCATTCAAAATGTTAATTTTTTTTTTCTTTCCTCTTTTTTGTAGGTAAGTGTGGATTTTTACATTAGTTTTCATTGGTTTGAAGATATTGAGTGTCGACTGCAGATGTAAGATAAGTATATAGTCAAATGAACTTTTTTTTCTATGAAATGTTTTTCTGATTTGTGTATTTGTCAATATAGAAATTAAATTACGTCTGGAAAGTATCCAGCCTTTTGATGAAAAAAAAAAAAGAAGCCTACCTAGGGCAATTTTGCCTCAGTCCACTTCTAAGTAATTACTCTACATGTGACCTTACTCACTTTTCCAAATAGTCTGCCTAATCATCTTCTGGGATCACCATCAGCTGCCTCCTCATATTCTCTTTAATCTTGTCCACAGTTTGAAATCTCTTCCTTTTTACCAGCAATTTTTAGCTTCAGGAAAAGTAGATAGTCGTCTCGGAGGAACCAGATCTGGATTGTAGTGTGGCTGACAGGCTTGGGTGATGCGATGTTTCGCCAGAAATACCTTTGATTAATATTCTCTGATTTACTCACTCAGTCGTTGTGATTATGATGGCCAGACTGTTCACAAGCTTACTTAATGGCATCTCACTGCTGATGGAGTACTTCCTCTGAAGAGCACCTGTTCATGCATGCGCAGTAAGGTCTCCTTTGATTGGTTGCCAAGTTGCATCAAGGCTGCATAGTAGAGAGTTGTTTGGAATGACTAAAATCATTCATCTCAGAACTTGAGAGAATGGTAAAACAACTTCCTCATCATTTATTAATTTTTTTTAAGCATCTCTTGAGGTTTTTTTTGTTGTTTTGAAATTTAGCACATTCTGGTGCCTTTTGGCATTCAAACTATGGTGCAGAAATATTTATTCGAGTTGGCAACACTTTTATTCTTAGCAATTTTTTCAGCTAACACCCATGCTTTGACCGTGAACAACAGGATGTGCTACCAAAAAAAATTCAAAGAATCGGAATCTACATTAATGGACAATTTACACTGCATCTGCGAGGCTGAAGGAGTTTATGGTGTGACATTTAACCTTCAGGTGTTCATACATGCAGACAAATCTGCAAACGATGCAAAAATGGGTTCTTATCGTTTACGGTTGAGTGAGCATCAGACAAAACTGGCCTCTTATCTGGTTGAGAATGGTAAAAGTAGAAACATTAAGTGTCTTTTTGTTGGTGGCAGAAACAACTTGAGTTCTTTGTAAGGAGGGTTAAGGCTCTGTCTGTCGCTCTCGCTCGCTCTCTCATATATATATATATATATATATATAAAATCTTGTTACCTCTTGAGTAAATCAAACAAGACCATCCCATTCATTTAAGATCGGGCAATGGGGGGAGCCACTTAACATTATCCTCTTTGGGGAAGGTCACTGATCAATCTCAGCTGTTATTGCTGGCACTTTTGGTTTCACTGTTCATCCATCTGTCCTTTTAAACACATTTGAGCTGCCTTTGTTTGGCTGGATATATCTCTGTTTTGCACAGATAAGAGAATTGGCTCAAGATTTACGCATAGTCATTTGGAAGTCAATGGACTTTTTAGCAACCGTCCATCGAAGTTATCTCCAAAACTGCCCACATAGGTTTCTTCAGTTTTTAAATAGGGCTGGCTGTATTATGTATGCAGTCCACATCAATTGATCTAGAGAGCTGGAAATTCAATCATTTACTCCTTATGTGGAGAGAAATTTCTCTTTTCTCTTCTTGAAATTTTTTACCTTAGTAAGGTGTTCATTGAGCAGGGTCCAATTTACTCAATTGATCCGTCAGTTTGTGCCCAGCAGCATTTGTGTTTGTCTTTTGGAAATCCAGACTTTTTTCTTGCATTTACTGCACAACAAAACAACAGAAGTAAATCATTAACTGATCACTCTTTTTCCCTGATTTTTCAATGGACCATCCCCAACATAATATTGGTTGCATGCCAGTTTCTATTAAGTGACTAACCAGACTTCTTCTTCCTCCCCACCTCCAAATATGTACAGTAGTCACCTATTACTGCACCTTCAGGGATTTAGAAGTGCCTTCACAATGTATTTGACATTATAACGGTGGATTTTATACAAAGCGTATTGATAACAAGACCCTCTTATCCATTGTGTCTGTTGACATTTCTAAAGATCCTGCAGTGGGGCCACTTGGCCTCCCTGGGGGAGGTCACTGATCTCTACTTGCTGTTCTTGCCTTTTCCTCCTCAGGGGAGGTCACCGATCTCTGCTTGCTGTTCTTGCCTTATCCTCCTCAGGGAAGGTCACCGATCTGTTCTAGCTTGCCAAAGAACTTTGAAGTCTCTGGTTTTTGGCCCTTTTGTTCATCAGTCCACTCTTCTGGCCATTCTTCCATCCGAATCCAACGGTGCCTTTATCAGTTGGTATATTCCTGTTTTGCACAGATAAGAAATGACTCGAGACTCCAGTGTAGCCATTGAAAAGTCAATTGGCTTTTTTCTTTCGTCTCCCATCCCTCTAACGACTATTGTCCATTCCTTCAAATATATACAGTGGACACCTATTCTTACTGCACCTCCAGGGGCTTAGGAGTGCTGTTATAATGAAATTACCATTATAACTGGTGACTTTTACCCAGAATGTATCAATGAAAAACCAAAATGTACTAAAGACTACATCACAGGGATGAGATGAATCAATTTATGTAGATGTTTACTCCCTGCCATAGACTGATGAAGTGTTTGAGATAGAGAATGAAAATCTACTTTTGAGAAGAAAGAAAATACTAGTCAAGATGATGATGATGGTGTCAACACTTCATTGAATAAAAACAATTGAAAATCGCTGCTACTAAATCTCCGAGTGTATAAGAAATACTACTAAAAAAGCCAGAATGTCATACCATGGATGTACTAGTTCTTTTTCTTGTGTGAAGATCTAACACAGGCAGCGTTGCCTACTTACTTATTTCAAAGTGAGCATCTAAAATTGAGTCAAAAAATATCTTGAAAACTTCTAGATTCTCCGGATATATATCTAAAACTTACCTTTCATAAAATTTGAATGTGACCTAAACTTCAACATTTATTTGATTTAAATATCACTTAATTCATCAAAAAATCAAGATACGACCAAAAACCTTTAGATGAAAAACATCTGAATGGACATCACTGAGCAAGGGATGTAACTGAGATTTCAGTATGTCAGTCAGTGATGGTTGTTATTGCCTCTTGTACATCTAAAAATACTAGTCAAAAATTTATAATTGTCAAGACTGATTTGATTTGGTTTCCCATTACATTTTATTTGAGTAGGTCTCACCTTAGTTATCAGCAACACCCTTCTTTGTTCTTAACCTTTCTCTTTATCACGTCTTTGGTGTACAATATCACTCCAACCCTCTATCTCCTTCCATCTCGCATCCGCCAGCAGTGAACCCCCCCACCAAAAAAAATGCTTCTGCAAGTCGAACCATCTGACATTTTCAGTTTTTGCAAAAAAAAAAAAGATAAATTTGTTGGAAGCAACGAAGCCAGTCAAAAAACAGGTCTGGCTTGTCACCTTATAGAAAATGTAATGTGACAAATTTCTTAGAGCAGCGTGCTGCGTTGAGGGTGATCAATAGAAAAAAAAATGAGGAAAAAGGGGCAATCAATGAATTAGTTACTTCTCTCGCCTTTTGTTTGGGCAGTCATCATAGTCAAAATTTTTAAAAATCTGTGAGAGTGCTGCTGGACACAAACTAAGAGGCCAATTTAGTATAAACTGAAAATTCAAATTGAAGCCCCCATTAAAAGAAACCTATTTAGTGAGGATTTAAAAAAAACAAAACAAACTTTTCTAAGCATAATGAGTAAATGTTTAAATTTTCAGCCATCTAGCTCCATATATGTGACTTGTACACAAGATACTTGTATAGATAGTCAGACCAACTTGAAAAGAAACCTGTGTTTTGGCTGGGGATTCCAACATCGACTAAAAAGATTGAGTCTTCATGAAGTCAGTGAAGTTAAGAATAGCATTTTGTTCTGTTGGGAGAGACAAGGATTGTCTCTGTTCTTTAATTAACAGATTTCAGTTCAAGCCTTGCGGTAGGTAGGAGATCGGATTTAAAAAAAGAATCAAAGTCCTTCTCCTTCCAACTATTTTTGTAAGCTTTTCGTGATAAAATGGGAAGAAATAAATTTCTCAGAGATGGCGTCTAAAAAGTCAAACGGTTTAAATGAATCGGATGATTCATTTATTTCCACTAGTTGCTTTGCCGATGGTTTGGGGATAGAAATGTGAAGCACTGCGGTATCTGAAAGAAAACTCATTCTACTGGATGCCCCTCCCCAGAAAACCCCCACTAAGGATTTGGTGAACGTACTTGGATTGCGAAGGGTAATAAATGGGATGATTTTTGTCCTTCTATTTCGACAGATGATTGCCACAACTTTCGTATTGTATATATAATAAAAACAAATTATTAAAATGTATTTTTTTCATTTTAGTACAAAAGCATTTATTAGTTGAAATGAAATAAACCCTTACATATTTCTAACATTAATTTTTGAAAATATGTAAGATTTGTGAGTTTGACTCGGTCAGTAAGAAAATAACTTTATGATCATTTGATCGCGATTTCAAATCACAGTTAAGAAATGCTGATTTTACTCATCGGTTTAATTCAACATGCAGAAAAAGACAAACTGTAAACGGTTTACTCCCCTGAATCAGGTGAGGGTTGTTCCCTATTCTTGTTGTTTTGCATTTTTGAATTCAACTTTTAAGTGAATCAATATTTTTAAATGAAAACCCAGAGAGTTATTTACGGAATTTGAAATCTTTTGTGCACACATTAAAATCCTTTTTGCGCTGGTTGCTAAACATGCATTCATATGCCGATGTCCCGGCTCACTGAAGCCTCAGCCGCCAAGGATCACGGTTCACAGAAGCCGCCACGACTGATCACAAACTGATTGTAAATTCATACCCTTTAATCTTTTTGTTACGTTTTTTTGCTAAATAAAGAAGTGATATGTGATCCTAATTCATTGAATTGATGATATTATCCGCCGTTAATGTCAACGCGGGCATCCTGGTTGAAATTAGAGAGAAATTCAATTTCACAGTCTGCGGGTTTTCAATTGGTTGTCATCAACCAGAGGTATATTGAAGGAGTGGAGCTATTTGGAAATGCACACCCTGGTCCCCCAGGGAGGCATTGTTGCATTCAACGTTATTTCGTAATAATCCCATTGATTAAACAAATGTTAATATACGATAATATAAAACATCAAGGTGGAATCGTGAATTGGGTGATTATTTTTATTTATTTATTTTTTTTCTGACTCTTCATGAATTTTGAGCTAAATTCCAACACAACTTCAAATACCCGTATTAGAAACTGTCTACATAGGTTTCTTCAGTTTTCAAGTTGATCCGGCTTTTATTTGTTTATCCTTATCATTGGCTGAAGAATTGTAACATTAAGAGATTCAAAATATCATTGGACAAATTTGTTTTTTATGTTTATTTTTTGTGACTTGAATGTCCGAGTTTTCTAAAATTGGTTTACAGAATCAATATATATATATATATATATATATATATATATATATATATATATATATATATATATATATAATTGTGTCATCCACAGACAGCTGTTTCGATGTATTACATCTCTTCAGTGTGGCTATAGACTTTTCATTATCCCATCCAGTACCTTGAAGCAGAATTGAAACCTTCACTTCAGTATATATATATATATATATATATATATATATATATATATATAAGCAGTCACAGGATATATATGTCCCATGAGTCTAAAACAAATTTAATCATCCTAATTTGAAATAATAAACTTGTAATTAGACAAATGTATCCTTATCATTATCCTGGTTATTCAAAATATTCATCATTTGGCTGCAAACAAGCTGCAAGGTCAAACTCTGACTAAAAATGATTACTGCAACTTTTGTTTTATATATATATATATATATATATATATATATATATATATATATATATATTTATAAGACTGCCTTATTGACTGAAATGAGTTATCTTCCTTTGATCATGGTTTCCAATTTAATCGTAACAAAGAGATTCAAAAAAAATAGTTTCAGAACATTTTTCTGTTTTTTTTTTGGGGGGGGGTTCTTTGAGGTTTTTTAAAATTCCTATGCGATGTATTATTAGTATTATAAATCATGTCTTGGATATTTATGGCTACATCTTATTTTCATTTTATGAATCTTAGTGGTTTTTGTATCACGACTTTTTGCTCAAGCTGATTATCCTCCATCAATGAGTGAATAGCATTGATTGGAAAATAAAGAATGAGCTTTTGTTGGGATTTGAACCCACATCCCCTTGCCCAAGTGAAGCATGGTTTAGCTGGCTGGCTCTACCAACCAAGTTCGAATAACACACTTGAATCCATCCGTCTTTCTGAGCATTGGTTTACATTCTGATAGTTTCAATATCTATTTTTCTAATTTTTTTTTTTCTTTTCATTTCTATAAATCATTATTTCAAAATTTTCATGACTATTTTTTACCTTCATCTTGATTAATGGCTTTTTTAGAAACAGGTAAAGTATCCATCTCTTGAGAGACAACTCCTCTTGAAAGATGCAAGTCCTCCAAAGGGATATCCCTACCCTAATCTCACAGCTCAATATGTACTCAATTGGCTGCTGAGTACACAGGGTGGAATTCGTCTTAATGAAGACTTTTCCAAGCTCTCCGGTCATGCTAAGAACTGATCCAGGGACTGTCGAGGAAGGGGGGTATAGGCCAAAAATGGTTAAGAACCACTGACTTGAATGGTTTTGTTGGAGGATATCCAATAGTTCCACAATCTGGGACCTAATAAGCAACGGTTCAAAACAGATCTATTTATCCGTCTATCTATCTACAGAAACGCGTTGCACTTGACTTAATTATACAGAGGCTGGGGCCATCGAATATCATTTCGTGTTTATAAAAAGTGAGATCCAGAGCTTCTTCTGAAGCTTTGAGATGGTTTCGGCTTTTGCTCTCTACTGTTTCCAAGTATTTCATCATCTTCTGTTTTATTTCATTTTTTTTTCGAGAGGAGGTGGGCGTACACCTTGGTCGCTTCTGACAATTCTTTGATCCGCAGCTGCTTTGTCTGTATTGATTAGTGTTCATTCGATTTTGCACCTGATTTTTTACGGGGGATCGGGAAGCAGCAGATAAAGGGGAGTTAGGGTTTTGAGGTTGGATTATTTATTTTATTCATTTTTTTCTTTTCTTGCATTACACAGCATTTTTTTTTTTTTCTATATCATTTAATGTTATCTTTTTTTTTTTTTTAAATTCTTGGAAGATAAAAATAATGAATAGTAGGAATAAAATCAAGGATACTTCACTTATCTTATCAAAGTTTGTGTCAATAATAATATATTGTGCGCACACACAATATATATATATATATATATATATATATATATATATATATATATATATATATATATATATATATATATATATATATCTTTATGATTCATAGAAACTGCTTTGAAATGATCTCCCATATGATTTTCTCTATAACGCAATTTATAATTCATTCTGTCGGATCACATATCCATTTTTTATATATATATAATGTGTGTGTGTTAGTATGATTATTAAGAATTGGATATATGATCCAACGAATGATTATAAATTGCATTATGTTATTTTGAAATTCTATATGAAATGACCTGTTATTACACAGTGAATGTATCATTTGGCTTGGACAACTTAGATAGAATAAACAATTAAAGAAAATGGGGCTGCTGGAGGAATCAAACCTGCAACTGATGTGGTAGCCACTTCATATTTAATGATGAATAAAATTTAGCAAACATCGAAATCCAAATTTAAATAAATTATAAAATTTGATATTCTATATATAATATAAAAAATCTGAACATAGAAAGTACATTAAAAGAAATCAGAAATTAACTGTCTGGCATGACATGACATCCGTGGATGATCTTGAAGAAATTTATGAAATCTCTAAAACTAGACTCCGTTTTTGGCAAAACATGCAAAGTTTATGACCATACACTGGTGAAGCTCCTACTTTGAACAATCATTGTCTAAAATAGGAACTGATGAAGAGCTGCACTCGTTATGTCTACTAGAGAGTCCAAATAACTGCCATACGTCCAAATCTCATTTTGTTCATCCACTGTTCATATCTGCACTATCGTTTCTCAATGTAGACAATTATATTTAGAAATGAATACATAAAACACATATATATATATATATATATAGGATGCTGCACAAACAAATTTGTTTCTGCTCTCACTGGGCCTCATCAGGCGAATGGTTGTATGTGTTTTTAGATTCTAGTTTGGGGAACTCTAAGTGACTTGAAGTATGAATTTGAATGTATTGAGCACTCTATCATACATCAGACATTGCTTTATATTATGCTATATTGCCAACCTGATCTGTACTATATGTATTTGTGTGTGTGTGTATATGTATATATATATATGTCTAATTTTTTTCTGATCTGAGAGCTGCAGATGAAGAAATATTAGAGTTGAAGGTCATTTTTCATCCTATAGTTTCCAGACCATTGAGCTCCTTGTTGTCAATCTTGTTAACACAATGTTTTGGAAGATCTGTTCATCTGGTCTCTTCAGATAAAACATCCGAATTTGAAGGTGGTGAACTGAATTTTTTTTCCCCAAAGGTAGCAATGCTTACAAGGTTATAATCAGGAAATATCTTCCTTTCCTTGTTAGGTCTTAAAATGGTTCATCTGAAACGTGTCAACATGACGGACACAATGTAATTGTTCAGTTCTGCATTGTACCTACATAGTTAATCGAAACCCTCTCTAAGAAAACTGCTGTTTGGTTTTCATTATCTACTCTTTTTTGCACTTGCTTTTTTTGCGATCTGTGAACAGCTTGAGTTAGAGATCGGATTATTTATTTTGGTTCTTTTTCATATCTTTGTACATTATGCACCGATTTTTTTTTTTATCTGTTTGTATTTTCCAAGGCCTATCGTTTTGGTTTCCTAGCAGATAAAAATGAGGAATGAATAACAAAATCGAAGAAACTTTTACTTTTCTTATCAAAATGTTTGCGTCATCAATAAAGATTTGTATATTCTAATCTTTTCGCTATTTAGTAACAAGCTTGTTTGTATATACGTATGTTAGTGTATATGTGTGCACGCATACATTTAATAGCCCTATTTTGCTGGCCTTTCCTGACCACTGACAATCCCTTTCTTGCTGATTTTTAATGCATTTTTGTAATAAAATCATTAACATCGAGATATTTTGAGGGAACATTTTAATATGGCTGTTCAGTCACACCATGTCTGGTCTAATCCTTTAGTTGAAAAACAAGCCTGGTTGCTGCTGGGTCAAACTCCATTCCGACTGCTTCCCGGCATATTTGTAACAAATTTTTGTTGATTGGTAAGATTTTTGAGTTGGGCTCAGTCGGTAGGATAGCTATCAACTGATCTCCTGGTCGTGATTTCATATAGCAATGACGATTAGATTGGATGATGATTGTTTGTTGTTACAGCTGAAAAACAATCGGCTCCTGACTCGGACTTGGTCAGAAGTATGAGAAAGCTCAAGTGTAGGGTCCCCACTCCTGTGGATAAAAGCCCCCTTACCGAGAATATACTGAATCAGAGAATAGTGATTTTTATCTTTTTTATTATTTGCAGTTCATGAACAATTACATTAATTCCAGAGTTAGAACAGCTGAATCTGTTTTTCACATTTGGACTAGAGGATGGGTCAGCTGAAACCTTGTCTTGATATCAAGTAAAGAGATTAAATTGTCTCAACCAAATTAGGAATGTTAATGACTTGTCAAAGTTATAGACAATTGAATTTATTAAACTCTTACACTATGATAAGGAAGGTATTATAAGTATTATGCATGCTGCATATATATATATAAACACTTGCATTATTGATTTCAAGCACTGATTGGGGAGGAGAAGGGGCGTCCGGGACCCTCCCTGCTTGGGCAAAGCACAACTGAAAATTTTCTTATAAATATCAGAAAGAAATTTATAAATGAATGACCCAAGTAATTATATTTTAATCTCGAAAACAAAACTTTATTATACTAATGTACTTCCTTACAGAAGGAGTGAAAAAAAAAATTTTTTAATTGTACACACACCGTGCTCAAAATCCCAGATCTGCCCCTGAATTTAAAGCTTAGTTTTACAGAGCAAAATTATTTTCACAGCATTTGCAATTATTGAATTTTTAAATTCATGGAGAAAATTATTTTTGGTAATTCAGAGAAGAAAATTGTGATTAATTATCACATTTATTTTTCTTACTTTATAAAAATTCAATGTTGTTGTATTAGAAATCGCCGACCATAACAGTCAACATAGATTTCTTCAGTTTTTAAGTTTGTCTGGCTGGCTATGTATGTATCACTCATGCAGGCCACACCAATACTTTTCATTTCATCTTGAAAAAACATTTTTTTTTTTCCCTTAAAATTCCCCCGAAAGTGGATTTTTAGTGAGGACTCCAATATGCAATATGAGCCTTTGTTGAATTGAACCCTTAGTTTGTGTCCAGCAGCATTCATACTTGATTTTTTTTTTTTTTCTTGTGATAAATGTCCTACATAAGGTAAGCGTAACTTATTTATTGATCAGCCGTTTAAAATTTTTTGCTTGATCACCCCCAACATGGCATGCTGCCAAAAGACATTAGTTGTTTGAGGGTTTCTATTGACTGACTAACTAGACCTGTCTTCATAGTGGCGTCCTGAAGAATTGCTGAGAAAGTGACCTTTCTCTGGTGAGGTGAGAAGGTCTTGGAGGGGGGGGGGCAAAATGGTGCCAAATCTTTTGCTAGTCAAACTACTTCATGTCCTCCAGTTCTTGTAGAATCACTGGAGTTAAGCAACATTGGTTACTAGCTAGATGGGTAACTGTCAGTGAATACTAAGTGCAATAAGCCTTACCAAAGACTTTGAAAATAGCACTCAATGCTTTTGCTGAAGATAAGGATTGAGTTTTCACCTCTCCCCGGGGTTAAGGCAATCCTATCATACAAACATCCAGTTGGCAGTTTTCAACTTCATGTAGAAGCCAGGTTTCTAAAGTTGATTTTTTTTGAGGAATCCAAGCTGCTTTTCAGTGGTCATGATTTCTATTATCATGTATGTTTGTGAAATCCTCTCCCTGATTTAGCACACCACCGAGACGTCTGAGACCTGGGGAAATAGATCGCTTGATTTGTTCAAGTTCATAATTCATTGGATAGTTTCTTTGAAGAAAAAAAAATAACATTAAAATAAAATATAGTATGCAAACTCGGGGAAAACATGTCTCGTAACCTCCTGTTGGAATTACAGTGACGTCTTCTCTTCAACTTCCTCTTTAAGAAAAAAATGTGAGTCAAATATATCTTTTTTGAAAATTTTTTTTTTGTGTGTCACTGTGGAGAATGTGGTGTCATGGATGACTGCCACTGGAAAAACCAGACAGTCTTGAGTGGTTCGTCTCGGCATTTGGTGGCCTTGGAACGTATTCATTGGATGAGCTTCAATGGTTTGGGGCCAATCACAACCGATACAAAGTCGTACCTATTGGTCAGTGAATAATATTTGGCTGTCTTCTTCTCCTCGGTCTGTAAGGCGATGATACCTGGCTCAATGGTAGACAAGACCATATTGCCATTTGTGAAGGAATCACTGCAACTGGCATTCGTATTCGGTGGTTTGACGGCTGCAAATGCTTTCTATGTTTCTTTTTGATATGATGAAAAGAGAGGGATCTGAATGTACATGAATGAACCTAAGAAAAAAGGGAATTTTTCCACCTGACTAAAATGCTCAAAGAAATCAGAAATGCTAGATTCCAAGCCATCGACAATATTAGATTCTGACGCATATCGGCTGCATGTAATTTGTTACGTTTAAATAACACATTTAGCAGTTTTCGCTTATGTCACTTGGTGATTCTTGAAATCCTGTTATATTTTCTTTCTCCAACACTTGTATCATTGTGACCTTGTCACAAGGTGTTGACATCAACTTTGAAATTGACTTCATTATGGATACATTCTAATTGGAGCCGAAGTAAATTCCAACTACACTTATATACATATATATCTATATCTATCTATCTATATATATATATATATATATATATATATATATTCAATTATACACCATATATAAATATTTTTTTTCTTTTTCTTCAGTGGTAAATTTTCTCAGGCTATATTTTCATTCATCCTGTGTGTAAAAACATTTTTCTTTGGTAAATTTCTCAGGCTATATTTTCATTCACCCTGTAAAAGGATGTTAGTGTATGGGAAGGGGCATAAATTCATTTTCTTTCTTTGTTTTTCATTTTTCAATTTTTTTTTTTTTTTCATAAAAAATTGAAAATCTAAAAGCAAAGAAGTTTTTCATCTCCCCATCGTTGGGTCAGGTGGGAGTAGAAACCAAAATATCATTACAGGCTTTTTCCCCGCTATCCAACAGTAGAATTTTATAAAAACCTATCAGGAACTGAAATGACATAAAGCGAAGAAGCAATTACCATTAATTTATATGGGAAAAATATTTGAGCGTTCCCAGACCCCCAAGCTGGTGATGGTGGCATATCCGGCTGGGTTCATATATATATATTGGGGTGGTGAGAACACCAGGAAACTGGGTGAGGAAGAGTGATCACTTCCTCTTCAACTGCTTATGCAAGACCAACACTGGATGCTATTTTTACTTTTTTTTTGTATAAGTTTTGAGGAGTGGGGAATACCTATATTAAATTAAGATTTTCTTTTACTCCCCACCTGCATTATGTGGTTCCCTTGTTCCCTGATGAATCAATTACCTTTTTCTTTCGTCATACATTAAGCTTGTTTGATATAAATGAGATACAGAATTTATGAATTTGTGTTGGTGCTGAATCTTGAGTCATCTACCTACCTCACCTTAAACGCTTCCACCTGGATTACCTCTGTATCATTTTTACTATGCATCTATGACTTAATTTCAAACACTGTGGTCCTTTAGATTATCAGTGGGTGTAGCATCGAGGTTATGCTGCTAAAAGGAACATCTTACTAAATCTTTGTTGAAGAAGCCAAACTGTCATGATATGTAGACACACAAACACACACATGGGTGTCTAGGAATACAGAGATGGGACTAGTTATAAACTAACATTTTATACAGAAATTGTATTCTCCTTTGTTTATTCAATGTTTAGACGTATCAAATGAGGTCACCTGTGTTTGTAACGCGCAGAAATTCATACAGGACTGTTATGTTTTCTGACCTTTTTACAAAGTTTATTTGGTCTCTATTCAGCTTGGAAGCTGTTGGTTGTCAGAGTTATTTGATAGAGCATTAGTTCTGTGAAATCCTCTCTCTCTCTCACTCTCCATCTCTTTATTTCTTTCGACCCATTCGCCTGCCCCTCCCCTCTGTGGTATATCGGTCACATTTCATCTTGTTGCTTCTCTTTTTATCTCCCTCCTGGGCTTTATCGGTTCCATGTCCACTCTTAGGGATTTCTCAGTTATGTATACACCCACCTGTTTAATACAATTGCCACACAGTGCCCATCATCCCGGTTTTCTTGAAGACCCCATTCTACCTCTTGTACAAACTTGCCCCCCCTCACCTCTCCACGGAGTTAGAATCAATTCATTATACAACATAGGTCTCCTCAGTTTTCAAGGGAGCCTGGTTGGCTATCTAGCTGTCATGCATGCAGGCTGCATCATTTGAGCTGGCAGGATGAAAATTTCAACTGTCAGTTGTATATGTGTGGATGTGTGGTATGAGTATGTAGTTCATATATATATATATATATATATATATATATATATATATATATATATATATATATATATATATGTGTGTGTGTTGTGGCTCATTTTTTCTGATGAAAAGTTATATATATATATATATATATATATATATATATATATATATATATATATATATATGGTGTGTGATTTATAAACTGCGTAATACTATATAGAAACTTTTATTTAAATGATTTCCCATCGTTAGACAATTAATGTATCATCTGGCCTAGACAACGTAAATAGAATAAACTGTGTGAGGAGGGAAGATCATTTAAATAAGAGTTGCTATGTAATATAATGCAGTTTATAATCATTTTGATTTTGTGATATATACTGTTTTTTTTTTTTTTTTTTTTTAATTTTTTTTACGTATACATATATATGACACATATTGTATAAATCAGTTTTGCAATATAGCATAATATAATGTAAAGCACCGTTTGATATGTAATGGATTAATTTCATAGAGTGCTCAATACATTTAAATTTAAACTAAAGTCAAGTTGGTTTAGAGTAGAGCTGAAAATATAGTAGAAAATAAACTTGCTACACAAACACGTTTATGCTTCTCCCCTCTGTTTTTGTAGTGAATCTACTTAACTAATATATATATATATATATATATATGAGTGTGTGTATATAAAAAAGAATTCTTTTTATAGTTAATCCACTCTGTGTCTTCGTAGAATGTCAAGTCTCGAAAATATTCCTTGTAGAAAAGAAATCTCAAATACATCTTCAAAGCATTCCTTTAACTCCTGAAGGAGGATATATTTTTAAAGATTTATATTTTCAAAACATTTTCCAGGAAAATAAGAGTGAAGCAGTTGGTTTTGAGATGTATTTATTTATTCATTGTACGTGTGTATGAAGTTTTTTCTTCAAAGGGTGATAATAGTGGACCCTTATTTTTAGGTTCGGTGGTATCACCTTGGGCACTCTGATTCTTGTAAGATCACTGAAGTTGAGCAACATCTAGCCTGGTCAATACTTGGAATGGTTATCCTATTGTTGATCAAGCCACAACTCAGTCCAGCCAAAGACTTAGAAGAAAAAAACGGTCAATTTCTCTCTACCACATAGAAGTATTGTGGGCAAGTGGTTTTCGAACCGGGGATCAGTTGCAGAGCTTAGAGCTGTCTCTGGTCAACCAGCCTATTTCTGACTAGTTTATCTTCCATCTTATTATTGTTGCTTCTCATCACAATGCCAGTGTTGTTTCATATCCTGAGAATGCTGAGTAATCAGCATGGTTCAGAAATAGTCATAGCCAAATCATATCAGAACAACCAGGTCTCGTATGATCACTGGAATTGAGCAATATCGAGCTTAGTCAGTGTCTGGATGGGAATCTCAGGAGCAGTGAGCATCTGGTTATCGTGTGGAGAGCCATCCATGGTGATCCCATTAATCCTCTCAAGAAGGGGCCAATCTCTACACTGCGCTTATCAACGCAAGCTGAAGCCCCCCCCCAACCTAAACTGGCCTGGCTGCAAGCAACAGGAAATGAATAGGACAGAAATGAAGAATAATTATCCTCCTGAGCATTGTGATATAAAACCAGATGAGATGAAATAGATCTTATGGTTATGTCACACATGCAGGCAGCCCTAGTTGAGCTAAAGGGATGAAAATTTCAATATTTACTCTATTATGTCTACCGAAAAAAAAAAATTTTCCGAGGAGGGAGGGGGAATTCACACTGTAAATTCATGTTTAATTGGTCCCTTAGTTTGCGTCTGGCAACACTCATGCTTGTTTCTTCAAAATTCAGACCTTTTTAGTGATCTCTGCCCAACAAATGGCAAGTGAGGTAACCTATCCAGTGATCACCCCTTTTTCCAACTTTTTAATTGATCACCCCCAACACAACAAATTGCCAGAAGACATCGGTCATGTTACTGTTTCTATTGAGTGACTAACTAGATTTTTTTTTTTTTCTTCCAGTTTCAACTTGTAAATCAGATTTATTACTTTTTCAAATTTACTGAATGAAGCTTTTGAAGCTGGCCTGTGTGAATTCTGATTGTAGTTCACTCCATAAAAGTAATAAAATAAAAATCATTATTCAAACAGAACATCTCAAGAAACAAGTTTCAATAAATTTCACTTGAAGAAAATTATATATATATATATACACACAATTACTTATGTTTATTGATTTGGTTCACTGGGTGTCCAAATAAATTTGTTTGTGGTGTATTTCAATTTATTACAATTAGTTGTAAACAAGCCACAGGAATCAAATGAAAAATAACTAGTCAAACATCGATTATAGTGACAACTTGCTATCACAGTCAATAATGGAACAACCGTAGCATCAAAATTTGAGAGTCAGGTTATTAAGAAAAAAAAATGGTCAGAGTAAATTCTATTCATGACATCAGTAGCATTTTCTAATGGAAAACATCTGAAATGGTGTTACTAATATCTAGATTCTGGAGAATCTAGATGTTTTGGATAAACTCATCTAGATAAGGCTCTAAAAAAAAGTAGAAAATTATTTTCCATTAATCAAAAGAAATTGCCTAGTAAAGTACTGATGACAATTTTCAAGTCTATAGACAAAATGGTATGGCCAGGAGTGCTGGAACACACACACAAGTACATATAGAAAAGGATAGATTACTTAATCACTTTTGGTGGCTATGGTTGTTGAATGTTCCAACCAAGAAATTCAGACTTTACTACTACTACTACTTATTAACAAGCCACAGATGTTAGATGAAAGCAAAATTGATCATTAATTAATAATCTAAGAAATTCAGACAACTTGAGATTATTATGTCCATTACTACTTTGAGGTGTTAACAAAAATATAGCATTGAAGTAAAATTAGAGAAGCAAGAAGGAAGCTTACAGACTGAATTCGAGATAAATTTGACGATTAGCTTTCATAGCCTGATAGGGGAGGAACTATTCCAGTCGTCTTCGAACTTTAACTACTCTGAGATTATATACATATGAATCTCTTCCAACATGGAATAGAGCACTCTGGTGGATGGGGAATTTAGGCTAGACAAATATATTGCTTAAATTCAGCTTTACTGACTGTCCAGTTCCCTAGCGCAGTGGTAGGATATCGGCCTCTGGGTCTGAAGCAAAGGTTTCAATCCTGCCTCGTGGTACTGGGTGGGATAACAGATAGTCTATAGCCACACTGAAGAGTTGTAATATAACGAAACAGCTTTCTGTGAGATGTGTGTGTGTGTGTATATATATATATATATATATATATATATATATAATATATTTCGTTGTATTACAACTCTTCAGTATAGACTATCCGTTATCCCATCCAGTACTATGAGGCAGGATTGAAACCTTTGCTGCAGACCCGGAGACCGATATCCTACCTCTACACTATGGAACTGGACGGTCAGTAAGGCTGAATTTAAACACTATATTTATCATAGGTTAAATTCCCCGTCCACCAGAGTGCTCTATTCCTATGGAATAGCATTGCATAAGCTTACAATGGATGACACATACATACATATATATATATATATATATATATATATATATATATAATTATGAAAATGACAATTGGAAGGTGAAGAGGACATGCTCATCTACATCCTGTTGGATCACTTCACATCCATAATGCAAACATACATATGTAACTTGTTGATTTTGGACTTGTTTATTATTTGAATGTATATTAACCTAATTTGGAAATACACACCTGAATGGAAGACTGAAAGAAGACTGATGAGAAAAAGACATATGAACTATTACTGACTGAACAGGACCCATGTCATGTCAATGTTTTCAATTAAAAAGGCATGACATCAATTTTTTCTTCCTTCTACATGAGCAGTATTGATTGTGTTGAAGATATAAAAATAAAGGGGCGGAAAAGCTGTGGAGAAATAGTTTATGAAATGAGGAATTATTTGGTATATTACGAAAACTTCACCCTGGAGTTCTATGGCTCAGTTTGAATACCACTGCATTATTCCAATCTGACAGGCTCCCAAGAATAAGAGATGCAAGTTCAAAGGCTTTTTTTTTTTTTTTTTTCATCCATGGGTTGTTGTCGACCTCCTCTTCCTCAGTCGGATTGAATTGAATCTCCCATTGCTCCCACAGTTGGATTCGTGAGCGGCAGACTCTGCTGCTGTTTCTCCTGAACATTTTTGCACCATTTTAATGGTTGTTTTTTTTTTTATAGTACTTCAACTTATAGTGGGCTCATTACTACTTGAAAGTTTACCATCATATGGAAGCAGGATGTTGATCTAACGGCTAAATATCACTTTTGCAATACTGTATTTCATCATATCTAATCTGCATTTAACTTTCCAAAAATTTTGACCTAAAAAAAAATCCATACGCGTTTCATGTATGGAAACATAATTGGTTTACATATTTGCGTACCTAATTTTTATTTACAATGTAAAGAAGAGACTGATAATCGGACATAAAACATTTTTTTTATTCTTCATTTATTTCCTGAAGATAGTTTTGCTATTACATCATCTTCAAAGATAGTTTTTGTTTGTTCGTGAAGAAAATTCTTCTGTTATCAAATGGTCTCATGAACTTTTTTCTTTTTTTTAAACCTTGTTGATGAGGGTAACTAATGCTCTATAATCCATATGCAAGGGGAAATGCATTTTTCATTTTAAACTACAGCTCAATTGATATACATGGATAACGTGGTGAATACGGTATTCATATTTCAATGGAATGAAGAGTTTGTGTGATGCGTAAGTCAATTATGTCTCTTTGTGTGCCATCAAACAAAAGTTTGGGAAACACAGCTCTAAGCTGAAGAATTTTGTGTCGGCATTGGCTTTGAATTACAATGTCTGTTAGCCTGCAGGCAGAGGGGTGGGGACATATGTGGCAAAGTGAATGTTGCCCCGCCCGTAAAGTCAGGTGGTTATTATGCAACTATGCAGGGGGAGGTGTGTACAGGCGAGAAAGAAAATTCTCCTGTATCGGCCATCTTGTTATGTCTCGTTCTGCTCAGCTGACATTTTGGCATTCCAAGAAAAAATGATTTTTTGTTTTTCTTTTTTTGGTTTTTGGTTTATTTCTTGTTCTTTGTTTTTCATCTTGTCTATCTCTTGCCTCCCCGTCCCCCCTCTCTCTGTGTCTTGCCTCCCCGTCCCCCCTCTCTCTGTGTCTTGCCTCCCCGTCCCCCCTCTCTCTGTCTTGCCTCCCCGTACCCCTCTGTCCTCCTTCAGCTTCCTTCTCCCCCCTTTGTCCATATGTCTCTTCCCCTCCCCACACTTGGAGAGATGCAAATCCCTTTTCAGCATTTTCACATTTCTTTTCATCCCCCCCCCCATTTTTCTTCTTTCTAAATGACCCAATTGTTGCTCTCCATTGTTAGTGCAAGGTCATCTTCAGGTTTTTCATTGATTGCATTACAACATAATGTGAAACACGAGAGTGATATCTTCATTTTCTTTGCACGTGGGGCTTGTCTTTAGATATGAAAAATTTTTCGTCTCTGAAGCAGATTTTCTGTGATGGGCATCAAACCATAAAAAATGCGGAAAAAAAACAATTCTGAACCAAGGGAGTTAACAGATATTGTGCCACTACTTATGAGGAAACACTTGATAGAATAGAAGGCAGTGACAGAAAACACTGAGAACAAATACCAGATGTGGTCTGCTATGCCAGACTTTTCTACTGCACTTTTGGAAATGGCTTTCCTTGGGTGTTTCAAAGGAAAACTGTTTTGTTTTCATTCCTGTTAACTCCTCGAGAATCCTAGGGCCACAACCCCACTATGCCAGCAGGCTCGGTTCGGGGCAACACCTCTCAGCTGGATCCATGTCTGTCTCTGGTCACCTTTCCCCTCACTGATGACAGATCATCTCCAAATGAACTTCTGGAGACCATGATGCAGTATCCTCTCAGTTCACTTGCCACTGGAGATGATTTTTTGTCTTAAAAAGGGTTCTCCATGTTCCAGGTCCCTATCCTGGGTCTTTTCTCTGTCATTACAAGGTTGTTTGGCAAACGGGCTCTCTATAGACCTTTTGTGCCACGATTAGTGTTCCCCCTAATTTTTAGTTGTCCGCGTGTGAAAATCTTATGGTGTGCAAATTTTTTCCCGTGACATAAGTATGAATGTCCTTTTGAATTCAACAAACTAAATCTGTCATAATTTTTTTTTTTTTTCACCACTTTTTAACTTCATCTTAAATTCATTAGTTGCTTTTCATCACGTCATATTGCTTCGACCAATTACTCCCTCCCCCATCAGTGAGTAAATAGCATTAATTGGAAAATAAATAATAAGTCCCAGATGAGATCAAGAGAAAGCATTGTTTACCCCTGCTACCAATTAAGTCACAGTGGCTTCAACTGGGAGTAAAAGCTCGAATAACACCCTCAAACCAATCTATCTTTCTGATCGTTTGTTTACATTCAGGTAGTTACAGTATTTAATAGTCGCAACTAATGATATTACGTCAAAGGCAAAAAAATTCTTGAAAAATAATTCATAGTAATTCATCTAACAGGAATGAAAAAAAACGGAAAAATACTGAATCAATATTTTCCCGATGAAAAACTATGCGAACTATCTACAGAATTTAAAGTCCCTTGTGCAAACATCAATTTACTGTGTACACCTGTTGAAAAACATGTGTGCACATTTACACAAGCACGACCCTTCTGAAGCGGAATTTTCCTGATCAGGCAATTGCTGGAACAGGTTTTATGCCCAAATCTCCTCTGCTTTGACTTGGGGCTGGCAATACGGTCCAGAAGGTTCATTTCAGTAGAGTGCAAGGATCAACTGATTTCTTTCTTATATTCCTTCCCACAGCTGCGTGGGATTTTGTATATGCGACTGCACGGTATATTTGAATCTGGATTAAAAAGGATTGGAAATCTCCAAGGAAAACGTTCCCATCGAAGACTAGTGGATTCGTGCTGTAAGATTTCTCTGGATCTGTTATCTTCAGTTGATTGATTGATTGGTGGAAAGTCGATTTGACTGATCTGGATGGCATTTCCCTAATTGAATGAGACTGTCTATCAATTTATAATGAAACCTTCTTTGCTTCGCGTATAGCAAATGTAATAGATTATTCATTTTGCTTTTAAGTCCAGCGAAATCAGATAGAGCTATAATACCAAATCAACTAATTCTATATATAATGTTACATATTTTGATGGCATATAAGACCCCCTTTATTACTCTTATTTCAGCGGGGGAATATTGAGAAATATCAATTTCTTTGAATTCCTTTCATTTATTTCATAGTTTGTTTTTTTATTTCTCAACTCGTAGGGCTGGACAACGAAGGCTAACTCTGCCTTCAGAGCCATTATTTAGGGGGAAAATTGGTGTTCTATATGCAAATACAAGTTGTGCTTAGTAATAGAGAAAAATGTAATCAACTTGAAACACCATCTGAAAGATGGAAAATACTTCTTACAAGATAAGTCTTTTCTTTTTTCTTTGTGTATTAAGTAATCAACTTATTCTATGTATGATGTAATTCTTCCATATTCCTGATATACATTGTATTCGTCTGTTCATCCGCAGACTGCATGTTGTTTTTTGTTTATTACAGTAGGCTCCCAATAGAGCATTGGCCAGCAACCACTCAGCCGTGGTTCCGAGGAATCGGAAGTAGAGCTGCTTGTCTCATGCCCAACTATTGTCAGCTTATCCAAGCTTGGGACCAGCTATACCTAGCTTAAGATTTTTGGAAGTACTTTCAGCTGTTGGTATTAGTACTGTAATCAGTCGATACATGGAACACAGTTTTATAAGAATCTGTCCACAAAAACTGAACATAGATTTCTTCAGTTTTCAATTCAGTCTGGCTGGCTATGGATGATGATCTTGCAAGTACTGGCCGTTCCAATGGAGCTAGAGAGATGAAAATTTAAACAAATGCTTCTATTTTATATTTTTGAAGACCCCCCCCCCCAATAGGATTTTGGTAGGTGGTTCAATTTGCAATGCAAGTTTTTGCTAAATTGATATCTTTGTGTCTGGCAGCAATCACGCTTACTATTTTATTGAAAATCCAGACCCTTTTAATGATCACAGCCTAACAAAAGGCAGCAGAAGTAACTTGAGCATTGACCATTGTGGCATTTTTTACTACTTTTTAATTTGGACCATTGTGGCTTTTTTTTTTTTTTTCCTACTTTTTAATTTGGACCATTGTGGCATTTTTTTTGCTACTTTTTAATTTGGACCATTGTGGCATTTTTTTTTTTTGCTACTTTTTAATTTGGACCATTGTGGCATTTTTTTTGCTACTTTTTAATTTGGACCATTGTGGCATTTTTTTTTTTGCTACTTTTTAATTTGGACCATTGTGGCATTTTTTTTTTTTTGCTACTTTTTAATTTGGACCATTGTGGCATTTTTTTTTTTTTCCTACTTTTTAATTTGGACCATTGTGGCTTTTTTTTTTTTTGCTACTTTTTAATTTGGACCATTGTGGCATTTTTTTTGCTACTTTTTAATTTGGACCATTGTGGCATTTTTTTTTTTTTTGCTACTTTTTAATTTGGACCATTGTGGCTTTTTTTTTTTTTTTCCTACTTTTTAATTTGGACCATTGTGGCATTTTTTTTGCTACTTTTTAATTTGGACCATTGTGGCATTTTTTTTTTTTTTGCTACTTTTTAATTTGGACCATTGTGGCATTTTTTTTGCAATTTTTTTTTATTTTAGCATTATTGATGCATTTTGGCAATTGAACTAGTATGAAAATATTTTATTGAGTTGGCCACACCGAGTTTCAATCTTGTTTTTTTTTTTCTGCTAACACCCATGTGCAAGGGTTTGGGTGCAACTGGGGTAGCCAGTAAGCGCAACTAATGGAATTGGTGACCAGAGTTTCAAGTCCTGCCCTTTGCACTAGTGTCCTTAGGAGAGGCATGGATCCATCACTTCTCCCACTGCCAAGCTATGGGTAAAATTAGTTGTGCGAATTTGGTTCTCTAGTCTTCGTAAGGCAATAAGTCTAAGGGAAGAATCAGGGAGTAGAGCCCCCTTAGGGTGGTTTGATGTCCCCCTGGCAGCTCCTGCAGCCAAGCTGATGCCAGACGTATTGCTCTCTCTCTTTTTCTCTGAACTATATCAGCGAGTCTGAGAAGTGGCGTCTGATGACAGGGCATCCCAAAATCTCCTTGCCACCCAGGTACATTCCATTGTCTGTAGTGACAGAATGGAGACGATTCTTTATCATATATGAGAGTAGAACAATAAGTCTGCAGTTGTTAACTGTTCAGTCTGTAATTAACCTATTAATTGTGACAGGTGATGAATAATGATAGTTGTCTATTGCAAGATGAAAGCCCTGGTCCATTCCAAGATATCCATCGCAAGTTAAAAGCCCTGACTGATTGATGGCAATTCTTGCCTGTCTATCACGATAAAATGGAAATTTTGTTAACCACAGAACTGCAATGACTGGAAAATGGCAATTTAAAAAATTTTTTTTTCTTTGGAGTGTCAGAGTGACCTTCTCTTTGATGGACTGTCTTATTCTTAGGTGCGTAATTGCCAGGGAGGTTGGAAGAAGCTGGGGGGGGGGATCTGTCACAATAAATAAGCTGGAGGTGGGTAGGATAAACTGGGTGGGTAGGAAACTATGGTCACCATTAGAATTTAGTTGGATATGAATAAAACTGTCATTAGAGGAATATTTTTTAGTAAGGGTGGGATAGGCACATGGGGAGTAAAAACATACAGTATTGTGAAAAATGAGAAAATTCTTTGATTTTTTTCCATTATTTTAAAAAAAAAGGTAATACTTTTGCATACTCTCAGTATTTCTGAGCAGATACAGGCAGTTTTTACGTTTTCGACTAAAAAAAAAATATTCATTCTATCATAATTGATGGAGCCGTCACTAGAAACATGTATGCTTTAATTTGTGCATTTACAATTCGGAAACTGTAAAGTGTTTGTTTATAGTACAACTTTGGGGGGGGGGGGGGCAAAAGAGTTTGGGATAGGGGGGGATCAGCAAAAATTTTTTTGAGATTTTTGTATTGCCTGGTGCTCCTACCCCCCCTCCCCACTAATTGCAAGGAATGACTGTAATCTGATTTTTTTTTCTCTCCAAACCTCAAATAATGAATAAGTATCATCTGGAAATCGATACATGACGGAAAAAAAATTGCCCAACGCATATAAAATTAACTTGATCCTCCTCCTTGCATGGTTTATAATGTAATTTCATCGTAGAAATCTTTGTATAATTCATGACGAATCAAGAGGAATGGAAGAAAAGGAGTAATTATGATGATCTACGTACAAAAGTAAGTAAAAGGAGGTCCGGTTAGTCACTCAATAGAAACCATCACACCAATGTCTTTGGCAGCATGACATGTTGGGATGATCAATCAATGAGTTACTACTTCGCATTTCATTGGGCAGTGATTACTGAAAGGCTAAATTTTCAAAAAAAACAAGCATGACACAAATTATTGTTCAATTTAGCGTGAATTGCTGTAGAACCACTTAGAAACCTTGGGGGTACATTTTGAAAAAAAAAATTTTTTTTTTCCAGACAGTGGGTAAATTTTGAAATTTTTAGCCCTCTAGCTCCATTGATCTAGCCTGTATGCATGATGTATACATATATATTCAGCCAGACCAATAAAAAGCTGAAGAGACTTATGTTGACAGTTTTGATAGTCGGATTCTGATACAGTCATTTTTCTCATTAAAACTCGAAATTTTTATGATCAGGGTTTTTTTTGCAAACCTGATCTGGTAGCCCAGCTCCTGACACAAACCGACCATGTTTATACTAAATTACCAGTTCAACTATGGAGCTCATCCCCATTGCTATCATCTGTGTGGGTGTGAAATGCCCCGCTCCCCCCTTCAGTCATTGTTCTCTGTGCAACTGGGATAGGAAGGTTTGGACTCGGATTCTGAGATCCGGGTTCCAGACAATCGACTACGGATCAGACACAAGTTTTGTTGCCGCTACTGTAGAAGTAAAGTTTCTGTCCATTCCTCTCTTTCACTCAAAGTGAATGACGAAAGGCTCAATTGTATCTAGTTAGCTTACCAAAACTGTCACCCTAGGTTTCTCCAGTTTTCAAATCAGTCTGGCTGGTTATGTTTGTATCATGTGTACAGGAGACACCGTTGGAGATAGCGGGATGAAAATTTAGACATTTACAGCCTATGTATCGGAAAAAAATTTTTTGTTTTTTTTTGGGGGGGGGGTCTTCAAATTCACTCCCTTCCGGGGGAGGGGGGTCATCTAATGTGAGTTTATGCTAGATTGATCACTTAGTTTGTGTCTGGCTGCATTCACACTTCTGATTTTTAAAAAAAAATTTTTTTTCTTTAAATTCTGTCCTCTTCAGTGATCACTGCCAAACAAAATGCAGAAGTAACTTATTTATTGATCATCCCTATTTTTCCAATCATCTTAATCGAGCAATCCCATGACACAAAAGTGCTTGGGGGGGTGTCTCTGAGGTTTTCGACCAACAATGGCCAAATCTTATGCTGGTACTTTTTTTTTTTTTTTTTTTTTTTTTAGATAATTAGGCTATATAGCAAATTTTGAGCACAGACTCTATTATGGAGGATGGTGGGGGGCTGTAGTCAGACCATCCTATTATGGAAGGCTAGGGCTGAAGTTAGACCATCAACCTACATCAATTCCAAATGCACAATTATTCATTCACAAACACACAACACAACAACATAAAAATATTCATACCCACTGCAGAGGATGTTAGATTTGACCTTCTGGGTACCTCTTGAGTGATCAACCATTTTATTTGAGGTGAAGCCATTGTTCTTGGTGACCTTTGTGTCCGAGAGGCCAACACCTAATGTTAAATGTCTTTCGCATCGGTCTTCGAACAATAGAAGTAGGTTTTCAGGTAAAATAACATAGGATGGACTAGAATTCTAAGTGGTATTTTCCTACTGTTTGCCCTAGCTTATGTATCGAGATGTGACAGCACTATTTATAAAGACTTGTCAGAAGGAATCTTGTCTTGTTATTGTTCAATAATCTTGATATAATACTGCATCCATTTTCCTGACTGTACAATAGTCGTTCTGATGTTTGTTCGGTTGGTTACCTTGTTTGTCTATCTACACAATATCTCCAAAGGTTCTCTATGAATTTCGATGACATTTTGTGGCTGGAAGTGGGCTAAAGATTAATTGATTTGATTTTGGCGTGAATCCAGGGATTGTTTTTCATTTTTATTTGTATATATCTGTGTATGTAAAGTGAACATTTTGGTCTGACAGAATGAATTACAGATTTGCATTATACGATATAGAAACTTATCAGAAATGATTTCCCATCGCTACATGGTTAATATATCATTCAATTTAGACAATGCAAACAGAATAAACAATGGAAGAAAATGGTGATGCCGCAGGAATCAAACTTGCTACCGATATCTAGCCTCTTCAACGAAGCGATAAAAATTGGTGTAGAAGGCAGTCATTCAGATTTTGCCTTGTCAGCTGGCTGTTTAGCACAATGGTTAGTGCATCGCTACGTTGAAGTGGCTACATATCAGTTGCAGGTTAGATTCCTGCAGCAGTCCCATTTTCTTTAATTGTTTATTCCACATACGTTGTCTTGATTGAATGATATATATTAACTATGTAATGATGGGAAATCATTTCAGATGAGTTTCTTTACAATTTAACGCTAATCTGTAATCATGTTTGTCTGATTGTCTTCACAGTATCTCCAAAAGTTCTCAATGAATTCCAATGATATTTTATGGGCATTGGACTAGGGAATTGAATAAATTTTGGGGTGGATCCAGAATTTTTTTTTTTTTTTTTTTTTTTTTTCAGTCTTTTGGAAAAAAATATCCTCTCTTGTTTGTTTGTGTATGCAATGTCTCCTGATGTTCTCAATGAATTTCAATGATATTTTGTAGCTGAAGATGGGCTTCGGTTAAGGAGGAATTGATATAATTTTTGGGTGAATCCAAGGATTTTTCCCTTTTTGATTCAGACTGTCTGATTATCTACCCAGTATTTCCGAAAGTTCTCAATTAATTTCAATGTTTTTCTGTAGAAAGGTGGACGAATGAAATTTTTTTGTGAATTTGGAAAATTTTTTTGATTGAGAGATATTTTCTAAATCTTTGTTTATGTTTGTCTGTTTGTCCATACAGTATCTCTCAAAGTTCTCAATTAATATTCAATGATATCACTATGCTTGCTTTAATTCCTCACTACCGACACTAGTATTTCTATTACAAAGATACTGATTGACAAAATTTGCTCGAAAGATGTTTATTCAAAGATTGCAATTTTCAATGTTCAGTCCTGAAATAGAAAATCAGGAAGAAAGGGATTGTCTGTGGTCAGGAATTAAGGCAAGCATGACTGATAGAATAGGGCTATGATAGTTGATATACCTTATCTAATGCAAGTCCTTTTTTTTTTTTTTTTTTAAATTTTTCTTTTTGCTCTTCATTTTTTTGTGTTTTTAACTCTTAACTCTCTCTCTTTTTTTGTAGTCACTTTTTGCCTTTTTTTTTTTTGTCTTAATTCTGTTGCATAAATAACTCTGTCCTTACTAACCTTATGCTGTGAAAAATGTCTGAAAGGTCTTGTTTATGTTGACGAAAAGTAAACCGAAAGAAAAAAATAAATAAATAAACCGCAGATCACTTATAATTTTTTTTAAAAATTTTATTTTCAGAAAATTATGGTCTATTTACCAGAAATACACAAAAGGAGATTGTGTTCCGTTAAACAATGTCCGGGATGCTTTTAATGATTTGAAACTTTACCCATCTGTTGCGCAGGGTAAGTAGAAACCTTTATTTATTTGATTAGTTAATCCGTATGAAAAATTCCTGGATGTATTTGGAGTTTCAGCAAATCTTGCAATAACGCATCAGGCTCAGCCATTTTTGAATGACTTGAAATGGTTAGATTTTTAAAACTTTGTTTTCAGCATGGCTAAAAGTTTAATTATACTATTGAAGAATCCATGTATTATGGAGAATTATATGAGTATATGAGGCCATTTATTTGCTTCACACATCTTCAACACTGAATCTCTTTGAGGCATTAAGATAGGATGCTTGATGGGTGCAAATGTTGGTGAGTAATATGCCCCCAACCTTTGTTTCAAGAGCAAACTTAGAACTGACCCTCCCCTTGATATATGTTGAGCAGTGATTCTGTAAGTGTGGTGCATACTCCACAATGGGGCAATTTCAATTGGGGTGGGAGATAAAAAAGCATTTTCTTGCTCAGAACTAAGTCTTGTAAGGTCTTAACTGATTTATTTTTAATTCTAGAATACCATCAATTCTGTATAACTCAATGCTATAAATAACTGTTGATTCCTTGTTGATTAAAGCTTAACCTTAACTTTGTGAAATGTAAATGTGATGAGATTGTTATGGAATTTCATATAATAATGAAACTGCAAAGATTTTTGTAAATACCCTGATGTTCATGTACCAATATTTCTTTCAAAAGAATTTTGATTAATTCTTTCATATTAGAGAGGACCTTAAACTCTTTGAGCTGTTGAGATGGTACAGGGATCGTAAAGGCCAAGAAGCCATTGCTGTAGAGCACAGGTGTTCAATCTGTCTTCGCGGAAAAATTGGGCTGTACGGACATCGCTAAATTAGCACTAAAAGTGGTTGAACATTCTGGCCATTTTTGGACCATTTTTAGCATCTTTTTGGGGTATTTTTTGGCCGATTTTGGTGCCTTTTTTTATATAGCATTATTAGCATCTTTTTGGCCGCCAAACTAGCATGAAAATATTTCTTGAGTTGGCAACATAAAGTTTGTCTTGGCAATTTATTCTGCTAACATCCATGGTAGTGTGTGCACGTGTTCTGTATCATGGGATGATTGCATTTTCCGCAACTTAGAACCCCAACCAAGCCCCCCCCCTCACAACACTGATCCCCCCCACAACACTGATCTCCCCCCAACCCCCCACAACACTGATCTCCCCCCCCACAACACTGATCTCTCTATCCTACACTATTCTCTATCCAGAAAGGCCATCTTATCCTCTCTTGTTCTCTCTCCCCTTTTGGGGGGTAGGGGATATATGTGAGGGAGATGTTAATGACCCTGTGGCAATGAGAGTTCCATCTGACATTGATTAGTGACTTATTGCTGCCATTATATGAACAGTAATTGGCTAATTTCATTTAATTACCTACTGTTAATTCCTCTTCTTAGAAATTCAAATCGAAATTACCCAGAAATCCATTCAAGATATCATTACTTATTTAGTAATCAATGTCTGTAATGAAATAGGGAAGGCATCAGTCGAAATAAATTTAGGTTCTTGACGTTGATGTTAAATCTCTGTCTTCAGACGGAATTCCGTCTTTGATAAATAAAAATCTGGCAGTGCGAAAATCGTTGTTAGCATAGAAGTGCTTGTACATTTTTTGCCAATTTTGGCCATTTTAAGCAACTTGGGCTTTTTTTTAATCATATCATTTTTAGCTCTTTTTTTAACTAATTCAGCACTTTTCGGCAGTCAAACTAGTTTGAGAATATTTCTTCATTTGGCCACACTGAGTTTCACTCTTGGCAATTTTTTCTGCTAAAAGCGATATCTAGATTTATGCTGTAATATCTTAAAGTTTTATTGCTGTCCAACTCACCCTCCTCCAAAACATTGATCACCCCAACCCTGCTCTATCCTCAATCCAGAGAGGCCACATCTTGCACTCAAATCATGCTGAAAGCAGCGGCTCTCGTTCAATCACCAGATTTAAGCAGTATCGAGCCTGATCAGTACTTAATTGAGTGATGCTCTCCGCACGTACGCGTATGGGTTCCCAAATTAAAACCGACCTTGTGTTACGTTCTGTCCTCCTGGGGAAAGTAGTTGAGTCAGTTGTACAGCAAGGGTTCTCATCTAAATTGCTACACCTCCTGAAATGAGTACACTCCAAGTCAGGTGTAGAGTTTTATCCTTGCTACTGAGGTTCACTTCTTTTCCAAACTAATTCCAAGAAATGATTTATTTAACAATCAATATCTGCAATGAAAGAGAAAAAAAAACATCTGTTGAAATTATTTTTTTCTGTAATATTCTGGACTTCTATTGCTGTCCAAAGTGATTAGAATTGTCTTGAGTTATTTGAATCACACACAAGTTTTGGAACTAGTGCACAAGGGAAAATGATGCATGCACAAAAGAATTTAAAATTCTATTGATAGCTTATTGAGTTTTCATTGGAAAAATATTGATTCAAGATTTCAAATTCAAATGTGTGTGTGTTTTTGTCGTAAGAAAACAATTTGCACAAGATTTTGGGGCACACTGACTGCTAAAAAGTACATAGCCTGTCTTGACCACGAGACGACTATGGCTGAATTGGTGGCGGCATTTCTGCGTAAGATGAGCTATTAAAATATGAGACGCTAATTCAAGTTTGATTGGAAACTACTACTCTTTTTTCTTTTTTTTTTCTTATACCTATTGCGAGAGGAGTGTGTCGACCCAGAATGTTGTGATAAGGGATAAAAGGAAGAAAACTGGTAAAATAATAATTGAATCTTCGGAACTAATATGGAATTGGATCCGGTCAAAAGGTTCCATACATCCCAAATATCAGACCTGATTTTGATTTAAAAAAAAAAAAAAAAAAAAAAAAGGCCTCAATCTATTGCTGAACAGATTTCACTGCAGTAGTGTTCATTCCAAATGCTTTGTTGATGTTATCAGCAGCTTGAGCAGTATTGTCCTAATCTGAAATCATATTTGAAAATAAACTGTTTGGGTAGACACCATAGCCGTTCTTGAAAAACCTGAAATAACAAATTATGTTGAATCACTGTAGCCCTATGAATGGCCTGACCAACCAGCCGAGTGGGCTACAGATTCTTCTTTGATTTAAGTGTCTGGATCACTGGATACACCTGGTTACGTTTTTATGGTTACAACTTTGAAAATTTTCACGGGTACGCTACTAAGCACCATATAAGAGGGGATTTTTTTGGTTTTTTTTCCCTCTTCTCCAAAAAAGAGCTTTTTTGGGTCTCTGTTATTTTTGGACCAACAATGCTCAAATCCTTTGTTGGTACTTGTTTTCATTTTTTTTTTTTTTTTTCTTTTAGTATAATTTGAGATAATTATCAGATAATTAGTTCTGATACACTCGTGGGCTATGGGGATTCACTTATGTGAGTTACAGATATTTTTAATTTTTCGAATCTGCAAGAGAATGCAATTATTCAAGTAAATCTTTTAGTTATAGCAATATTCTCTGATATAGAAAAAGACCTGCTCATTTTCTGTGTTGTTACCTATTATCCTGAAAGATTAGCTACTGATGAATTCTAAAAAAAAAAAAAATGTAGTGTTCATCAGATTTTTCTAACATGTGTTGGAGTGAGACCTACACCCTTACAAAGTAGGATCCAATCATGTTACCATCACAATTAAACACTTTTGGCCTACCTATGGATCTCAATTGAAAATACGGTTATATAGTCATTTTCACTTTATAAAATTGTGTTGTGAACTTTTTTTTCTTTGATTTAATTAATTGGAAAATAGAAATCGAAGACCATACTCCAACTTGAATTGAAGATTTTCTTTTTAATTTAGAGTTTCAGAAATGAATAGAATAAAAAAAAATCGAATAAAAATATTTCAGATTATCATAATGTTACAAGAAACCTCTGTTCAAAACCTGAGACATTGTCAACATAATTTTTGATAGTGTTTAGTAATATTAGTTTCTATTATGGAACTATTTCTTTAAAAATTATTTTTGAAAAATAATGTAAAGCAGTTAAGAGATTTAAAAAAAGACTCTGAATGGACACTGTTTTTCTCGATCCTGGCTACATTTTCGTTGGTATCCAGGAAATGTGTATCTATTTTTGTTTCCCATAAGTGATACGTCTCAACTCTTCGCTTATAATTTGTGATGTTGGAAATATTTTAGTTTCCTAAATTAAAAATGCTTTTCTTTTGTCACGTTTTTTATTTCAAGATTAGATTTTAAAAAAGAAATGACGCAGTGTGACATAAAAAAAGAAAATATTCTTCTTTCTTTGTCCACTCTTTCTATCCTCTCTTTCTCATGAATGCTATGATCATATTCGAATTTGGTCTGAACGAAAAACTTTTGGGCATTTGTAGAACTCCTTATATATAACATGGTCAGACTATATTTTTGATGTCTGTGTTCATTTATTGACGATGTTTCGGCCATATACCCCTGGCCTTCATTAGTGATGTTGGTTCTAGAATGTAGAAACCCATCTCAGAGCTCATGCTCGATTGGACTGCACATGTCACATCCTTTTTGGAATATGTGGATTGTGTTTTCAGTGTCAAACTCAGAGTTACTTCCCTTACATTGGATGGCCCGTTTGCCTTTTCTAAGAAGTCTCTTTTGATAAGAGGTTCCTACATACCAAGATATTGATGCCCAGTCAGGTAATGAACACATGAATGAAAATAATCTGACCATAACAAGAATGATGATAAATACACTCAATCTAACAAAATTTAGATGAGAATTCATAGAACTGATGATTCTTTGTTGTAGTTCAGGGTAAAAAAATTCTCTTCAAATGCATTCAGATAAATTCTTTGTAAAAAGTGCAATATGTTTAAGAAAAGGTGTCCATGTTTTGTTGAAGCCCCTTTTCTGAAAATCATCTGGTTTTGTTCACCCGAAAACTCAGAAAAGGAGGGCGCTGAGTGAAAAAGAGAGGAAAAAAAAACAAAACGGAATCCGATATTGAATGAAGTTGAAATCGATTCATCTCACACTTGATCCATGTATGGATTTTTCTTACACGGCCGGAAAAGATTCAGTTGGAAGAGTTGGGAGGGGAGATGATGATAGCAAGAGAAGCAGAATGAGTGGGAAGTAGGGAGAGGGGGTGTTTGAGAAGCGAGGTGGGAGAGATTGGGGGAGGCCAGTGTAGAACGAAGGAGAGAGAAATAATGTGATATTTTTAAAAAAATTTAGTTTATCAATTTATTTTTTTCATGGAAATTTTAGCTTCTGGTTGTCATGGCAACTGATTATTATGCAAAAGACTAAAGCAAATGATTCCTTTGGAAAATTTTATTTTTGGAATTTATTTTTGCAATTCTCAGTCGGGGGAAAAATGTTGAAAGAAAAAATTTCTTCTTGATTATCTGCAACTTCTAAAAATCTTCTGCACGAGTTCTTTCTATTTCATTAAACTATTGCACCTGGCTGAGAACAGGGTTCAAGTCACATACCTTGAACCTCACCTCACCTGACAGAATTCATCAGTACTATGAAACTTCTGCATCTTTTGTTGACGGCCGGCTCTCAGGTTTCCCTCCCTCCCTCCCTCCCTCCCTCCATCCATCTCTATCTCTCTCCATCCATCTCTATCTCTCTCCATCCATCTCTATCTCTCTCTCCATATCTCTCTCCATATCTCTCTCCATATCTCTCTCCATATCTCTCTCCATATCTCTCTCTCTCATCTTTATTTCCACACTGTCCACTTTCCTCTCCTTTCCTCTTTCTCGGTTATAAATCTCTATTTATTAATGAGTTAAAAATTCATTCTTTAACAAAAAAATTTGTCATAAATTCTTGATCTTTTCTTGAATTGAAAACACTCAAAGACTGTCCGAAATTTCAATGTTTCATAGAATAATGGATGCCCCCCAACACACACACCTCCCAGACAAGGCATGAATAGGTTGGCTCTGGTCCCAATTTGATTGGCTGCTTCTGATGGCATTCCAATCAAAAAAAATTCTGGCATGGCTGACCATATCTGGTAGGCAAAAGGCAAACACTATCCTCTCTGAGAAAAAGTCTGTATTATAGACAGGGTACGCTGTTGGAAACTGAGAAATATCCAAGAAGCAGCATTTATCAACATGTCGACTGGGTGTACAAGTCAGACAGGTGCAGAGATAAACCTGTTATGGCTTCTGCTTCTCAATTGGGACAAGTTTGGGAAATCCATACCTAACAAGGAAATCAAAAATATATCACCTGAATCCAACATCATAAACTATTGCTACCTTTGAGGAAAAAATTCAGTTTACCACCATCACATTCGGATTGTGCACCTGAAGAAAGTTGTAGAACTAATCGTCAGGAACGTTGTCAAGTACACAAACAACATGGTCTTCAATTGTCCAAAAAAATGACTCTCTAGAATACATCCTGGTTGTGAATGTTGGTCTGCTCTCATCTCCAGGATTCCTCGAAGATAAGAATGGTTGATGATGGGTATCTGCATTTGATGCCAACGGTTGAAAGAAGGTGACGAAAACAGATTTTATCTGTCATAGATGTTCAATCGCAGTGCTCAATATTTAATCCAGTAAATACGGCTATTGAGATATAAAAAATAATACTTACAAGGACATATACCGGGTGAATGTCAACATTTCGTGCCTCTTGCACTCAGCAGCAAATGGCTGTTTTCTTCAGATTTTGACTCAGAATCCAAAGGAGACAAAAATGTTTACATTTACTGGATACATGTCTATATATATATATATATATATATATATATATATATATATATATATATATATATATAATCTCATCGTCATCGTCAGTCTTTTAACGTCCATCGTTGGACATAGACCTTCCCCAGAATTCGCCATAATTCCCTATCATGGGCATCACGGAGCCAGTATTTCCTGAATCTGTCAAATTCATCTCTCCATCTTGTGTTCTGTCGGCCTCAGTTTCTTATGTGATCTCTGGGGATCCATGTTGTGGGGCATGATGTCCATCGGTTGTTTTTTATTCTTGCAACATGGTCTGCCCATTGCCATTTGAGTTTTTTAATAGTTTCTATGATGTCACGAACACCTGTTTTTCTTTCTTATATACTGTGCTGTCTCGTGATCTCTCCATGTAAGGTTGAGCATGATTCTCTCATGCGCACGTTGCATACTTCTCAGTTTGCAGGCCTGTCTCTTGGTTAGGTTCCATGTTTCAGCTCCGTAAGTGACTCTCGGGAGAATTTATTTTTTCTTGAGGGTTGAGTTATCTGTGCATGAAGAGTAATATTGGGGAAAGAGAATATGTAAATATGTGCGCATGAAAAATTCAGTTGTGTCGATTCACGTCGTTGATACAATTGTCAGGATCACACCACCGACATGAAACCCAGTCTATGTGAGGAACTGAATTTTTTATAAATATATATATATATATATATATATATATATATATATATATATACTCATTTGCTGGATTGTTGACGGTGAATTTTCTCTGAACTGTCACCTACAGATTTGTCTTCTCTTGCATGGTACTCTCGGGTCATACTTGATGGACAGGATCAACTACAGCAAGTCTATTAGAGGAGCCATTTTGTCTGCAGCATTACGGCAGTCAGCTGAGTCTGGCAGGGTAACAAAAGCCATTGTTGTCTCTCTAGTGCCCTTCCCTCTCCCTCCCACTTTCTATTGGATTCTGTTTCTCAATGGTTAAGTATAAGCTGCATAGAAATCGGCAAACGTCAGCTGGTGAAAGTAAGTTTGATGAAAAGTTTTACTAGAAGCTCTCAACAAAGCCTTCTATCAACAAGAACCATAAGTTCAGCACTGTGTCCACCATCCTTATGTCCATATCTTTGATTTTGAAGGGATTCTTAATGAAATAAGTAGTAGCATTTCTATTCGAGGTAGTAGTTATAGAGGAAATTGAAGATGATTCGTCCGAAAATTGGTCAAGTTTATGTTTAGTAAGAGTACAATTTTCATCAGTAATTTGTTTTTTAGTCTTAGTGTATGGTTATTTTATTTGATAAGTGGGCTTCAAATAAGTATATATAACATTTTTAGCTATAGAGTTAGCTGGTGATTGAAAATTTTAGCCTATTTTAGCCATTTTTCTAACAGACTTAGCTTGTAATAGTAAACGATAATTGGCAAAACTAGAAAAAACAAATACTTGATTTATAATCTTTTGATATGGATATATTAGATAATGTCACACCTTTTTATGACATCACATCTCTCATGACATAACAGCAGCTGGTAAATAAGACAACAAAACCCCTACTTTCTATTGTTTAATGTAACTGGGACAGATCAATGGACTGTTCAGAAAGTGTATAGTAGAGATATGTAGGCATTCCAAAAAAAAAAAAACCAGTCAAGATTCACTTCGGAGAAAAATTGATTGAAAAGAGAAAAAATTTTAGCAAGGGATTTCTATTTACAATAAACTGTTATAGTAAACTGGACCGTTACTTTCCTTTCTTTATGGAAGGGAGGCTTCAAAGCTGCTAATAGAGTACACTCTAAGATGTAAAACTAGAGTCTGATTATCCCCACGGTGGACTTGCATCCTGCCATGAGGGTGATCATAAAAACTTGTAGGTATTAAGTCCTGGTCTCGACCAGACTTGAGACTTGCAAGGATCACCAAGTTAACGCATAAACTTTATCACCAGCTGTCATACTCCATTGGGTGGTTGTCTCTCGAAAGGCGTGATACTTCACCCTAGGTTTGCCTCTCGGGTCCACGATTCTAACCATTAGGCTCTCTGCTCACCTGTGTTTTCCGAACCTTTTAAACTAATCTTTCTCATCTTGCGTTCATTGTCATAGTGTCTCTGTCCTTTCAAGTAGGAAGCCTCGAATTATGCTACACCCAAGACAGCAAATCAATAAACATGACAGGTCTGGTTAGTCACTCAATAGAAATTGTCACATGACTAATGTCTTTTGGCAACATGCAGTGTTGGGAGTGATCGATTAGAAAATTGCAAAAAAGGGGTGATATTTACTTCTCTCGCTTGCCTTTGTTGGACAGTGATCACCGATGTCCGAATTTTATTTATTTATTTTTTTTGAATGCATGAATGCTGTTGGACACAAACTAGTGATCAATTTAGCAAAAACTTGGATTTGCAAATCAAACGACCCCTATTAAAAAAAATCTGTTTCATTAGTGGAATTTTTTTTTTTTTTTTCTAAAGATGTGATGAGGAGTAAATGTTGAAATTTTCAGCCCTCTAGCTCCATTGGTTTGGCTTGTATGCATGATACATACATAGCCAGCCAGCCCAACTTGAAAACTGGAGAAACCTATGTTGACAGTTTTCCTTGACTGTTTCCTTCAGCATTTTTGTGCTGGAAGCCTTGTTGTCAACTAGTGGCTATTTAAGATACAATATCTTTGCTGTCAGTTGATTTCCACTTGTGCCGAGAAAAATATGAAATGTATTTTTTTTCCTTACTTATTCATAAATGTATTTCTTTCCCAGGCTTCTCAACAGAAGAGAGAGGCAGAGATGGAAAGAAAGAGAGAGAGAGAGAGCTAATAAAACCAGTGACATGGCTTCTCTCTTTCCCGTTCTTCTCTCTCTCCTGGCTGAGAAAAATAAAAAATGTGTGTTTTCTTATCTATTTGAAAGTTTATTTGCTTTCCTCCCTTTTCTCAGCTTAAGGGGAGAGAGAGAGAGAGAGAGAGCTGGTGAGAGAGAGAGACACGCATAGAGGTTTTAGTGAACAGGTGACATGTCAAGTCCTGCTAAAGTTGGTTCCCTGACAGCACCATTAGCCCTTGTCAGCTTCTCAGGAGACATCAAGTTAACCTCTGGCAATTCCAAGATGGCTCCACATTGGTGAATGGAATAATTCGGTGGTTAAAATTTGGCCTGACCGATCATTGGTGCCTTGCAGTCATTGGACATGACTGTCAAACTTTCTGAGGGATTCAAATTTGGGGACGGGTCTAGGAATTCACAAATATTTCTCGCCCAGTTTTTTTTTTTTTCTTTTCGATGTACATACAAACTCTTGTTTGTCCATGCAATATCTCCAGGAGTTCTCAATCAATTTCAATGATATTTTGTGGAACAGTGGCTTATGGGCTAAATGAGAAATGATTAAATTTGGGGGCTGATCCAGAAATTAGTCTTGGCTGATATTTTTTCATATATTAAGAACTAACAACAGTCTGAAATAACGAAAAATAGAAATACTGTTACCTCCCCTACTTAGTAGCTATATATCACACCTGGGTAACCAGAGGCTTGTGTAAGCATTTACCTTGAATCTCCTGATTTTCCCAATCTTGAGATTTTAAAATTTCTATTCTTTCTGCTTCACAAATCTTATCATACAAAAGCCATTGTCATCCATGTTATTTTCTGGTTCATGTGTCAGTTTTGGGGACAATTGCTGGTCTGGAAGGTCCTTATTTTTGAAAACAGACACCCTAAATGTTTAAATGAAGATGGAAAATGTCTTGCGTTGCCAGGTAGATCGAAAAGATTCCCTATACCAGCTAAAGGTATTCCACACCTTTACGAACTAATTGATACCTAATGATTGGCTTGCAAAACGTGTGTTCATCTGATAAAGTATGATTATTTATAGAAAACAATGCTTTAAATAGGCTTATGTTCTGAAGAAGTAATTACAAACTTATCCTTTATTGATAGAGACTTACATTTTAACTTGTAACAGTACTATTCACTTGTGAACAACTTTTTACTGTAACTTTAACGTTTGTAAAATGAGATAAACCTGTAGCTACAAACTGATTTCTATTCAGTTTTTTGTTGGTTTGTCGTTTGTAGAGGTATGCACTCTCTGAGTGCTTTCTAGAATGAAACTAGTTCTCCAAGAGAATTATCCCACAATTAACTCTGTTGGTATTAGATGTTTAATAAATGTAGTGCTTGTACAGTCGGATAAATACTTGATCATCCCACACGTGTTTTTATGAATCATTCAAGCATAAACTTTTTATTCTATTGTAACATTTAACAAAAACGTGGTTAATAATAGGTCTGGTTAGTCACTCAATAGAAACAGTCATGCAACCTGGCAGCATACTGTGATCAATTAAAAAAATGGAGAAAGGGATGATCAATGAAAAAGTTACCTCTCTCATCTTTTATTGGGCTGTGATCACTAAAAAAGAGTTTGAATGCGAACTCTGTCGGACACAAACTAAAGAACCAATTTCGCATGAACACATATCGCCTCCCCCCCCAACCTATTTAGGCGGGAATTTGAAAGAAGAAACACAAACGTTCCTTTGGATATGATAAGAAAATGGTTTAAATTCTAAGCCCTCTACCTCAATTAGTATGGTCCATAAACGCGATACTGGCATCATATAAAGCCAGCCAATGTTGAAAACTGTAGAAACCTTTCTTAACAGATTCTGATAACTGAGTCTACCCATTAACTACGAATGACGGAAATTTCCGTAATTGTAGTTCTTACTCAATAGCATTTCCGTTTTAGCGTGATTGATAGCCGCTCGATTCTGTCGGTGAGTCAGGGTTTGTTTCATCTTGTAATGGACCAGGTCTTTTAACTTGCCTCTCACAATGGATAACTATTACTCTTTACCACTTACCACAATGAATAGGTGAACAACAAAACTTGTGTGTGTGTGTATATATATATATATATATATATATATATATATATATATATATATATATATAAAGTGTTGATAGATAAAGCTGTTGATTATAATCACGTAATTCTATCAAATGATTATCATCATGAAAAATCACTTGGATCCAAACATTTTTTAAAATTTAAAATGAATTTATATTATGTCAATGAGTAAGGTTTTAATTTTTCACTATGTAGACAACACATTGAAATTTGTTCTACCTTTTTATCTTTTGCCTAATTTCATCTGCAGGTTATTGTTATCTAAAAGACCCTATCCCATAGTGATCATAACAGGCGACTTCCTCTGAATATATAGAAAGAAAGGGAATGAAAATGCAGTATTTATAAACTTATTGTTTTGGGATTTATATTGGGAATCGGGAAAACCATTCACTCAAGTTCGAATTTCCTTAGTACAAAACATGAGTCAGCTAGGAAGTGTAAATGTCCTACAGTTACGGACAGGTAAAGTGCGTGAACTCTTTTGAACACCAGAGGTTTTTATATAGGGCGTATCAAAATTATATTATATCATGTATCTATTATAGAAGACAGCACATTTATAATTAACTCAAAATTTGTACATAATATATTATGCTGTGGTCGAAAGTATAGTAGCAGTACCTCAGATATGTTGTCCGTACATGAAAAGCTTCTATAAATTGCGTGCTGTCATCCATCTTTGGATATTTTACATCCAGACCTGGATATATTTCATGTGCTCAAATATTGAAAAATTATACTAAGATATTTCACAGATATATTTCAATGAGACGTAGATATTTTAAAACTGATTGGACCATGATAGATTTTTTATCTTATTTTTTTAGATATCGATATTTTTTTAGATATTCATCTGAATTTTTTAGTTATTCATCAAAAAGTATCAGATATTCATCTATAAATATCTAAAAAGTTTAGACCTGAACCAAATCCAAAATAACAAAATTTGATCATCTCGTACTCATTCTAATATATCTCAATTTCTTTGAGGGGATGAAATGTAACCTTTTTTTAAACTTTGATTCTAATTCATTTTAGTTCAAGAAATTTAGTTTTCCTAGTCAAAGATGTTAAATTCCAATTCATTTTTTATCACAGTGAATTAAGTATCAAGTATGTTATATTTTTGGATCTAATAAACTTGGATATTTTCAAATATTTTTTTACTTCGATATCAAAATATTGAGAAGTAGCAGCACTGGCTGACTCATGCCTGAAGATGGTAAGTTTTATGCCAGTTCCTCATCACAGGCAGTCAATCAAGTACCATGTGTCAGTCAGCCTGATATGCATTCTGAAAGATAACCTACATTATCAGAAAAAAAGACATTACTTACAATATATCTTAGAAATATATCTTCGACTTACTGGTCGAATCTAAAAATAAGAAACTGCTCAATTAACTGGATACTTTGAAAATATTAAATTTTTGGAACAGTTCATAACTAAATTAGGTATAAAACAAGCTTTTAAAACTTCTTTTAATTTCATCAATTGGAAAAAAAAGGCTCTAGTCTTACAGACAATGTGTTAGATATTGCTACTGAATCTTTGACCGCTACAAATTAATTATTTTAAAAAATTGAGTTAATTATAATTGCGCTGTCTTCTATATAAGATACGGTATAATTTTGACCAAGATCTCAAGACTTTTAGTACACAGCACTTTGTACGTACCCAATCATTGTTTAGTAATAGTAGCAATCCCGTTTCAACATTTCTTGTACAAGGACATTACCATGGTTCCAGAACTGTTCCATATTATCGATTTTCCGGATCAACAGAGGTCACAATGATAATCCTATGAATAATACACCTCCTAACCCTTCAAGTATGTGTATATCTTTCTTTAAAAGCATTTGGACTGTTAGAACTTGAATTGAAAAAAATATTGGGTATGAATTAGATGGTTAAATGCTTCACCCCCATTTTTATAGACCGAGAAACGAATAGAAAAAATCCCCCTGTTCATTGTTCAGGATAAGTTGAGACAGTCCTAGCAATATGTCAATAAAGAGTGAAGAATAACTGTCTGATTTAGTCAACTGAAAAACCTGTTGTCTATGATTTTTAACAGTCATTAACATTCAAAGGGTTTTCTTAAGACAACTGAACTCATTCTTCAAAACAAAATTGAAAAGAACAATGACTTCAATTGTCCGAGAAGCTCTATGAAAGAAAACATGTTCTTTTTGCTAAAAAAACAATGCGAGCCCACTGTGAGTAAAATAGTTCACATACACACAAACATAAACACACACATTATAGCAAAAACAGGTCAAAACTTAGTTGGAAAAAAAGAAAAAAACTTTTTGTAATTGGAGAACAATGGTTTTTAATGAATGGATGTCACTCCAATTTCTTTTGTATTGAAAATGAAGAGAGAAAAAGACAAAAATAAACATCCTATTCACTGAACTTTTTTTAAGTATAAATAAACAATACAGAATATAAAAAGTTTAATTTTGTGGATGATGGTGGTGGTGGGTCGTTTCTTCCTGTGTATACTACAAAACTGGTCAGTTTACACAGATTTCAAGGGTACACTCTCTTTCTAGGTCAGCTGTGGTTTTAGTGTCATCAAGTACTTTACGTATAAAGCCATTTCTATCCTAAAGTGTGCTTGACACTTCAATTTATACCCCACCTTTCAGTACAAGTAGTGTGATTTCTAAAAACTCGGTGTGATCCTTTCTACAGAGTACGTAGTATTGCCCTTCCCTACAAGCAGTCCACATCAATAAAATTCATAGTGAGATGCTCTTTTAGTAATATTCCTTTTTCCAATTTTTCAGTTGATCACCCCCAACATGCTGACAAAAGATCTGTTACATATCAGTTCTCACCGACTGACGAGTGTTGCCAATTTAGCCTTTTTGTTCTGATGGAATAAAAATTCAACATTTAACGCTAATTTTACATAATTTTAGCCGATTCTAGCCCTTTCTAGCTATTTAATTGCCATAAAATGGCTAACAGTACTTTTAGGGTGGTTTTGATGCTTTTTCGTGGTCGATTAGGGCAAAATTGAGTTGGCATCCTTGGTGACTGACCGGACCCTGGGGAAGTGGGGGTTATGTTTTTGCATCTGTATGCATTCAACAGAGTCAGTATGAATGTGAATAACCAGGTTAGCAGTGTTGACGCCACGGTCGACTGGTTTTATGTGCATAATGTGGTACAACTGGAATGTCAGCAATGTTATGTCGAAGGCTCATGAATTGCCAGGATGTATTTTAGTTCCAGTTTTACCGTACTTAGGGTAGTGGAAAGAAGAGCAGCTGTACAGGTTCCAGAGATTTTGGGGGTCCCCTCCAAAATCTCCTTGATTCTTTAGGCATATCTTTTGTCAGTGATCAAATGCTAGTACATATGGGAGGAGAAAAAAAAAATCTAAATCAACTTTTATATTAGTAGATGTGCATTTAGTTCATTTGGATAGTGTTTTGGTAAGTAAGTCAGATTCTCACACAGAAGGTCCCAGGTTCAATTTCTGGTATGAGCATAAAAAGTGGGAAACTCATTAAGTTTTTTTTCTCTTTTTTCTTTTTTTTTTCCTCAGTGCATTCAGCTGTAAATTGAGTACAAATTGCATGAAAAGGGTGGAGGTATCTCTTTGGTGGAATTGCATCCTGGTTATAAAACTTTGTGGGAACGAAGTCCCGGTCTCGACCAGACTTGAAACTTGCAAGGATCACTAAGCTGATGCATGCCAAGGAAACCGGGACTTTGTCACTGGCCATCATACTCTGTCGGAGGTTGTCTCTCAAGAGACCTGACATTATCATACCTCCTTTATTACTTAAGGTAGGCCTCTCGGGTCCCAGTTCAGTACTCTTAACAATATGGCTCTTTGCCAGGATCACTAAGTAGAAACCGGCCTCCGTATTTCGCTAGGAGTTGTCTCTGAAGAGGCAGGGTGCTCTCTTTTAGATGCGAAATTGAGTTTGTGTGAAAATTATCAGAAATAGATTTTTCTAAAAAGCATTCTTCAATTTGCGATTCTAAGCTTGATCGTATGCTTACTCACAACAGCCGAGATACTTTAGGTCACTAAATTACGAGATTTTCATTTGGTCTCCGAGTGAATTTGGAAATCATTCTGGAAAAACAAAAAAAAAACAGGCCTGGTTCATTATTCAAGAGAAACTATCATGTGAACATCTTCTGGCTGTATGCTGTGTTGGGGGTGATCAATTAAACAAAAATTGGTAAAGAGGCAATCAATGAATAAGTTACTTCTCTCGGCTTTAGTTGGGCAGTGATCACTGAAAAAAGTCTGAATTTTCAACGAGCTAGAATGAATGCTGTCGGACACTGACCAATTTAGCACGAACTTACATTGTACATTCAACCCCCAATAAAAAAACCCATGGGTGGGGGGATTTAGAAAAAAATGTTTTTCTTTACATAATGAAGGGTGAATGTTTAAATTTTCAGACTTCTAGCTCCATTGGTGCAGCCTTTATGCACAACACTGTGTGTGTGTATATATATATATATATATATATATATATATAGCCAGCTAGACCAAGTTGAAAACCTATGCTGACAGTTTCGGATGATGGTGTCTATTAAATCCAGAATATCCTAGTCTGGCCTGCGGACCTTCCAACTGAACTTCTCCATTTTTTTTCCCCCCCCAATGCACTTTATCGGCTGTGGTGTTCATTAAGTTCAAAATTGGCCATTTTTTTTTCTCTTTTGTTTCTTTCGGGGTAATTTTGTTACAGCTTCTCTTTAATTCCCCAAGAATCTCCATGCCGTCTTTGATTCTTTCTATTTGTACCTTTTATTTTTTCTTCTATTGTGCGGCACTGATCTTGAAAATGGTTCATGCAGGTTTAAATTAAAACCTTTGCTTCTCTTTCCCAATGGTTCTTTCGGCTCAAATGAAAAGAAAGCAGCGGCTAAAATATTTTTGATCGGGGAATTTTTTTTTTTTCTTTCAATTAATTTAAAGTGCAAATTGCAGGGTATCAGGCCGTGAGTTAGGGGAATGAATGAAAAATGGTTACATTTCAACAACTTCGCATTTTAAGAAAAAAAAATTCTTTGTAATTAGCATGTAACTTTAACCGGAAATATAATGCACAATTAATCTTGAATAATTGAATATCATGAGGTTTTTTTTTTATAATTCATTTTATGATTTGTCCTGGAGAGAAATAGTGAGATGCACTTGCTCAAAGACTGGGAATAACTGTCCCATTCATCATAGTTATATTGAGTTAAACCCTTCCCCCCAAACCTTGAAAAATTGAATTTCTGAGGTCTTATTGATTGAAAGTATGTAGAATTACTTCAAAGAACTCATACTACGAAAACTGTGATATATTCTAAACTGGAGTGAAATATATATTTGTATAAATTGAACACCAACTGACGGCCATAGTTTGAATTCTGTTAGTTGATTTCATTCCCTGTTCGTTAACCATTAGGCTACTCACACTTCCTTTTCAAATTTAAGAAGTAAAGGCGTCACAAGTTGTATTAACATCATAGAGGAAAAAAAAAGGTTCAAGAATCTCGGATGAAATATTTTTATTATACCACGTTCTTTATTTTTGCCTATGGTATTTTTCTTTTTTTTAATTACCGCTACCAACAACAGACCGGTTTAATCACTGTTGTAGGGTTTGGGTTATTTATGGATATCTATCTGGACTTGCCCAGCCCTAACTATTTATAGTAAAGACTTGAAATTTTGCTCATGCACCCCTTTCAATGAGTAAGAAAAATAGTCTTCTTATTTTTTTGAAAATTTTACCCCTGAATAAGTTTTTATTGGGGGGTTCAAATTAACATTGAAATCTATGCCAAGTTGATCCCTCAGTTTATGTCCAGGCTTTTTTTTTTTTTTTTTTTTTTAAATCATAAATTTATGATTCAAACCATATAGGTAGTTTTTTCATCAAGGTAACTTGATTTTACCACCAACATTGCTTTATTAATGAAGTAAAGAGCAGGACATCCTTGTGGCTGTGATTCATAATTTTGCTTGGAATACTAGTTTTTTTTTTTGTTTTGTTTTTTTCATTGATTTAAATCCCAATGTTTATAGCTAAGCAATTCAATCTTTTTTAACAGCTGGAGAATAGATTGCCTGAAAACATTGCAAAACGAATTGGCGAAAAAGATAGAATGATTTAAAAATCCTTATTAAAATAATCAATCTTTGCAGTTTTAAATGATGGATTATCCATTTGCGGATTTAACAGCGTATATGAGACATGGATCCATCATATCCTTAATTATGAAGAATTTCAGAGAACAAATACATCATTGATCGACTGATTCTTTTCGACTAGTTTTATTGTAATAATTATTTCATCAGAGGCTCCCATATAGTATTCATAATTACACTAGGACTGCTGATTAGATGATTTGACCGAAACAAGCAAAAAAAATGATTTCTCAAAACATAACACCAAAAATGGTGTTACTAGTAAACAAACTGTTGAATGAGAAATAATTTCTTGACACCTGAGAAAATTGTTCTGTCTCTAAAAAAAACTTTGAAACTGGAGAATCTTATTTAAGAATTTCGTATAATCTTCTGGGCACTGGTTTATCAACGGAGCAGCTACTTAGCCCTTCCTCCTTAAATCAAACACTTGATTTTGACTTGTGCTCTTACAGTCAAGTTTCTCCAAATTTAATTTCTTATCCTAACTGCTTACTTCAATGTAAACGAAGATCCAAGACGAGTAATTAACTAACGACCGGATTCCTGTTCTCTAAAATTCTATACTTTATAATGAGTACTGCTTATCTTCAGTGCTTTCAGCTTCATTGCCTTTCGGGAAGTCTTCCAATTAAATTCTACCATTGAGTAATCAACTGTATTATATATATATATATATATGTGTGTGTGTGTGTATGCATGTAATATATATGACCTGACAATATCAGAAAATCATGTTTGTACAAATTAATTTTTCTTATTTCAATTCGATGTCTTGCCAAAGCTGGCTTTATGAAGAAAGCGGAGACTTGACACACATTTCTTCACAGCCACCGTTTTCTCCACACACTCAGAATCCACTTGATGAGTTATTAACCTTGCCCACTACCAATCACAGAGCATATATAAACACTGTTTCTTGAATGTTTCCACTTTCTTGGTATAACCTGCTTTGGCAAAACATGAAATTAGAATAAAAGAATTCATTTGTACAAACATGGTTTTCTGATATTGTCATTTTACTCTCATATTGTTAGAATAACCATAATCTGCACTGAGATACACACACACACACTCTGGACTAGATGCTGATTATCATCTGCAGAGAAAAGGAAATAAATCAAGATGCTTTAAGATCAGGCAGGGACTGCATCTGCATGGATCTAGTTCTCCTACCCTAATGGAGAAGCAACAAAGCTGTAAGATACTGCTGAGGTGCTTTGGGTTAGTGGTAATGATTTTTGGGGCCCAAAACCATTCCTGACTAAGAGGTTATCATCAGCTGATAAAAACTTGGTTCAAATATGCGTTACTTTTTACGAAAAACTAAAATTTGCTCAAGTTGATAAAACCATCCCTGTCAGTCATTTTTCAATAAAACTTCTCTTATAGATAAGGAATATTCTGGCCGACCCCTATTTTTAGCATTTAGTCTTTTGACAGTATTACATTTATTTGAATTCTGATAAATGGTACAAGTCTATATGATAACTGATCTTTTTTTTTTTTTTGATATTTGTGAGATGCATGATCTTATTTCTCTCATAAGATTCAAAGTGTTAGGTTTAGAGGGAACACTGCTGTAGACCCCTGTGGATTATTTGTCAGGCCCCCTGTGGTCCATGGACCCCAGGTCCAAAACCAGCAAGTTAAATGAACAGATATTTGTTTCAATTTCTAAAAAGTCATTAACTTCCCTTGCTTTGAGTTAATGTGTTACATAGTGAGGTGATTGTACGTTCACACATTTTGGAAAAATTATTGCCAACTGTTACTGTATTTCAATTAAAAAAAAAATTATGAAAATGGTAATTTCAGCCAAACCTATGTTTTTTTTTGGGGGGGGGGGTTAGTTTTATTACTTGAAAAAGATGTCTGAAATAGTATTTTCATTGTAAATTATTGCTACTGCTTTGATTTGGCAAGAATATATTCAATTTTCTATATCGATCATCATGATGAAAGTGGCTGTCAAATGACCTTCTCTACCCAACAAACAGTGCTGGGAAAAATGTCCCATAATTGTCACGCACCTGGATTTTAGCTCAAAATTGTCAGAAAAAGTGTAGATTATTGATGTCAATAAAATTCGAATCTTATCCGTTATGCATAGAATAAGAAATGGTTAATTTCCTCTTTGAATTCAGTTACAATTTTTTTAGAATTATTATTATTTGCGGAGCTTGGTGCCTGCCTCAATAATTCCAGATGTCTTCATTTAAAGAACAGAAGATTATACTCCATTTAGATTGGCATACTGACAATACTCTTTTGGATTCTATTGCTTGTTTATTCCCCCATGTCCCCCACCCAGTTTGGGTGCCCTGAGGTTTTTCTGTCTCAAGGGCCCCCTTCCAATATTTGAAGATTTTTATGAAAAAGGAAAATTTGAAATACACACACTATCACTTAGTAGAGAATAACCCCAAAGATTAAACTATCATTTATGCAATTCATGTACGTAAATGTATATGCTTGTTATTGTATTAATGCGGTAGGTGAACTATAATTTTTAAAGCTTTTGCGGTGGGGGGGATATTGTCAAATAGCCCTCCCGTCAGTCACACCTGAGCCTACCCATGTTGTTATTGGATAATATCCGTAAAAATGCAATAAGCGAATTATAATTTAAGTTTTAGGAGCTCCTCTCTATTGGGGGCTAGTTGGGGGGTTTCTAACAGCCCCTCTGCCTCTCCTCTCTGCCCCGCCACTGTCCCCCTTCCTGTTCAAGACCCCATTAAAACCTGTTTGACCAGAAATCCATACATTAAAGAAGTACAACTACTTTACCGCGAGTGTTATGACATCATTCACTGGGAAAGAAAGAAAAATGTTGCATTATTTTCACTGACTAAAACTAGAACCACTGCCTTCTTCATTACACAATCCAAAAATGGTCGGTGTTGACAGACTTTGTGTATGAGAGTAGATTTATTTTTGTGCGATCACATGATGAAAACCAACCAATGAAATGCCAGGAAATATCCTTTATATATTTTCAAAGAGAAGAGGAGAAAAAAGATGATAAAATTAGAGCAAGGCAATGAAAGTGAAATAAAATGACGTAATGATTGACTTGAAAGAATTTAGTAAAATAATAAATCCGTACCTCCATATGAATGAATCACCATAGACCATGTGTAAAACAAAAACTAATTAGTCTAAAAAGATATCTAGAATTATTCAAAAGTTATCTCAAAAAAATAGATCTTTAATCTAAAATTGTCCAAAAGAAAGATACCATCACAAGATTTGGGCATTGTTGGTCCAAAATCATTATAGAGACCCGAAAATGACTTTTTTTGATACAACAAAAAAAAAAATGTTTTTAGATGGTACTTATTGGTGTACTTATGTGCAAATTTTCAAGGTTCTAGCCCCCAAATATGACCCGGAGCTTTCAGAGATAACTACAGATAAGCAAAGAGAGGAGTATATTTGCCTATTTGACTGGTTTAGTTGGGTTGATTAGTGGGGCTAAGGTGATTCGATTGAAGATCATTTTGCTGATAAGCTTAGAATGTGCAATGAATTAGTAATATCAGCTGTGATTCAAAGAACATAGAGAGTAACAAAATCACTTGAAACAGACTCAGTCATACAAAAATTAATGGAAAAATATTTATTGAATATAATAATCACAGATAATTTCCACATTGCAATATTTTATGAGCATGAGAAACCATAGGCTGAAAGAAAGAGTACTTGCTCTTCTTCCTCTTCCTGTTACAACTACCATGGACACATCCTTGAACTTATGGTTCTTGTCTAAATGTTGGTGGGGGGGAAGCAAAGAAAGATCTCTTGAGGAAAATGTTTTGGATGTGGGGACATTAGATATTTCTGAACTGAGAAAATCTAGGTCAATAAATTCTGTGAAATCATGATTTTTATCCGATATTTCTGCAATGAGGAATTATCGTTTATACTCTGATTTACTCCGACCACTGTCCTCTCTTTAGGTTGTTCCAGATATCCGTACAACTCTCCAACCTTCGTCAGGTGTCTGTTACAATCAGTGACTTGTCTTGGAATTCTTGACCAAAAGAGCACATCTAGGCTGTTCTCTCAACGCTTTAGTTTCAACATCTGTGTTGTCTGGTTTTACATGCAAGGGTTCATGGTCAGTCTCATTACCTCACTTGGATCCTTCCCAAACTAGCTTGTAAATTCTATCCAGAGGGTTTTTTTCTATCTTGCCACAGCAGCAAACAGAGTTCATGCACTAAACTCATAGCTCTTTAAAAACAATTAATAGATACCTATTTCATAATTTTTCGCCTTTCCAGTTTCACTTCTGTCTCTCAAACCGAAATCGTTTGTTATTCATTTCAGAAGACAATTTTTCACCTTCAAAAAAAAAAAAAAAGGTGTGACCGACTTTATTGGTCGCTCTTTATCTATAAATATCTTTTTGGGGCGTGCACTGTATATAAAAACTAATTCTCAAGTAACCTCATAAAAAGTAGATAGGAACAATACCCCAATGACATAATAATTCTCCTCAATGACAGTCTTTTTCGATCCATAACTTGAGGCCATTTTATTTAGTCAGTTGTCGGGAAATATGACACCCAAAATGTTAAATGTGGACCGTAACCAATAACCATGGTTAATGACCGGGAAGCCATTAAAGCAGAATCCATTATGTACTCGTCGTCGTCTTCTCCCTGCACCCCACTAGGGGTAGGTGTTTTATGCTTGGCAAAAAACCTTTTCTTTGAAAATGGCAGCCGTCATGGTTTGTTTATTTTCAATGAATAGAAAACCTTTGTAGATTCTGTATAATGGTCTCTCTATCTGTGTGTGTGTGTTTGTAAAATGTCACTGTTTTTTATTCACACCAAATGGGGTATGCTATGTTCATTTACAGTTGCCATGAAAAATGACTGCGTATATGGATATACGCTTTGCATTAAGCATGAAGAATAGCGTTCTGTTGACCATCGACATATTTTTTTCATTTTTTTTTTTTAAGATTTTCTTCACTAAATTCCATCTTTTCATTTTTCATGTCATTACATGAAATTCATATATTACTATATCAGTTATGTCCCTTAGTGTGACAGCCAGCCACTGCACATTTGATTATTATAGGTGGATGAACAGATCTCAAGCCCTGTTTGGGATGTTATTCTTTTATGATCAAAATTGTATGTAGTGTGGTCTGGGATGAACTGTTCTCCATACTTGTATATTTGGGAATTATTAATCTGCTGACATAGTACCCATAAAAAATAACAGTATCATTTATGTTATGTATGGATAAATTATGGATTGGTGCAACAATCCTCTGACTCCACATTTCCTGCCATTTAGCTTTTTGCAGTATTTCATTCTAGATCTAATCAAAATATCTGTTTGCTCTAGCATGACAGAGATCAACCAACCGACAAACAAAAAAAAAGACTATGGCTTTTATATAATGCGATCGATTTATCTGTTGGTCTGTCCAGATCTTCAAGGCACACATATATATTAGTTCTGACACTGTAAAAGAGCTCCATTGGAATTTATTGAGTTAACTAAAGAAACTAATCGGACATGCTAAAAGGGCCTTCAGTGAATGATAATATCTTGGTTGAACATATCGGATCAGTTGCAAAAAATTTTGAGCGCTATTTTTCTTTCAAAATGGCAGGTTTTTGCTGTGATGCCCTTGTCAGAAGAAATGTTGTCAAAAGTAGTTGGTTTTTTTTTTTAATCATCTATTTGCTTATACTATTGAGGATGTCTCAGGGTTATTTTACTTGGAAAACACTTGTTAAAAATCCACTTCCAGTTAGCTAGGCCCATTTAAATTTCACTGGAGTCCTGTAAACCATACTCTTTGAGAACATTCCCTATTCTGTCTGTCCATTGCCTGCCTTTCACAACACTTGATGAGGATTGGAGTTATGTCTACTAGACTGGTTACCAACCAAGGCTTTAGAGTCCAATTTATCCTGCTTTACCATGTTTTGAATAGAAAAGATGAACTCCTATTTTACCCAAGGGTATTAGTGCAAAGTGAATGCAGATTTTTTTTTTTCTGCTGTTTTGAACTTGGAGCACCAATTTCATTTTCCTTGTTACTAACTGCTTGGCTACCTGAACTTTCCTTCAAAAATAATGATTAAAAAAGATATAATTAGTCAAAATCTTTTTTACTGGAATGAAAATTTAAATTTTGAAATTTCAATTTCCAACAATTTTTATTGAATTCCTTTGATTTGTGGCTTAGGAATAAAATGAGGGGGGGAAAAAAAAAATCTGTCGAATGAAGAATTCGCATATCTTGGAGGAAAGATTCTATATATTCCGTGGCTCCAAGAAAATTGGCACTTGGAGCATCTTGAAAGAAAAAGTTTTTTGGCCAAAAGCTCAATTTGATTTAATCAGAATGGGCGTTGCAGGGGGGGGGGAGAAAAGAAGAAAAAATACCTATAAATTGATTATCGCTGTCTTTTTTTTTTCCTTTTAATAGAAGATTGAAATTTTTCCTTCCTTCTCTCCCGATATGTTTTTATTATCATCTCTCTATATCTCCCATCCAGTTTCTCTCCTTCTTGTTAGAAAATTCAGCTTCTCTCCCTCTCTCTCTCTCTCAATAGAGAATCCTACCTGTCTCCCTTGCTCTCTCTCTCTCTCTCTCTCAATAGAAAATCCTACCTGTCTCCCTTCTCTCTCTCTCTCTCTCTCTCTCAATAGAAAATCCTACCTGTCTCCCTTCTCTCTCTCTCAGTAGAGAATACTGCCTGTCTCCCTTGCTCTCTCTCTCTCAATAGAGAATCCTACCTGTCTCCCTTGCTCTCTCTCTCTCTCGATAGAGAATCCTGCCTGTCTCCCTTGCTCACGCTCTCTCTCTCTCAGCTTGGGGAACAAGATGAAGTTCTCAATGAATTTCAAAGACATTTTCTGGAATGGTAGACCATAGGGCTGAAGAAGAATCCAGGAATCTTTTCAGATTAATTTTATTGAGATGTTTCTTATTTTTTCCGCATAAGTTAATCGGGATGGCCATTCATTAGTTTTTGCAAACTCGAAAGCACTCTGTGCATACCTCTTCCAACAACATGGTTCTAAAAAAAACTGAATGAAAATTATTTCATATATAGCTACGATGCAGGGTTGCTAACTGTAAAAAATGTATATCTGGATCCAACCCCAAATTTAATCAATTCTTCCCTAGCCCATGGCCCACTCTTCTACAAAATGTCGGAACTTCTGGGGAAATTTTGTAAACAAACATGATTGAATGAATGCAACTGAATGGAAATTTAAAAAAAAAACCCCAAAAATAACACCTAAATCTCTTAATCGTTACCTAATCCCTGGATCCACCCCAAATCTAATCAAACTTTCCTCAGCCCTTACACAAAATATCATTGAAGTTCAGATATCGTGTGGACCATCATACGGACAGACACAAATTAGTACATATACCTCTTCAAACTTTGTTGGCAGAGGTAAATAACTTACTCTGTTTTATCTTTCTCTTTCTGACGTATTTGTGATAAGGTATGCTAAGGTATGCATAGTGTGAACATAAATGGAGCAGTCTGTTTTTTTTTTTTTTGTTTTTTTTTGTGTTATAAAACCAGTATCAGATCTAAACATTTTTTTTTAACATAACCATTATGTAGAAGTCATTGTGCCCTGAAATGACATTTAGAATCAGATAATTCGAGATGTGATCAAAGACAGCGACAATCTCTACTTAAAAAACATTGTTTGGCACTATATGACCATTATAGAAGAGTCAATGTGCCATAAAACCACATTCAGAATCAGAACCTTGGAAATGTGATCAAAGACCGAGAATCCACTTTAAAATCGATGTTTGGCACTACATGACTATTATCGAAGAGTCAATGGGTCATAAAACCCGGCATTCAGAATCAGAACCTTGAAGATTTCATTAAGGCTATTGTTATCGCATTTTTATGGTTTTGTTTATCTGTGTTTTGTTTTTATATCCAAATATTTTATCAACATTAGGCTCGGAGTAATCTGATAAGCTGGTGACCCACTGAATCCAAACCTACTCTCTGATCTGTAACCCACATCTAAATTAGGTCTCTTACCACTTTATCTGGTCCTATTTCTAGATTCACTCTCATCGAAATATCTAATAATTGTATTACTCTTTTGTTATCCACAAAGAGAGTAAATGTTTTTGACTATAAAATTGGGGACCTGGCCTGTTAATCTCCAACAGTTCAACCTGCGCAAAATGTAATTGAGAAAAAAAGTAAACTAAATATACACATACACATGTACCATATATGCACACACGTGCCAACCATACATACGTGTATGTATGCTGTGCGTGTATGTGTGTGTTTTGTGAACCAATATCTCGACTTGATTTTGCGGCTATGTGCTTTCATTGTAAATCATTGTTTGGATCGACGTAATTGTGAACTACAGTCAGAGAGAAATGTTCAGCATTTCCCTTGCATTGTTTCATTAAATATCAATGGGGGGGGGGGGAAATGGTTGGATGTGTAGGGATATTTGGGTTCATGCCTGCTGCCATAGGGTTTGAGAACTAAGGTTCGGAGCATTCTTACCTGCCCCCCCCACCTCTGCCTAATCCGTCCCTGGCTATATCCTATCCATAAGGCTACACCGCAGCTATTTTTTTGCCTTTCAGCCTTTGATGCTTTTGAAGGATCAGACTAAATAACAGACTTTCTTTTTTTTTTTTTCTTTAATTCTGTTCACCTCATAGAATCAGGCTTGGGCCCTATGATTTTTTATAGGGGTCTATTCCTCTTGATAGAGGTGAATACAATTATATTTATTGCTTTTTAATGAAGCACTGTACTCTTTTGTCTTCTACACGTTTTTGAATAAAATTGTCTGCCATTACATTTTTAATGAATCATTTCCAGTTCTTCTAGTCTATTCTATTCATTGTAAGTACTTCGTGTACTCTATATATGTATACCCGTTATGGCTGGTCGGTATATTGACAGTACAAGATATACCGGTATATTTTCAAACACAGTGTAGGGTTGAGCAGTACCGTTTACCCTGATATATGCACAATGATGCCAATCAACTTACTTTCGAGCTGGATTGAGCTGCTTTTTTTTTTCTCGTGCTTGCCTGTCTCCATTCCAAATGGTCTGTGCAATCCTGTACCCTACTTTCCCTCCGCCCATACGTGCCAAACCCACTTTTCTCTCCCTCACAGTTCTTCCAACTGTCTACCCCATTAGAAAACTATATTTCTGTTCTCATCATCATCATCAGTCTTTAAACGTCCGTCGTTGGACATAGACCTTCCTCAGGATTTGCCACACTTCCCTATCATGGGCGTCACGGAGCCAGTATTTCCTGAACTTGTCTAGCTCGTCTCTCCATCTAACACTTTGTCGGCCTCGGTTGAGTATGTGGTCTCGGGGGATCCATGTTGTGAGTCACGATGTCCATTGATTGTCTGCCATTCTTGCAACATGGCCAGCCCACCGCCATTTAAGATTTTTAATGGATTCTATGATGTCCCTAAGTCTTGTCTTTTCTAGGATGTACTGTGCTGTCTTGTGGTCTCTCAGTGTGAGGCCCAGCATTATTCTTTCATGTGTATGTTGCATGGTTCTCAATTTACGGGTCTGTCTCTTGGTTAGGTTCCATGTCTGTTCTATTTACATTTTTATCTTTACTTTCTTGTGGTGAGACTATTTTGTGTTCTTGTTATAGTTGAAATAGCTGCATTTTCAGAGATATGACAGTTTTTTTTATCAATTGCAATTTTGATCCGTTTAAATGAAAGTTCTCACGAAACCTCATGTGGATTTGACCTGCAATTGGACGTCTGCAAATAACAAAATATATATATCGGATATCATATTCAACTTGACAATACCAGGGTATGAAATTTTGTCCATATTGCTCAACCTGAATACCCTATATTCATATATATTTAGCACAGATTACAAAAAGTAGTTAATGACCGGTTTGAAATGGTCTACATTTCCTGTTAGGCCTGGGTCTATTACCAGCTTTGCTCAGGCGTAGCTGTCTCCACAGAACATCAGTGCCAACTAGACAAGTCGGTTCTGTCTGTAATTTCTTGTAAATGCTTCCATTTGGATCAGATTCTATCAGGGATTATCTAAATCCGTGATTATTGGTTGATTAGATGTGAAGTGACATTGGAGGCAAAGTCAAGAGCGTGGCCGTGTCAGCGGGGTTGGGGTGGGGCCTCAAAATCAGAGTGAAGGGAGACTTACTGAGCATCTCTCAATATTATTTCAACAAATATCAGTTGAGAAGAGTAGTAGAAGGCTGAATAGGGAAACCTGGGTTCATGCCTGCTTTAGGTGTTGACAACTTAGATTTGAAATATTTCTGTTGGTTCCTTCTAAGGCTGTTTGCTCTCCATTAGATCTGATCGGGGATTATTCAAATCCGAGATAGTCCGCTGATGGATCAGAAGTGGTATGAGTGCTTGCACTCAAAAACAGTCAAGAACCTGGCAGGGAGGGGGGGTCTTGGGGCCGGGGGGTAAAGTCTGTGAATGGATGAAAGATAGGCTTTTGGTGTCCAAGACAAATGGTCAAGGCTTCCGGTATTCGATCCCTTCTCTCTCCTCCTGATGTGTCTTATGATAAAAATGTTGGGGGGTAAGAAAGTGTTACTTCTAGAGTAAAACGGGCTTGGGTGGGTGAGTTGCTAACTTAGACTTTAGAAATCATATTTCCCCACATGCTTATTGCATACTTTTTACTTGATGGACCCAAGGAAATTAGACAGGTGTTGGTAACTAAGATATCAGATCACTGTGACTCCATGAATGGCCCAATCAGCCATGTGGCTATAGATTCTTCTTTCATTGATTGTCTGTGTGTATCTCCAGGTGCTCCTGGTCCCATTTTTCGGACTTGGCAATGAACTTCAGTACGTACACCACTAAGAATCAACTACAGGCGTTTTTTTCCTGGAACGGGGTCTTCAAAAAAGCGCCTTTTTGGATCTCTAAGTCAATTAGGCTCAACAATGCCAAAAATTTTTTGCTGGCATTTTTTAAATTTTTTATAAAGATAATTACTTCTGGCACACATGTGGGCTATAGTGATTCGTTCATGCGAAGACATTGTTACTCTCTCATATGTATAGTGAATGTTTCCATCTTGATCAAATCCCATCAGCGATTATCTAAATCCATGATGGTCAGTCGATGCTAATGAAAGTGGCATGAGTCAGCGACAGATACAGTTAAGAGCCCAGGGGAGGATGCTGAGAGAGGTGTGCGTGTGTGGGGGGGTAGAAATCTGTAAATGGATGGAGGATTAGGTTGTGGTACTTGGATGAGAGCCTATGGTACAAAAAAAATGATAAGTGGCATATGGTGCTTTGTGTCTGGGGCGTGTCGTGTGCCATGGATGAACAAAAACGTAAAAATATTTTAGTGCCTGTAAAAATCAATTGTCTGTTGAAGTCTTTTTGGCACAATGTAGGGAAGGTGGTCCTGATTATAGAAATTGAAGAATTTGGATTATCCACTTCTATCAGTGGATAATAGTGTCCAGAACCATTCATAATTATACATTTATAATTTCCCCTTAGTTTTAAAGTACAGAAATCTATATATAAAAAAAAAAGAATGATAAAGTTGCTTTTTTTACTCTTCATTATGTCAACTAAAAACTCAATTCGTGATGATAGTTTGTGATCAAATTCTAAAAGCAAAAATTCATCTAGGGAAATCAGAGCACTTCACCTTTTCTCTCGAACAGTCTCGTTCTACAATCATTTAGTCAGGTACCTGATCAGTCATGCATGAATGTTAAATATCCATTTTTGACCAATAAAAATTTGGCAGTACGATCACTGCTAAATTAGCACAGAAGTACATGAATATTTTAGCCATCTTTGTCCATTTCAAGCACCTGTTTCGTGTTTAGGGCTATTTTTCAATTCAGCTTTTATTGATAGCCCAACTAGTGCAAAAATATTTAAGGGTTCTTGTTTTCATGGGGAAGACTAAGGATTTAATGTTTTTTTTAAATTTTTTTACTCCCCCATTGGAGCTCATTGTCCATAACCTCTCACAGCTCCAGTTTTAATGTTCGGTCATTACGTCAATCAGCTCATTCTCAAAGAAGACATCTGCCATATAACGACTATCTGCCAACTTTCTATGGAAGATTCTAAATGCGAAAATCAATATTTTATTCTGTGTAGTTCTTTGTGTTTTCCTTTTATTTATATAATTTTTTTCTTATCATGGATTGACACATTTGAACACCTGCAGGGCTTCGGTAGATGGGGTGGGGACAAAATCGATTGGAAAAACAAAAAAACAAAAAAAAGTTATGTCTGGTTAATCACTCGATAGAAACTGCTATCTTTTAGTTGCATTCTGTGTTGGGGGTGATCAATTAAAAAATTGTGGAAAAAGGGGTGACCAATGAATGAGTTATTTCTCTCTCCTTTTATAGGGCAGTGAATACTGAAGTCTCTCTTTTTTAAGGGGGGGGGGCAAAAAACAAATGTAAATGCTATGGAACATGAACAAAGGGATGATTCAGCATAAACTTATATTGTAAATTGAAAACCTATATGGGGAAGAATTTGAGAAAAATTCTTTTTTCTCCTAGAAATGAGGATTAATGTTGAAATTTTCAGTCTTCCAGCTGCATACACCATACATACATAGCCAGACCAACTTAAAAACTAAAGAAACCTATTTTGACAGTTATGGTTGTGGGTTTCTAAAAATCATTAAGCACGCCCTCTAACCCTGAAGCCTTCACCCAGATGGAAGAAAAATGAAAAATCTTTAAGACTCTTCTAGTTCAAGTTTCTAAAGATTTTTTTTTGCCTGATCTCATATCTTGAGTATGACAAATTTGATTTTCAACTGATTTGAATTTTAGTTCTTTTTCTAATGTTTTCTCTCTCTTTTTTTTTTTTGCAGTACACGAGATGGTTTGTGCTGCCAAGGAATGCCCCGCCCACAATTCCGGAGATGGTCTAGCTTTTGGGGAATTCTGCGTATTTGCCAGTGAGTTGGAAGAATTTTACAAAAAAGGGTAAGCTAATCACCTCATGGTTATTCATAGATATCGAGGATCGAATGCAAACTCACTACTGCAGTAACAGTCTGCTAGACCAATTAATTATGATATGACTACCGATTTCATCCTAGGTCTGTAAGGAAGGTCTCGAGCAGCTGAATCCTAGTGGCCGGGGGGGTGATGGTAGACTCTCTATAGCCAAGCGCTGTTGTCCACTTTGAGAGTACTCCCCTTTGGACCTCATGCACTTATCCAAGTGATCCTACCACATCAAAACAGTCTGTAAAATACTCTTTCAGGATGGCCATCAGCTGTTCTGTCACATTCTCCTTAATCTTGTCTGCAGTCTGAAATATCTCAAGACAAATCAAGACTGTAAGAGGGCTGACAGATCTGCGTGATATCATATTTATCTCATAGTACATATTGATAATTCAATATCTGATGTGTGGGGGCATTATTTCATAGAGTGCTTGATAAATTCAACATTGAGCCAAGTTAAACTAGAGCTTTCACCACATATATATGTTTGTGTGCATATATATATATATATATATATATATATATATAGAATGGGCAGGCTCTGTCATGTGAATGTGATGATCACCCAGTTCATGAGCTCACTCAATGAAGTCTTATTGCTGTCTGAGTAACCCCACTGGAGAATGTCTGTATATGCATGCATATATGGTCCCCTCTGATTTCTTTGCTAAGTCACACCAAGGCTTCGCAAATGGCTCTCATGATATTCAAAATGGCTGGATACTTTCCACATAGACCTAGTACAACTAAACCGATAACAACTGTCAAAGGATGACATGCTCCCGAGGATAAGATCAGAGAATGACGGTTGCGATAGAAATGATTCACTGAGGAATTTTCACAAGTCCTGGAGTAATGAGATAATGTTAAAATTGATTCCGTTTGACTTATCTTTCACAGACACGTCTAGATTTTGGTATCAAAGTTCTTGTCAGTCTTTTGGCGAGCGTTGAAAATTTGTTCAGATATCACCCATTCTTTTTCCTTAAGACCGACAACAGGATTAGCTCTTTTTCCGGCTATCTTTGACCACCAGGTCTAGAATCTTCGAGGGCGAATCCAGGATTTTGAGCTGAGAAGAGGGGATCTAAATTGAGGAAAATATTTAATAAAAAAATTCACGTTTAGCAAAACAAATTTAAAACCTCAAGAACGAGAAAGCAATATATAATCTTGATTTTTCACTTACAGTTGAGTTGTTTTCTTGGACATGAATTGGCAAATTAAGTAAAGTTAAGAAGAAAAAAGTTCACCTGGTATCCTATAGAAAAAAAAAAAAATGGGGAATAAGACAGCCCCTGCCTCCTGATCCGTGCCTGACCTATTAAAAAAAATTGAGGCTGATGCAATTGAGGAAGGCCAAAGAACTAATCGTTGAAAATGTGATTTTATTTATTTTTTTCTTCTTTCAAATGGAAAAGAATTAATCAGCAGAGATAATGATAAAAATAGCCTGAATAATTTGTGGGAGAATGACTTTAACTCATTGGAGAATAACAGACAATGAGGAAGGCCAAAGAACACATCAGCCAAAATATAATCCTATGGTTGGCATATTAGATGTAGTATTGTGACCGATTGCATTAATTTTGACTTCTATTTACCTTGATTTTTTTTTTTTTTTTTTTTTTTTTTTTTTTTCTTCCATCACTTCTCAAAACTGGGCTTTCATTGTATGGTAGCAAGCTAACAGTATTGATCAAAAATGAAGAATAAGTTCCCAGTGAGATACGAATTCGCATCTCTCTTGTCAGACGGTAGTCTTGTTTATGCCCAGCTGCCTAGACTACTCAGCCACGAGAGCTTCATGGATAACTTGTAGAATGAGGAAAATAATGTTAATACAAGAATGAGGGACTCTGAGAAAAGTGGGGAGGACAGAAATGAGTATTGCTGCCGCTGCTGGTTTAAAAATAGAAGAATTATTATTTCTTGCACTGCGCCTGGGATTGTCAGGAGGGGGGGTGAGGAACTTGGAAGATGGAAATTGATGGAAAGAAAATTGAGACCCAGAGGTGGGGTGGGGGGTCTATCTTTTCCATTCCAATGATTCTGAAAAAAATTGATGGAAGACAAAGAAACCAAATGCATTTTTCATTTAGTTAACTTTCACCTGGGTACACACGTTGGATTTGTAAATGGATGAGTATGTATTCTGACTATGTATACACGAATACATTCTCTGTGTGTGTGTGAGCGTGCTCGTGCTTAATTGTGTGTTGAATTCGTTGAAACATAGATATGTATTGATTTGGTATATATATATATATATATATATATATATATATATATATATATGTATATATGTATACACACGCACGCACACACAGACATACCAAATCAATAAATATATATATACGCACATGTACCAATTCAATATATATATAAATATACGCACACGTACCAATTCAATATATATATATGCACTCACACATACCAATTCAATATATATATATATACGCACTCACACATACCAATTCAATATATATATATATATACGCACTCACACATACCAATTCAATATATATATATATATATATATATATATATATATATATATATACATAAATAAAAGCCACTGCTGGACAAAGGCCCTTATCTCCCTCCATGATAATTGTGCTAAGTGTCCGGCCTGTCTCCAATTTTGTTGCTTAATTATTTATATCCTCCATGCTGGGGTGGGGGGGTCTATAGCAGTGTTCCCTTTGAACCGGAAATTACAGGATTATTGTGTGCAGATCTGTACCATATAATAGAATTCTAATGAATGTAATCCATTTAAAATAAATGATTTTTAAGGTTGAAAATTGTTGATTATTAAAGTCCATTGGTTACCATCTGAAAAGTAAATGCTTGAAAGAGGGGTCCTCAGGAAAATTTCCTTTCATAGAAGAGATCATTGAGTCTTCCAGGTTGCAAAACCATTCTTATATAGAACTTATAAAAAGTGTAGAAATGAGACTGGAAAATGAGTAAGATAATGGAATTATTTTGCTTGAATATCTAGCTGGGATGGTTTATCAGTTGGGATGGCTGGGGTGAGAGGCTTCACTGATATCTGTCCTATACAGTATTTCAGTGATCCTCAAATACAACCTTGCTTGCAGGATTAGAAATCTCCTTTCCCCTGGTATTATTCATGCAAAAGAATCTATGTATAAAAATACATATTATATACTCGTCATTCTATTAAGATCTTAATATTAACTGCACATGTTCTTTGCTGCACATTGGAATATGCATATATGCATCCAGAGATTTGCATACACACACACACACACACACGCATATATATATATATATATATATATATATATATATAAGTTTAGGTGAGCCTCTGTCTAGATGTGTGCTGTAGCAGCAGTAAGTTGCATATCTATGTATATATATCCCCCCCCCCCCGTTCACCTTTACAATACATTTATTCCTTTTTATAGAGACTTAATTCAAGGTATACACAGAGGAGTTGCTGCAGTGATATATATATATATATATATATATATATATATATATATATATATATATATGGAGGGGAAAAAATTATTTTTCAGTTGAAGCGTGCAAATTTTCTAAGATTCACACTCACATACATATGTGTGTATTTGTATAATTTTTTCATCTTCTCCTCCCAGTATGTAGATATGTGTACGTGAAGCTAAGTGAGCAATTGTCTGACTACATGCAGTGGACACAATTCCTTTATGAATACCTTCAAATAAAGTATCTATAAAAGGAATGAAATGTATTGTAGAGGTGAAAAATACAAATTATTTTTCTCTCTCTAAATATATCTATATGATATATATATATATATATATAAAAATCTGGGAGGAATTCTATTTTTTCAAAATCAATAAGTGATTTCTATCAACTTATGAAAGTAAAACTGAACTAATAATAGATGTTCTTGTCATTGGAAACCCGGCTATTTTTTGCTTTTAAACTGAGATGGCCTCCCCGACTCCGACCATTGCCCTCCCCTCTTTTCTTCCGCATTGAAGTGGAGGCTGTCTGTTTGTCTATTCTTAACAGAATTTGTACCAGGAAAAGTCACAGTTGCCATGGTAACTAATTCCCAAGAGTACAGTCAGATCCATCTCTGGACAAAAATATATCTCTCAACATTTACCTGATTTTTACATTCGCAAGTTATCAATTGAAAAATGTGCAAATTATTTATTCTTGAAAATTGTTGATCGGGTGTTTAGTCTTCACTGAGTGCTCTGTAGAAATGACCCTTGTGCCAGGTCTGATATTAAGTATAGGAGTATTACTTACTGCTCATTGTTTTTTTTCCCCCATATACAATCGGCAAAGCTTCAATTTTAGAAATGAATTCAACTTGCAACGCTGTATGTCCAGTTCAATTGAAAACTAATTCCCGGATCCGTCTCAAAGTTTAGTCACTTTTTTTCTAAGCCCAAGGCCTAACTTTTCATGAAATTTCATTGAAAAGTACCATGGGTAGTTATCAGATTATTATTCACTGATTTACTTGTGACCTCATCACTGTTAAAGTTTTGAAATTTCAACTTAACTCTCCTGCGATCTCCTTTCGGTATCTTTGCAGTTTAGTGGCTGCCACCTTTTTTTTATGCCTAGGACCCACTTTCGTGAGGGTAAAATTTTTTGTACGGTATTTTAAACTCATTACAAATGGCAGACAAAAATGGCTAGATTTGTGAAAAATAGCTATAATTGCAGGAATTTTATTTCCAGATAACTGGGCATACAGAGACTGGTACAAAAACCCCCAAAAGTAAACATACAACATGTTTATCGTATATTAAGATAATAATGAAAATAAAAGCCATTGTTCCGGATCGTAAGTTATGCAGCTCAAAAATAGCACTGATTGACTTCTGGTGTTGTCTGCGTGGCGGAAGTATGACCGACATAACACCCAACCTAGTAGCCCAATAATGGGTCTATTGCTTATGAAAAGCTTAAATCGCCCAGATTGGCGACCACTAATGTAGTTGGTAATCTTCTTGGAATTTTCAAATTTAACCCTTCATTCAACTAGGAGGAGTGGGACTTATTGTTCTCATTTTGCTATCCATGCCAGGAAATATCACATATCTGGTAATTCTACCTAATTGATTTGTCCTTGTAATGTTGCTTGTCTGTCTCTTACACTGAACCAGATTACTGAGGTACATCATATAGCGGAGGACTCTAATGAAAAAATTTCACCTTGCAAGAGGTCCCAATTGGCACCCCTTATAAATTTCTTAGTCAAATATTTTCAGTTTGCTCCAAAAAAAAAACTGACATTTCATAAAATTATCTAGAATCATCTAGATTTTATTTATCATTATCTAGATTTATATCTAGTCAACATTTGGTGAATTATGATATTATTCATTCATTCATTCATTCATTACATTATTCACGTTTATTTGTATTTATTCATTATTTAGGTAGTTATTAAGATTTCAGGGTCTGATATTCTTTTATCTGGAACGAATTACTGAATCTCATAGATTTAATTACTCACTTGATGAATTTCCATCTAATGAGATATTTTATAGATTAGAGATTGTTCTCATTGAGAGAGGCACCACTGGATATACCTTTTTGCACAACACTTTGTGATCCAGGGGGAGTACTTTTTGGAGATCTGTTTTCTTTATTCAGCGCTTTTTGACTAAGATTTGGCTGTGTGAAATTACGGAATTAGCTTTGAAGTTTTTCGGTCATGTTAGATCGCTTTTGGCATCTTTTTTGGCGTCTGATGGCCATTTTTATCATTCAGTGCTTTTTGGCTGTCTAACTAGCGTGAAAATATTTCCTTTGAGGGAGAGGAGCCGGGCCGATGAGGGAGAGGAGTTGGCAACACTGAGTTTCAGACTTGGCAATTTTTTCTGCTAACATCCATGCCTGGACTCTCTTCATTTCTCTGCTTCCTGATATTCTTCAAAGGGAAATATTGCATTGATATAGGGTATAGGGAAGGTTCTTTATGGATCTAATCGGATCAGGGGGTTTTTTTTTGTGGTTTTTTCTTTTTCCCCACTTAATGTAAGACATGATTGAGATCTCCTCAAATTATTACTGACATGTATATCTCCTTGGCTACTTCAACCACTTCAAAATAAGGCAATGTTCTTGCCTACCTTACAATTAATTTCGTCTCTAACACACGCTAATGAATTTAATATATATATATATATATATATATATATATATATATATATATATATATATATATATATGTGTGTGTGTGTATAATTAATAATTGTGTTATCCACAGACAGTTGCTTCATTGTATTACAATTCTTCAGTGTAGCTATAGACTTGATGTTTTATATATATATATATATATATATATATATATAGATTAATGAGTAGGGTAGGGGTAAATGGGTGTGGACATTAAATTGGCAAGTTGATTTCAAAATCTGATGAAGGCTGTTTATGTTCACTTCGCACAAATATCCTTTAGAAAGACATGAATCTGTCTCTTCTCCTCGAGCTATTGGTAAAAAAAATTAGCTTGGTAGACTCGGCTCTCCAGCCTTTGGAGTTGACCAGTATAGGAGAAGGAAAATTCTGAATTCAAAACCGGCTCACTAGAAAATAGTGGCAGTTGGTGTGCTCGATTAGCCAGTACTTTCTCCCAAACCAACATGGCCATACAACCAAGGAGGTGGGAAAGGTCCTAATCCAGCAGTAGACTTGAAATTGCTGATGTGTGATGTGATATATCTGCTTGGTTACTTTGACAGCTTAATTCTAATTCATAAACTGTTTGTAATCGATGGTGGCACTCCTCAGTAATTGATATAAAAATAGTGGAACTCTATGAGTATCACCCCCTTACTTGGAGAATGAATCAACCTGATAAGTCACAGAATGATGTGGGCTATAAATCACTCGTGTAAACAGTGAAGGGAAGATTTCATTCCAATCCCACTGGACAGTAGGTCCTTAGAGGAAACTTGAAAATCCTATTGACTGTATATCAGCATGTGAAAACGTAGCTTTGTATCCAACTTTTAACGCTCTCTTATGATGGAATAATTAACACCCAATCAGTATTAAACCCAGTGTACAACAATGGGATACAAAATTCACTTCTGTGAATTGAATTGAGAAAAACAATATTCACTCAATGATTAAAGGAAAGTAATTTCAATCGGGATGTATTTCCTTTGAAATTGACTTTTCGTTTTCTTTATATGAATTTAAGAATTAATAAAGTAAGATTATGTTCTTTCTTACTTCACTTTATTTTATCACCTGTTGCTGATGATACTCTTTCTCTATAGCTTTTTGTTTTCCTTTTACAGACTTGAAAGTCCAAAGCCAGTATCTGTAATTCGGACAGCTCGTATGGCCATAGACACAAAATGCAAAACAGATGGTAAGTTTTATATAGAATTTTATTTATTTATCTCTATTTTTATTTTTTCCATTTAACAACATGGATAAAGTGCTTGAACATATTGGCCATTTTTGACCAAATTTTTGGCCTTTTTAAACATCTGTTGGATGTTTTGGTCAGTTTTTGGTTATTTTTTAAAAACAATCAGCTATTTTTGGCAGTTAGATTAGTGCAAAAATATTCATTGAATTGGCAACTCGGAGTTTGTCTTGGTGATTTTTTTTTCTGCTAACATCCGTATAACTAGCTGAAAATTCTACAGACGTTGACAACTAAGATTATCCATTATTTTTGCACTTTGCTTGTACCTCCGGCTCCTCTCCCCTATCGGTCCGGCTCCACTCCCCCATCCCTTCCAATCTTATATAAACATGGATTTGTTTCATGTGTGAAAAAGGAATAAGGGATTCACTATATTTTTTACTGCTTTCTTTCTTTTATTTTCTCCCTTCTCTCTGTCTCTCTCTCTCTGTCTCTCTCTCTCTCTCTCTCTTTCTCTCAAAGTATAGCCACACTGAAGAGTTGTAATACAACAAAACAGCTATCTGGATGACACATTTATTAATCATTATTATATTTATATATGTATTTTCCTTTTCACCTGGTTTTCTTTTTTCTAAAGCTTTTTCTCCCTCGCACCCTCCCATCTTAACCCCCTCTCCCTGTCTTCCTTGCCACACCCTTGTTTCTCCTCATTCCTTGTCATCTTTGAATTTCCTAATTCCTTACTGCTGAATGTTAGAATTCGTCTTCCTAATCTGCCAAAATAGGTTTCTTCAGTTTTTATGTTTGTCCTGCTGGCTGTGTATATATATATATATATATATATATATGTATGATGCATACGGGCTGCAACAATGGAGTTAGTATTCACACCCCCCCCCCCCAGTAGGCTTTTAGCGGGGGTTCAACTTACAATGTAAGTACGTGCTAAATTGATCCTTTAGTTTGTGCCCTGCTGGAACAAAAAGCAATAGAAATAACTTGAAAATAAATTGATCACCACTTTTTTTCAAATTTTTTAATTGATCACCCCCAACAAAACAAGCTTGCTAAAAGATGTTAGTCTCAGGATAGCCTCTATTGGAGAACTAGTTGAATCTCTTTTCAGTAGGTTTCTTGGTCAGAAAGCGTAACTGATTCTTGCTCAGATGGGCTAGGGATCGGGCAGATACTACCCTGATCCTGGGTAAAAAATGTAATGGAGTACAGGGAAAAGTAGGTTCATGCCACAATTTCCTTTTAGATGAAATTTGATTCAAAACTCTTTTTGATTTGTTCAACCATTCTCAAAAACAGCCATGATGAAATTATGGTCTAAAATCTCTTGAAGACTCCATCTTGGAACTTTGGACAATATGAAGAAGGCCTTGGAACACACTGGTCAAACTAGTGATAAAATAACAAAAATGGAGGATGGTTGTTTGATTAATTCTTGGTTTTGAAATGTGACTTCAACTTAGATCTTCAGAAAATGTCACTTTTATTCAGATCCATGCTAAAATGGCTGTTCAGTTACGTAGATCTTCGTGAGAAAGGTGATTAGCATTTTGAAGATGACGTAGAGAATAGGAAGACTTTGAAGTGGGTGGAAAATTCATTTGGAAGAAGGTGAAAAATTAAGGTGACAGGTGTAGTTTAGTATTTGAATAATAAAAAAACTGGTCTGGTTAGTCACTCCATAGAAACAGCCATGTGACCAATGTCTTTTGGTAGCATGCTGTGTTTGGGGTGAGGGAGAAAAAAATGGAGAAAGGAGTTATTAATAAATGGGTAACTTCTCTGTTGGGCAATGAACACTAAATAGTAAAACAAGCTTGAACGCTGCCAAATACAAATGGACCAGTTTAGCAAAAACTTACATTGCAAATTGAATCCAGAACTAAAAGACTATTTTTGAGTTGAATTTTTAAAAAAGTTTGGGAGTAAATGTTCGAATTTTCAGCACCCTTGCTCCCTTGGTATGGTCTGTACGCAGGATGCATTTATAGATAGCCAGGTTGACTCTCTAGAAAAACTGCAGAAACCTACGTTGGGAGTTCTGGTTGACGGTTTCCAAAAGTGGGACAGGAAATTGAATTAGGGTAGAAGCGCAAGATGAATAACGAAGAATGAAAAGAAGAATGAGGAAAAAAAAAAAGACGAATGAAAGAATGGAGGAAAAAAAACAAACCTATGGCCAAGATGGATTCTTGCAAACAAGTGTGAAAAAGAAAAAAATCAAAAAAAAACTGGGAAGAAAAAAAAAAAAAAAAAATGGCTGCCTAAGCTTTGATCTACCTTGGCTAATAGAACAAGTTACCAAGTATTAAAATACTGCTGGATGTCATTGTTCCTCAGTGGTTTAATGTATGTAAATATTTACTCTCCTCATACTTGAAACAGACAACCAAAACTGCCAACGTCAACATAGGTTTCTTCAGTTTGGAAGTTAGTCTGACTGGCTGGTCGGTTGTGTATGTGTCGTGCGCACAGGCCATTGCTATGGAGCTGGAGGAATGAAAATTGAAACATTTATTCATTATGTCTGGGGGAAAAAAAACGTTTTGGTCTTTTCTTGAAAATCCCTCCCGAATTGTTTTTTTAGCGGGAAAAGTTAATTTGCTATGTAAATTCATGCTGAATCGACCCTCGTGTCCCTTTTTGTTTTTTTTGTTTTTGTTTTTTTGAAAATTCAGCTTTTCTGTGAAGAAGTTCTTTATTCGTTGATCACCCCTAACATGGTTTTATGGCTAAAGTTGTTGGTCATTTGATGGTTTCTATTGAGTGACTGAGCAGATCTGTCAGATGATACGGTCTTTATGTACACTGGTGGGGCCTTTGAGAGAGTGGTGCAGCCAATGCATCACTCTGATGACCATGTCTCCTGGGAGGAGGGCACAAAAGTATCTCGTGTAGAGCTGTATACTGAAAACATCTAATTCTGTTCATTAATGAAATAGGTGGACTATTGTTTACCTGTGAGTGAACATAGTATAACATGCTAAAAGAATCATGGTATATGAAAAGGGGACAGCTAATCCTAAAAAGAAGAAAATGCAACCAGTGCATCCTCCCGATAGTCACTTATGGAGCTGAAACATGGAACCTAATCAAGAGACAGACCTGCAAACTGAAACATACTATATGTGCATGAGAAGATCATGTTCAATCTTACATAGAGAGATCACAAGACAGCACAGTATATCAGGAAGAAAACTGGAATCCAAGATGTTATAGAAACTATTAAAAACTTGAATGGCAATGTGCTGGTCATATTGCGAGAATGAAAGAAAACCGACATCACGTCTCACAACATGGACCCCATGAGATCACATGCGAAACCGAGGCCGACAGAATACAAGATGGAAAGATGAACTAGACAAATTCAGAAAGTACTGGCTCCGTGACGCCAATGATACAGAAATGTGGCGAACCCTGGGGAAGGTCTATGTCCAACGATGGACGTTAAAAGACTGATGAAAAGATCATGGGGCTTCTGCAGTGTGTGAGAACAGGAATAAGGGTGAGACAACAGCTTTGCACTGCTTTATAAAATTGTTAGTAATATCTTCTTGGTTAGGATAATTTTATTAGTAATCTTAGCAATATCCTCTTGAGTTGGATTATTTTATTAGTAATCTTCGTAATATCCTCTTGAATGAGATTTTATTAGTAATGTAGATAATATCGTCTTGGATGAGATGTTATCAGTAATGTTAGTAGTTTTGTCTTGGATAAGATATTTAAGATAAGATTTCTAACATTACTGATAATATGTCAGTAATTTTATCTTGAATAAGATATTAGTAATGTCAGTAATATTATCTTGAATACTGATGAGAGCGAATTAAAATGGAGATGAAAATATACTGGTCATGAATTACATATATCGATGGTCGATGATCTTCCATCTAATAAAAATCCTAGATATCATTAAGAAATCTGATGGTTGGTGGTTTTGTGCCTGAAGATGGTATGGGTGTTGTGTACAAAATAGCAAATTCCAGTGGTGTAAGGTGCCAATTCATGCAATTTAAATAAAAGGTCCATAAAATTTTATCTAAAGTTACTAAAAGAAATGAAGGCAGGAAATGGATATCAAGTTGGAATAAATGCTAGGTAATTGAGGAGAGAAAGAAATCTAAGAATTACATGGAAAGAAAGACACTGGCTTGAATGGATTCATGAATAAAAATAAAACCAAAAAGTAAATTAACTAACTAAAAAAAATCAAAAGATAAACTAGTCTGGTTAGTCACTCAATAAAAACTCTCGTTACTGCTTTTTTGCAGTATTGGGGTGATCAATCAAAAAAATTGAAAAAGGGGATCAACGAATTAGTTACTTCTTTCTCCTTTTGATGGATCTCTAAAAAGTCAGAATTACAAAATTAAAAAAACTGCCAGATACAAACTCGGGGGCTAATTTAGCTTAAACTTGGATTGTAAACTGAAACCCCTAAAAACTTATTTTAGGAGTGAAATTTCAAGAAACAAAACTGTTTTTTCTAGATATAAGGAATTAATTGATTTTCAGCCCTTCAGCTTTATTGATGTCTTGTATATGCAAAGCATTCATAGCCAGCTAGAATCACTCAAAAACTGATGAAACTTATGCTGACTTTTTTGTTTTTAAAAAAAGAAATGCGATTCACACAGAATTTTTTTTCTCTATCTCCAAGTTAGTGCATTTTCAGTCAATTTAGTCAAATCCTCTAGTTACTAAGCACTATTTTGGCTACTAAGAGGTCACAAACAGACAAACGAAATTAGACGTTTGATATTATATAGATTTATAGAAAGTAGGGCAGAGGATTGAAATCAGGTAAGAATAGAAAAAAATGAATGAGAAATGAATGAAAGAACAAGAAAAAGAGCCAAAAAAACATGGCAAAAAAAAGTAATAATAAAAACCCCAGAAGAAAAACAATGATATGCAAAAAAACAAAAATGGCTACTTAAGCCAGTGTGCAGTAACCTTGAATTTTTGCAATTCAAATGCCCCTGGCATTGTTGAAGAATGCGTGTATAAGTAGAATAGGTTTCTATCTTGAACAAAGGCTTCATTATTGAAACTGGCAGAATTTCTTGTTGATTTATGCTAAAAGAAATTTCTAACGCAGTCATTCAAATTGTAACATATCGAAGCGGAAAAATTTTCCTACGTACACGTTTCGTTTCTTTTTATAATTTCTAGCTATACACCGTTCAACCAACAGCAGCTTTGTTCTACTTTGGCAAACAGAACCAGTAGCAAAGTACAAAAATACCATCATATAACATTGTTCTACTTAATCTCTATAGATATATACTCTTCTCGAGCTAGTTTGGTACAAGGCTCTAATTGTTGTGTCACAAATCTATCCTATTATTCAGCTTTTTTGCATGTACAACTGTTCCACTTCTTTACCTGTGATCAGAATTGAGTAACTGCCCGATCCATGGATGTTCTGACGCTGCATTAAGTAGAAAGGTTTTTCTTTTGAAAAATGGCTTCCTTATTAAAACTGAAAGTATTCATTGTTGATTTCTTCTAAAAGAAATTTCTAACGCGGTCATTTGAAGAGTTCTGACTGTGCATTAAGTAGAATAGGTTTTCTTTTCTTTTGAAAAAAAAAAGCTTCCTTATTAAAACTGGAAGTATTCATCGTTGATTTCTCCTATAAATTTCTATCGCTGTTATTCAAAGAGTAATATATTGAAGCGGAAAAAATATGCAATATATTTCCTTTTCTTCTTGAAGATTTTATCTGATTGTACATCATTCAACCTAGGGTGGGCTTTGATCTATCTCGGCTAAGAGAACGAAGTTACAAAGAAATAAAAATGCTATTGTTACTCTTCGGTTTAATTCTTATTTGTATTTATTCTCCTCCTCTCCCTAGTTGGGCACAAGGCCATAATTGTATGGTCGCTAATCTATTGTATCATTCTGCTTATTCATATGTATGACTGTTGTGCATTTTTAACTAGGATCAGAGTGTAGTATCCGTCTGAGCCTTTCAGACTGTGTATTAAGCAGAATAGGTTTCTCTCTTGAACAAAGACTTCCTTATTGAAACTGGCAGCATTCATTGTTAATTTATGCTAAAAGAAAAATTTGTTACACGGTCATTCGTAGAGTAACGTTTTGAAGCAGAATATATTTGAGGCACATTTCCTTTCCTCTCGAAACTTTTATTTAGTTCCCCGCAATTCAACGAATGAGAACTTTTTCTACTTTGGCTAACTGAACTGTAGCCAACTTTAAAAACTGGTCTGGTTAATCACTAGATAGAAACTATCACAGGACCAACATCTTTTGGCAGATCAATTAATAAGTTACTTCTCTTGACTTTTTTGGGGGCAGTGATCATTAAAAAAGTCTGAATTTTCAAATAAACAAGCATGAATGCTACCAGACACAACCTTAAGGATCAATTTAGCGTAAACTTACATTGCTAATTGACTCCTCCCCTGACAGATGAGGGGGGGGGTAAGGGGGGAAAAAAACGTTTTTTTCTACTCATAAGAAATAAATGTTTAGAATTTTAGCCGTCTAGCTCCAGTAGTGTGGCTTGTTTACGTCATACATAGATACATACATAGCCAACAGGACAAGCCTGAAGACTGAGGAAACCTATGTTGACAGTTTTTTTTTGATAAAAGGCCTCAGAGTAGGGTTGTTAACATTGGCAATATTACTCTCAGCAGTCACAAATCTGCCAGTAATACTAACTGTAATGGAAGTATCATATATACTTCTACTAATCGTTTTTTTTACTCTAGTATGCGAAAGACCACCTGCAACTTGCTTCAACATTGCATTGTCATGTCACGTTGAAGGCATAAGATGGCGTATATACAAGTCTAATTTAAAAAAGGGGTGATCAATGAATAAAATGCTTCTCTTGCCTTTCAGTGTGCAGTGGTTATTATAAAAGTGAATTTTTCCAAAAAAAAACGAGGATCTACTTTTTCGACGTTACATGATTACTACAGATACTTGTTGGCACAAGGCCAAATTTCTGGAGCATTTCGTATGCATTGGGTTTCCCCAACAGCAGCCATGTGTTAACTTGCATCCGTGTTATGTTTTAGTTGTATGGATGCAATTCAATCTGGCTATAAGTTGACCAAATTAGGATGGGGCAAATGATATGCATTGCTTAAAAGATTCTATGACTCATATGTATTTACTCAAACCTCTCTATTATATATACATCTTCTCTAACTCTCTGAAGAGGAGGGAACAAATGTCATCCATAACATTTCTCTCGCCAAGTCATTAGTCCAACCCAGAAATGTATCTGTCACTTTACCATCTCACCCTTTATCCCTCAAGAACTGGAAACCTGACAAAAACATACCAACATTTTTTGAACGATCTGAACTCTCCAATGTAGTCACATCATTTTGCCTATTCATTTCTATGGCCACCTTCAGGTGTAAAATGTGATATCTGTAAGGAAAGAGTCTCTCCTATCGGTCTTTTATTTTGGTACTTCAAAGCCAGAAAACAGTGACAAATAGAAAATCGGGACATAAATTACAACGTCTATAAATATTCTATTACAACAATGTTGACAGTGCAGCTCGTTTCATATTTTCCTTAGAGATGAATCGACTGAAACATTGTAACTGCAACGAAGATGAGAAGAGTTCAAATCATTCAAAAAAGTTAGTATGTTAATGACTCTAAAAGTTAGAGATAAAGACATTCTTCTTTTTTAGCCAGCTAACTTCATCACTTGCAATCAAACCACTGAACTGAACAGTTAATGGGTTCTAAGTTCTTATGGGATCATATCTGCGTTTTGACGCAAGTCGGTCGTGCGTAATCCCACGTATGACTGTATTGTGATAATCACCTGTATGATTGCCTTTTCGTTCGCATTGTTACAAGCAAGGAATATTTCAAATAAAATGTAATAAATTATTCATATAAACAAATTTTCAGGAAAATCAATTACAATTTAATGATGGCAATTAGTTTTTTTATTCATTTTGTTAATTACCAAGTTAATTTGAAGACAGAAGATGATCTGAAAATTACTTTGTTAATGCCTTTTCAGCAGATTCATGTGTATCAATATTATTAATTATAGTTTTATTGTACAATTTGGAAAATGGTTTTTAATTTGTGGTATTTGATTTTGAAGTAAAAGGAAATCGATTCTTCCTCGTCAAGAAACCCCCTAATTATGAAACCTTTTGTACATTGGATTATGGGATTCGAACAGATGTTCAGTAACTATCGGAAAGTCCGGGATGCTTCTTCGAAATATTTCCATGAAAAAATATTTCAATGTAAAGGAAATTTCCGTTCAATTCTTCAGGGCATCAAGGAGAATTGCTTGAAAAAAAAAATAAGATTAAAATTCTTTCTAAAAGCACAAAAATGGAATTGAAAAGTTAAAGTGCTTGAAGCATTTGAAATACAGTTTTTTTATTGCAAAAGGACAAGAATATTTCCAGGACAACCACTGAATGGCATGATTGTTAGTTAGCTCATCTCACGAACGAATGATAGCATAGTGAGTTCAATCTTTAGTGGGTACCGTACACTTGTGGCAGGCTAAACTGAGCTTAGTAAATAACTAATGTTGGCTGTGCTTGGCAGCTGGGGTAGGGTGTCAATCATCGGTGTCAGAATAGGTGTTGAAGCTCTGGTACAAGACAGAATTTTGAATGTTGATTTATGTATATCTGTTCGTTTGCACAATATCTCCATAAGTTCTCAACAAATTTCAATGATATTTTGTCAAACAGACCCTGAGCTATGGAAGAATTGATTACATTTTGGGGTGGATCCAGGAATTTTTTTATGGAGATATTAAAAAAATGATTTCTGTATTCACTTGGCTGTTTATCTACACAATATCTCCAAAAGTTCTCAATGATTTTCAACAACATTTTGAGGCTTATGAATCAAATAAGTTTTGGGATGGATCTAGGAAATTATTTTTTGATTGATATTTTTTCATATATCAAGACAATTGTCTCTGATTTTTTTTTTTCTCTGTCAACTCACCTCCATCATAGCTATATATGAACTGATTTTCCTCAAGTTTTTAGTGATAGTGGCATCGGAGGACATGTGATCTCTGAGTGCTTCTGAGTCTTAATCATGAAAAGCAGCCATGTGAGCTGCCTATTGATCCATGTTGTAAAATCTTCCCCCAACTAACCAAGAAAAACAATAAAATTGAATTCAGTTCTTTACATTTCAAATGAGAGGCTTGATGTGTCTTTCCAATTAAGATATCAAGGACTCACTGCAGGTTACATCCATATAGCTTCTTGTCAAGAACATCTGTTAAACTCCCCTCTGAAAGTTTTTGCGGGTGAGTCAAATCTCGACATTTTTAGATCCTGAGTGAATGTTTGTCTTTTTTTTTTTTTTTTTTTTCTGATTCTCTTGTTTCTCTTCATTTTTAGTGTTTCTATCTTTTATAAGTCATTTTGACTTATTGTTTTTTTTTATTTTAGTTTTTCTTTATTTTTATTATTTTTTTGAAATTCTTTTTTATATTATTTATTTTATTTTAGTTTTTTAGTTTTTTCATTCTTTTTTTTAAATTTTTTTTAATTCTTTTTTTTTCATTCTTTTTTATTTTTTAAGGGTTTTAGTCTTCATTTTAAACATCTCCTGTTTTAATGTTTACAACTTCACAATTTTAATATCAATAAGCTATTTTAGAATGTTTTTGTCTTTTAGTGGTCTTTAGTCTGTTGCATAGATAACGCCCTTCTCACTTAGATGTGAAAACCATCTGAAAGGTTTGGCTTAAGGGGACAAAAAGTAAACCCCCCAAAAAAGGGGAGTTCAGGTTCCAACGCCTGAATCCTTTTATCACATTAATGTCTTCCTTTGAGAAGCCGTTTTCTTTCAACTCATTAGTATTATCTGTACCTACAGAGAAAAGATACTGACATATCAAATTTACACTTACTAAATTAGTGTGGACATACTTGAACTTTTTCGCCATTTAGTGGCATGTTTTTTTTGACCATTTTAAGCATCCTGGTGCATTTTGGACATTTCTGGCATTTTTTTCTCGCTTTAGCACTTTTTAGCAGTCAAACTAGTGCCAAATTATTTTTTCGAGTTGGCAACACATCTGACTTCTGGATCTTTCTCTCATGTAATTATGTCCTACTTTGAGAAGACATTTTATTTTCCTCATTTGTTTCTGTACTTTGAACAGATCACATTATCTGCACCTTCAAAGGAAAGATACAGACATATTATCGCATTTTCTTGAGATTGTTACATCTGCTGTTTTCGTTTGCTTGTAATATATCAGCATAATCCTGTTTGACCAATTGTTGTATATTTTTGCATCCTTGTTGTTCTCTGGCCACTCCAAGTAATGCTGACTAGACTTTGACTTGTTCTACCTAAGCAGAGTTTTGGTTTTTATTATAACTCACATGCTCAACCATTACTACCCACTTCCTGCACTTACAAATCAAACATAACTGCTAAGAGAAAACAATGGTTGATAGCAGAATTTTTGAAGGGTTTTTCTTGAAAAATTTGTTTGAGCTATTTTTGTTATTCAACCTATGGGTTGTACATTGAAAGTCAGGGATAGTCTGTGGTCTGGAATGAAGGCAATTGCTACTCACTGAATAGAGCTATATAGATTTCCATTTTTCCAAGCTGGGAGAGTTCATTTGCCTTAAAAAATCAGTATATGAAATTATTGGCTTTTCCCTTGAATAGATCACCGATCTCTGGTAATAGTAGTCACTGTGTAGCTATCTTGTCCGCTAGATGGGCTAAGGCATTTGCTAAGCTTAGTTTAGTCTGGCACAAGGCTAAATAAGAGTAACAGAGATCAGATTGTGTTGCATGCATGAGGAGGACCAAACGCTAACCTCTGATACAAGTAAGTGGGAGGCTTTTTTCTAGAACACCAATTTTTCAAACAATGTATTGCGGGACTTTTCAGGAGGGTTGATTCTCACTCAGATAAGGCTATGAGACAGTGTTCCCAGTATGGATATGAAGATATTTGAATGTTTTGACATAACTGGTAGATACTATTATGAAGCACAATAGACTACATTTTTTTATGATGCAATAAACAATAAATGTGTTGTTCATTCAAAGCCTAAACGGCAGTATCAAATTCCCCCCTGAATTCCATAGTGTAGAACGGTTGATTTCATATTATGGAGCGTCTTTTTCAATGACATCTTGTTTCAATGTGTAGTAGTGACAAAAATGTACAAAATTTTCAAAGAGTTTTGGAAACTATGATCAATAATATCCTTTTAGCTGTAAAATTGATAAATTAATTCAACTTATATACACATTATTCTCATTCATTTTCTTTTATATGATCGAATCTTTCCTTAAATACTGAGGTGAGCCTCAACGATTGTAATGGCTGGCTCAATGTGCCATCGGATGAAAAAGGTTTAGAATCACTGATCTGAAATGTACAGTACATGAGAGCTGTCTTTTCCAACTGAGCCATGTTCTCCGACACCTTTGTATCCAGGAATTGTCCTTCCAAAATGTTCAGACAATCTCTGTGTTTGTTGTATGACCTTATTTTCTATGTTCCATTTAGGGATTTCTTTTATAATCTCTGACAAGAGCTGCTTCAGAAAATCTGCGGAAATGGGTTAGAGAAAAAAAATAAGAAAAATCAAGAAACTGTGAAAATCTATTTTGGTTGAATTCCATTATGGTAAACAGAAATTCTAGAATATTACCATCCCATTTGATGCCAAATCCTGGCACGCAGTGTGTTCTGCTAAAAGAAGATTGAAGGAAGATAATAATGGTCCTCTTCTCATCTTTGTCGCATCGATTCACAGGATGGAGGTCGTGGTTTGCCCCGTGTACGTGTATACGCATTTCAGTAAATGCGTGGTATATGGACATCTAGTGCATTTAATGCAAAAAATTGTCACAGCCAAAAAATTGTCATTATCCAAGCAACCAACTCCGGATCGAAATTATCTCTTGTTGACTATTTGGTGAATTTCTTCCTTCTATTCATTTCATATAAAAGCTGCATTATTTTTGACTCTATTCATTGAAGAGTTCCACTGTCAATGCACTGGTTCTCATACAATCACCGAAGTTGAACTACATTGAGCATGCTCTCTACCTACTTAACTTTTTGTATGTTTCTCTTTCCTTATTTTCCTAGTTGACAGATACTACGTTTTGATCCTAAACAGAGCTGGGCAGTAATACATTGATGCTAGGTTGAAGTGTCAATCTATGTATAAATAATCCAACCATTTTTAATGGGTAAAATGACATCTATATTGATTCGAAAATAACTATACTGTGAAATGAATTTTTCTTGGAGTTTTGCCTACATTCCTAGCCATCAAACTATTGTTGCTTTTTTTCTTGCCGAAAATATTGTGGTATTGATTTTTTTTCCTGTCATCATACTTCTTTTAAAGAAGCTGTGTACATTATATATATATATATATATATATATATATATATATATATATATGGTTGTATTGTGGATGTGAAGGGATCTGACAGACTGTAGATGAAAATGACAATAGGAAAGTGAAGTAAATCAGAAAATAGGTGTTACATCTCAAAATTTTTTCATTATTATTCCATGGGTGCATTTCAATGAATAAAAAAAAAACATATACATCATCAGCTGTTATAAGTCAACTGCTGGACAAAGGCCTTTCCCATCTCCTCCTATGATGAGCATAATTGCACTAACTTCTACAATGTCTCACCAGCAAATTTTTCAATCTTGTCTTGTCTTACTGTGCTTACTGTCCCATGGGCACCAACTGTTAGCCTTTTACTCCATCTCTTGTCCCATCTTATCGCTAAGTGCCCTGCCCACCTCCGTTTTTGTTGCCCAATTGTATGATATCCTTCGACCTCATTCTCTCTTGGATCTCTGTTGATTTTTTTCCATCACCAAGAGTTATTCTGAACATTGCTCTTTCCAGTGACCTCTGCCCTATTCTGATTTTGTTTCCAAGTGGGTTTTTAAAGTTTCAAGGTTTCACACCTGTACACCATACCTGGTATTATGCATAGATGGTAGACTTTGTTTTGAGCACATTGGCAATTTGCTTTTCAGTAGGTCTCTATTGATAACAAATACTTTCCAGTCAATGGTTTATTTATTTACATTTTTTTTTTTTTTTTTTTTTTGCTCATCAAGGACGATTCTTTCTTTTACTTCTCAGATTTGTCTCACTCCCATCTTCTTTTCCTGGCGACAATTTTCTGGCATCCTACTTTTGTGTTTCTGAAATCTTTTTTATGAGAAATCGTGTCCTTCAAAGAAAATATCGTTGAACTTCATCTAACCCTTACCCACCCTGGAACCAAAAGAATGAAACCCCTATCAACCCCTAACAACTTCTGCTCTGGCTTCTCCCTCTCCTGATCCCTTCCTCTCTCCCATCTTCCCCTTTCTGTCTCTTTCTGCCACTCTCTCCCTTCTCTACCTCTTCTCTCTCTCTACCTCTTCTCTCCCTCTACCTCTTCTCTCCCTCTACCTCTTCTCTGCCTCTACCTCTTCTCTCCCTCTACCTCTTCTCTCTCTCTACCTCTTCTCTCCCTCTACCTCTTCTCTCCCTCTACCTCTTCTCTCCCTCTACCTCTTCTCTCCCTCTACCTCTTCTCTCCCTCTACCTCTTCTCTCCCTCTACCTCTTCTCTCTCTCTACCTCTTCTCTCTCTCTACCTCTTCTCTCTCTCTACCTCTTCTCTCTCTCTACCTCTTCTCTCTCTCTACCTCTTCTCTCTCTCTACCTCTTCTCTCTCTCTACCTCTTCTCTCTCTCTACCCCTTCTCTCTCTCTACCCCTTCTCTCTCTCTACCCCTTCTCTCTCTCTACCCCTTCTTTGGAAATTCCCCAGGTCCCCCTTCCTCTTCTCTGTTCCAAAGTCAGATCCAATGATCATAGATTTGGCTTCTTCCCCAATTTTCTGTGACTCGATCTCGGCTTCGTGCTTATCAGGTCTTGGCAAGTAACTCAGCCAAAACTCAAATTGATAAAAGAAAGAACCTCTTTTTATATCGTATATAATGGCACGATTCTATAAATAGAGACAATCTTCCAGGTTTTAAACCCCCGCCTCATTTTTTCAGATCACCCTCTTCCCCACGTTTTTCTTTTAAGTTTATTCTTATCATTTTTTTCGCCAGCATTTTTTTGGTTTGATTCTCTGTACCTCCTGTGTCCTTCAGTGTATGCGTACGCACACACTCATGAAAATGCGTCAGTTTATCTTGTTCATACATACACATTTGTTCTTGTATGTGCATCTGTTTCTATAATACAGGATGTTTGTAAAAAAACACAACATTCAAAAAGAAACTTATTAGTTATTTCCCTTAATCATACAGTCAGCCACATTTGGTTGAGAATATAGCTAAGCGTATCATCAATCAGCTAACTGTAAATTTAAGAAAAATAACTGTTTCTCTTAAAGAGTTATTTCCTTATTGAATGTTGCATTTTTCCACACACACACACACACATGCATTGTATATATGCATGTATGGTTAGGCTGTAATCTTGTAATACAAATATGATAGAAGACTAGACACAGAATTTCAACCATACTTCAGGCTATTTTTAAGATCAGTGAAAAACTGTAGATGTTATTTGTTATCTGATTACTTTTGAACTCTGTTCGCCATTTGTGTATCATAGCATCACGCAGGAGACAACATATCAGTGGAATTCTTCCACTGGGCTAAATGCATTCATCAGTTGTGAAATCTTAAATTCATGGTCTGCTTGTAACCGCTCCTATTGTGATAGGAACTTTTCGATGAATAGAATCAAAAATGATATGTCTCTTGTGTGAATTGAATAGAAGAAATTCAAAGAAATTACCTAATGGTCAAAAGGGGATAATTTCAATCAGGAATTATTTCCCTTTGATAATGACATCAATTTTTTTTTTTTTTTTTAATTTTTTTAATGAACTTGAGGGTTAAATCATTGACAAGCAACATAACAAGGATAAATTAACTAGAAAGAATTTAGTAATTCTTGTTTACATAACAGAATAAGATCCATCTACCCCTGTGGATTTAATTAAGTTTGGTTTAAAAATCCCAGATGGTTACCAAGTAGGACACACTTAAAGGAGGCTGCAGGATACAACGGCTGAAAAGTTGCGACTGTCACAACCAAGATGAGGACATGTCCAAAAAACAGTGTATGTTTGTTGTTGATTTTTTTTTCAATGTTTTAATAGAGGTCTCCAATGGTTCCCTCGCCTCTTCAATTCTTCTCCCCTGTCATTATGCCCTAAGAATATACTATCTTCATCTTTTTAAAAGATTATTTTTCTCCTCTTTTTAGTTTTCCTTGGTGGTTCCTGCGACCCAACCACCTGGCGAGCAGAGTGTGCAATTCCCTACCTGGAAAAGCAGCATATTTCCTACTACAATCCGGTAAGTTGTTGTTCTATTTATTCCTTGTGTGGATCGATGACGAACACTCCTGTGCTGGCTGGTGATTCAAAATGGAGATCAGTTAGTGCTTGAAAAATTGGCTGGTCTAGACGGCTGTTAAGCTGTAGGTTTTATGTCAGAGTGGCCTTCTTTCTGGACTTGTAGGCACCATTTACTAAAGTATTCTACCCATAGCTGGGGGTAGGGGTGGGAAGTAGATTCATGCCTTTCCCAAGGGCATTGCTTCAATTCTTGAGATATTTAAAAGAAATAAGTTTGGTACACCTTTTGTAAATTCCATTTTTAATTTTTGTCTGAATTTTCGAAATGGAGTATCGTTATGTAAATTTTCTTGCAGACTTTTGTCCTCTCTGGATGGTAAAAAATGCACCCACTTATCACCTGAACATGGCCGTAGGGGACAAGAGCTGGAACATGGTTCGTTATGCTCGAAAAAATGAACTGAGATGAGGACAAAAGTCCCAAAAATATATATGGTCATTTCAGCTCCTTAGAAATATCTTACTTTAAAGTTATTTAAAAATTGGGAAAATGACTGAGAAAAATTTTGGTCTTATTTGATAAATTGTATATTTTTCTAGGTTTTTGGATAGCTAATTCTTGACAAGAATGCGTGTGCGTGTGTTGATGGTTGACCTCATATTTCTTTTTATTGGTTTACTGGCCTTTCTAATCAAGTGACTCATGTCTTGCCGCATACTCTTCACTTCCTTCGCTTGAATTTCTGGCTGGGATAGTTTATTGATTTGGATGGCTGGGATGAAGAATAGTACCCTCAGTAAACTGAAAGATTCCCCACTTCACTATCAATGCTTTGAGTAAAATTGATTGATGGGAAAAGAAATAGAAGAAAATTTGAGGGTATTAGTTTGCAGAAATCAGTGAGAAATTTGATGACTTTGATAAGGGGTATCTCCAACCATGCAGCATTGATTGGCATGAACAAAGCCTCCAAAGGATTTTTCTTTCTTTTCCTTCCTTCATCCTGTTTTTTACCCTCTCTTTCTTTGTCCCCCCCCAATCTCTCTCCCCTATCTTTCTTTTCCCTCTCTCACCCTCTCTATTCCCTTCCCTTCCCTCCCCTGCCCTATCTATTCTATCTTTTCTCTCTATATTTCCCTCCCACTTTCTTTCCTCTTCCCTACCCTGTCTATTCCTCCACTCTCTCTCTTCCCCGTCTATTCTTACCCCTCTCTCCTGTTCTTCATCTTCCCTCCCTCATCCTATCTGTCCCTCTCCCTCTTTCTCCCTCTTCAATCCACCTCTCAGTCTAGTCCTTCCTCCTCCTCCCCTCTCTCTACTCCTTCCCAATCCTCAAATTTGGAAGGTGTTTTTTTTTTTTTTATCACAGAAATGATTTCTTTTTATCTTTCTCGTTCAGTGAACATGTAACATTGTTTTTTCTGAAAGATTTTTTTTTTTTAAATTCTCTTCATGTCAATTTGATCATTGATAGGCTTGTTTGTTTGAGGGTTTTTTTTCTGTTTTGAAGAAAAGATTCCATTGCTTTTGGTTTTGATAAACTTTTAATTTTTTTCTCCAAATTTTTTTGTTTTTAAAAAGTGGAAAATTTATTCTTGACATTGCTTGCTTCATTGGATATTAGCTTCTTAGTGTCAATTATCTCTCTTCCTGAGATGACCAGTTTTTTTCTTTCTTCTCTTGTTTCTCCTTCTGATTGGCCATGGGGTTAAATCTGGCAACTATTTTCATCAAGACTATCAAAAAATTGTCAACATAGGTTTCTTTTGTTTTGAAGTTGGTCTGGCTGGCTACAGCGTTGCCTAATGTTGAAGTATAACGTGCATTGCCAAATCAAGAAAAATCACTTAATTTGCAACACTTTATGTATCCGTCAAAGTCTGCTAGGCAGCACCAATGGAGCTAGGAGCCTGAAAATTGAAATATTTACTCTTTATATTAAGAAAAAAAAAGATTTTTTTAAAATTCATCCCCCCAAAAGGTTTTTAATGGGGTTCAATTTGCAATGTAAGTTTATGCTAAACCAAGGTTTTTTATTTGTGTCTGGCTGCATTCATGCTTGTTTTTCTTGATAATTCAAATATTTTTGATCACTGCCTAATGAAAGGTGAGAGAAGTATCTCATTCATTGATCGGAATATTTCCTTAATGTGGATAAAAATTATCCCCAAAGTGTGTATACACATTTGAGGACACTGTGGCTGTCTTGTATGTAATTACATAGATTTGTATTAAGATAGTGACAATATGTTTTTTGTTTCTTTTCTAGCAAGTCAACATGTGGAATATTGAGAGAATAAATTCAGAAGATGAAGCTAAACAGGTGAGATAAGAATAAGAATTGTCTTATATATATATATAGTTTGTTTGTGTATGTATGTATGTGTTTGTTTGTGTATGTATGTATGTATGTGTTTGTTTGTGTGTATGTATATATATATATATATATATATATATATATATATATATATATATATATATATATATATATATATATATATCATTTGCACTTAATTTCGATGTTTTCATTTCGAGCTTTGAGAAATCAAGGTACTACAAAGGAAAAAACAGCTATTTATATAGATTGTTCGTAATTCTAAGCTCCTGAACATTTGTAAATGGATTACTGATGCCAATTTTCAATTCTGAAAACCAAACAGTATGGCCAGGAGTGCTGGAAATACACACACACGCACACATTTGAGAAAGGATAGAACACTTAGTCGTCTTTGATGACTATGGTTCTTCAATATAGAAAAATACTTTGAATCATTGAAATTCATTATCCAGATTAACATGGTCTAAACCAGCCGTTTCTGACATTTTGGGAGTCCTGGTCCTCATTAAAGCTCTTTTCGGCTTCCAGCAAGACAACAAGAATAGATAGACAAAATCTATCTAAATAATGTATTGGGAGGTGTTTTATTTTTTCATATATATATATATATATATATATATATATATATATATATATATATATATATAAATAAATTTAACCATATTTACTTTACCACTTAAATCAGGTTTTTTTCAAATTTCGGAAATTATTTTCTTGAATCAAATTTCAGAATAGAGGATGTCAGTTCCATTTGGAAATTGAAATCTCTCTCTCTCTGCCTACCTCAATCTCTCTCTCTCTCATCATCCTTTCTTTCTTTTGCTCACTCTTTCTCTCCACCTCTCTTTCTGGGGCTTGCTTCTTCTTTTCTCTTCACCGTCCCATCTTCTCTCCCCCTATCCGGCAAAAGATTTCCATTTCATCTTGGAATTGAATCCCTCTTTGCAATAGCTTTGATTAAACTTGCCTTTCCATTTTATCTCTAATATATAAAAACAAATTGTGCATGTGTGTGTGTGTGTATTCTTGGATTGTTGGACTGGCTAGAAGATTCAATTACTATGATGGAAAATCTGTTTAATGTTGGCCGTGCATCAATATTAGATTTAACCTCATACGTCACGAGGCCAGATGGAAGAAAATCGAGTTAAGAAGATTGTGTAGCATGAATGATGCAAGTCGGGAGGGTCAGCCTGCTTTAAAAAATCAGTTTTCAAGATCATGGCTCTTATGTGGTCTGGAACCTCTACTGTAAGTGCCTTGCATGGTGGCTGTTAATAAGCTGATCTTGTGAACTTGTGAGTTTGATTCTCACCGGGTGCCTCTCTATTAGGGCATTGAACCAAACAAATCTGAGCATTGAACTGAATTTGAATCTAGTCGGCTCTTTGGAACTTCTGTTCTTGTACATAAACTTATCAACCACTTCTAGTATATTGTCACACTCCAGTCCAAACCTGGCGAGTAAAAGTTGATATCCCACTACCATTATTTGAAATCACAACCAACAGATTGAGCCAAATTGACGAGTCTTGCATATCTACCAAGATTTATGCTAGAAATACACAAGTTTATTTCTTTCTAATAGATAAATACATTTATAAAATCAACATTCCCCTACTGTGATTAAAAATAACAACCAAGTGATTGGTAGCTGTTTTTTTTTACCAACTAAGCTAAACCAACAAGTTTTGATATTATTTATTATAAATACAATACATAAGCCACTGTAATCATTTTCATCCAGAGTAGAAATAAGTTAGACCCCTGTATGTAAAAGTCAAAATGATAAATCTGAAATTATCTATGGAAATCCATCTTGTAGGTAAGCAAGTAACTTATTCAATTATTTTGATTGATGAATATATTTATACTAAAAAGATATATATATCTTTTTAAAAATTTGTTATTTATACGGTTCTGAAGTTATAGTAATCATCTTCAGTCGGATTAGAAGTAGGAGTGGAGTTTGACACTGCAGCAGCCAGGCGGGTATATATTCAGGGTTTCCCTATGATCCAAAATTAGAACATTCAATGTAATTTGCTTCCTTTTCTTTTTTTCTCTCTCTTTATCCTTCTTTTTACATCTACATTGTTCACTCAGTTATATTGCAATAAAAAGCAACGGGGAAAATTTGGATTGAGATGAAGCCAAATTGTAGTCAAAAAATGATAATAATGGTTTACAATACTCCAGAAGATATCTGCACATTGTTAATCACTGTCATACCAAGGAATGCAACCGGAATAGTAAAATAGAATTGCAACCATGTAACTGACATGGTATATATGCACTCATCTATGTTGTGGATAGCACAAAATAATAGTAATTTTTATGTAACTGACATTGTAACACATCACCCATTTTGTAACTGATGTGACAAAACATCATTTATATTCTAATGATAGAAAGAAAAATGAAAAAAAATAAAGGGTATCTAAAACAAAAAATAATGAAAATTTGTTTGGTTCTCCAAGCTCACTGCAATTCAAATCACTCTATAATATCTCTGTATATCTTTCTCTCTCCCAGGGGGGTAAAAAAGGCAATGTGTATCCATATATTTCAAATATGCTGTCATTTTTGATGGCCTGAGTAAACTAGTAAACAATAAGTTACATTCAAGGATTATTTGTATTGAATGTGATATTTTTTTTAAGCTCACATATGTTGAAAACTCATTTGTGTTCAACAGAAGTAGAAACATGTCTCAAATTATTCCATTTTGAAAATATGTGATCAATGATTTTTTCGATGAAAGTGCACAAAAAAAACTATTGTTACAATTGAGTATTTTTTCCTGCGTTTTTCTCTTGCAGACATCTCAAGTTTTATTATTCGTCATCGACAACAGAACTCGAGCAATATCGTCACTGATTGAAGTTGCATATTTAGTAGGTGAGTATTTAACAGCTGCCTTTCTCATCACTTGACATAACATATTTTTAGCGCTCTCTTGCTTTTTTTTATATATTTTTTTTTTATATTTCTATTTTTTTATTTATTCATTTTTTTATTTTTTATTTTTTTTATATATTTATTTTTTTTATATATTTATTTTTTTTATATATTTATTTTTTTATATTTATTTTTTTTATATATTTATTTTTTTTATATATTTATTTTTTTTATATATTTATTTTTTTATATTTATTTTTTTTATATATTTATTTTTTTTATATATTTATTTTTTTTATATATTTATTTTTTTTATATATTTATTTTTTTATATATTTATTTTTTTTTATATATTTATTTATTTTTTCATATATTTATTTATTTTTTTTATATATTTATTTATTTTTTTTATATATTTATTTATTTTTTTTATATATTTATTTATTTTTTTTATATATTTATTTATTTTTTTTATATATTTATTTATTTTTTTTATATATATATTTATTTATTTTTATATATATATTTATTTTTTTTTATATATTTATTTATTTTTTTTATATATATATTTATTTATTTTTATATATATATTTATTTTTTTTTATATATTTATTTATTTTTTTTTATATATTTATTTATTTTTTTTATATATTTATTTTTTTAATTATAATCAAGAACTGTTGGTCGTCCACTCCTGGGCTTTATTTGAAGGAAACTCAAAAGATGAAAATTTACCTGAAGTCTTTGAATCTTAATTACTGATTATATAATGTTGGGATTTTCTCGTTTCAGGTTGCCAGCGACAGGTAGTGTTAGTATTCAATGAGTCCAGTAGTAATCAGGTGATTGTCAAAGGCAAGAAGACTTCTGAAAGGTAAGTCTGTCTCATCGTTTCTACCTTTCAGCATTTTGGTCACCCTAAGCGAGGCCTTTCAGCCATTTTTCACATCAAAGGGGTTGTAAGAAGAGTTATTAATACAACAGAATTAAGACCAGTAAAAAAAAATGAAAAATGTTTTTGAATAGTATATTGATGTTAGAATTGTAAAGTTGGAACTACTAAAATATGATGTTTAAAATGAAGACTAAAAATGACTAGAAAGCAATAAGAGTTGAAATGACTTTTAAGTGTTATAAACAATGAAGAATAAGAATTTGAGAAATGCCAGCTTCTTCCAGTAATTCTGGATTTAAAAGTGTCTGGATTGTACTCGTCAGAAAAACATTCATCTTATAACACCTAGTGGGTCTGCCACCTTTTTGGCTCTGTGAGCTAGATGGTGTATTTATGAATGGATGAAGAGCCAGGTAGACTCCATAAAAAGGCCTGAAATATGGGAATCGTGTGTTGAAATACATCTAGTTATATTTTGTCTCAAATTCAATGAATAATGAAATTTAGTATATTGTTTGTGCTTTACCAAGGATACCAATTTGTAATCAAAAAACCTGATTTTGTCCTTATTTATTTTAATCAATGTATCCTTGAATCTGAAGACCCAAATAATCTTTTAAACATACAAAATAAGTGTAATTTTCAGCGATGAAATTGAAGCAATACAACATATATCTACTTCTTGATTTCTAGGTTTTTTGAATGTTCAATGTCTACTAGTAGAGACAAAATCATATATCTTGTTCTCAAAACCTAGCCTAATACCTAATTTCCTAAATCAATTTCCATCACTGATGTCCCAATATTTGCTCACAGGCTTGGCGAAATCCATTCAAGGATCAAATCTAGCCTGCGGGCTATAGGTTGCCTGCCTCTGTAGTAGACTTTTGAGAACAATTCTCTTAGAGGGATTGGACTTTTTTTTTCTACATAAAACCTTGTTAACACATGTATATATTAAATACTTTTTTCTGTTCCTTTTTGCAGTGAACGTAAGGAATTGAAACGAAGTTATGACATCATCACTCACCTTTCCGAGAGAAATGGTTACCCAATTTTCAATGATCTCAACACATCGCTTAAATGTCTCAATCGAATGGTCAAGCAGGTACGAATCTACAATTTGAACCCTTTTTCTTTATTCGAGGAGATTTGCTCCCAGGGATAGTTGAATCTCACCTTAAGAAACTTTGAAATCTTCCCCTTGATTAAGCATACCAAATTTTGTTAAAATGCACCATGTTCAAGTGGTTATTTTTCTAATCATTAAATTTTAATGTTTTCTTTCCTTTTATTTTTGCTAGCAAATCAAAGTTCAGCAATTATCTTCATCAGATGGGGCTCGGCCCGTGAAATATGGCCACTTACGACTTGGACACACACTACAGTAAGTTATTTATTTTTGTCACATTGTGTAATTCTCCATGACTGAAAACACAGGTAAGCCTTGAAGTCAATGTGGAGGCATATAAGAATAAGCACCCCCTTCTATACTGAGCCGGGAGATGAGGAAGATGTGTGTTTCCTCTGAAACGGCTCACTTCAAAAAAAATGCTGAATGCTATTTTCACTTTTTGCCTTTTTTTTGAAATGATGATGATATAACATGAAAACAAGGGAAACCAAACAATTATATTAACGTAAGTTTCTTCAGTTTTGGAGTTAGTCTTGCTGGCTATATATGCACGTATTGTGCGTATAGGCTGCTTGATTAGTTATTAGACTGAAAATTCCAACATTCACTCCCTATGTTTTTTTTTTTTTTTTTTGAAGACCAACCCCAAAAAAAATTTTTAATGGGGGGGCAACTTGCAATCCAAGTTCATGATAAATTGGTCCAGCAGCATTCTTACCTTTTTTTTTTTTTTCTTCATTTTAGACTTGAGTGACTGCTGACAAAAGATGAGAGAAATAATTTTTTCACTGATCACTGCTTTTTCCAATTTTTTTTATTGATCACCCCCAACTTTATATGCTGCCAAAAGACATAGGGCATGTGACGGTTTCTGTTGAGTGACTAACCAAACCTGTTCTTTCATTCAGTCGCATAAAAGCTGAGGGCAAATTTTTAGAATATGGAATCTGGAAATCTTTTGCGATAACTGTGATGCATATTTTATTTAATAATTGAAAGTGTTATGTTTTTAATTTCACAGGAAAGTTTGAGGCATTTAACAATCCTATCCTAATGAATACACGTACACTGTAGTAAAATCTTTCCAAGTAATTGTTGAGCTTAGCAAAGATGCTTCAGAGAAAGAACAACTTCTTTGAACGATAATTTTTTTTTTGTATCAGATGGAGAATTGTCAACCATTATTATTAATTTTTGACTTGTCTTTCATCTTGATTTTTTATTGGCTCTCTATTACGCATCAACTCAACAGCCTGAGTTAAGTTGTCATAAAAAGCAACTAAAGAATTAGATCAAAGAAAATAGGAGTCGGAGATTTATAATAATGGTTATTTGAAAATTGTTTCATGATATTCCATTCTTGCCGCAAGCCTTGGAATTAGTTAAGTCGACTGTGAAAGCGAAGATTTTCTTCAAAAAGTAAATCTGAGAATTTTTTCCGAGTTTCCTAAAAGTTGGAAGTTTTCTTTTTCTTAACTAAACTATCTAATGAATGTACCGAAGTTTCCATTCACTTTAACCATTCGAAATCATCTCACCCAACAAGGCATGCTGCCAAAATAAGTCAGTCATATGATGGTTTTTATCGAGTGATTCACGAGACCTGTCGTTTATTCCGGTAGACTCTTTGTAGAACATAGGGCTGCAGTTTCAGTAGCAAATTTTTATGTGGTGAGTTGTGAGCCCTGACCTCCTTCCTTTACCCGGGCTCTGGACTGGCTATGAACTGCCCTACAGGACCAACAGGACTGTTCACCCTTAACTTGGGAAAAGTCGATTCATGCTTTTCCCAAGAGTATTAGTGCAAACAGCCTCAGTCGAAATTCAAACTCTGTCTTCAGGTTTTTTTTATCTTTGCTTGTAATCATTAGGCCACTGTGTACATCCCACTTTTTGATAGTATCTTTTGAAAGCCATTGTTTTCTTCGAGCTTGAAAATGAAATAAGTATTAAGTTTGAATGGGTCTGGCACATGACTATAATAGTCAAGTATCCATTTAAGTAGTCACTGGCAATATTGTATGAAATTTATTATTTATTACCAGCTACATAAATATTTATTTTTTATTCAATCCCTTCATTATTTTGAGCTTATGGTATCTTTTGATGATCCTAGTTTTTCTGTAATTTTCTGAGCGCTTTTAGTTGCGTTCATTTCTCTTGCGTTTTAAACCATCATAATCAACGACTGATGATTATCCAATCCTGGCTTTATTTCAAGTTGACACCCTCAACACACTTGAAGTCAGTTTTACAGTCCAATATTGATTCATTTCCGTCTACTGCCTACAAACAGCTTCAGAGGCTTTGAGGCTCAGATTTCAAAAAATGCCTCAAAATTGTCAGAATCTCAATACTTGTTATTTATCATAACATTCAAAACACATGTATAATGATGATAATAACTTACCATTGCAGTCAATAATTGGACAACCATTACGTCAAAACTTCTATTCACACAAAAATTGAAATTCTATTGAAGAATGAATATGGTCAAAAATTAATGCTATTTATTGGTATACCTCATTGGTATTTACCATTGGAAATCGTCTAAAGGAGCGTAAAGATACATCTAGATTCAGGAAAATCTAGATGTTATTATTAAACCTGTCAAATCAAGGCTCCCAAAAGTTCAAAGATGCTCCCCATCCCCCGAAAAAATTTTGAAAATAGCATTTTTAGAAAGGGTTTAGCGGAATAGAGATGCCAATTTTCAAGTTGGTTGACAAAACGGTATGGCCAGGAGCACTGGAACATACACTTGAACAAACAAAGAATAGAACCCTTTACCATCTTTGTTGGCTATAGTTGTTAAATTGTAATAATATAGTGAAATTGTAGATAGTTTTTAGTTGTGAACTTTGATGTAAAGGTTGGTTTAAAAAAAAAAAAAAATAAATAAATAATACTCTGATACACCCTAATAGAACCATAATGCTGAGGACAATGATCTTCACTATCTTGGACTCTTCCCTTTGTCCTCCAATCTTCTACTGTTTTAAGTACAGTCAAGTATTATGTTTTATTAAATAAAATGTCCAGGTTTTATCATATCAATTTATCTTTTTTTTATTCCTTTTACTATTCATCATTTTAATAATAATTATCAACGTTTTGTTTTCTTATTCAAATTATTTGAAAATGATGCTCCAGGAGATGCTATTGACAAAGCACTTGATAATTTAATCTGAAATTTCAAAATTCTTCAGCTTTTTTTTTTTCCCTCTCTTTTCTTTTTCTTGTTTTGAAGACTCTTGAAAGATTTTGGCTCTTGGATTTCTTTACCATTTCCTGGAATTTATCTATGATTCTGTCTCTAGGAGAATTTCTGTTTGTTCTGTTCTCAATGTCATTGATTCTTTTGTGACTCTGGAATGTTCTATTGGCATTTAATTCTGATTTTTTTCTTTTGTAGACATTTGTGGGATGTCTTCCATTCATACTGTGAAAACTCTGATAGACTCAGTTATAAACAGGTGAGTCACGATTATTTATTTATATATATATATATATATATATATATATATATATATGTATGTATGTGTGTGTGTGTGTATATATATATATATATATATATATATATATATATATATATATATATATATAGCTCTATTTACTTTGATGAATATTGAGCACTATGAATTAATATCAACAAAGGAAAAAAATCTGTTTTCTATTTCGTTTTTGTATTCTTACAAATTAAAGAAAACATCAAGAACTATATATATATATATGTATATATATATATATATATATATATGTTGAATTTGCAAAATTTCCTAATTGGCCAAGTTTGAACTTATTTACAAAAAATAAATACATAGTTTTAATTTGATCAAAAGTTTAGTTAATCAAAACAAAGATAAAAACAACTATTTTTACAATCAAAAGTTTATACAATCAAACTCAAACCAAATAAGTAAATATGTAGTATTAATTTGATCAAAAGTTTATTTAATCAAGCATATAAAACATCTTTTTTTTTTTTTTTTTTTTTTTTTAACAACGTTCATGTAATCGAAGTGAAATCAAACTTTTTATTCAAAAAAAAAAAAAAAAAAAGATTTTCCAATTAGGCCGTTTCAACGGCATAATGGTTGTATATGTCTCTCTCTGTTGTAGTGCCTGTGTGTGTGTCTTTTTCTCTATCAGTAAAGTGGTGGAAATTCACTAGAAAAAAAAAATTACTTGATGCAACATGTACCTGAAGAAGCCTAGAGAGTGTATTTGTCAAAACAAAAGTGAAGATATTCGTCCAAATAAATCCACAAATTATAATACATATTTTTATATATATATATATATATATATATATATATATATATATATAATGATAATATTGTCCCGAGCTGAAAAAAGCCACCAAGAAATATCATTCACTATGGTGTCTGTCATCATCGTTATCGTCGTCTCCTTTTTTCTCAATTTGATAACTTGGTAATTCCTTAATACATTTCAATGAAATTTTATATGTGGGCTTAAGGAGAGATTCTACCTGGGAATGGTAAGATATGGCCGATCCGATCCTTGTTCACGTTTTGTATACGGGGGCATCTCGGAACTATTCACATTTTATAAGCAAATTAGTGTATCTCAGAATTAATGGTCTTGATAAACATCTAATTACCACTCTCGTCTCTCTATTTCCACTGCTTTCTGTCTGGAGACCTTTTTATACCTTTGAGTTTTTTAAAAAAGATGTTGACACTTTTCTTTTCTCTTCAAGGCTTGTGAAGCTTTTCACTACGCAACTGGACAACTTTTAGACATTGCCCAAGTTGAAAGTGTGTCCAATGGATCCGATACGATTGGTTTTTCCACATTCTGTTGTCTTGTCATGGAAGCTAAGAGTCAATTGGTAAGTTTGGAAAATTTCTCTTTACATTATTTCTGCTAATTCTTCCTTCCACATTCCTAACCATTTTTTTCTTTACTCTGATGAGCCAAAACTTTACGACTACTCGCATTTAAGGAGTTGGTCCTCTGTGTGCGGAACTGCACTTAACTGATCAGGCTTGGACTCAACAAGACTTGAAAAGTTTTTTTTCAACTGGGTCTGGATCTTGGATGTTAACAGATCTTTCAACGGCTTCAAGTTTTGCCGCAATGTTTTGCCGTGTAAGCAGGTTGGTTCAATATATACTTTAAGTATTCAATGGTATTGAGATGGGGAATTTGATAATCAGGGCAAAGCAGTGAAGTCTTCTTGTGTTTCAGATATATTCTGACCTAGTCTTCTGGCCTTAACAATTTTGCCATTTTCAAAGCCACTAAAATCTTTCTTCTTACCAATAGCTATGGCATTCGAGACATCGCTCACCTGCTTATGTACCTATAACCCTGACGTGCAGCTATGAGAGAGTAGCTGTCATTTTTGCCACTTGTTGTTGGTTGTAATCTTTTGGCTCATCATTGTCTTTTGTGATTCCCTTTAAGAAAAACGTGATAGTGAATGTACACTTCTCTTCTTTTTAAAATAAGTACTAAAACTATTTTTTCGTTCTCAGAGGTTTCCCATTGGAAATTTTAATGTAACCAGGTATCACCGTATCCACCCGAAAACTTGTTGACACCTGTATTAAATGTTCAAATCTTCTTATATATATATGTAATCTTGGTGGGGTGCAGGCAGTGTAATGCTTTGATAATTCCTTCCTTCCCGAAAGGCATTGACTCTACTGTCAAAATTACCTTACTATCCACAGACCCAATAATATTCTCTTGCAAATCTTTATTTTGGTTCCACTAACCAAAAATTCCTGCTGCTATTTCCAGTTCCAGAATGAAGATGGTAGAGTGGATTTCCCTGAAGATTATTCAAGTATGGTTAATGTAGACCAAAGTTGTCATGGCAACCAGGTAAATTAATCAACACCACTCTCCTCCTGTACCATCACCATTACCATCACTATTATGCCATCAACTCTTTTCATCTTTGGTTGCGGCTCTCCACATTTTCCATCTTTCTGGACCCTTGCCCTCAATCTGGCAAACTCTTGGTTGACTGGTTATCTACCAGCAGAGATATAGCAAGAGGCGGGTGTAAAGGGGCAGTCACGACGGGTGCAGGTATGAAGGGATGCAAAATTTCAACAGGCCTGTAATGTAATTGATAATTAGGCCTTCCCCGGGTGCTCTTAGCCTCCAGACCCTGAAAACCCTCGCTACGCCACTGTCTACCAGTTAAGGATCAAAATAGAGCAAGGAATAAATCTTATACAAAATCTATCCGGAAAGTATCCAGCCATTTCAAATATCTCGAGAACAGGTTGTGTGGCCTTGATGTAACTTGGTAACCAATCAGTGGACCTCACTGCTTGTGTGTGAACTCGCTCTCCTAGAGGGTTACTCAGCCGGCACTGAGATGCCATTTAGTCAGCTTGTGTACTATAGGACCATTGCATTTACAGTGATCAGCTGCTATTCTTCTCGTTTTGTGCTTGGTTTTTTGGCGAAACATCACGTCACCCTGGTCCATTACTAGATCCAGAACGACCTCCAAAACCTCAACTTGAACGTAATCTTCTGGAGAAAAATCGTGTTCTGTGTTTTGTTGGATTCAAGAGGAATTCTTCTTTCTTGCTGAAACCTGGACAAGATGTTTCTGTGCAATTTACAGTGAACAGTTGGCTCATTTCAATGCAGTATTGGAAAAGAGTAAAGACTTTGCTGGGTAAGGAAGCTGACCAGTGATTTCCGGACGAGAAGTTTTCGACATGCGGTATATCATTGTGGCATGTTATCTTTTAGACAACTCCTTGCTCCTTTCCATACAACGCACTTGTGTGAACAGTGGTTCAAACCAATGAATCAAAACTGGAATCACTCTTTTATGATGGAATACACAATCTAGCTAAAAAGTGGCCAAGATCATAGAAACTTAGCCAAAAAAACTACATTCTTGGAGTTACCTTCAGCAGAAAGAGATGATCAAGATGGTGCCGAAAGCGGATGTCTCTAGAGGTTGCTTGGGATTGACATTTTCAGCAATATTGCAGCCAAATTATTACATTCTTGGAGGCAATTATTTGGCTGCAATAAACTTTTACATCAACTTAATTTTGTTTCTTTTGACTAATATCCTGATCTTTACTCTACATTTTTGAATCATGAATTTCCTGTTTTCATTTTTTTTTCTCTACATCCTTAATCTGCTTGTCGGTTTTATTGCTTATCTTGACTAACCTCTTTTTCATTGTTCTGTTTTTTTCGTCTTTGTTTTCTCATTGTATTTTGTTGCTTCTTTCTGGGTTTATATCTTCATCTTTGTGACTGTTATTGTCAACATATGTTTCTTCAGTTATCGAGTGAGTCTGGCTAGCTATCAATGCCTTTGTCATGGACACAGGCTGCGACAGTGGGACGAGAGTGCTGAAAATTTAAACATTTACTCCTTGTGTTCAAGGGATAATTTTTTTATTTTTTTTATTTTTAAATTACCTCCCAAACAGTTTCCTAATGGGGAGGGGTTAAATTGCAGTGTAAATTTATCCTTAATTTTGTCCAGCAGCATTCATACTTTTTTTTTTTTTTTTAAATTTGGGCTTAATGATTACTGCCCAATAAAATGTGAGAGAAGTAACTTATTCATTAATCTCCCTTTCTACCAATTTTATAACTGATCACCCCACCCCAACAAGACCTGCTGCCAAAAGATATCGGTCTCGTGACACTCTTTATCAAGTGACTTAGAGTCTTCTTTTTTTATCATCGTGTTTCATTACCGTTCATTGGCTTCTTTCTTGACTAATATCTTTGTTTATGGCTGTTAGTATCTCCTCAAGATTTTCAAAGTATATTCACCGGTAGATGAAATGCTGTATTCCGTACCCGTTAAGAAACAGAGAAACTTAGTAGCAGAAGATACAATTTACTTTGTCATCTATTGAAGCCATGTGTCATTCCAAATTCTGCAAATTAAATCCCCAAATATAAAACACTGTGTGTTTCCATATGATGGCTTGCATGCGTGAACAAAGACACAGGAGGGTTTTCCACATCTTAACAGGTCTGGCGGGGCCTGTATATGAATAGCCCAAAGGCTTTTTAAGGTGAAGCATAACATGTGCACTGTCAACCTCACCCTTTAAACCAGAAAAGGGTTTGCATCCCATATGTAGCAAGATCATAGATTTTTTGAAGTTTCTTTCTGATAGATGTGGAAAGTAGCTGTGGTGATCTATCAGTGTCTGATAGTATAAATGACCCAGGCAATTCTACGTCAGGTCCTGGACTCTCCACTGAAAGCAGATGTCCAAGCTGGCTACAAAAGTCTGCTGCCCTTCCAGAGAAGTGATATACTTTTCAGTCAGTGCACAGATACTACACATAGTTGTCAGATGGACAGGGAGCGACACTTTTATCCTAGGTAGAACAAGCGAATACTTGAGTTTTAAGCTGAAGTGCCAATCCATGTATAAACAGTCCTGTCATTCTTTTAATGGGTATTATGCTAGTGATTCAATAATTAATGAACAATAACAAATCTATTGCTAAAATGAATGAATTCTGCTCCACGATCATCTTAAATTTATCATGTATAATACAACCAAATAACATTGGTATACCAGTTATTGTTCGATTGCAGAAGTAAAGCAACATCAAGCCTGGTAACTCATACCAAATTTTGTCAAGTTGGGACTGAACTGTGCACCGGGTCCTTTCTCATTCACATGATTCTTCATGAAAGACCATTGATGATCTCTTAAAAACAGCCATTCTTGTATCTAATGATTGTGATCTATCAATGGATCATGTATAGAAATGAAGTCATGAAAACTTAAATTGCACAAGGACTTTGTGAAAGACATGGCATATTTAGTGGCCAAAACATTGATAAAAACAACAAAGATGAGGATGCTATTTTTATTTCTTTATTAGATGAGGTATTGCAAATCGTTATTGATAATTTTTGCTACCATTTACCTTCATCATAGTAGCTGCTGCTTTTTATCACAACTGAACTCAGGCTGGTTCCTTTTTAATAGTGAGTAAATGAATAAACTGCATGGATCAGAATAAAGAAGTTCCAGGTGAAAATCGAACTCATGACCCCCTATGCAGGTGGGTGGCTCACTTAACGCACAACTCTTCATGAAGGTTTGATTTGTTCTTGTGCTTGCTATCGAGGTCTAGTAGCTCAGTGGTAAGAGCGTTAAGCGAGCCACCCTTGATGCTCACCTGGAACCTATTCTTCATGCCAATTTGCACTGCTACTTTATTTACTCACTGCTGAAGGCGACAAGACTTGATTTTAGTTCAGATAGAAAGCAACGACCATTAAGTTAAAAGTAAATAGTAGCAAAAAATAAACAATAATGATGAGGATACTAGTCTGGAAAAAAAACCACTCGGCATAATGGACATTGGTGTTAACTGCCTAAACTATGGATTGTATTTTTGGTTTGTTCTCAATTCCTTATTTTTTCTCTGGATTTTGATTTCAGGCCTTGTGTTACCCTTCACTCCGGCAACTGCTGACCAATACTCTTTTAATTTTGCTTTCCATTACAAAAACAGTTCCAGACTGGCTTGGTTGGATGTTCGGTAAGTAATTTTAGGGTTCATGCCTTTCCTCCTCTAGCTTGGATAATGAACTAGTTTGAGGTTGTTGAAATACAGATTTTTACCTGAGAAACTTTTTCTAAGCCCAATGGTGTGAAGTGAAGGAGAAATTACCTTTAATTTATGTAGGCAAATATTTTAAATGTTTCCAGACCCAAAAAATAATGTTGCATGATATTTTCTCTGCAACTGACAGCGATAATTGCGGAAGAGTAGGGTTTTGCAAGGCTTGTTAGAGGTGTTGTACTTGCTAATTGCAACAAACATCTTGATCCAAAAGTGCACCAATCTGTTGTTCTCGCGTGGCATATAAAACGTTACTGAGGACATAACTTCATTAGCTATTCTATTGTAAGAGAGACAACTAACATTTCAGGTTTCCTTCAGAACAGCTTTTTTTTTTTTTTTTTTTTTTTTTCTCATTACAAGATTGTTGGATGGAGTGCTTCCTTCAGTGCTGCTGTTGACACTCCACCCTTGGTTATTCTTAACCTCTATCCAGTGCACCTCCGTCTCCCTCAGTCTTGCTTCATCCACCCCCAACATCCTGCCATTGATCACCTTATTTGTTTTAAGTGTCAGTCAATGATAGATTATCTATGTAACAATGAACTAGTGGCAAAGAAGGAATCCAGTTTTAGAGGATGATCTTTCAAGACTGAAGGAGTGTGTTGGAATTAAAACTCCCATTGTTTTGAAGTGCACTTCTGGCATTTACTGTCCAAGCCAAAGCAACTTTTATGCAAAAATTTTATACATGTACAACTAGTATTTTTACTAATGAATTTCCAAACTTTGTTTTCCTGAATTGAAAGCTTTAAGAAAACTGTTTTTCTTTGTATTATCCCAATTATTTGATAATTTTATGTTTGCATTCTAAGTTCTTATATCTTTTATCTTTTGATATGCATATAAAGTTTATCAGAAAAAAGTTTATTAAAGGCAATCCTAGCTTATTGATATTTTTCCAAGGAAAATGAATTCTATTTTATTTTATATTAGATGTCCTTTAAGTGATAAGGGACTGAAAAAATAGAGTATCATAGAATGTTCACCAAAATAAACAAATGTAGAAAACTATCTTCTTCTATACTGTAAAATATTGATGATTATTTTTAGATTTTAATACATAAATTTTATGAACACATTGGTGTGTCATTAGCTGCACATATAATACTTTGTTGCAGGAGTTCCTTGGAATATTAGTTATTTCAAGGGCTCCTCCAGTCTATAAAGGTTGAGAATAGGTGATATAGTAAATAGAAAAAGGTTTTTTTATGGCTAGCTGTATAATAAATGAACTTCCTTCTATCTGCAGTATCTTTTGCTTTCACATAGTTTGTTGCGATAGAAATCTGACTTGACCATCGTCAGCATAATCGGTTGAGTAGGGCATATTCCATTTGTTTAAAATCTTTTGTGTAGGCTTTTAAAACAGAATTTTTCTTATTTTCAGGAAGGACACCAGCGTTAAGATCTGAAAAGGTTGAGGACTGTTCGGATTTTTATCTTGGTGGCAGCCATGGCAGTCAAAATTGGAAGGAAAATATCGCTATTCCTCTTCTCAGGTACACCTTTTGATTATCTTCTTGTTGTAAAACTGTTGTTTGGGTGCTCAGCTTGCAAGCCACTGAGAGTGAATTTTCACTTTCTGTTGTGGAACAGTTGTTAGGTGCTCAACTTGCAAGCCACTGAGAGTGAATTTCCATGCGTGAGAAAGTAGCAAATCATTCAGTAAAGGAACTCCAGACTGCTTGATCTCATCTAAGCTGAAATCTCTCCCCTTTCAAGAGCATTTTTAGCTTTGGGGGAAAAAGCCAGAAATTAAACTGTATCAACTGTAGTGGATCTGGCCAACCTGATTAGTGCAATGTTCTACCTAATAATCCTGCATGAGACATGAAGTAGGGCTGGTACATCTACTCATTAGATCATTGTGAATAACCCCATTGAAGAGTGTCCATTCATTGTCTCTGACTGCTGGCCAAGTTACATCAACGCAATGCAACCAGTTGAGATGTTAAAAATGGCTGGATTATTTGGGGACAGACCTTGTAGAGATTCACAAGGAATTTTATGGATTGTGCTTATGATCCAGCATTTGCAAATTTTAGAATTTGGATTTTTATCATCAGTCTTTTATCGTCAGTCGTTGGACATGGACCTTCCCTAGGATTCGCCACATCTCTACCGTGATCCAATTTTTCCTGAACCTATCTAGTTTGTCTCGCCATCTTATATTCAGCCAGCCCCAGCTCAGCATTTGATCTCTTGGGATCCCTGATGTGAGTAGTGATGTCCATCGGTTGTCTGCCATTCTTGCAACATGACCAGCCCATAGCCATTTAAGTTTCTTAATGGTTTTGATGATGTTTAGGACTCTAATATACTGTGCTGTCTTGTGGTCTCTCCATGCAAATTGAGCCTGATTCCCTCATGTGCACATATGGTTCTCAATTAGCGGGTCAGTCTTTTGGTTAGGTTCCATGTTTCAGCTCCATAGGCGACTATCGGGAGGATGCACGGGCAGTATACCCTTCTTTCTAGGACTAATAGGATTTTCTTGTTCTCGAAGCTTGAGTTTGCTCTACCAACGACTCACCACCCAGGGGTGATTCTTCACTTGATTTCTCTTTCTTATTGAGGATGTCATGGAGACTTGTTGTCCTAAGTAGATGTAGTTGTCTACTTCGTCTGGCTTTGTGTTTTCGATTTTGATCATGGTGTGTTCATTTCCAACGTGTTGATAGTGCATAATCTTTGTTTTGCTGAAGACTCAACTTCTGGAGAGACTGTTGTTGTTAAGATTTTGTCCTCTGTTTTTCCAGGGAACACAACTGCACTTATGTGTCTTCCCAGGCAGAAGAATGGAACTGGAAAACCATCTCCAGGAATCATGCCCAAGTGGAGAGATGCCAACTCTTACTCTATGTGATTCCGGCCAATATGAGAGCGCTCAGTGACATGATCCAGGTAAAGAATCATCTGATTTTTTCTATGTAATCAGAGCATTACTACGTAGATCTATAAGCTTGACTCTTTCTCTCTGCCTCCCTTTCTCTATCACTCACTGTTTCAAAGCTCAGGGTAGGTACTTATGAATTATGAGAGGTTACAGAATTGATTTATCTACTTATAATACATTTATTGAATCGCAAATGGCCCAGCCAAGTGGGCTACAGATTCTTTTCTTCTTTCTCATCTGTGTTTGTCTGTCTGTATTTCTGGACATACTTGTTCGCAATATTGGGGCTTCAACCTTGAAAATTTGCATAAGTACACCTCCAGGCACTATCTGAAAATGTCTGTGTTTTTTCCGAAAAACGGCTTTTTTGGGTCCCTGGTTATTTTGGACAAGCAATGCTCAAATCTTGTGCTGGTATTTATTATTAGATAATTTTAGGTGAGAGATATTTTTTTAAATTTTTTTTTCCAAGATAATTTTTTTAGATAATTAGTTCTAGTACACCTTTGGGCTTCAGTGATGTTTTTCTTCCTTCCAAGCGTGTAGCAGTTCTGGAAATCTTTCATTTCATAAGTTTTGTTAAATAATGTGCAAATAATTATCATATAAATAACACTGGTATAAAAAAATTGAACTATCTTTCTGATCAAGGTTGCAGTACTACTTTCCTAGACCAATTTCTGATGCAGATTATGAATTACAAGTCTTTCACTCAAGAATGTTTGCTTTTGGGTTTGGGGTGAGGGGGAGGGTTGGGTTTTTTTTTTTTTTCTTCATCTTTTATGGACATATTCTGTTATCAGTTTTACTGTACGTGAGGCAATATAGGCTAAGGTTAAACAAAAACAAGATTTGTATCAGAACTTTTCATTGCAGAAAATCAAAATTACCATGTATTAGATATACAAAGAAGGTACTATACAGAAAGACAAGCTAAAAACCTTTGACTCCTTATGGTGCTCTATAGGGGGTTATATTCTGATATACAGCTTTCATCTTGGAAAATAGACAGGATACGAGAAGACAGAATACTTTTCAGTAACCAGCATCCAAATCTATATATTTTACACCACAATGCAAGACTGATGAAACGTCGTTGACCTGTGTTATTTGTGCATAAATAATTAATGTGTTTATGTTGATTAGTGTCTGTGTTTCTTTAATCTTCTATTTCTTTCTGTCTCTCCAGGCAGCACACTACATTGGTCAGGGATGTCGCATTGTGTTGTGTGTCCAAATGATTCCAGAAAATGAGAACCTTCAGGAAGAAGAGGTAAGATAGGAGCACGTGCGTGTGCATGTGCATATGTGAGTGTGTGTGCATATGTATGTGTGAGTGTGTGCACATATGTACGTATGTGTGAGTGTGTGCACATATGTACGTATGTGTGAGTGTGTGCACATATGTACGTATGTGTGAGTGTGTGCACATATGTACGTATGTGTGAGTGTGTGCACATATGTACGTATGTGTGAGTGTGTGCACATATGTACGTATGTGTGAGTGTGTGCACATATGTACGTATGTGTGAGTGTGTGCGCATATGGATGTATGTGTGAGTGTGTGCACGCGTATGTGTGAGTGTGTGCGCATATGGATGTATGTGTTCATGTGTGATTGTGTGCACATATGTGTTCATGTGTGTATATGTGTATCTTTGTGTGCATATGTGTCTGTATGTGTGTACGTACGTATGTGTACTATTTCTTATCAATTATTCACTTTGTTATTAACATCTTAATTTTTCTTTCATGAAAGTAAGTATTTATCACAATTCTTTTCTCCTATTTTCAGCCGGATGGTGCCATCCAAGATTACAATCGTGGGCGAGCGTACCTCCGTGACATCGCCGGGCGAGAGAATGTTCCGGTCTTCGAGGATATTGAGGAAGCTGTTCGACATGCCATCCTCTTGCTGAAACCTCCACCCCCAACACTTGTTATGACACAAAAAGTAACAATCTGAGAGCAAGAAAGCGATCTTATCACCGTCATCAGCATCACCATATCGTTATCATTGTCATTATTAATTAATATTATTGTAATTATCATGAGTTAATGTTTGAATGTCGTCATATTGTAGCAAAGATTTTCTTTTTTTTTTTTTTCTCTTTCTTTTGTAAATTCTCTAGGTGTTTTGTTCTGAGAGAGAAATGCGTTGTAAATTATTCTCTTCGGAAGTGCACTGCTAATGTTTTACTTTTGTGGGAATGTGTTGCAAACGAGTTCCCCCTCCCCCTTTCCCGAATTTGTTGCAAATGATCTCTCCCCCCACCACCACTAGGCCCAACCCGCCCGACTCTCGAGGGAAGGGTGCTACGGATTTGCAAATGATTTGCCTCTCGTCGTCTCGTGAAAAATGTTGCAAATGACCCTCCCCCCTCTCCCCCGCAGGTCGCTCCCGCGGAAAATATTGCAAATGACCCTCCCTCCCTCGCGGGAGTGCGTTGCGAATGATTTGATGGATAAATTCTGCTGAATTGAAAATGACTCCTTATCGATTTCGGACTTTTATTTACCTTCTTCTTGATATAGCTCTACACATCTCTATTACTGACTTTTCAGTTGGTCAGTCAGTCAGTCGGTCTGTCACAGTCAAGTTGAACAATAGAAATAAGAAGCAGGAGCCTAATGTTATTAAAAGTGTGACATCATTAAGAAACTAACTGCTATGATATCACTATAGAATATAAGAGTTCAGCATTGTTTTTGGTTTTTTTTTTGTTTTTTTGAAAATGGCCATTTAATATTTTCTATCGAAAATATTACTCTAAGAATATTTACAAGTATATGAATCAATCATCTCATAGAAAGACTTCTTGCTTTTCTTCCTACTGCTACCACGGATTGTGGACACACCATTGAACTTATGGTTCTTCTTTTTAAAATCACAACTTGACTCAGCCCATCAATCTAAACAGTGCAGATTGATATCAAGTGGGTGTGACTCGAACTCGCAACCCTCTTGGCAGCGGTAAGCTAGATTAATGCCTGGCTGCTATACCACTCAGCTACGAGAACTAAGTAGCATGCAGGCCTAAATCAAACAATTTAAACTTATCTTCTCTACTATATTTTTGTTTTTTTGAGCTGATAATATCAGTAACGTAATTGAAAGAAAAAAAATCAAGTTGAAGGTAAATAATTGTCAAAAATTAATGATTTACAATTTTTCATCTAAAAAAAAAAACAAAAAAAAAAATAACTCGTTTCACGATTTTTTTTTTCCCCCGCTGATTACACACCCCTCCCCAGAAGTCGAAAGATTTGGATTCGCAATATGGTATCATTAGATCATTGTTCCATTTCCATAATGAAGTCAATTGCAGTGAATTTCTGTTGTGAATGGAAAAAAAATTTTCTTTTTTTTTCCTTTTTAAAAATATTACCTTTGTCCCAAAATAGCTGTTACGTTTAGTATATGCAATATGTGTGCTAATGTTGCAACTATTATTGGACAGAGCCTGTAATTGCCCCAGTACTACTTCTGTCCCATAATGATTGTTACATATAGTGTATTTGATGAATATGCAAATGTGACAATTATTATTGGACAGAGGTACAAAAATTGCAATATGTTTATGTTTGAGCATTAGCCGATTACTCCCTCCACCCATTCCTCTTTCATGCTGGTACATGATGTGAGGTAGTCGGAGGTGTGTGGTCAGGCGAATACAATACCCACCCCCCCAAAAACTCTCTTTCACGCAGATGTTTTCGTTTGCTGTTTTAGTGACCACGATATTGCATTTTTTAATTTTTTTTAATTTTATATTTAAAACATTTTTTTATTTTTTTATTTTATCACTGTATTTTTTTTTTTCTCGAGTCTCATGTTTTTATGTTTTAGTTTGTTTTTTTTTTTTTGTTTTGTTTTTTCCCGCGGACAAGAAATCCATGAAGAAAAAGACAAAAGTCACCTACCCCCCCAAACAACAGAACAAATTTTTTTTTCTAAACTCATATTCTGAATACATTTTCTTGGATTTTGATAGTATCAAGGATTTCAAAAAATAATTTTCTTTAGGAGCCTATTGTTTTGAGATATTATGATCGAGAGGAGTTTTATTGGGTCTTTATAAATACGTGAAAGATTCAGATGCAATCGGGCCATTAAATTCAATTTTCATTATGGTCTCATCGAATTGCACTACTTTCTCTCCAAAAAGCTAACCCAATGGGTCACAGGGTTGTCGAGTATATATCAAAATTACCGAGATGAACTATTGTTACTATTTTACTTTTGTTGTCTTTATGGGTGAGGACGACTATGGAATCAGGGATAACAGATCACATATAAAAGAGCATACCAAATCCTGATGACCCAAGTATAGTGTGGAATTTTTTAACTTCATTGAATGAACAAATAAATAAATTGATATGGTGATGTGTGGTGATGCGATTCAATCTCTTAAAAAAAAAAAAAAAAAATCTATCTATCTATACATATATATATATATATATATATATATATATATATATATATATATATTTGAAGATTAGAAATAATACTTTCTTAGGGAGGATATCAAAAAAACGGAAATGTATTCAGAATATGAAATTTAATTGGTCAATGCTTTATCACATTTCATTCACTCTACCCTCCAGCCATTGTCGGGTGTCTTCTGCATTCAGAAAGCAACTTTTATGCAATGCTGAACGATACTTTTGATTTCATGTGGGGTGTTCTCATTCCTAGTTTTTCTTCACTGCCCAGACCAGGGATTGAACTTGAATGTATGATAAGGGGAATGAGAGGTACTTAGTAAATGCTTTTAGCTATTAGGCCATCTCATAGTCCTTCAAAAATCCCTGGTCTAGGATTTTTTATTTTTCTCTTTCATTTCATTTTCATTTTCAAGTTTTCTTGTTTATATCTCTAAAATACAAAGTCTATCCCGAAAGTATCCAGACATTTGATATCAATTAAAAAAAAATCGCCTACCTAGGGCAATGGTGCCCTAGTCCGCTGGCTGCTGATACTCCCTTTGGGATGTTACACACTTATTCCAGCATCCCCTCCACTTTTAAAACAGTTTGCAACGTTGTCTTTTGGGGATCACCATTGGTTGCCTTGTCACATTCTCCTTAATCTCGTCCACGGTCTGAAATCTCTTCAGTTAAAACCTAGCACAAGATGTGATGAATAGGCAGGATTGGCTATTGTGAATGCAACAGTTACACAGTTCACAAACTTGGCTTCTCACTGCTGACTGAGTAATCTTGTGGGAGAGTGTCTGTTCATGCATGTGCAGTAAGGTTCCCAGTGATTAGTTGCCGAGTTACATCAAAGCCTCGCAACTGGTTCCCAAGATATCCAAAATGCCCAGATACTTTCCTGACAGACCTTGTATACTTATATATGTATATACCTACCTTCTCAGGGCAGATTGTTTGAACAAATATAAAATATCAAAATTCAATTTGAAAACAAAAACACACTCACGCAAAAAAGGAAAAAATATCTTTTGTTTATTTATTATTTCATTAATTTCATTTTAATCGGCTTCTTGATTTAAAAAAAAAAAAATTCAAATCTTATCTGAATCTCTTAAAATCTAACATTTCATAATCCACTGTAGCTGGTCTCTCCCAATGTTCAAAAAAAAACATAACACAAGATTCCCGTTGATCCAGATCCTAATAAATGAGTCCCAAGGGAGATAAATTGGGTGGTCTGTCCCAATAATAATACTGACTAACACCACCCCACCATCCTTCACTTGATCTGACTTGAGCGCTTTTACTCCTTTCAAGTCTAACTGATTAAGGATTTCCTGCATGAATCAAAATGTCCCAGTAGACTTCTATAGAGATTTAGGGGACGCACATATCCCAGTAGACTTTAATGAGATCTAGGGGACATGTATGTTCCAGTGGACTTCTAAATAAATCTAGGGGACATATATATAGCCCAGTAGATATCTAAAGAAATCTATGGGACATGTATATTCCAGCAGTAGAAATCTCAGGATATTTATATCCCAGGAGTCTCAAAAGGGTTAAACCACAAAACGGTTGTTCTTAAATTATGACAAAGAATCTCTTTAAGGATCATCTTCACTGAACTCACTGACTGTTTATCTTTTTAATTTTTTTTGTGGAGAGGGGAATCTTGATGTGTTCAAAATTATTAGAAGTTGCTATAACAGTGTATCCATTAAATCATTAATTCTTAGGTTTGTGCTGAATGACATTAGGGTATTTACAACCACAGGGTTCTAACTCTTGTTTTGTACTCAACTCTTTCATTCATAAACTGTTTATAATTAAGTGGAATTCATCAATAAATAGCATGAAAATAGCACTCTTCTTGAGTGAATTGATTTTTTAAAAAGTTGGAAAATTTACCGAGTGGTCAAATTATTTCCCTAGTAAATGACATTATATTTTCTTTGTATGAATTGAAGAGTTAATTTTGTTTATTACTGTAGACTCTCTTTGTGGTGCATAGAGCTGCGACCAATCTGCTTGGGTTTCAGTATCAAGTTAGGTTTACGAGATGAAGTTGTTAGCCAATCTAGCCTAATAACAACCACCACCTGTTGGAGTGTGAGAGGTACAATTGCAAACAGAAAAAAACCCAACCCAATTCAACCCCAAACACACTGGAAAAGAAACATGAATTAGATCTCTTGCAGGACCTAATAGTCAGTATGGAATACTGTGGTTGAACTATTAAAATCTATGTTGAAAAAATTTAGCTTTTTGTAACTGACAGGAAAGAACAGATGGAAAAAAAAGATATTAATTTGAACAAATCCCAACAATCTCGGAATTGCTTTTAAAAGATCCATTAATGAAAACCAACTTGGAATATCCGAGAACATACTGTATATGCCAGCAGTGAGACCCTATGAACTTGACACTCTGATTATGGACACATTCCTCTGTGTTAGAGAAGAGTCAACTTATCTGGCGAATATTAGACTAAACTTGAATTACCACCTTAGTTTTGGGGTCAACTTATCTACGGGATGTTCACATCTTGTGATTTGACCACAAGTCAGCCACATGGCACACGGCACCTCAGTGGACCATTGGATGCAAACCCTTGGTTTAAAGCGTGGGGTCGACTCTGTGCAAGTCTAGCCTTAAAACTCCATTACCCAGCTATCTTTGCTGGGGCCTCACATATCACAAGTTTTTGCTTATCTCGGAGTTCTTCAATGTTTTTGTGACGTGTGAAAGTGGACTTGGAGGCAACAACCACTTGAAGTGGCATCACTCGCTTTACCATACACGATATTTTACACGTAGTTGGGAGTTAGAAGTGTGATTCATGCCCTTCTCAAGGGTATTAGTGCCAGTCACTGTCAGTTTGAACTTGGCTCACCCAGTCTATTTTCTATGCTGTTAACGAATCAGCCACCGGCACTTTCTATACTGAAAAAAATTTTAAATTCAGTTATAGAACTGATTTCCAGTCTTACTTTCCTTGGAACTTATTTCAAAATATTCAAGATCCAGGGGAGTTAACTCTCTATATCAGGAGCATCATTTACAATTAAGACTGATTAAAATTTTTCAGTTGAAGTTTAAATGTTTACTTATATTTCTTTCAAGTTTAATCAAAAAAAATCTTTATACAAACAAAAAAATAGGGGAAGGAGGAGTTCAGATTGAATTTAAGTGCCGTTTAAAGGAATACCACGACTCATATTGCAACTGAATCTTATTTGAAACTTTTAGTAACATTAACTTTATAATTTAGCACTAAGCTGTTTCTGTTTATTGTTGTGGATCCCTTATGGAGCACAGGGCCACAACCACTCCATGCGAACAGTCTCCGTTCTGGGCAACTCCCTTCAGCTGGATTCATGTCAGTCCAAATGCTTTTACCTCCAGTCCACCAACGGAGCTGATTTCCTGCTATAATTATTCAGTGTGATGGCGGATTAATAACACTAATCTTATATTTATTTATCTTTGGCTTTGAAAAAGAAAATTTTTTTTCTCTCATTTCCTTAAGCAAAGCCTCTTGACCACTTTTCACATCAAAGTGTTAATAAGAAGGGAGTTATCCATGTGACAGTTAAGACCAGTAGAAAAAAAAAAAATGTTGAAATGACTTATTGATGACAAAATGGTAATGTTGGAAATGTGTGACATGTTTGAAATAAAGTCTAAAAATGACTAAAAAAAAAAGCGATCAGTTGAAATGATTTGTGAGTATAAGTAACTCTAAAATGATGAACATGGGTAAGTCATTTGTTTACCCTTGGTTATTTATATTTCTATATAATTCAAGAAAGGATTCATAGATACTAAAAATAATCTTGACTAATAAGAGAAAACAAACTAACATTTGGTGAGGAACCTATTCACTCTGGATTTTAAAATGTTGAGATTGTATTCATCAGTTGAACAATGCAATATATATAGTTTCCACCCATCTCCACAAAAAAAACTTTATCCCAGAATTGAACTCATTTTATAGGATTTGGGTTCTTATATTTGTTTTGTGGGTATCCTCTTGTTCTGTGACCAAAATATGGCAACCTATCTATTTTTCCTTCCCTCTCACCCTTGAAAAAAAATTGTTTTAGAAAAGAAATGAAAAAAAAAAAATTAATTTTTTATTCAAGCTTTGAAATCTATGGAGAAAATAAATATCTCTTCATATTTCTACATTCAACTTAAGATTTATTTTGCTTCGGGATTCTTTTTTTTTTCTTCACCATCTCCCCTGTTTTAGCTCCCTCTACCATTCAACATTTTTGTTGCCTATTGGTCCCTAACTTTCAATTTTTTTTTTCTCCTTCTCAGAAGAAAAAGGTTTCAGTGCTTTATTTCTTCAAGTTCTTCATATTTTTTTTTTTTCTTTTTTTCCTTAAGACTTTTTCCAATGATTCTCCACCCCCTTGCAAACCTCTCTCTCAAAAAGTTAATCATGGTGCTAACATATATATCTATTTTGGCAAGTAATTCATTCAAATTTTTGAAAAAAAAACCAAAATGAAAACAAGATAATAAGTTAAATATTTTGTTCTATAGGCAAGATAAGTTTCATTTTACCAACTTTTTTTTTCCTTACTGACAATAGCTGTAACAGATTTTTTTTTTTCAATCAAGAGAAAAAAAAATTCCTATTTCACTAGGCTGGTAATAATGATCTACAAGATGAGGGGATTTCTTGGAAAAGAAACAGAAGGAAAGAAAGAACAGCTGCTATAACTATTCAAGTTATGACAACTGTTCCCACCAACCTATTGAGAGATGGTTTACATTTCTTGAATGAATTCAAGTTTAAACTCAAATATTTTGTGTTGAATTTTAAAAAATGAAGAGCTATTTCTCAGATACACTGTAACTTTCCCCATTGCGAAAGTCTTTCTAAAATATGAATATAATTAAGAGAGAGGACATTTATTTTAAGTAAATAGGATACAATTATATGAAAATTGTTAAACTATCCAAACATTATTTTAATAAAATCATTTTAAAAAAAGATAGAAAAAATTCCCTGCAATATCATTGCTATTTTTATCATGAAACATATCCCAGAATTCCTCCTGGCTTTTCATCTTCCTCTTTCTCCCAGTATCCCTCTCCTATGACCGAAGAACTCGGACATCCTCTCCCATGAGTACCCTCCCAAAAAAATGTACCGAAAACTCATTATCAAGAAAGCCTAAATTTTCTCAGTATGTGTGAAAAATATGTAATTTTAAGTGAATGAATGTTGGTCTAAAATGTAGTGTTTTTCTTTTTGTTCCATAGTAGTCATCACGTGGCCCCTTTTACCTCGACCCCCCGACCCCCAAACACTAAAGAAAAAAAAAGTAGAAATCTTTTTTTATCTTCTCCCTTTTTGTTGTTGTAGGTAAGTAAAAGGCAGGTTTGTTCCCCTCCCCGACACAATGTGTAAATATATTTGTTTTGCAGCAAAATGTAGAAAGATGAAAAGAATAAAATCTCATTATTTTTATTCTCTTCTCATCTTTTACTTTGTTTTTAAATTTTTTATGGGTGGTTTTTCCCTTTAATTTTGTTTGTTTTTAAACAAAGGTCAATTGTACCCCCTAAAGGTCAATTCTCCCTCCTTTCATCCCAACACCACCTTTTTGTCTTCCTTGAATTTCAGTTGTTCATAGAAGTTTTGTCTTGCAAAAAGAATTTTTATTTTACTTGTTTTAAAACTCAGTGTAGCCCAAATGCTATCATGAATGTTTTAATAAAAACTTTTTTTCCGATATGGAAAATAAAAATAATATCAGTCTTTTGTCTTTTTATTTGCCCGAGTTTTTCAATGTCTGGATTTATCATTTGAAATTTTATCTGAATTCCTCAGATGCTGAATTACACCAGCCTGCACTTCTATTTTTTTTTTCTCTCCTGTTGTCGAAGAGTTCCAGCTGAAAACTTGTAATTTGGTCATTCTGAATTAAAAAATGGCAATAGTTGAGCTCAGTCTAAGCATCTATTTTAGTAAAACTTTGTTTCATGGTTAGAATTCTGTTTTTCAAAGTTCGAGAAATGAAGCTATAAAACGTTTTGATGTTGTGTAAACCTTGTAAAATTATTTCAATACGCGTTGAAAATCAACAAAAATATACATCAGTGTGAAAGGCATTCTTTTCAATGATTTTTCAGGTCATGTTCTTCACCGGGCAAGTCACATTTGAATTAAACTAATAGCTGAAATGTGACCTGATCATTAAAAAATGATTGCAGATTTGAATTCACCACATTCCATACTGTATAGGATCAGTTCAAAAAAATCTCAATTTTCAAAAAACAAAGAATGTTTTCCCTTCTCTTTCAAGTGTGCATTTGCAAAATTTCACTTTATTACTATGGACAGTTGAGACTGAAAAAGAAGAGTTGTAATGAAGCAGCTTAGCCAAATAATTGTGCATTTTGTAATAAAGGTTTATAATTTGGTACATTAATCGCTGAAGACATTCCAAAAATATTTGGATTTTGAGCCATCATGAATTTTCAAAATGTCACCCATGATAGCCATTTTAAAAATGTCTACCAACAACTGTTTTCACAGCAATTATCTTATCAGTGATATAACCTGAATTAGTTGAATTTCTTACTATACATAGTTGAGAATTGCCATTTCCTAGTCATTGGAAATTCAAGATGGCTGCCATGGCTGGTATGATAATTGCAATAAAGTTATGTAGACTAGTAGAATCATTCATTTATGATGTAAGATTAGAATTTGAAACTTTGGAATTAGAAAGAAGCTTCTTATCTTGTATTTCAAGACTCAAATTAAGTGATGACAACAATTGCTGAAAGCTAATCTATCGCAGGAAAGTTTGTTCAGCACTCAACCTTATGGTAGCAGCTGTGCAGTCTAAAGCTGCTTTTTTGCACTTGCGAGATCTAACAACTCTTCTTACATTTGCAGGAGACCACTTCAAAGCTGTACTAGTTTGCATCCGGTAGGCATGTTCAAAGGGGTTCATTTTACCCCTTAAATATCTTTGACAAGCCCCATCTTGAGTTGAAGCTACTTCTGGTATGAACACTAGTACCTGACCTCATATATGGTCTCTTAAGTACACTACTCCCTTAATATGCTCCTCTTGAGCAGCCTTTCAGGGATTGACTGTATATTGAGCCCCTTCACAAAAAGCTTCCCCTTATCTTGCTTTTTTCCGTACGTGTGCTGGTTCAGTTATAGAGCAGAATAATAAACCTAAGATGAAATCAAGCGAAGAATCACCCTAGGATGGCAAGCTTTTGGCAGAGCAAGCTTAACCTTCAAAAATAAGATCATCCCATTAATCCTAGAAAGAAGGGTGTAAAACCAATGCATCCTCCCAATAGTCACTTATGGAGCTGAAACATGGAACCTAACCAAGAGACAGATCCACAAATTGAGAACAATGCAACATGCACATGAAAGAATTATGCTGGGCCTTGCATGGAGAGACCACAAGACAGCACAGTACATCTGGAAGGAGACAGGAGTCAGGGATATAGAATCCATTAAAAAATCTCAAATGGCAGTTGGCTGGCCATGTTGCAAGAATGGTGGACAACCGATAGATATCACGACTCTCGACATGGATCCCCCGAGATCACATGCGCAACCGAGGCCGGCAGAATATTAGATGGAGAGACGAGCTAGACAAATTCAGAAAGTACTAGCTCCGCGATGACCATAGTAGAGAAGTGTGGCAAATCTTGGGGAAGGTCAATGTCCAACAATGGACATTGAGAGACTGATGATGATGAATCATGGCCATTACCTCCTGGAGTATTGTTTCAATAGGGCTTGTATAAGCTCTGGATAGACAGACCATACAGTCTTTTTCCCCACGGCCTAGAAAAAAAGCTGGAGTCAGTGACACAGCAGCAATTCCAAGGACTGCAAAGTGTCGAAAATTCTTTCCTGTTCCAAATGCCAACTTAGAAATGAGTAACAAAGTTGATGGGAATAGTTCTCAAATCAGGGCCACCCACTCTTAATTTCTCTACTATTTATCAGAAAGAAATGTAATCGCTTCAAAAGAGTTAGGCTGTGAAATATCAAAACATACAAACAGAAAGGAAGATGGGAATTGAAGTTGATGCAAATTGTGGGAATGTGAGAATGATTCCCTAGACTTCTTTGGTCATTTCAAAGTTGGCAAGGATGGAAAATTAGCATAGGTGTATTTAAACCAGGTATAAATGCTGGCAGGTTTTCCAAGTCATGACTTTGTCCAGGCTTAATTTGGTGTGTGTGACTGCTACTGGTCTGTCTTTGAATGCTGCTACTAGAGCAAAGAATGGGAAAAAGGGATAGAGGTACGTGCTGCAGCCATTTCTGGGAAATGGTAAAACTTTCTCAGAGCTGATAGCAAAAGCCTGGGTTGTGGAAGACCTCAGAAGTCACCACTCCCAGATCTGTTTTCAATTGTTCCATGTACTCATGAGTTAGCAGATAGTCGCATGTTATTACATGTGGCCCATGCAGCAAGACCTGGCCAGGTGTAAATCATAATTAAAACTATTGATACTGATGTTGTTGTGCTAACTGTGGCAGGGGCTTAGGGTCTACGGCCAGAAGATGAGCTTTAATTGGCATTTAGAACTCGGAAAGAATTCTTGATACCTAGCAATCCATGAAATTGCTACAGGTTTCGTGAGTTGGTGGACTGAGATACTAACTTAAACTTTGTTGGCCGTGGGGAAAAAAGACTGCGTAGGTTGTATGAACTGTACATGCTCTGTTGAAACTATTTTCTACCTCGAACGACCAACCGCTGGAGGTATTGGCCATGATTGATAGATCTATTATTCTGCTCTGCGACCAAACCAGCATAGAAATAGACAAGGAGGAAACTTTTTGTGAAGGTGCTCAATATGCTGTCGATCCCTCAAAAGCTGCCCTAGAGAAACATGTCAAGAGAGCAGCGTACCAAGAGGACCCTGTTGTAGGGGGGTCAGATACTAGTGTTCACACAAGATTTTCTTACATGTAGAAGAGTGCTGGTCAAAGATATCTAAGGAATATTATTTACGTTATTGCAGTTAAAATTTTCATATCAGCCATGGCTGCCATTTTGAATTTTCCGCGATTATCATATATTATCCGGATGGCAATTCCCAAGAACTTTGTATGGTAAAAAATTCAACTAATTATGTCCACAATATCATATCACATCCTTCACTGATTGCAAATTTATGAAGGTTCAACATCTAGGAATGCCTTTGTATCAAATTATATGCTTTCATCACAAAATGGATGATTGGCTTGAAGTCTTAGTTAAATGACTCCACAAGAAAAAGTAATAAATTCTAGTTAAAAGAATTAGATAAGCCGGATAATTAAATCTAGCATACAGAGCTTTCAATTCTCTCTCTCTCTCTCTCTCTCTCTCTCTCTCTCTCTCTCTCTATATATATATATATATATATATATATATATATATATATATATTAGAGGAATAGAGTAACTGAAAGAGATGGATCTAGCCTTTGTGAATGTGAAAAAGATCATGGTATTGACTGAAATCAGGGAGAGGGAAAAACAATTGGCTCTAATCGATTTGTCTGACAGATAGGTAGTTGGATGGGATATCAAACATGGAATGCTAAGTAACAAATTGTCTTTTTACAATAATAGAATGGCCTATTGAGTCATTACTACCGGCTAGAAAGTGGTTTGGTTCCATTTCAACCATGTATGTAAGGATAATTTGTTTGATGATTCAAAGGGAAAAACAAATTGTTGGAAGCGAGATGGTACATGGCATGGAAGAAGTGTATAAAGCTGTAAATATATATATATAAATAGTAGGTTGTGGATTCGCTACACAAACTAGCTCATGTTTCAGCCCTCTCTGGGCCTCTTCAGGCGAATTTGCCTGAAAAGGCCTGAAGAGGGCAGAAACATGAGCTAGTTTGTGTAGCCAATCCACAACCTACTATTTATTTCCAGCTCTACTCTAAAACAACTTAACTTCAAGAGTAAAATGTTGTATGTATCGAGCACTCTATGAAATAAATCCAATACATTTCAGAAGTGGCTTTATATTATTGATATATTATTATATTATGTTTTACTGCTAGCCTGATTTGTACCACATATACTATATATATATATATATATATATATATATATATGTAATTTGAACTATAGAGAGTGAGACAGTCTCGGGAGTGAGAGTGTATAGAAGTTAGGTTTATTTATCTATCAATGTTTTCTTTAATGGTCTAGACATGTTTTGGAAGGTATTCCCATCTTCAGTAGTGTGTATCTACCTTTAGAGGTTATAAGTTTGATGTGGAACATGAGTCCACCATCATGAGCTTCGCTTAGTGAGCAAAAAATGGTATCCTACCTGCTAAGGGCATCCTGTTTTGTGAGTGAAAGTTCAGTCTGTGGGGTTAGCAGCAGCAGTGGGTCTTGGAGAGAACATAGAGTGTCACGGTAGGAGGAAAGTGCTTTGGTATTAGATTGTGTGGGTAGTTTAGGGATAGTAAAAAATGGAGGGTTGATGAGGTTGAAGAACTACATAGGTTTTAACCTTATGGGTCATCGAAAAAATGTTGGCTCTGATTTGTACAAGTGAGATGCCTGACTAAGGTAGTGGTTGTTATGGGTGTGAGTAACTTTGATGTTCCTAGTATTAGATGTATCTAAGGGGGGGATGTGGGTTTGAGGTTATTGTTAGTAGGAGGTTTATGATTTAGAGATCTGTGTGATTAAGGTTGTTAAGTTTTGTGTCAATTCCATTAGGAGTGACTGTTTTGAGTTTGCTGATCCACATATCGTTATATCTTTCTAGAATTTTAGTTATGTTGATGGGAGTATTTTTCTTCTTTTTTTTCCAATGATAGTGAAGCTAGCGTCCATGGCAAAATTGTGGCTGGGTGTGCAAAAGTGTAGTTCTATAGGAAGTGAATGGGGATCGTTTTGTGATTTAATTCTGTGTTTGTAGTTGTTGAGTCTAATGTTAAATTGCCATTCAGACTTGCCTATGTATTGTAAATTGCATTATATATATATATATATCATATCCTCTTTCCCTTTCCCTTACTTTATTTCTTTCTCTTTCCTTCTTTTGTTGATAGATGATTCAGTTTTGAAATTTGAAGTAGATTACCAAAGAATAGATGCACTTTAAGACCATAAGAACTGAATACCCTTTTACCAGTTCTCATTCAGAGTTTACTGTTTGAGTTACTGTTCAACTAACCAGAAGTTCTCGGGAGAGCCTCCAAGAACAAAAGGTAGTGCAGCCATATTGTAAACAGGAGTAAAAAAAAAATGCAAGTTGTCTGCTGAGCAACTTTTCCTTATCTGAATTACTGTTCAAATAACTAAAAGTTATTCATTTACTTTGCGGTCAGCCAGGATTATGCTGATATGAAATAGCCAACGTAGGAGAGGAAAAGCCATAGATACAACAGGTCTGACCACAATTTTTGGCTGCTTGTATTTGTAAGATAAATACTCGTAGACGTGTAAAACTAGTGAGTTTGACTCAGACAGTAAGGGAGCTGGCTACCAGAAGTATTAGTAGTAATATCTTCTTGATTTCTTTTTATCAGAGAAAGCATTGTCAATAATTAATTTTTGACTTGTATTTCTTTCATCTTGATTTTAATGCTTTATTTACACAAGTAATACTATTAATAATAACAATATTATCTTGAATTTTCATTAGATGAAACATGGTCAGTTGAACATCCTTAGCCATCACCATCATGTTTTATCTTTTTTTTTTATATGTGTATTCGTGTTTCAGCACTCTTGGCCATACTGTTATGTCTATAGACCTGAAAATTGGCATCAGTACACCTTGTAGACTCCTTCAAAAAATGCTTTAATTTTTTTGTGGAAAAAAATCTTTTTGACCATTTTTAACCTTATTTTGACAGGATTATTAAAAAAACATTTAGAAACGTCTAAATTCTGGAGAATCTAGATGTTTCTAAATATCTTTTTTTATTCTATTTTAGTTTTTTTCCTGTGGAAAACACCAGTGATGTCATAACTAGAAATTTGGTCTGACCATATTTATTCTTTGATAAAATTTCTTTTACATGACTTCAAATCTCGATGCTACGTTTGTAATTGACAATGATGGCGAGTCTTTATTAATTTTTTTTCTAGAATTTTCTTTCATTTTTTTATATTTGCTTTTTATCACAGGCCCTGAGACCATCAGTTGAGGGCCGTTAGTTAACAGCACAGGATCCTTCATGCCTGGCAGTCCCTACCAGCTGCTCTACTGCTCAAGCTACAAGAGCTTTTCCGGACAGTAAAAGATCAATTATGACCATCTAATGAGTTCAATTTGTTGGTTAGGCCATGGAAATCATTAGAATAAGCAGAAGCACTATCACAAGGACTGAATGAAGTGTCCAGTTTGAAATTATCAGTAGATAACCAAAAAATAGATCTACCTGAAGAAAGTAATTATATTTTTCATTGCTGATTTATACAGTCTGAGTAGTTGCAATGAAAAGCAACAAGAATTAAGATGTAAGAAATAGTAAAAAATCGATGGTAGCTGACTATATGATAAAAAAGTCAAGATATAACAACTACTTCTATTTAACTATTTATCTTAGTTACCAGCAGCTCAAAATTGTGGTCTGACTTGTTTGGGTTTTCCGGTCCTGTGTTGGTTATTTTGTATTAGCATAATCCTGACTGACCGCTAGGTAAACAATACTACTACTAGTGTTGCTACATTTTGCACTAAATTTAACATGTGTCTTATTTTGACAGCATGAAAATTCCGCATTTAGCACTATTTTTAGCTAATTTTCAACACTATTTTCCAGCAATGTTAGCCAGATTTTAGCATTTATCTAGCCATTTTCAACTATTAAAATGGCTGACTTTTTTTTTCAGTATATTTTGTCGTTTCTTTACACTTTTTGGTGTTGATATGGAGCAAAAATTTTTTTGAACACCGACTTCTACTAGTGTATGTAAAAACAATAACAAACATGGTTTAATGGTTAAATTTGATCCATTATTAGCTATAAAAGCACGAATTAGCTCAAGTACCAGATCAGCTATAATGGATAACCACATTCCCCAAAGTGAATGAAATGTGAGTTCCAGTCTTACTGAGAATTATCCAATCTTTTATTTCTGAAATAGTAGTCACAGTCTGTGTGACAAAGTAAGGTAAAATAGACTATTTGACTAAGCACTGGCAATTATATATATCAAGAATGTCATTCAATCGGAAAGTTTTCATTTGTTGATTTCATTTTTTTGCGATCCAACATTACATCTATTATATCTCTGAATTTTTGAGATGAGGTATTATTATCATTTCTATTGATATTCGGACCATCCTCATCTTGGTTGTTTTTTTTCATACAACGTTTCGGTCGTTGCACTCTACGGCCTTCGTCAGGTATCATCTGGTAGATGTGGGGAAGTTATGAACCGAACCCTTTAAAAGAGTCGGCCCATATGCTAGGCAAGCAAAACTGCCTCAGTAATCCTAGCATTGGAAATGGATACCATATGGGAACCTCTAATAATAAAAGACAGAAAACAACAAAAAAAAAAAAAAAAAGACATCAAAAACTGTCACCTGAGGTTTAAGGCTCCTAAAAATTAGCACCTGTTGTCCATGGACACATAGCGCAGTGGTAACAGCATCAGACAAATTACTGTAATAGTAATCTGATGGTTCTAGGTTCGATCCTAGTGTGAGACAATATAAGAATACTACTAACGCTAAAGAGGGGAGTGTGGTCAATATACCCCCGTCGGATAAATAAAGGGTTCGGTTCGTTACTTCCCAAATCTACCAGATAATACCTGATGAAGTCCGTAGAGTGCAACGGCCGAAACGTTGTATGAAAAACAACCAAGATGAGGATGGTCCGAATATTAATAGAAATTATTACATCTATTGTGTCAACATTCTTCTCGTTGCATCAACTATATTTTGCAAAACGTCAACACTGTAGTCTCCATCTGAGTATCCTGTTGTCAGTGACATCCCCCCCCTGGGGCAGTGAATTCCTCTCGGCAGTCAATGTAAGATAAGATGAGGCACTGCACAATGATGTTCCACAGAATAATTAGTGAAATTATTAGGTTTTGATGAATAACTGGGACGTATGTGGGGGTTATTACGCATGTATCTGCTCCAAAATTGAATCAATTCTCCCGTAGCCTATTGTCAACCCTTCCACAAATTTTTTTATTCAAATTCATTGAGAACTTTAGGAGATATTGTTTGGACACTCATGAGCATATACATGAATGTTTTTTGGGGGAAAAAAACCGAAAAACATCTCTCGATTAATAAAAAAATCCTGGATCCGCTTGGAAATTTTGCCACCTCTTCCTTACCTTGTTATCTACTCTTCTACAAAATTCCATTAAAATCTACCTTATACTTCCAGAGATATTATGTGGGCAGACAAAGAGATGAGACCAAAAACATCCCCATCATCAGTCTTTTATCGTCCACCGTTGGACATAGACCTTCCTCAGGACTTACCACACATGGGTGTTGCGGAGCCAGTACTTACTGAATTTATCTAGCTCGTCTCTACATCTAATATTCTGCCGACCTTGGTTGCGCATGTGATCTCAGGGGGGTCCATGTCGTGAGTCACAATGTCCATTAGTTGTCCTCCATTCTTGCAATATGGCCAGCCCACTACCATTTGAGATACCGTATTTCAATTTTATTTTTCTCAACTCTTATACTAGAGTATTTAGCTTAGTTCGGTGATCTTATCTGGAACAGGTTTCATTGTAAATCCTCTTCTTCAGACTCCTGTAATAATTTTAGATTTTCATATAACTTTCAAATGTTTATTGTGGATTTATAGCTGTACAGAATCACTTGTTTATCAAATCTGTTTCTGAAAGAATGTAGCTTTTTTTTAATACACTATTTCATTAGGTAATCTATTCTTTACCTGCATTATACATACATTAAATCTTTATTTTTGTATATTCAGCCTGGCTCTTTGTTGGTACATTTTCTGATTGTTCGTCCTGTTTTCTGTTTACTATATTTTCTTGAAGTTACCAACCCTGTGTCCTCTGTATAGCTAAGAATTGGCAGCTTCAGTTTACAGAGGCGCTCTTGAATTATATTCGCCATTCCCGAGACTTTCTGGAGTCAGGCGAATAGATAGAGTAGAAGGGTAAATAACTGCGTCCACCTTAATCAGAGTTATCGCCCTTGTTAAATCTAATGCTTGCGTAAAGAAAAGTTAGCAATATTCATTAGCCGATAATTTCGTTATTTATAACTATTTTGTGTAATAATTAAAATTTCATAATAAACAGTATTTTGAGGACATCAAGGTGCCCATTAAGATGTAAACACCTTGCTTGTAAATGATTCAATATCTATGGATATTTTGATGTAGGTAGGTAATATTTGCAGTATGTATTGAACAACAACTGTAGTCATGAAAGAATGCGGAGGGTTCCACCTTTTTTTTTAATATGTAATACTCTCAGGGGGTTATTTATATAACATCCTGGTTCTCCAGAATTAAGGTGTTTCTATACTCTATTTTAGATATTTTCCTGTGGATACTGCTAGTGATGTCATAAATAGAATTCATTCTTACCATATTTATTCTTAGATAGAATTTTTTTTACTTTACCTTAAATTTTGACTCTATGGTTGACTATGGTTGAGAGTCATCAAACTTGGATTAGAAATTTTGCCTTAATCAGACCGGAGAGTTTAGCGCTACACCCTCAATATAAGTTGAGTTTTTACACATATCGACGACTTGAATTTTGTAATAACTTTTGTGAAATTGAACCAATTTTAATAAAATTCATATCATCTTGTAGAGACCTTTATTGCGAGTAACTGTTCTGAATACGACTCTGAAAGCTGTTGGATACAAATTTTTACTTCGAATTTGATATATTGCAATGTATGCCTAAACTGTAGAAATGAATTGCATCAAACTCTCTTTATACACTCAATTTGACTCTTTTAAAAAAAAAAAAGATTCTCCAATTCGTAGACATACAACAAGTTTTATAGTTGGGAATAAGAAAGATTTCGAAGATCAGGCACTGATGGTTTATATTGAAAAATAAATTACTTCTAGTATACGTCTCCCTGTGGTGAACTTGGTTGGTGAGCTCATTTGATAATCAAGGGACCGGTGGTTCAAATTCACCTAGAAACTTTTTTTTAAACAATTGTAGTTATAGTTTAATATTATGTATGCATAATATCCTAATGAAATCAGGACCAGTAAGAAAAATGCATACCTGCACAATGTGTTGATATAAGTAAAAAATTGAAAAAAAAAAAAAAAAATACTGAACAAGAAAATTTAAAAATAAAATAAATTAAGAAAAAATTGAAAAAAATATTCTTGCAGTGGCAAAATTGCACCTCTCTATCAGTATTTTGTTTGCCTATTTTATGTTAAAATATTCTTGTTCAGTATTTTCCAAGTTTTCACAACTGACGCATTTTTCTTAACGGTTGTTCAATGAATCAAACCAAGTATTTTTTTTCTATTCTAAAATCTTGCTCAGAATCAATCAAGGAGATTGAAAAGGCTGACCTTGCTAGGTGGGAGCGTTACCGATTTGATAAATTAAATAATAATAATAACTATAAAACTATGCCTCAATGAATGCCTTGTTGTGCCGATTGCATTACAATAAAATTTGGTTCTTCTTGTATAAAAGTTCCGGTTTTTAACACTCAAAACCAAGTCATACTTACAAAATTTCTGTTTGTCCAAGTATAAGCAGTGTCGCATATACCCTAGTTGTCATAAAAACCTCAGGATATATATGTCCCAGGAGTCTCAAAAGAGTTGAAAGACAAAATAAAGCAACAAGTTTGATTTAGTTGTTGCCAGATAAAGGGAGGTAAATCGATTTGGTTCAGAGATTAAGAAAAAAAAAATCAGATGCAGTTTTTAGAGCTTATACTCCAGAATATATTTATTAAAACGATTGATGTTGTACCAAATTATTTCGTGTTGATATCTGAATGGAGGTACCAAGGAGGAGGAGGAGGAGATGGGAGATTATTTGAGAAAATGAAAATTATGAATAGAAATAATACCAGTCAATGTTCAACTAATACCATATTGCAGAAGTATCGTTACAAAATTTACTGCATTTTATGGCATGTAATAATCCTCTCGTATTTCAGCCAGGAATTTGAAGAAAAATATACATTTTCTGAATTCTTCTCATTTATCCCCCAATTTTCAATTAATCCACAAATTCTAGTCAATGAACGTTAAGTGGTTTCAGCTTAATAGGTCCCTGAGTTTTTAGGACCAGTTGCACAATTTGAACCAATCCTGTAAGAACCAATTCAAATGTATGTAATCATCGCAAATTTGCTTCATTTCTTATGACCAATACACAGTTTATTTAAACCAAGCAGGAGGGCTACTGATTTACATTTTCTGCAGATAAAATCTGATAGAATTATTAGAAATATATTTTTAGTACCCAAAACAACTATCTTTCATGTATTTCTGACTCGTGACTCAAGTTAAATGTGAAATAACCGAACTTCGAAAAATATACTGCATTATATTGTGTTTGACTGAGTTATCCCCCTTGCAACAATTACTGCTTCAAACAAGAGTTTTCTATGTCTCTTCACGTAAAACAATTTGTCTTGTTCGGTTAATGGGTCCAGTTACAGTCGTTTTAATCAGAGTACACTATATTTGAATTTATGTACATCGATCCTGATAGACATTTACACATTTTTAATATTACAGGTTTTACAAGCACATAAATGTACTGATTACAATGGGAGTAGGAAAATTGTTTTGCAAAGCTTTCCTGAGTGGAGAGAATCTGCCTGTCTTGAAAGACATTTTATGAAAATTTTAATCTTACTCAAGGCTAAAATAAATTCATAAAGAATAACAAGCCTGAAAGTCAGATCATAGATATGCTATTCAAACATTAGTTCTCCCCCTGGCAATTTCATAACAGTAATGAATTTATTATATATGAAAACAATATGTCATTGAAATCTTATCTTATTCTCATGAACTGAAACAATGAAACTGGCCCTAAGCCAGTTTAAATACAAGATATGAAAATGAATCTTGAGCGACATCAGATTCATAGGAAAAAGTTAGTTAATTTGATATTAGGGTTTTTCGCATTTGATGTTGATTTGTCAGTGACAGTTATCACTAAAATAGAAGCGTGCATCTAAAAAACGTTTAAGAAAGAACTTTGGGAACCGATTCTTCAGTCCGTTCAGAAAAAATATTTTATTTGCATTATGAAGATTGGAATATTCATGGTTTCTTAAAAAAAAAAAAATAAAAAAATAATGCTTTATTTTTGTATATTTTTGATCAACTGATTTCAAGCTACGAAATATAATTATTTAGCTACAACTTGACAGATTCAGTGATGGGCATTTGTATCTTCTTTAAACAAATAGTTTATAATATAATTCTGCTTGTGTTCAAAAATGCTTTTAGCAATAATGTAAGGGAAAAGTTAGGAGTTTAATAATAATAATAATAATAACTGGGTTGGAAGAGAGAGAGCAGAACAGAAAGGTGGTTTAATTAGAGGGTAGGAAGAGAGAATGTAGAAAAACTTCATTTGATAACAGGGTAGGACGAGAGGGGGCAGAAAATGAAGTTAATTTGATGAGAGGGTAAGAAGAGAGAGGGTAGAAAAAGAAAGAAAGGTGATTTTTTCAGGGTAAGAAGAGATTGCATGTGAAACTAATCCATGTTTGTATCATATCTAAATAAGAATGGATGAGCAAAAAAGATTGGAAGGGATAAGGAAGAAGGGAGAAAATACAGGCAAAGGGTGATAGAGGAGCAGAGGCATGAGATAATGGATAATCTTAATGGTCAACACCCATGAAATTTCCACAGGTCCAGCTAGTATTGCAGGTGTAACAAATCTCACGGCATCTTTCTATCATTTTGGTCTCATCAATCTTCTGGTCCGCGTCTTAAGCTTTCATTAACATCATTTGCACAGCTCTCCTATCTCCTGAGAGCAGACCATTTAAAACTAGACAGACACTAGTGTGATGCCTCGGGCAACAGGGTTTTGCCTTGTCAGGCATGGTACTGCCTTGTGAAGTCAAGATTAGAAGGCCCAGGGTTCACCCCAAGTCCTAAGACCAAGCTCATGTCTTTGAGACAGTAGCAAAGACAAAAGAGAATTTTTTTTTTTTTTTTTCAAGTTCCTACCCACACGCTTGCGTGTGTGGTATCTCTATGTTAAAAACCAACCTTGTATCACATCCTTTCCTCATGGGGGTTAAGGCAAATAGGAGCTTTTGTCAACATCAGGAAAAAACATTATCAAGGTGAAAGGCAATTTCAAATATTCCAAGTGGTAAAAAATTATTTTATTTCAATACTACGTCAGTGTGACCCAAATGGTAAAGGTATTGTTAGTGTCACAAAGGCTTTGAGTATCACAACCCGTTACTTTATTGCTGTTTCATATTAACATGTTTACTGCCACAATATGTACATGGCATATTGTGTATTGTCTCTGCTTCACTAATAGAGTGGAAACATCCAGATTTGCCTGAATCTAAATGTTTTTTTCACTCTACTTCAGTTGTTTTCCAGTGGTAAATGCCAGTGATGTCATAAATGGAATTTATTCTGATCATATTTATTCTTTGATGGAATCTTTTATGACACGACTTCAAATTTTGATGCTACATTTGTTCAATTATTGACTGTGATGGTGACTAATTTATTTTCATCATTAGATATCACATCGTATTCTATTGACTTCTAGTTATCCTTATTTCAATTTTTAGTGGTTTTCATCACAACTCAACCCTGGTCATCACTCTATGGCAGCGAGCAAACAGTGAAGGATGGGTTTAGAAGGTAAGATTTGAACTTCTGCAAACCATGAAGTTCTTGTAATCGAGTGGTATAGCAGCTGGGTGTAAACCAGGCTTCACTCTGGTAGGAAGGACGCGAGTTCAAATCTGACTGGGATTGGCACTGTTTGCTCAGTGCCATAAAGCAATGGTATCAGTTGTGATGGAAACAACTAAAATAATTGAGATGAAAGTAAATAGAAAAAAGTCTGGTTAGTCAATCAGAAGAAACTGTACTGCAACCAATGTCTTCTGACAGCATGCTATGTTGGGGATGATCAATAATAAAAAAATTGGAAAAAGCGGTGATCGATCAATAAGTCACCCCTCTTTTGTTGGGTGGTGATCACTAAAAAATTCGGAATTTTCAAAAAAAGCAAATAAGGAATCAATTTAGCAAATTCAAACCTCTACTAAAAACCTATGGGGGAGGGGAGAAAAAATTGTTTCAAGACTTAAGGAGTAAATGTCAAATTTTCAGTCCTCTAACTCCATTTGATCCATTGTTGGGCGTAATATATTTATATGATGAGCAAAGAAAAAACCTATATTGACAGTTTTGAAAAAAAATTCAAGTTGAAAGGGAGGTAACTTTGATGAGTAGTTATTCCTTTAGTTATTGATAGAAAAATTAACAACTGAATCTTCTTATATGAAACTAAGAGTTAATGCTGTTAAAAATATTTTTTCGAAGTCTTTGCAATATGGTACCAGTTGAATATTGACCAATTCCTTCTTTGTATTAGAAGGCAGGAAATGTTTGGTGTATCTGAAAGAAAAAGAGAAAGACAATATTCTATACGGAAGGTTGAATGTTTCAGTTTGAAGACTCTAGACCAGAGCTTCCCAAACCTTATATATTCATATGCAGTGGCAAGCCTATGGTTGGTGTCAACCAGAGCGGTAACTCATGGTGTCACCTCTTTGAGAATTTTCTCTCTTCCCTGGATACCTAGAATGTTGGTGATCTTTTTGTATGAATACTTTTCATTATGAGTCGCCCATATTATTGAATGGCATGGCATCGGACTAAAATCTATCAAGAACTTCTGAGATTCATAACCCAAATGTATGAAAAGAAAAAAAAAATTTAATTCAAGGAAAAAAAAAAAAAAATAGAAAAATACATTTCAATCCAAAAATATTCTTGGATGTGCCCCCAAATTTAACCAACTCTTCCTAATCCCATGGCTTACCTGTCCACAAAAATTCATTGAGTACTTTCAGAGATAGTATGGACAGGCAGATGTTTTATTACAGAAAAAAAATTACCAAGTAACCAACTGAAATTGTGTTAGACATACATCTCCATGTCACCACCTCTGACGATGACCCGTCTGCCACTGTCTGTACATCTAGGACGAATGTATATATGTGTATATGTATGTTCCAAGTAGTAGGTTAGAGTTTTGCACCCAGGAAGCAGAAATTTGGCAAAGGGGTAGATCTTTTCAAGGCAAAAGTCATGGGCTAAGTGGCATTTTCTACTGTTTGTGAGTGGAGCAAAATTTGTATACTTTATGAATACAAATTTTACTGAATTTTCACTTGTCTTATTTTGGTAAATAAAATTGATTTTAATAAGTAGTTATATAGATATTTTTAATTGTAATAAAAACATAGATAGTAAGGGTTCAAATATCCAATGTAAGAGGACCCAAATAAGAGTTGCAAGCAGTGTTAGATTAACTAATTAGCAAATGTAGTATATACTAAGGGCTCCATGCTAAATGCTTGCAAGCTATCAATACCAATTCAGTGATAGTTTACTTGATCAATTATTATACTGCTATCAACTTACTAACAACTGTCTTCAAGATTGGCTATTTTAGCCAATTACTACCATTAATGGATATTATTTTAACTCAGTAATCAATGGAAATGTGGTATCTATGTGATATATATATATATATATACATATACTGGATGGGATAATGGAAAGTCTATAGCCACACTGAAGAGATGTAATGCATCGAAACAGCTGTGTGGATGCTCCTCTATTCAGGGTTGAGCACTCTTTAAGTGAGGTTACTCATCCATTGTAAGCTTACGTAATGCTCTTCCATAGGAATAGAGCACTCTGGTGGATGAGGCATTTCTGTGTAAATGGACATATTGCTTAAATTCAGCCTTACTGACAGTCCAGCTCCGTAGTCCAGAGCGCGGTACTGGATGGGTTATTGGAAAGTCTATAGCCACACTAAAGAGTTGTAATACATCGAAACAGCTGTCTGTGGATCACATAATGATATATATATATATATGAAGGTATTGGTAACAGAAGCCACAGCACAAAGCTCAAAATACAACAAAACCCTTACTTCAACTGGAATGTCTGATATATTTATCATATTATTTTGCAGTATAACAGATGAAGAAATTTACTTTACTATACAAGTAAAAATTGTGTTTTCTTATTCAAATATATTTTTCAATTTATACCCTATTCGTATCATATCTTACAGGCCCTATGCTAGCTCAATCTGGCCCTGGTCGCAAGAATACTCCAGAAGGTCGCGTGATGGTTAGAAATTAAAAAAAGAAAGTTATAAAATGTTGTAAGTGAAAAAAATTAGTACAAATGTATTCATATGATTCCAGAATATATAATGTCATTGCGACTCTGAGTCAGGAATATAGTTGTAAATAAAACAGCATTGAGAAAGTATGAAAACTTCTGACGTATTATAGTTTGTCCTTGTTCAATACTCAGAGCCAGCCCAATGCATAAGCAAACTGTGGTTGCTTAGGGACCATAACCCCAAGTAGTGGTGGTGTCTCCCAAATCGAATTCTGCTTTGTGCCCCTTAAAGGCTCAAGCTAGCCCTCCTAGTATTGATTATTAAATTTAAGTGAAATTCATCAAAATCTTTTGGATACAACTAAATGAAGAAACACTGGAAATATGTTACTGTCCTGAGGGTCGCCAGGTCGCAAAAGTTAGGGAAACACTATTCTAGGAGTTTCTGTACCCTTGTTTTAGGGAGTGCATCCAGCTGTAATAAAATAAATGCTCCAAAATATTCAGTATGAAAAATTGTTTGGTAAGTGAAAACCCTTGAAATAACAGTAGAAAATTATATATATAGTGTTTTATAAAGGATACAACTGTAAGGATAAGAGGGTACTATTTTATGAGTACATATTTTATGCTATAATATTGTACACTATGTAGCAGCTGAAATGATTGTATCATGCACTAGTCTCATTCGAGCATCCATTCCTTTTGTGTTGTGTCGGCTACGTTGCTTTCCAATCTAAGAAAACAAACCTACATCCAGGTTGAATGAAATTACTTTTACCCTCAGAAGAGGAGGAAATCAAGCGAAGAATCACATTTTGGATGGCAAGCTTTTGGCAGAGCAAGCTCATCTTTCAAAAACCAGATGATCCCAATAATCCTAAAAAGAAGAGTATACAACCAATGCATTCTCCTGATAATCACTTATGGAGCTGAAACATGGAACCTAACCAAGAGACAGACCAACAAACTGAGAAGCATTTAACGTGCACATGAGAGAATTATGCTCAACCTTACACGGAAAGATCACATGACAGCACAGTATATAAGAAAACGGGGGCTCATTACATCATAGAAACTATTAAAAAAATTAAAACGGCAATGGGCAGGCCATGTTGCAAGAATGAAAGACAACCGATGAACATCATGTCTCACAACATGGATCCCCAGAGATCACATAAGAAAACGTGGCCAACAGAATACAAGATGGAGAGATGAACTAGACAAATTCAGAAAATACTGGCTCTGTGACGCCCATAATTGAGAATTGTGGCAAATCCTGGGGAAGGTCTATGCCCAACGATGGACGTTAAAAGACTGATGATGATGATGATGATAAAGTTGAAATGTAAGTGTAATCAGCATCATTTTGCAATTTGTCTTTGAAAAATAATTTTTAGATTTAAAATGGTTTAAATAGAAGTAGTCAAAAAAAGCAGTCACATCCTTTTTGAAACTAATTTATATGCAAAAGCTCAAATAACTGCTTTCACACCAAGTTCTCATCTTGTTTATTCTCTGTCAATTTGTCTCTTTCAATGTGACAGTTATGTATTAAGAAACGGACATATCTGGTCTGACAGAATGAATCATAAATAGTGTCATATTATATAGAAACTTATTTTAATTGTATAATAAACGAGATCATCTCAGTCAAGTTTCTATGTGATATAATGCAATTTATAATTCATTCTGTTTGATTGAATATGTCCATTTTTCAATAAATAATTGTCGCATTGACAGAGATAATTAAACCAAGAACAAATGAGATGAGAATTTGGTGTGAAAGTAGTTATTTGGGCCTTTGTATTACCAGCAGCTCTTTAGCTCAATGGTAAGAACATTGTTATATATATTAATATAAAACAAGATGAGAATTCAACTGTCAAGACCAAAACTTGGGAGTTGGAAATAAAATTTTTAAAAAAAGGAAAAAGAGTTGTATTATTTGTTTTTTTTTTTGTTTGATTCCATGCCAACTTTTTTTTATTTTCTTTCCCTCCCAATTTTTTGGAAAATGTAGGAAAAAAAAAAAATTAGGAAAAAAAAAAAAGTAATTTCCGCAAACTGTCTTTAACAATCTCAATTTAACTGGGATTGAGGAAATTGGCTAAATGCCATTTTGATTTTGGATTGGATATTTTTTTTCTCTCTTTTATAAAATTCTTGAATTGGAAATAAAAAAGTCTTTATTTGCTTTCACGGGATTTCAGTCGTTCCAATTTAATAACCCAATTGTTATTTTTTTCATTGTCCATAACTTTGTGAAGAGTTATCAAGATACCAACTTTTGTTCTAACGATCGAATCCTATCTTGAATCCTTGATGCTGTTGACACATTTCGGATGATTCATTCTTCAGCCTTAGTCATGTATAATTTTGATTTGCTTGAGTCTTTGGTGGGTGCGATGATTAGGCCGATGTACCTAATGCAGTTGAAAAATAAAATTTTCTGTTTGGTACATTAATAACCACAATTTTCTTCGCCTGAAAAAAAGGTATATTTTTTTTCTTGGATACATAATCCAAGAAAAAAAATCATACCTGCAAAAGGCTGAAGAACAGATCAACCAAAATGTTGCATTGATAACCTCAAAGATTGGAAGAAAAGATTTGATTGTCCGAACAAAAGTGGGTACATTCTTTTTTTTGTTGTTTTTTTTCAAAAAGTATTTAATTTTTTTATAGTCTCGTTATTTCATCCTTTTCATTTATATGTTCAGGGGGGAGCAACAATGGGGGCATTGCCCCCTCATCCCGCATCAATTCTGGCTGCCATAGTTGCTCTTCAACAAGTCCACCATCCACAGAGTCCTTTGCCACAGGGTACAACTCCTGCTCAAATTTACTCGACCGCCTATCTTGAGTCCCAATTTCCAGGTGTGGCTCATTCTCCACAACACTATTGCTACTGCCACTACAAGACCCTCTCAAAGGTGTTTCGGGCATAACACAGTCCAGAGCCCCCGAGCTAATCACAGATGAATCACAGCTTTGGTTGTCAGAGTCAAGATCCACACCAACAATGCCAAAAAAGCTGCCGTTTTCAGAAGGCTCACTGTAGAAACTGTTCGTTGTGTCACTGTCCGTGTTCCGGAAAAAGGGGAAGTGGCTACTGCTGGGCATGATATTCCCCATGGAACTCGGACGGATCAGACTGTAACGGTCAAGAGTGCTGTCCAGAGAGCTGGCTGAACTACGACAACTTATCCGGGCAAGGTCCATTCTTGTTGCACCTTAAAAAAAAACGGGGAAAAAAAAAAAGGTATATCAATTTATAATATGCATTTCATTTCTCCGGATACACATACAATTTATATATATATATATATATATATATATATGTCCAGAACACTTTACAGTTCAAATACTTGATATATAAAAAAAAAAAAACAATTTTTTTCCAAAAATTTGTCATTTCAGTCAATTATTTCCCAATATCTGTTAATGTAATTTTTTTCAGTATTTTTCTATGTTTTACACAGAATTAGATATGGAGCTGAGTGTGAAATTTTCTTGTTGGGATCATCAGTTGTTTACCATGTAACGGTTTTGGGGATTTAAAAACAAAACAGTTATATTAACTAGCATAGAATCCATAAAAAATGACAGGATTATTTACCTATAGATGAATTATACCGATACATATTTTAGTACAAATGTATACCACAAACAAAATTTATATCATGTCAATTGTCTGCAAATCTCCATATTTTCTGTTTTTTAAAAAAAGCAAGAGAAAGTTGCAAATAGTGAATTTAAATGTTAACAGCAACACTTATATAAGTTATTCTATTTCTACTAACATTATATAATAAGGAATCTCACTGAATGTTGGAAGGGGCCCCTCAAAGAGCCAGGCCCTTAAATCTCCAGTCACATCACAGCTTTTGAAAGAGCTACCTACTCATCAAACTCTGACACTAGGCTTTTGAAAAGTCTGCCTATGGAGTCCCAGTATTACCTTTGTGGACACTCAATGGTTTACAGGCTCTGGTTGGGAACCACAGCACTAAATGTTGGAGGGAGGAACCCTGTCAAGGAATTAAACCCTTCAGCCCCACATATCTCCTGGCATATCAAGTTGAAATCTACAATGTTACTTTTAGTTGAAAAAATTAATGGATACCATTTCTAATAGTTTTCTCTCAGGGCACCCTGTCACTTATTAGAACTGCCTCATATAGAGGGTCTCCTTGCTTCTCTCCAAAAGATATTATATAATTTCAGGAGGAAGTATGAATATAACAGAGAATGCCGATTTGTGCAAAATAAGATTAAGATATACATATTTATTTTTTAGATGAAGCTTATCACATTTTGGAATCACACTCTTCATATATATATCTATAATTAATTTAAAAATCAATTTCTGCATTTTAATGTTCTTATCTCATTACAACCCTTTTTTTCATAAATGCAGTTTATAAAGTTTTGATACAATGAAAAGTTTGAATCAAGAATTTTGATTTTGATTTAATTAAACAGATTTTTTTTTCTAAATATAGTGCTTATCGCATTTTGGGACCACACTCTCCATGGAATAGCCGAATATCTATCTCACGGATGGCTCATTCGACTAGTATATATGAACTTTTGTTTTTTGTTTCTCTCTTTAACAATGGACTCTTCAACTTAATGGTAACGATTTTGCTGATGAAAATATCTACTACCCATCATTTAAAACAATGGGCTCATCCACATAGTTTTGGTTCCATGTTCTTGCCCTAGGATCATCATTATAAGGAAATATGTAAAGAACCTACATAGAAAACTATGCTAATCTTCTTTGAATCATCGCAATTTCAATACGCCCCCCCCCCCAGCAGGTAAATCTGGAGAGCACTGCTGATAGCATTATATACGTAACTAAATAACGTTGATAGATTATTTGCATATGGCATCTATTTCAATGGATAGGATAATGCTTCAAGTATATAAATAAAGAAAAACAAAATGTGTCTCTTCACCAAATGGGGTCATAGATAAAAAAGCAGTGACTAATCTGAGCTAAAACTATGAAATCCAGACTGAAATTAGGGTCTCATTTTATCCAAAAGTCGCCTCTACGACGAAAACATACAAGAATAATTAAATACAGTTTTAAAGAAATATCAACAGTAAACTTGATTTACGATAGTCAATTATTATCAACTAATTTTCTACAATCTGTAAATACACAAATGAATTAATCAAATATTTTTGACAAAGAAAACATCATTCATTCACCTAAAATACAAAGAGGATTGACAAAGGGAGATAATTGAGCAGACATCACATATCAGCAGCAGTCTTGGTTATGCTTACATAAGGATCATTATAAAGAAAAAAAAGGAAGGATTACAAGTAGCAATCAAATTTTAAAAAGAATTATTCAAAGGTGCTAACATGTACACATCAACTCAGGTAAGTATAGTGCTTATCTACAAGAAGTTTCACTAATAAGCGCCCACATGTTTTCAGGTATGGATCAAAGGTTATCCCTCAATTCATTCAAATCAGTAGTGCAAATTTTCAGATGATATTGTAATCAAAATTTGATTTAATTTAAACAAGGATGAAATTTAGAATTCAAACTCTTTTAACCAAATAAAAAAATACAGTGAAGATGAAATAGTATCATGAAATGAGAAAAACTTATTGATTCTAATTATGGTCTGAAATTTGCGCTTTTGGCTTGAATCAATTTTGGGGTGTAAATTCTACATTTGATCCTTGTGTACTTGTATAATCTGCATAATTAGTCAAATCTAAGTCAATCTATGATAAGAATAAACAGCACGGAGTGGAAATAAAGGATTCCAGTACTGATGCTACTGATACTAGTAGTGTGAAAGCAATAACAAATATGGTGCTAAGAGAGAAGTTAAAAGGTTATATCTGATCTGTTTCTCTTAGCTTAGTCGGTGAAAGTAGCTGGGACTCTTAACCAGGGTTCCCTGAGGCAAAAGGGATGCATGTTCGCATTCTTTATCCCTGATCAGTGCTGTTTACTCGCTGTTGTAGATTAAAAGCCTGAATAAAGTTGAGATAAAAAGCAACTAAAAAAAAAAAAAAAAAAAAAAAAAAAAATTGAGATAAAAAGAAAATGCTAGTCACAAATCTTCAACAATGGCAAACTCAAGTGCTTACCTGGGGAAAAATAAACTTATTGCACTAATAAAATTTCTCACTCAATTGACTGGATCTACCTGTGCAAATTGCATTTCAGAATGGGAGTCTAGAGAGGGGGGGAAAAAGGTGGAATCTAATTCTAAAATATATATATATATATATATATCTATTTCATTAAAAACAACGTAAATTTTGTCGAGTTGAATTTTCATTAAGTTATTCTTGCCTGAGGATCAATTTTTTCTGTCTGTGATCACAGGAAAGAAGAAACTTTCCAAAGTTTTCAACATTCATCTTTTTCTAGCACTTTCGTCTGCCTTCGGTCATTTTCAATAATCATTCTAAAGTCTAAAGATAAGAATAATTCACAGTAGCTTTTCCAATCAATTTTAAATAAATAATGCTACTGTGAATTATACTTAGTTTTGGATTTCAAAATATTTATCAAAAATACTCCCTGAAAATGACTGAAAGTAGTCGAAAATGCTGGGAAAAAGATGAACATTAAAAACTTCGGACTGTTTCAATATTCCAGTGACCATAAAACTAAATTGATCCACACATAGGAAAAGCTAAATAAACACAACAAAACTTATCGGTCATTTTTGACAAAATATGCATAAGAGAAAAATTGCTGCCAAAATATATACATATATATATAAGATGTGCAAGTTATATGATTTGAAAAATTGGATATTTTCATATAATATATATATATATATATATATATATATATATATATATATATCTCCAATACAGCATTTTGTTGACTAGCAATATCAACACATTGGTTTTAAATGATATTTTTCAAACTTGTTATGTTTATTGATGGGAATCACACATCATTATTATGTTCTGGTGGTTTTATATTTTATGGAGATTTTAAATCTTTTAGTTTTGACTATTTGGAATCTTGGCCAGTATCCATTTTCTTCTTAATCTTCATTGGTATTCCATTTTGTTTCAATACAAGCTTTGCCAATACTGAACATACAAAAGGAAAAAGACACAGGCCAAGATTCCTAATAGTCCAAACAAAAAAAAAACATCAATAACTGTTATATAACACCACCAGATCATAATGATATTGCATGATCCCTATGACAATCATAAACATCAAAATTTTGAGAAATATCATTTAAAACTGATCTGATGACGTTGCTAGTCAATGAAACATGTTATTGGAAATGAATATATGAAAATGATCACTTTTCCAATTCGTCAAATCATACAGCATATATATATATATATATTTCTTTATATTTTGAGAAGTCATTAAAATTCCAATTTCAAACAATTGAATCTCTTCTTCCCGTCGTTGATGTTAGCAACATTTCAGCCAATCCATTCTCCAGCCCTCCTCAGGTGTTCAATTCAAGGGACGGGACAAACTTTTCTCCAGGCAAAGAAAAATCATGTAGATGGACATAACAAACGGGACACTCTATTTTCAGTATTCCTAGGTATACAGACGTAACCATAAAGTGAATGCAACCAACTAAACACTCAGGTGAAAATCTTCCAAATTTTACACCTGAAGAAGGCTGAAGAATGGATCTGCTGAAATCTTGCTGTGGTAATACTGAGGACGGGAAAGAAGAAATAAGATAGTTTGATAGCCTGAACAAAAGTTTAAGTATACAGAGCAACCTTGATTATACAAATGAGATAGACAGGTAGTATTTAGTCCAGATAACTGATTATTCAGATTCCTGATTGGATCATAAAAAAGGAAGCTATAAACACTATCATGGGACTTTGAAATCTTGTTCAGATAATCTGAAATTCAAATAATTGATCTCCAGGTAATCAAGGTTTCTCTGTATACATATATATATATATTTATATCAAATAAAAACAAACTTGTAGGTGTAAAGGGTTAATCGGGAGAGATGACACACGGCTGTGGGAGACGGTCTCACCTAGCCTCACCGGCCTGGCACTTTTGTCCATTATTGTTTTCTGTTACCTTCTGACTCTCTAGAAAACAGAAAGATCTCAAGTTGCATACCCATGACAAGGGTAGACACATTTACAACACAAACCAGAATTTTTCAAAGACTCCCTTTACCCATCCCTCAAGTCCGTAAGGGCTAATATTTTTTTTTTTTTTGCACCTTAGGCTGGTTTAATATTGACAATATTCTTGCTAACCAGCCAACAGGGGGAGTTGTGTTAGTCATGACCAGACACTTAGCTGAAGAAAGGTTGGGGGGGGGGGTGACTTTTGAACGCCCTGGGCTCCCATTGGAGTGGGGGGGGGGTGTAAATAAATTAATGCATTTCTACTAGATTTATTCAATAAAAGATCTGATAAATATTGGAGGCAGTCCCTCAAGTAGCCAAGCCCCAATATCTCCAACTACACCCTTTAGTCATGACTGAAATATTGGTGATAAGTTAGCTATTAGTCACTTATAAATGATTAATATATACAATTTTGTTTCTAAAAATGTTTACCTAATGAATCCAATATTAAAATCTAAGGAAATGAGAGAAGATGCAGTTGACTCATATGGTTTCATATTGCCAAATGATAGTTTCCTCATTTCGACAGTGTTACCTTCTAAGAATTTTTTTGGCACCAAACTGACCTCCAAATCGTCATAAGTGTTAGCCATTTCCGATAGCTGAAAATGGCTAAATTTACCTAAAGTTGCTAGGAAGTTGCTAGAAATATTAGAAAATAGCTTTAAAAAAAGCTGAAAATAGTGCTAAATGCTGATTTTTATGCTGCAAAAACAAACAAAAAAACAACAAAACAAACAAGCTAAACTTAGCGCAAAAAGCACTAAATTGGTCACACTAGTAGCGCATTCTTTGTGGCTTGGTACCAGTCAATGGTTGGGGACCACTGCCATACAGCGGTGGTTCTGAAACTTTTTTCCCCACCATAGACCACAAGGTTATATAAAAAAATAAATAAATTAAAAAAAAGTGCAGCAGTTTTCATGTTGATTCTTCAACTATGGTTAAAAAAAACTTACTGCAAATTTCCAGAAACTACTTTTATCTCAAAATGATTTTTCATTTGCAGACCTCTAACATAGGTCTCTTGGTCCACAGACCACATTTTGAGAACTGCCACCTTATTGCAATCATTACCAATATTTTGAGAAATAATTACAAATAATAGCTACCCCCCCCAAAAAAAACAAAAAAGACTGGAAATTTATCATGCTTTATATTGAAAGATTCATTGTTGTTATAATATTGGTGGCACTAATATGAACATTATTAACTTATTATTCACACTCTACACTAGTGAGTACTCATGATAAGTACCCAATTTATAAAACGTTAAAAAAATCAGATTCAAATTTTAGCAAATTTTGCTTGCAATATTTCTGTTATTTTTAAAACTGCAATGCTCATTTTTTTTTCAATCTTAAAGCTTGAACACATTGCCAAATGATTTTGGTGTGTAATGAATCTTATGTTAATACATTATTTTGAATGTCACTGATTTTATTTTAGTTGAAACTGGTGAAAATAGTGTCATTTTTCAACCAAATCCACCCCCCACTGCAATATTTTTATTTTTACAGTTAGGACAATCATTTTAGTTCTGTTTAGAAGTTTTGATTTTTAGCTTTTGATAGTCATAATGTTCGTAAAAATATTCATAGCATAAATAAGCAAATCATAGGAGCTTCGGTTATTTCATTTGTAGGCAAAAAAAAAAATCTCACTTAAAGAATAGTTACTTTTTAAGCAATACATAATTTTCATCTTTATTGCTTTAGCAAAAATCATTTTTGTCTGAGATCAGTCTGGTCTAAATGAACTTTGATCTAAAATGTCTTTGGTCTAAATGAACTTTGATCTAAAATGTCTTTGGTCTAAATGAACTTTGATCTAAAATGTCTTTGGTCTAAATGAACTTTGATCTAAAATGTCTTTGGTCTAAATGAACTTTGATCTAAAATGTCTTTGGTCTAAATGAACTTTGATCTAAAATGTCTTTGGTCTAAATGAACTTTGATCTAAAATGTCTTTGGTCTAAATGAACTTTGATCTAAAATGTCTTTGGTCTAAATGAACTTTGATCTAAAATGTCTTTGGTCTAAATGAACTTTGATCTAAAATGTCTTTGGTCTAAATGAACTTTGATCTAAAATGTCTTTGGTCTAAATGAACTTTGATCTAAAATGTCTTTGGTCTAAATGAACTTTGATCTAAAATGTCTTTGGTCTAAATGAACTTTGATCTAAAATGTCTTTGGTCTAAATGAATGTTAGTATAATTCCACATAGGTAATTTAGACAAAAATGATTTTTGCTTGAGACATACAGACAAATCTACCTGAAGTCCTCTTTAAGTATTTGATTCATAAATGAAATATGCATCAGAATCATAATTAGAAAGGGTGATAATAGTTACTTCATTTCAAGGCTAATAGGAGTTATCTCTACTTTGTCTGGGAATCTACCATAAATTGGCTGAATTCAAGCATTAAGGTAGGGCTTCATCTCAACTTCTGATTCTTTATCTTTTTGAAGTCAGGGGTGAAAAGAGGAAAATGGGTGGGGTCATTTGTGTCTGAAAACCTCCCTCATCGAGTTTTCATTCACCAGAATGAACCAATCTGTTTCAGATACAGTCTATTATTTCAAGAAGTGTCATTACCATTCAAAAACTTTTGGGGGTGATTGAATTCTTTATTTGCGATGTAAACATAACGTTTTGGATGAGTCATTCTAAGGCCTTCTCCAGGTGTACTATCTGAATGTGAGTGATAAATAGAAATTTTTCTGTCCAATGGTAGCAAAGCTGATAATGTAGGATTCGGGCATTTTCCTTTCTTCTTGTTAGGCTTGGATTTCCCAACTTTGTCCCTGTTGCGTAGTGGAAGCGACATCGGGTTGAATTCTGCTCTTATCCGACTTACACACTCAGTCGACGTATTGATATGTGTTGCTGCTTTGTTTTTCTTCAGTTTCCGACATCGTTTCCTGTCTGCCCAGGGATATCACCCGAATCCAATATCATAGCATTGCTACCCCCCCCAAATTCTATTTACCATCATCACATTCAGATAATGCACTTGAAGGCTGTAGAATGGATTGGCCAGAATGTCATGTTAACAACACAAATAACAAAAAGTTCAATCGTCCGAGAAACTCTTCGGACATTCTGTTTCAGTTTCCAAACTTACCTTGAAGAATACATCGTTCCTGTTCTTCCAAAAGCCGCATTTCTCGTTTCTTTTCTTTGAGGACTTTCTATCAAAACAAAAACTAAATAAATATCCGTACCTCGTGTAAATGAATCATTGTAGCACACATGTGCACCAGAACTAGTTATCTAAAATTATCTCAAAAATACAGATCTTTTATCTAAAATTATGTAAAACATACCAGCACAAGATTTAGACATGGTCGGATGAAAATGACTTTAGACACTCAGAAAAAAGCATTTTTTTGAAAAAAAAGAAATAAAAAAAGAAAAGAAAAAAAAGAAAAGAAAAAAAAGAAAAGAAAAAAAGAAAAGAAAAAAAAGAAAAGAAAAAAAAGAAAAGAAAAAAAAGAAAAAAGGAAATAAAGAAAAAAGAAAAGAAAAAAAAGAAAAGAAAAAAAGAAAAAAGAAAAAAAAGAAAAGAAAAAAGAAAAAAAGAAATGAAAAAAAGAAAAAAAGAAATGAAAAAAGAAAAAAAGAAATGAAAAAAGAAAGGAAAAAAAGAAAAAAGAAATGAAAAAAAGAAAGGAAAAAAAGAAAAAAGAAAAGAAAAAAAAGAAAAAAGAAAAGAAAAAAAAAGAAAAGAAAAAAAAAGAAAAGGAAAAAAAAGAAAAGGAAAAAAAAGAAAAGGAAAAAAAAAGAAAAAAAGTTTTTAGATGGTACCTAACGGGGTACTCCTGTAAATTTTCAAAGCTGTAGCCCCAAAAATGTGACCAGGAGTGACTGAAGAGACACTCAGATAGACAAGCAAAGAGAGAAGAATCTATAGCCCTCTTGGCTGGTTGGTCAGGTGGGTCATTTGGGGGCTATGGTGATTTAGACTCAGAAAATGTTTGCATTTACTTCACACCAATTTCTTTCGGAAAGGCATGAACCCACTTATTTTCAACCCAGCTATAGGCAAAATAGCAGGGTTGACAGAGCTCTATAGCCATGATAAGCAACCAGTCTAGGAGAAGGACAACTCAATATTGGATAGGCCATCAATTTCAAATATTACACCATATCATATCTACCAGTATTATAAATCGGAGACTGACCACCAAAAAACATAAAATGCAATTCAATAATTCAAATGATCCAATGACCTCATGGACCATTGGGCACCATACAAAGTCCTTAACTTTATTTCTTTAAGCAATGTAAGTTACTTGGCAGTGCCCATCTCCTCTCCCTGTCACATGTAACAGGTTGAAACGGCTTACCAGCAACAGGGAATCATCCCTAACCTGGCTTACTGGGATAGGTTGGTTCAGGCCAAGGGAATTAGTATAAAGTGAACACAAAGTACTTCAGCTGGAATGCTTATAAATTAGCTGTATTTTATAGCCAAGATGTACCATGAAATATTTTTGTTACTTACTCTTAATTTTATGTAACGATCGTGTAGCTCCACTTTTCGACAGCAGTCTTCGAATAAAACCACCAATCTAATGGTAGAATGATAAAACATTTTAAAAGGTAAGTATAAAAAAATGTTGATGACTTTTTAACATTTTTAAAAAAGAAATGAACATTAAACATTTAAGAAAACGAATGAATGGTACTAATACAAAAATGGAGTGCAAATGACTGAGAAAGTTACTTCCCTTGAATGTTTTTGTTTTTTTTTAATTTTCAAAGCTAGACATATATGAGAACAATTCCTAATGAAAGGGTTCTGAATCTAAGGGACATAACTGGGTGGTTGAATAAAGATATTTTTCATTCAGTTTCATTCAATGAAGTATTATAAATTGTTATTCTGGATTTTTATGACTACTTTTTACCTGAAATTAATTTTTTCAATTGCATTTTCAATTTTTGTATAAAAGTTACGATAATAAGGATTTATAATATTTAATCAAATAAAATTAAACGATAATTGTTTTATTTGACCCAGAAATAATAAAACAGTTATTTTATTTTAATCAAATCATCGTAACCACCCAAGGTGGTGAAGAGTTCTATCCTTTTTTTTTATATGCGAGTATGTGTGAGTTAGTTCCAATGCTCTTGGCCATACAATTTTGTCTACAGACTAGAGAATTGGTATCAGTACTCCCCTAGACCCCTTTTTAGAAATATTTTTTTTGATTTTTGGTAAAAAAGATATTTTGACCTTTTAGGGGTTTTTAAAGGACATCACCCAATTAAAACATGGTTTGTTGTAGCACAGATCACAATATAAGGTGGCTGGTTAATGGACCTGAATAATTTTACATATATTTCAGGCTGAACATAATTTCATTACTTTGTAAGCCCATTTGATGACTCAACACATACCCTACTTCCAACTGAGATATATATTTAACTTATACTGTCAAATCAACAGTAAAAAATAAAATGAATTAGACAAGAACATTTTATTATGTAAAGTTTTGTCCAGACTTTTGTCTTTATCTTGGTTCATTTCTTGAATACGTTTCGGCCAGTGAGGAATAGCTTTATTTTGGGGCAGAATGTGCACGTTCCAGGCCATTGCCAAAAGGTAAAAAATACACCTATACATCATCTGAAGAAGGCCGTAGGGTAAAAAGGCCGAAACCTCGTGTTCAAGTAATGTCCCCAGAGGAGGATATAACCCCTCGTCTGAAAAATTCAGACGGAAAAAAAATAAAAATATTTTCGTAGTCAGCGAAAGGAATTTTTTTTTCTATCAATTCAAGCTTTTCTCCTAAGGAGCTCAGTCAGGGTATCTGAAAGCATGGCAGTTTACAAGTTGAAAATATCAAGTCATTTATGGAAATATTTTGTTTTTAAATACAGAAAATAAGTATATTTTCTAATATATTGTAGTTATTTTGGCAGTATTATTCAATAGAAAATGTCTTTATTTGTTCAAATTTCCAAGTTTTTATACAATAGACAATATTGGCTGCCCTTGAATATCGCCCATTCCCACCCTGCAATTATCACAACTTGGTTATATTATGGGTGGACCCCAATATCAGCATTCAGAGTCCAGTGAAAAGTTAAAAGTATTGGTTCAAGACTCTGAAATTTTTTTTTTCAAAATACTAAAAATTTCATAATGATATGAACAATAAAATGTAAAAAATATATTGAATAATAGAAAACAATGTCAAAAATGGATTTGCCTAAAGTTTAGATTAAATTTGGAGGAAATTTTTCCACAAAAAAAGATGATTATATCATACATTGATTCTTTGGCTCACTTACATCGTTGTCGGACATACTCTGGCGGTAATGGATTTACAATTAAGTAGAATTTCTTCCTAATACGAACTGAGGCAACGTGGAAGAAGAGTTATTTCCCTTTGATTTGTTGGCGGTTGTGAAATAAAGGTTGTCTTCTATATTTCATTGCGTGTGTGCATGTATGTGTGTGTGCGCATGTATACATCTGCGTGTGTGCGTGTTAGTGTGTATACAACTGTGCATGTTAGTGTGTGTACACCTACGTATGTGTGTATGTATGTGAGCATGTTTGAGTATATACACCTATGTATGAGTGTGTGTAAGTTGTGTACTGTGTGCATGTAAATTGTGCACTGTGTGCGAGTGTGTGTGCTGTGTACTTCGTGCGCGTGTGTGTATGCTGTGTACTTCGTGTGCGTGTGTGCGCTGTGTACTTCGTGTGCGTGTATGCGCTGTGTACTTTGTATGTTCATGTATGCCATATGCGTGTGTGCATGCCGTACACTTGCATGCATCTGTGCTTGTGCACGTGTGTGCATGCCGTGTACTTTGTGTGTACATGTGAATATGCCATGTATTACATGTGTGTGTGTTTGCTGTATACTTCATGTGTGTATGTTTGTGTGAGTGATGTACTTTATGTGTGTGGAGTGTACTCTGTGTGTGTGTGTATGTGTGTGCGCATGTATTCATGAGTGTGTATTTAGTGTGTTCTGTGTTTTGGAAGAATTGCACTAAGCAGTACCCTTCCAAACATCCAAATTAAACATCCATCTAATCATCCTTCATGGTTTTCTTAGAAATGAAAAGATGGAAAAAAAAAAGATGGAAACAACAAATGGTGAAAATAATTCTCACCTCATATTCTGCGTACAGGCTTTGATTTTCTCTACAATTTGTTGATGGGTCGACTGCTCGACACTGTCGCCATTTACTGACAGGATTACGTCACCTTTAAAACAAAAAAATAAAATGCATTCAAATCATCTTTAAAAAATTCTGCGGTGACTCCATGACAAGACAGGATGTTTCCACTCGGGAGGTCTGTCCACAAAGTACCCAACCATTCCAACTATTTTGAGAGCCAGTTGGTTCATGTGTGGACATACTCTCCCATGGGGTAGCTCAGTTAGCAGTAAGATGAAATTGAGTGAGCTTGCACACTGTGCGATAGTTTCAAAGATATCAGACTGTGGACAAGATTAAAAAGGCGGCAACATGCAGTTGATGATGATAATGAAAGAAAATTTTGCTTCGGGAAATGGAAGGGAGAAGTGCGTGAGGTATCTATAGGAGTACTTTGAAGTGAACTAAGGCACCATTGCCCTAACAAGTCGATTTTTTTTATAGATATCAAACGGCTGGATACTTTCCAAAAAGAACGCATACGTACAAGATGCTACCCAAAAGATCAGAGAATCTGACAATTAAAAAAGAAAAATTACGTTTTCAAGAGTGAAAACTGATTGGTTTGAAAATGGGTCTGGTTAGTCACTCAATAGAAAACATCATATGATCAACGTCTTTTGGCAGAATACCGTGTTCAAAAAATAATTCACTTCTTTCACCTTTTGTTGGGCAGTGATCACTAAAAAAAACAAGCATGAATGCTGCTATGGGACCAATTTAGCATAAAGATTTTATTGTAAATTGAACCACCCCACAAAGAACCTATGTATTAAAAAAAAACCAAAAAACCAAAATAACCTTTTTTTTCTAAAGATAAGGATTGAATGTTTAAATTTTCAGTCCTCTAGCTCCATTGGCATGGCCTGTATGCATGTTACATACATAGACTGACCAAGGTAAAAAACTGAAGAAACCTTTGTTGACAGTCTTGGTTGAGGGTTTCTAATACAAAGAGCAACAGAGGGAAGTCTATTCACTTCAGTTTTATCTTTTATATCGTCCTAGACCAATGTCTTTTGGCAGCATGCTGTGTTGGATGTGATCAATCGAAAAATTAGGATGGGATGATCAATAAATGAGTTACTTCTCTTAGGATGCTAATAATATTGAAGTTTTGGAAGAAAAAAAAAGTGGGCACAAACTAGTGACCAATTTACGATGAATTTATATTGTAAACTGACCCCCCACTAAAAACCTATTTAGTGAGTGAATCTTCAACAAAAATATTTTTTTTGCTAGACTTAATGAGCCTTCTATCCCCATTGGTGTGACCTATATGCATGATACATACATAGCCAGCCAGGTTTAAAAACTGAAGAAATCTACTTTTGGATGATGGTATCTAATATATTTTTTTTCACATGTCAAGCTCTGATTGGCCAGGTTGGTAGTTTGAGCCATTTGAAATAATAAAACCATTTCAGGTCCATTACTTTTGGGCATTTACTGCCAAATCTCTAGTTATTTGTAGATGGAGATCAAAATTGAGTATAAGCCTGGTTCCAGGAGATCAGTCTCCAATGCAGTATCTCCCCCAAATTCAGGGAGCACACTCTGGTGCCTGCTGCAATATGCTGATGGCATAGGGCAATGTTTGTCACCACCTATGCACAAACATGAGGGGGTTTTCGTGATTAAAAGAAGGCCTTGTGTCATGTTTTTTCAAAGTGAGTAGCCGGGTGAATATCTCTTAGTCTAGATGAGTAATTCGCAAATTACCTTTGCCTTCAAATTTTCAGTATCAGGAACTGTTGAACTTGGCACTTTGCCCCAATAGAAAAATTAGTCAAGAGGGATAACATCTGGTGAACATGGTATAAGGACTTGATGCTCTCTCCATATTTAACCATACATATAATAAATAGCAATGTGCTCAAGGTTTACTGTCACTGATGTTACTGATTCAGTATTATAGAATTTTATTAATGCTACTGACGTAGTAAAATAGTATTTAATTGGTGTAACTGACACAACAGAATTTTACCCATGTTCTAATGACGTAATGAAAATGCTGAATTTAAAGAAAAAAATTATAAAATGCAATAAAACAAAAAAATTGAAAAAAAAAAAGCGTTCTGATCAGCAGAATTCTCTTCTCAGAGCTCCTTGCAATGCAAATCTCTATCATCTATGTATATAAAATGCAATGTGTATCCATATATTTCATATATGCATAATTTGGGCACAGCTAAACAAGTAAGATTATAAAATCACCAATGGTCTTAATTTCACTATATATATATATACACTGAGGAAAATACTTATTGTGATTCACTTCAGGACAGGGTTTTCTATAAAACAGTAACCAGGCGATAACATTAAGCAATAGATTCAGAGTTAGGAACAATTTACATTCATTGTTATAAATTCACATTGTTATAAGTTCATTGTTATAAACAACCTTATATTATAAAGAATTACTATGAAATTTGTTTAACTTAAAAAATTTTTCAACTAAAATTTTTCAATAATTTTTAATGTGTTTTTGGCCAACTGATTGTGTTAAGATTTTGATAACATTATCAGTGATCATAATAAATACATAAAATTATAAAATCACTAATGGTTTAATGTGAATTTCCCAAGGACATAGCTCCATTCATTGGCTTCAACCAGAGCCAAGCCATTGAAAGAAGTCTCCTTATTTAAATGCTACAAATTAATCAAGATAAATTAATTTTCTTTCCCTTTCCGTTCCTTGAAAAAATTAACTCTTTGTCCTGTTAATAGCGATCATATGACTCAATCATTCAATTTACCACAGCTGAACATTTTCAACAATGTAAAAATTGTTTAATTCATTTAGAATAAAATGTTTTGAATCAGCTGTTTTGGTAACATTACATGATTGTAACAAATGACTCCCTCTCCCTACATATAATAATAATTCCATATTTCACTGAATGTCTGTCTGTGATCGCAAAACTCAAGAATGACCAGAGTGAGGACCATTTTTAGTAACTGATGGAACCTTAAATCAGGTTTTTAGTAAGTTAGTTCTTGAAAATTCCCCCTCAAAATAAGTTTTGTCGGGGGTTGGTGTCAAGTCACAATATAAATTCTAGCTAAATTTATCCCTTAGTTTATGGCCAGCAGCGTTTATCCTTACCTAAAGATTTACTATCTTACTATAATTCACCAATTGTCAGTCTGTACGCTTGTATCGGCATAACTCAAGGATGACTAGAGCTATAGTGACCCAATTTTTTGTAGTTACTAATAAGAACACTTAACATGTTTCTCTGAATTTTTGAGATGAGGTATTATTATTATTTCTATTATTGTTCGGACTATCCTCATCTTGGTTGTTTTTCATACAACGTTTCGGCCGTTGTACTCTACGGCCTTCATCAGGTATCATCTAGCAGGTGAGGGGGAAGTGATGAACTGAACCCTTTATTCAGCCAACGGGGGTATATAGACCGCACTCCCCTCATGTCACATGGTGTAGTGGTTAGAGAATCAGACAGAATTACTGCAAGTAATCTAATGGTTCTAGGTTCAATCCCAGTGTGAGACAATAATAATTTGAAAATACTACTATTGCTAAGAGGGGAGTGCGGTCTATATACCCCCGTTGGCTAAATAAAGGATTCGGTTTGTTACTTCCCCCACACTTACCAGATGATACCTGATGAAGGCCGTAGAGTACAACGGCCGAAATATTGTATGGAAAACAACCAAGATGAGGATAGTCCGAACAATAATAGAGATAATAATTACCATGTTCTTTAGCATATTTTCTTTGAACATTGAAAAGAAAAAATTTAAGTGGGATCTGCGCTTGTGCTCTCCAAGATAATGATCCAATTTCCATGTATCAATACATCTATAATATTAAAAATCTGATTCCGTTTATCTGTATCCGACCCTTAGGAAGAAAAAGAAATGGTGTATGGTAGCCATTTGTATGGAATTAAAGTACCCCCCACCCCAAATAGTTCTGGTCTACTACAAGGGTCTAAGTTCCTATTTATGCCTCCTCCAGGAACTAGCTGAAAAGCCTACCCATAGGGCATGTACTTCAGCTAGTATACAAAAATTATAGAATCACTTCTGTTCTGAATATGCATTTCCCAAGGATAAAGTTCATTCATCAAAGGATAAGATTTATTCATTGGCTCTAACCAGAGCAAAGTGATTAAAAAAAAAAGTCCCAAGGTCCACATATTATCTAAATGCAACAAACGATACAAGATAAAAAGAAGGAAGGGGGGAAAAAAAATCAATTCATATTCCTTGAAAAATTTATTCTTTGTCCTGTTTATAGTAATCATGTGACTCAGTCTTCAATTCTATGCAGATGAACATTTTTTTTTTGTTTTTTTTTTTTAAACAAATTAAATTTAAAGCTTAAAAATAGAATTAAGAATTTTGAACTTTTCTTTTCAAAATCTTTTCAAAGCTGCGGGAGATGTTAGTTGAACGATAAGCACGCAGTTGTATTTGATGTAAACAGTCAAGTTGACATTTTCTTCAGCAAGATTTGAATATTTTTTGTATTGAATTTCTGAGATGAGGAATTATCATTATGCACTGATTTCATTGGACTAGTGTCCTCATCTTGGTTGTTATAGTCACAACATTTCATCCAATGCAGCCTCAAGCCTGTCATAGTTGATAACCAGTAGATTACCCAACATGGAAAATACGTCATGTTGTAGCTCCAAAACATTGAGGGGCCGACAAATAAGCAGCAATATAGAATTTAGAATAATTTATTTCATGTACAAAAATATTATTTTAAAGGTAAAATTCACCTTTTATAGTTTATACTACGACACCTTATCTCAACGTTTGTAAATAACATTACTATTTTTGAATTAATTGCACATTTTTTGGTTGAGTTATGAACTATTAAAAATTCTAAGAATATTTTTGTTTTTCTCTGATATATTATATAGTCTGAACTTTTAAAAAGCTAGCATGAAAGCGGCTGAACAGACTTTGGAACGAATTTAGCATAAACTATTTAGGTCTATGTCCAACAACGGATGTTAAAAGACAGATGATGACACGATTTAGGGGTTTATATGAACAAAAAAAGAAAAAACGTTTTTTCTAGACGTAAGCAATAAAAATGCTTAAATTTCTAGCCCTCTAGCTCCATTGGTATGGCTTACATATAAGATACATATGTAGCTAGCCAGACAGAGCTACTTAAAAACTGAAGAAACCTATGCTGACATTTTTGGTTGAGGGTTTCTAATAGAAAGATGGATAGAGAGAACTTCATTGATTTCTTTTTCAACTCATATTCTCCTGATGATGATGATGTAAACAAACATCGAAATATAAATATCTATTGTTTGAAAATCATGAAATTATCATTAATAAGTAATGCAATTAACCTATTTCTATATTGTCTGATAACAGATTTTGATTAATACAGCTTAACTAGCAAATAACCAGCATAGTACCGGTCAAAAATAACAGGATTATTTACATATGGATTAACACTTCAGCGTAGGATCAGAGTACGATCATGTGAGCGTTCTTTGAAAAGTGTTACGCACATATACATTTCAAATATGGATGGATACAATTATAATCCTCTCCAACCCCCGCCCTAACCTGAATCCCAACCAGCATGTGTGTGTGTGTGTGTGGGGGGGGGGCAGAACCCCTTCCTAACCACCAACCACTAAGTATAAGACCCCCCCCCCAAAAAAAAACCCCACACACCATAAAAGAAAAAAAGCCAGTGGTTTTGCCTATTGATCCGTAATGACTGTGTTGCAACAAAAATTATAAATATCATTTATGCTCTATTTTAAAATATTGAGCACTTTTACAAGCAACACCTAAAAGCAGGAATCACAATGTGTATATCTCTCTTTATATATATATATATATATATATATATATATATATCTTACGGCAGGGGTAGAGTATCAGCCTCTGGGTCTGGAGCAAAGGTTTCAACCCTACCTAGTGGTATTGGAAGGGATACTGGATTATCTATTGCCACACTGAAGAGTTGTAATACAATGAAACAGCTGTCTGTAGATAACACAATTATTAATTACATATACACACACACACATATATATATATATATATATATATATATATATATATATATATATATATATATAACATTTAGAAACCAGAGAAAAAAAATTCAAATGTTTTCTTCTCCAACCCTTTTGGATAAAAACAATCCATCAAAAGGAACATCCAATGTAACGATCCGTTAGGGAGGCATTTTCTCCCCAAGAAAACATAAGAAAAAAAAAGTCTGTGGAAAATCTCAAACCTACCTAACGGTATTGGAAGGGATACTGGATTGTCTGTAGCCATACTGAAGAGTTGTAATACAACAAAACAGCTGTCTGTAGATGACACAATTATTATATATATATATATATATATAAATAGTAGATTGTGGCGATTTGCCTGATGAGGCCCTAAGAGGGCAGAAACATAAGGTAGTTTGTGTAGCGAATCCACATTCTACTATTTATTTCCAGCTCTACTCTAAAACAACTTAACTTCAAGAGTAAAAAGTTGTATGTATCGAGCACGCTATGAAATAAATCTATCACATATCAGAAATTGCTTTATATTATTGATATATTATTATATTATGTTATACTGCTAGCCTGATTTGAATCACATATACTGTGTGTATATATATATATATATATATATATATATATATACACACACACATGGGTGAAATAAGAAGCAAATACGTCCAGACTGATAAAATAGTCCTTTTTGGTAGGTACACAGTTTTCAATTCATTCCGACCCTTTTCGATGAAACAATCCATCATGGGAAAATCCAAAGAAATGATGAATGATACGGAATTTTCCCCAAGGAAACGTAAGAAAGAAAAGTCCATGGAAAATTTCAAACCTACCTCTTCGCATCCCAGCAATCCAGGCAGAACTGTCGATCTCAACGTAATCCACGTACGTCGTGATTTCAATTTCGTTTGTTTTTTTATGCCGAATACCATAAGTCTAAAAGAAATAATAGAAAGTCAAAAGGTCAATTATAATTGAGCTAAGGTAAGTATATGTAACAAAAACTGCTGAGATGAATCAGTGTTCAAACGACATTTTGTTAAAAACATTTTTGGCAAAGTTTTTATCTAATTTTTTAAAAGAATCAATTAGTCGATCGACATTATATCTAACTGATATCTGGGTTCAGATGATCCCAATAATCCTAAAAAGAAGAGTATACAACCAATGCATTCTCCCGATAGTCACTTATGGGGCTGAAACATGGAACCTAACCAAGAGACAGACCTGCAAACTGAGAAGTATGTAACGTGCGCATGAGAGAATCATGCTCAACCTTACATGAAGAGATCACAAGACAGCACAGTATATAAGGAAGAAAACGGGTGTCCGTGACATCATAGAAACTATTAAAAAAAGTCAAATGGCAATGGGCAGGCCATGTTGCAAGAATGAAAGACAACTGATGGACATCATGACTAACATGGATCCCCAGCGATCACATAAGAAACCGAGGCTGACAGAACACAAGATGGAGAGATGAACTTGGCAGATTCAGGAAATACTGGCTCCGCGATGTCCATGATAGAGAATTGTGGTGAATCCTAGGGAAGGTCTATGTCCAATGACAGATGTTAAAAGACTGATGATGATGATGATATTTGGGTTTTACTTATGAATATGTATGATTATTTTCTCAAAATATTTTTTTTGATGTTGAAAGGTCATATAATGGATTGTTAGAGAAAAAAATGAAATTTCAAATTCATTTACATCTCGTCAAATAATCTGTTGGATATATTTGGCTAGCATTCAAAATTGCCATTTCATGAATAGAAAAAATGACTGGAATGTTCCTAAATACAATACTGAACTATAAGTATAGTTATTTGAGGCACATTAATTGCTATATAATGGTCATGCAATGTTCAACAATTTGGGGGGGGAAAAAAAAAAAAAGGAAATTCTCAGTCTTGAATCCCATCTCCAAGATATTTTGATTATGAATATAGTTTATTGGTGAATCAATATGGGATAAGCAAACAATAAAATCTCATTGTATTTGTTTATATTTCAATGTTTATTATCATCATCTTCACAATATCTACATAGTGAAAGGATAAAAACAACTGTGGAGGTGTGGTATAAAAAAACTATTCACATGACCATTATAAAGCAGCCAATGTGTCGATTCACAATACTGTAGCCTAGTGATTCTTGATTGTGGAAAAATTACCCAAAACATTATTTCAAAATGGGAGAAGAATAGAGGAAACCTTGGATCGTGAGGGGAGCAACGCGGCCTGGGAATCGCGAGGGGAGGAACGCGGCCTGGGAATCGCGAGGGGAGGAACGCGGCCTGGGAATCGCGAGGGGAGGAACGCGGCCTGGGAATCGCGAGGGGAGGAACGCGGCCTGGGAATCGCGAGGGGAGGAACGCGGCCTGGGAATCGCGAGGGGAGGAACGCGGCCTGGGAATCGCGAGGGGAGGAACGCGGCCTGGGAATCGCGAGGGGAGGAACGCGGCCTGGGAATCGCGAGGGGAGGAACGCGGCCTGGGAATCGCGAGGGGAGGAACGCGGCCTGGGAATCGCGAGGGGAGGAACGCGGCCTGGGAATCGCGAGGGGAGGAACGCGGCCTGGGAATCGCGAGGGGAGGAACGCGGCCTGGGAATCGCGAGGGGAGGAACGCGGCCTGGGAATCGCGAGGGGAGGAACGCGGCCTGGGAATCGCGAGGGGAGGAACGCGGCCTGGGAATCGCGAGGGGAGGAACGCGGCCTGGGAATCGCGAGGGGAGGAACGCGGCCTGGGAATCGCGAGGGGAGGAACGCGGCCTGGGACTCAGAGAACCATTGATATATACAGCCTATAATATTTCACCGAATGTTTGTCTGTCTGTCTGTCTGCATGTGACAGGAGCTCAGGAACCACAGAAAACATCCCATGGAATTTTCTGTGTGTTTTAATGGGACCCCTAGGCAGGTTTTTGAAAATTGAAAAAAATAATAGCATATGGTCTGTGTTAATAATGATCTGACTTTCATCCATCTATTTATCTATATAATAATAAAAGTCTATTTCTTTTCATCAATATGTGACCTCTATGCAGCAGAACCAGTGCATTGTAGCCAGAGGGAATTAATTAGGATAACCCCCCCCCAAAACAGTTTGAATTTGATCTTGTAGGCCATGTTCAGACCTTCCGCAGGAACTAGCTGAAAACCTGCTCGCAGAGTGGATTCCCAGTTAGTTTCTATAAATTTTTAGAACGCAAAATCTCTTAGAATAAAAAAGTCAGCAAATCTGATTTATCAAATACTTTAAATATGTTTTCTTATAAAAGAATGCAAGATTTGATAAACTATCAGCCTGGAGAATAAACAAAGATAAACAAAAAGCAGAAAATTTGTCCGTCATCATTTCAGGCCCAAGATGAAGTATTTCCATTAATTCTAATATATATATATATATATATATATATATATAAACGTTGTTTGAAGACATCATTTTTTGCTGATAGAAAAAAAAATTGTTTTGAAGAGAGAAAATTTGTAAACAATATCAATTTACAGTGGTTAGTCACTCAATAGAAACCATCACAGAACCAACGTCTTTTGGTAGCATGCTGTGGGGTTGGGGCGGGGTGATCAATTAATAAATTGAAAAGAGGTGAACTCAATGGATAATTTCTCGCTCTCTTCTCTGATGTGCAACCAATTACTGTACATGCCATTATGTAAGATTGACATTTAATTAAAAAAAAAAAAAAATCTCGTTAGTTACCTAATAGAAACAGTCACGTAACTGATGTCTTTTGGCCGCATGCCATGTTGGAGATGATCAATGAATAAGCTACTTCTATCCCCTTTTGTTGGGCAGTGATCACTAAATAAGTGAGAATTTTCAAAAACAAACGTGAGGCCAGACACCAACTAAGGGATCAATTAGGCACAAATTTACATTATAAATTGAATTCCTCACTAAAAAAAAAACCTATCAAGGAAATGAATCTAAAAACAAAACAAAAACAACATAAAGAGTAAATGTTTAAATTTCCAACCCTTTGGCTCCATTACATAGCCAGCCAACCAAACTTGAAAACTGAAAAAAAATCTATGTCGACAGTTACAGAGAGAGTTATGGTGCACAGTTTCTAATTACCGAGAGAAAAGGGTGTGGTCACTGGTGAGAAAAAAGACTGAAGAAATAAACTAGTTTACCGAGCTGTCAAAAAATGACGGCAGTATTTGAATAATTTTTGCATTTGCATTGTATTTAGACAAGAACCAAAAGTTCAATGATACATCCACCATCCATGGTAGTAGTAGTAGGATGAGTAGAAAGAAGAGCAAATAGTCAACTGATTTTCATAATTGTAAAATATTGTGATATGGAAATAATCTGAGAGTATTATTTTCAATAAAAAATGTAAATGGCCATTTTTGAATTATAAAAATGTTAAACCTGCACTTTCTATTATGACATCATAGTAATTGGTTTCCTAATGATGTCAAAGTTTAAATGACATCACACCTCTTCCTTCCTTTCCTATTTCTGTTGTTTAATATAACCGAAACTAACTGACTGAAAAGCATCCAATTGAGATGTGTGGACATCTAAAAATATCCAAAACATTGTTGCTCTGCATTTTCTTGTTCATTCTTAGCAAGAAAGAACCCAGTCTTTTTTTTACACATTGAAAAAAAAATAAGCATTCAACAATTATCTCCCTTGAAAAATGCTACAGACAGAAAATATAGACATACAGGTGGCCTATTATATAAGAAGATTATTTCTCAGCCTTGAAACACAATAAAAACAAATAATGGTGGATTTGTGAAGTGTCTGTTAGTATTATGAAACATCATCATAAACTGTCCGAGAGGGGAAGAAGCAAAAAGAAAATTTGTATCTATGATTCAGCAAAGTCGGACAATCAGCAAATTCCACAGATTCCTGATCAGTCCGTGGACTTTCTTTCAAGGTAAGTGGAAAGTTTGAAAAATGGATTCTCTTAGAGATTTGAGGTATGAAGTCTCACAGCATCCTCAATATTCACCTGACATTTTTGCTACAGATCAATCTTTTTGAGCATTTTGAACTGTCTTTGTAATAGAAAGTTCAATAATAAGGAAGCCATAATTGGTGCTCTTACTGGATTCGTGACATTAAACCTAATAAATTGCATAGAGATAACATTATCTTTGGAAGATCATTGGAAAAAAGGTTATTACTTCAAATGGATCATTTTTTATCAAATGTTTGCCGTTTTTCTTGTTTATACCAATTTCTGAAGGGAAACAAATGAATGAAATATAAATTTTTTTTTTAAATTCGATAAAATTGCCAAAATTCCAGTTCAATATAATGATGCAACTATCATGATTACAAAATAACTTGAATATTATAAAAATCAAGTTAGATGGGATAAAATGGAAGTTAGGCGAAAAAAAAACAAAAAAACTGAGCAATGTGTTGGATCTCTTTAGAGAATATTGATGCTTGCAAGGGAGTTCAGTGACCTGTTATTAGAAGAGTGACAAGAGACTTCTCATCCGTGGAAAAAAACAAAAATCTGACCTGTAACGTGAATCCCCACGAAGAGTTGGAGCGGATCAGCCGGATCGTCCGTCTCTTTCGACTCTCCGTTGGATCCGTTGAGATGCAGCGATCCTTCTCCAGGTGGTGGAGCTCCTCTCCGACAGAGTTGACTTTTGGGATCACCTGAAAAATGGGGATTTGTAAAGTTACAAGAGGAAAAAGAACAGGAAAAAAAAAAAAAAAGCATCAACTACATTTTATATATATATATATATATATATATATATATATATATATATATATATATATATATTTATTTATTTATTTCCAGCTCTACTCTAAAACAACTCAACTCCATGAGTAAAATGTTGTATGTATTGAGCACTCTATGAAATAAATCCATTGCATTTCAGAAGTGGCTTTATATTTTTGATATACTATTATATTATGTTATACTTCTAGCCTGATTTATACCACATATACTGTATATATATATATATATATATATATATATATATATGTGAGTAAGCCCTGTTTCAAAAAAAATTAAATGATGTGCTGTATAAAATAACATCCATATACAATACATAATGATAATACCCTACATAAAATGTCAGACTACATGTATAACATGAGCTATACATTGAAATCCTAGCTGAAAGGAAGATTTTTGAATCACAGTGGTGGAGTATCAAGTTGATATAACTGTTTTGTTTTTAAAATCCCTGAAACAGTTACATGGTAAACAACTGATGATCCCAACAAGAGACAATTTATACATCGTACCATAATAACAAAGTATATGTAAAACAGGAAAAAAAAAAAACGCTGAAGAAAATTACATAAATTGCACTGACATATTGGAAATGAGTGACTGAAGTGACACAAAATCATTTTTGAAAAAGTTTCTCAATGTGTTTAGTGTTTTCCTAGATTAGTTGTCTCCCAAGGCTAGACAACCCAGTCTGCACTTGTTATTTTATGTATAACTGGGGTAGGGGGAGGAGAATAGATGGATTCATGCATTTTCCAAGGACATTTCTGCAAAGTGATCATAAAAGCCCCATAACATTAACCAGTACAGCACTTGCACCTTATACATATATATATATGTGCACAAGTCACATACATATATATATATATCTATCTCACTCATTTAGTCTGTTCAAATCCATGTGTGTATATATATATATATATATATATATATGAGAATGCATAAACATGTATATATATTTATTACAATTGATACTATACAAATGCATAAGTAGTTTATTGTTTGGATATATAAGTGGTGGTATATTCACATATATATATATATTCTTACATTCAGCAGGAGGCCTCCAGTAGCCCTGACAACAAAACTTACCCACAATGCATAGCCCCTGGCAGTGGACTCTGGTTCCACATGGTACATTTTAATTCACACTCACACAACACACACCACTGATGATGGGAAGAATCCCGAAACATGTATGGACTAAAATGTTCACTTCCCGTGATTTAACCACAATTCAGTCATACTGTTGAAATATCACAGCAAAGGGGTCGCAAACATCCAAAACTAGCCTATGCATCTGGAAGGAGAAGGGCATTCCAGTCAAACCTACGACTTACGGACAATAGGACCCAAAAGCTTGGTTTGAAGGGTGGGGTTAGTCCTGAACACAGGACTTGCCATCTATGGCCCCACTACTGTTAGAAAGACTTCCAAAAAATCTTTGCTCGTAAACCCAATCCATCATTTATAAATATATACATATATATATAATTCATGGTAAAGATTTCAATGTTAATTGTTTCGAAAACGTTCGAGAAAATAGTAGAATGTAATTTGGGGGGTACACAAAAAACTGGTGGGTGGGAACGTAATTTAAAATGTACATATGCACAACATGCATACACACAAAATAATACATCAACAAGCATAATCACACACATAGACCTACAAATTGTTCACTATTATAACTATTCATATGCTGATAACACATGTATTGTCTTTCCCCCTCTCTTTCTATATATGTGTGCATATTTTTATGTATGTATGTATATTTATATATATATATATATATAAACAGAGCACTATACTACACACATACACACAGTATGCATGAACAATATATCATACACAATATACATATACACACACACACACACACTTGAAACTATATATATATATATGCACACAAAACTACATATATATTTGTACACACACACACAAAACTACATATATATTTGTATACACACACACAAAACTACATATATATTTGTATACACACACACACACAAAACTACATATATATTTGTATACACACACACACACAAAACTACATATATATTTGTACACACACACACACACAAAACTACATATATATTTGTATACACACACACACACAAAACTACATATATATTTGTATACACACACACACACAAAACTACATATATATTTGTATACACACACACACACAAAACTACATATATATTTGTATACACACACACACACAAAACTACATATATATTTGTACACACACACACACACAAAACTACATATATATTTGTACACACACACACACACAAAACTACATATATATTTGTATACACACACACACACAAAACTACATATATATTTGTATACACACACACACACAAAACTACATATATATTTGTATACACACACACACACACAAAACTACATATATATTTGTACACACACACACACATTTGTATACACACACATGCACACAAAACTACGTATTTGTATACACACAAACTATATATATATATATATATATATATATATACACACACACCTATACAACATATAAACACACCCACCAGTAGCCTGCACAATAAACGCATCATATATAGATATATATACACATACAGAGGCCAATATATATATATATATATATATATATATATATATATATATATATATACAAGTGATACTGTCATATATGATTTCAATAGAAAAACAAGAAAAAAAATTGATGAAATCTGCTTTACTCACCAACATATTCCACACGTATTTGGCTACTTGAACATGTTTATCAAAATAGGTAATAGGTAATTATCCAAAGAGGTAATTAATCAAATTAAAACAGTCTTTCCATCCCCGCAAAGTTCAACTTTTACCAACAGTTGAAACAAATAAAAAAAATATATCAATGTATGTATTTTGACCGTCAAAAGGAGGCGTCATTTTTGACGTCGTCATTTCGCAATGTGACAAACAACAATTGTTCACAATCCAACTCAGGCTACTTCTACTATCTCGTGTTTTATTCCACTTAGTAAAGTACTTACTAGTGCTTACTTTAGAGTAGTAATGGTGATGACACTAGCATTAGTGGTTGTCGGTACAAGAAGTTGGTTGGTTGGTATTAGAATCCTATCAGCAGTCATGATCTCAAAGTTCTCTTTTATAGATAAGATCTTACTAAATGACCAGTTGCCTTACTTATTCTGATTAGTACAGACGCACATTTATATATACAAGTAAATACAATCATATATATTGAACATAAATATACAATTATATACACGGTCGCATATACAAACAATTATATATACAATCATATATACACACACAATTATATGCAGTGATATACACATTATATATATATATGCACATAATTATATGCAGTCATATATATATATATATATATATATTTATACACACACACAATTATATGCAGTCATATATATATATATATATATATATACACACACACAATTATACAATGTCAATTACATATATACACAAACACAATTATACATAGTCATATATATATACACACAAACATACAGTCATATATGTATATAAACATACACAATATCATATATATATGTAGACACACACTCAATTGTAAATCATATATAGTCATATATATAAACAATTATAATTATCTGTATATATATATACATATATATATATACACACACACACATTCATACAATACTATTATCATATATGGTTATATATATGAACAATTATATACAATCATATAGTCATATACCACACACAATTATATACAATCATATACACACACACACAATTATATACAATCATATAGTCATATAAACGCACATGAACAATTATGATCATATATATCTATATATATATGCATACACACACAACTATAATCATATATAGTCACTTATATGTACACACGCAATTATAATCATAAAGTCACATATATATATACACACACAATTATAATCATACATAGTCACATATATACACACACAATTATAATCATATATAGTCAAATTTATATACACACACAATTATAATCATATATAGTCACATATATATACACACACACAATTATAATCATATATAGTCACATATATATACACACACAATTATAATCATATATAGTCAAATATATATACACACACAATTATAATCATATATAGTCACATATATATATATACACACAATTATAATCATATATAGTCACATATATATATACACACACAATTATAATCATATATAGTCACATATATATATACACACACAATTATAATCATATATAGTCACATATATATATACACACAATTATAATCATATATAGTCACATACATATATACACACACACAATTATAATCATATATAGTCACATATATATACACACACAATTATAATCATATATAGTCACATATATATACACACACAATTATAATCATATATAGTCACATATATATACACACACAATTATAATCATATATAGTCACATATATATACACACACAATTATAATCATATATAGTCACATATATATACACACACAATTATAATCATATATAGTCACATATATATACACACACAATTATAATCATATATAGTCACATATATATACACACACAATTATAATCATATATAGTCACATATATATACACACACAATTATAATCATATACAGTCTCATATATATACACACACAATTATAATCATATACATAGTCACATATATATATATATAGTATATGTAGTACTAATCAGGCTAGCAGTATAACATAATATAATATTATTTCAATAATATAAAGCCACTTCTGATATGTAATGGATTTATTTCATAGAGTGCTCGATACATACAACTTTTTACTCTTGAAGTTAAGTTGTTTTAGAGTAGAGCTGGAAATAAATAGTAGAATGTGGATTCGCTACACAAACTAGTTCATGTTTCTGCCCTCTTGGGGCCTCATCAGGCAATTCACCTGATGAGGCCCAAAGAGGGCAGAAACATGAGCTAGTTTGTGTAGCGAATTCACAATTTACTATTTTTATATATATATATATATATATATATATATATATATATATATACAATACGAAGTCATGTGTACAGCCATACATACAATCATATACATTCATATATATTACACAGAAGTATACAATTATAGTTATGTATAGAAACAATCATAGTCATATGTGCACACACACACAATCAGATATGCACACACAGATATACAAGTGCTCACACACACACACACACACACATGCAATCAGATATCCACACACACACACATGCAACCAGATATGCACACAATCAGATATCCACACACACACACACACACAATCAGATATCCACACACACACACACACAATCAGATATCCACACACACACACACACAATCAGATATCCACACACACACACACACAATCAGATATCCACACACACACACACACAATCAGATATCCACACACACACACACACAATCAGATATCCACACACACACACACACAATCAGATATCCACACACACACACACACAATCAGATATCCACACACACACACACACAATCAGATATCCACACACACACACACACAATCAGATATCCACACACACACACAATCAGATATCCACACACACACACAATCAGATATCCACACACACACACACAATCAGATATCCACACACACACACACAATCAGATATCCACACAAACACACACAATCAGATATCCACACACACACACACAATCAGATATCCACACAAACACACACAATCAGATATCCACACAAACACACACAATCAGATATCCACACAAACACACACAATCAGATATCCACACAAACACACACAATCAGATATCCACACAAACACACACAATCAGATATCCACACAAACACACACAATCAGATATCCACACAAACACACACAATCAGATATCCACACACACACAATCAGATATCCACACACACACACACAATCAGATATCCACACAAACACACACAATCAGATATCCACACACACACACACAATCAGATATACACACACACACACACAATCAGATATACACACACACACACACAATCAGATATACACACACACACACACAATCAGATATACACACACACACACACAATCAGATATACACACACACACACACAATCAGATATACACACACACACACAATCAGATATACACACACACACACACAATCAGATATACACACACACACACACAATCAGATATACACACACACACACACAATCAGATATACACACACACACAATCAGATATACACACACACAATCAGATATACACACACACACACAATCAGATATACACACACACACAATCAGATATACACACACACACAATCAGATATACACACACACACAATCAGATATACACACACACACAATCAGATATCCACACACACACAATCAGATATCCACACACACACAATCAGATATCCACACACACACAATCAGATATCCACACACACACAATCAGATATCCACACACACACACACACAATCAGATATCCACACACACACACACAATCAGATATCCACACACACACACACACAATCAGATATCCACACACACACACACACAATCAGATATCCACACACACACACACACAATCAGATATCCACACACACACACACACAATCAGATATCCACACACACACACACACACAATCAGATATACACACACACACACACAATCAGATATCCACACACACACACAATCAGATATCCACACACACATACACACAATCAGATATCCACACACACACACACACACACAATCAGATATCTACACACACACACACACACACAATCAGATATCCACACACACACACACACAATCAGATATCCACACACACACACACACACAATCAGATATCCACACACACACACACACACAATCAGATATCCACACACACACACAATCAGATATCCACACACACACACAATCAGATATCCACACACACACACACACAATCAGATATCCACACACACACACACACAATCAGATATCCACACACACACACAATCAGATATCCACACACACACACAATCAGATATCCACACACACACACACACAATCAGATATGTACGTACACAATTATATAACCATATGCACAATTAATTTGTTGAACACTATCACAGTCTTGTACACAGAAAATTATATAGTCACAGATGCAATCTCAATTATGTAGACACACAGTAACGAAATTCAAAAAGATGAATAAAGAAATAAAAAAAAATAATAGATATAATAAGGCGGAGTTTTCCACCCAGGAAAAAGACACACCTCTAAATATTGTCCTAAATTGAGATCCGAATAAATCGAATCATTCGCCTGAAGAAGCCTAAAAGGGCAGAAACGTTTTTTTTGTAGTGAATCCATTATTACACTATATATATATATATATATATATATATATATATATATATATATATATAGGAAGGTGGGGTTAGTGTGAACTTTGGGGGAGTAGAAACACCTCACTCTCAACAGAAATGGAAAACCTGGTGAGGACTGTGCGGCCATCTTGTGAGAGTCTTTTATATTACCTTGATACCAATATAGTTGAAAGGTAGTATAAGACACTCTCACAAGATTCTCTCTTTCTGCTGAGAGTGAGTTGTTTTATACTTACCCAATGTTCACACTAACCCCACACTCCCATATATATATATATATATATATATGAGACAAAATGGAGATGGGCAGGACACCTAGCAAGAATCAAGGATAAAAGATTTTGTAAAAGGTTAGCAGACTGGTGCACTGAATATAGCAAATACAGTAGGAGAAGGCCAGACACAAGATAGAAAGAGGAGATAAAGACGTTTGCATGGCATAAGTTAGCTAAGTCATGGTTGACATGGAATGAGCTGAGAAAGGTCCTTGACCAGCAGTTGGCTTATAATGGCTGAAGATATATACTTTAATAATTTGACAATTTTAAAAAACGACTAAATCGGAAACTTTTCATTTCCAATTATGCTTTTCGTTTTAGTAGAGTCATCAGATTGGATCTCAATAATTTTATTTATTATGAGGCCCACGTGATGATACCATGTTTCAGCGACATATACATATATAAATATATATTATATAAATAGCCAGTAAGACCTGTCTAAATCCCACGGTTATTTTTAAAACTTTAAAATAGGCAGACAAAAATAGTTATTTTGAAGAGTATAAAGATAAAAACAAAACAGGTCTGGTTAGTCACTCAATTGAAAGCATCATGTGACCAATGCCTTTTGGCAGCATTGGGTGATCATTAAAGAAAAGGAGGGATCAATGAATATGTTACATCTCTTGCCTTTCCTTTTTCATCTGTTCAAGGCACGGTAATGACACTAGAAATGTCTGAACTTTTATAAAACAAGCGTGAACGCTGGTGAACACAAACCAAGAGATCAATTTAGCATGAACTTACATTGCAAATTGAACTCCATGCCAAAAACCTATTCTAAAAAAGAAAAAAAAGAAAAACAAGGAAAATGTTTTTTTGCTGGAATAATAAATAAATTTTAAAAATTTTTGGCTTCTAGTTCCGTTGCCAGCCAGATCAACTAAGAAAATGAAGAAACCTATTTTTACTGGATGATTACTTTGATTCTCTGTTATGGACAGAAAAACAAAGAAACAGGAAAAGTCACACTGTTCGCTCTCTCTTTCTCTCTCTATATATAAAAAGACTATGGTTACAAACATGTCTGTTCATGTCACAGTAGAGACACAAGTTTTACAATCTTCCTCTCTTTAAAGATGATTAAAGAGAGAAAGACTTACATAATAGACAGCTGTATCTGTGTCTGTGTATAAGTTTTGCAAGAAAACAAGTTTTACTATCTTCCAAACCTCTAACTATATCTGAATGTAAGTTTTCTGTCGGTTTATAAGTTAGACAGGGAAACACGAGTTTTACTCTCTTCCTCCCTTTGAATGAAACAGAAAATGCTACACTTTTTTTTTTATATAGATTTGAATGCTAGTGAGAATGAAAGTGACTTTATCAAAGATTTTTATGAGAGTTGCAGTCAAAATAATCAACTTCATCAGACTTTTTCCCATTCCCAAAGGAGGAAGCCTGACCGCATACTATACCACTGATGTCTAATCTCGGTAATGCGCAACTATGCAGGACACTTTCAGGCAAGAAAAACAAGCCAAGCGCTTTCCATCATATAAAAGATCTTAGGCCACATGTTCTCTATTGTGCTATCTGGTTGCGGGAAAATTTGAAAACATTGACCAGTTGTGGGAAGCAGTCAAACATGAATGGAACTACATTTGCAGTACGCTAAACAACTATTGAACAGCTTGACCGAATGGCTCAGTTTTCTGAAGAGAAACAAGGGAAAAGCTATCTCATACTAAAATGTACTCTACAAAAAAATACTGTATACTCTGTTGTATAAAATAATCAAATATTTCACCTATAATTGTTTAAAGAGTAACTGCCAAGAATTTTCACCTATAATTGTGAAAAGAGCAATTGCCAAGAATTTTCACCTATAATTGTTAAAAGAGCAATTGCCAAGAATTTTCACCTATAATTGTTAAAAGAGCAATTGCCAAGAATTTTCACCTATAATTGTTAAAAGAGCAATTGCCAAGAATTTTCACCTATAATTGTTAAAAGAGCAATTGCCAAGAATTTTCACCTATAATTGTTAAAAGAGCAATTGCCAAGAATTTTTCCCTATAATTGTTAAAAGAATAATTGCCAAGAATTTTCCCCTATAATTGCTAAAAGATTAATTGCCAAGAATTTTTCCCTATAATTGTTAAAAGAATAATTGCCCAAAAAATTTGATAAAAATACTTTGGTCCATTCAGCAGAACTTGTCTTTGGTCATCCCCTGGTAGGTCTTGGGCTGTATATAGATTGTTTTTCTTGGAGGGGCAGTTCTGTACCTGTCATGCTTGGTAGATTGGTCAGGGGTTTCTTTCAGGGATCTTCTCTCAGCTGAGTGGGCTCCTGCATTAAAGTTCAGCACCACAATTGCTCCTGGTTTTGATTGTTATTCTCCTAGACTGGTTGCTTCCCAAGGCTAGAGTCTAGTATGCGGTGCTATTTCACCCAGAGCTGGTGGAGGGGTGGGGAGAACATAAACAACCTTAGCCAGGATTTGAACTCCATTCATAATTCCATCATCTGCATTGTAAACAGTCATGTCACTTGCACATTAATGATAATAGTGGTTCACAATCCCACCCGTTCTCCACCCAGGTAAGTACCAATTGAGGGTGGGAGTGATCAGAGATTTTGGAAATCATCCATGCTTGACCCTCCATACCAAAAAGGTTGGTCAGTACCACCCATACCCCTTACCTAATAATAGCTGCAGTTCTAGCGACTGACTTTGAACTTGCAAACAAACTTTGTTTCAAGCCAAAAAAGATGAAAATAAAAATACAGGAGATATAGGGTTAGAATTTCAAAAAATTCCAGAACATCTTTAATCCCCAGAATTTGGTATTAGAAATTACCTATATGTGTGTGTGTATGTGTGTTGTGAGAAAATTGACAATATGAAAAGGAGAAAGACTTGAGATTACCAAGTACAATATCAATTTTTTTTTTCTTTAAAAGAGTGTAATAGCTTATATTTCACCCATTCAGGGTTTTTTCAGAGCTTTGAAAGTGAATGTTGGTTTGAGAAAAATAGTGAAAATTACAGAAATGCTTGGATGGTAGAGAGATTGTTGGATATAGATGGAGCAAGTGGGGATTATATATATATATATATATATATATATATATCTTGAATATAGAGATGAGAGGTATGTCATGTTATAAAATGTACCCAAACATTGGTGTAGCCCAACCAATTCATGCCTATTCAATGGAGCTGGGAGGAGGTTTTGAAACAAAGTTTTGAGAAAAATTTTCTATAATCATAATGCAAAAGAGAAACCTACTTTTTGCCCACAACATTGAAGAACCATAGCCATCAAAGATGGCAAAGGGTTATATCCTTATTTTTCCTACATGCTGTGTGCTTACTTGTGTATTTCAGCATTTCTGGCCATACCATTTAGTCTACAGACTTGAGATTTGGTATCAGTTCTCCACAGGACCCCCTTCTAAAAATGCTCTTTTTTTTGGAGAAAAAACTTGACCTTTTGGGGGGCACTGTTCTGACAGGTTTATCAATAACACTTGAAATTGAGTTAGAAACATCTAGATTCTCCAGAATCTACTTCATGTCAGATGTTTTCCTGAGGAAAAGGCCAGTGATGTCATAAATAGAATTGATTCTGACCATATTCATTCTTCGATCTAATTCTTTTTTTTTTCTCTCTCCAAGATTTGAAATTTTGACGCTACATTTGTTCAATTATTGACTGTGATGGTGAGTATCTTATTTTGTATGTTTATGCATAATTAAGGGGATTAAATTGAAGGGACCCCCTTTCAAGAGGTCAAAAGTGAAGGAGACTTTTTCTTATATCAAAATTGAATTAAAAAGTTGGGAAAAAAGCATTTTAGATGTTTAAGAGGGGAGAGGGCTCTATCTACAATGTGACTAACGCAAAACTTGACACTTTCCGTCCTCTCATATATATATATATATATATATATGGTACGGATCAGGTTAGCAATAGAGCATAATATAAAGCATTGTCTGATATATGATGGATTTCTTTCATAGAGTGTTTGATACATTCAACTAAATACTTTAAAAGTTGCAAATCCACTTCCTACATATACATACATATATATATATATATATATATATATATCTCATACCTACATAAATAGTTAATATACACAGAGATCTGATTATTCAAATAATAGAAACTGTCACATCTTTTTTCTCAATCTTTATTAGATGAAACATATTCCACCAGGAATAGTTTTTGATTAGTATTCAACTCATCTAAATTTTAATTTCCTCTCATTACAACTAAGCAGACGGTCAGTCTACAATCATAGGTAAATGATGATCGTGGTGGGTAGGGATAACCAAGACAGTTGCCAAGCTATAAGTCTTTAGGTAGAGTAGTCTCCTCTCCAGAGGTCAGATTGGCAGAGTGGATGCAATAGGTAACCTGATTCCAAGCTCTGGGTGGGGCTATTTACATTAACCGCACTAATGCACTAAAAAAAAAAAAAAAAAAAAAAGGCATGAATCCATCTTTTCTCCCAACTTCAGCTATGAGTAAGAGCGGACTGAGCTCTCTGGCTTTGAGATGGCAACCAGTCAAGGAGAAAAGCAGCTTTGGTTCCAAACCAAGTAGACACAAAAAAAGCACTTTTTAGGAGTTGCCTAGAGGTGCACTCATGCAAACTTTAAAGGTTGTAACCCCCAAAATTTGACCAAGAGTGTCTAGAGATGTACAGATGAATGAATAGAGAAGAATCTACAAGCCAAGAGACTGGTTGGTCATGCAGGCCATTTATAGGGCAGTTTGAAGCCCAATCAGACGTCCTTCCAGCAGCTCATGCAGACATGCGAATGCCAGACATATCACACTCTGTTCTCCTCTGGACACCATCCGCAAGGCCAAGAGGGGGATTTTGATAACTGGGCATACAAGGATCTCCATATGCTTCACCCAGGCATGAGCCCATGTGTCCATTGTCTATACAGTACAGGGGCCTTCCATTCATTTTCTCTTAGATATAGATAGATTGACTTGTAGGGCCGAAGAACTACATCTGCAAGAACTATTTTACCCAAAGCCAGGAAGTGGATTGATGCCTCCCTCAAAAGTATGAAATGGACATAAACTGACTCAGCTGGAATTTGAACTCAGTTAAACAATTCCAATTTCGGTGCTGTTAACAGTCTGGCCATGTCTCATCGCAATTTGGAGAATATGTGTTAACGAGTGTCACCAACCCAGAAAAAGAAAATGTAACTAATGATTCATAAAATTGGCTGTTGCAGAGTTAAATTCCACTCCAACTTCTACTAAAGATGATTACACTGCAACTTTTGTATATATATATATATATATATATATATATATATATATATGTAAGTTTTATATATATATATATATATATATATATATATATACACACACACATAGACACATACATGTAAGTTTTGTATATATGTATACATATATATATATATATATATATACACATACATGTAAGTTTTGTATATATATACATGTATATGTATATATATATATATATATATACATACATGCATGCAAGTTTTGTATATATATACATGTATTTGTATACATATATATATATATATATATATACATACATGCAAGTTTTGTATATATATACATGTATATGTATACACATATATATATATATATACATACATGCAAGTTTTGTATATATATACATGTATATGTATACATACACACACATATATATATATATATATATATATACATGTATATGTATACATATATATACATACATACATGCAAGTTTTGTATATATATACATGTATATGTATACATATATATATATATACACATATATGTAAGTTTTGTATATATATACATATATATGTATTTTTTTTTGTAAGTTTTTTACATATATATATATATATATATACATACACATACATGTAAGTTTTGTACATTATATATACATATACACACATATATGTAAGTTTTGTACATTTTATATATATATATATTTATATATATATATATATATATATATATATACACACACACATACATGTAAGTTTTGTACATTATATATATATATATATATATATATATATATATATATATATACACACACATGTAAGTTTTGTATATATATACATATATGTAAATTTTGTATACATATTTTTCTTATTACTTTATTATTTTTATTGGCAATATTCCAGCCTTGCTGGTCAATCTCATTTTTTAAACTGAATTAGAAACATTACAAATTACATTACAAAATTTATTAGGAAATCATTTTGTCATTCTCAATACGCAATTGTTTAGTCATTCTTTTCATGAGCAGAATCCAAATTTGCATTGTTATCAATTTCCTGTCATCTCAATTCATAAGTGTTTTATTTTCAATTTTTGCTAATTTTGAGTGCTTCTCTTATCTTAATAAGAAATTTTATAATGTTCCTAATTCAGTTTGAACACAGTGTTGACCAGTTAAGGTGAAATATCACCAATAAAAAATTAAATAAAGTAATATATTTGTTGAAAAGAAAAGCAAACAGTTAATATATTTTGTATAAACATATTCATTCATTGGAATGAAATAAACCTAATTGTATCTGTATGATAAATTTTCAATAACATCTAAGATTTGTACACTTGGCTCAGTCAGTAAAACAGTCTCCTGGCAATCAATTGGATAGGAGTTCAAATCACAGATGTAGGATGGGGATTTTACTCATCAATTAATGTCCCTAGTCCTTTCAGATAGTGTAATGCGTAGCATGTCTGCCTCACAAGCAGAAAGTTCAGGGTTCAATTCCTAGTATGAGCAAAGAGTGTGGAACATTCTTCATTAGGATAAATTTCACAGTACACTCTAAGCTGTGTGATGAAGGTAGAGGTATCCCTTCGATGGACTTGCATCCTACCAAGAGGGTGGTCATAAAAACTTGTTAAGATCCCTAAGCTGACGCATGCAATAGAAACCGGGCTGTTGGGGGTTGTCTTCTGAGGGACATGATACTTTACCTTTCAGACCCTCAATTTTTAGTGAGGATTGTTCTTATTGTTTTTGTTACAGTAGAGGAAAAAAATCGACTCCAGTTGTGGAGCTCGACAAAGTAGACAGTTGTTTTAAAGCTGTAATGAAGATTAAACCCTTGGTAAGTTTAGTTGAATTTTTTAAATTCCTCTTAATTAATTCAAGATAATCCAGTAAATATAATCTTCCCAGATAAGAGCTATTTAATCTTTTTTTTCATGCTAATTGATTAATTGAAGAAAATCATTAAAAGTCATTTGAAAAGAATAATGACGAAATCAGTCAACATTACAATCATGTTTTTAAAATTTTTTGATTTTTTATTAAATGAAGTATAATAAATTGAATCACAGTAGCCTACACAACCAAGCAATTGGTGAGCAACATTTACTTCTCTATTCACTCATCTGTATGTCTCCAGGTGCTCCCGGTCACATCTTTGGAGCTACAACCTTGAAAATCTGCATGAGTACACCATTAAGTATCATCTAAGAACATTGAAAGTGTTTTTTGGGGTCTTTATAGTCATTTTTGACCAACAATGCTCAAATCTTGTTTTTTTATTTTTTTAGATAACCAATAAATACAAGATCGATTTTTTTAGATAATTAGATCTGGTACATGTATGGGCTATGGTGATTTATTCATGCGAGGTACAGATATCATAATTGTTTCAAAGTTTTATGAATTTACCGTCATCTTATTTTCATTAGTTGATTTTTATCGCAAACATTTTGCTCAGGTCAATTACCCTCCGGTAGTCCATAAATTGAATGATGCATCCGCCATCCAGTTATGATAAGAGGAGGAGGAGGGAGAGCAAGTAGTCTTTTTTTTGATTCTCATACTTGTAAAATATTGCGATACAAGATTATAATTTTCAATAAAAATCATAAATGGCCATTTTTGACTTTTTTAAAATACAAAAATGTTGACGTCGGATATTCAACTATATCATTAAACACTGGCAAGAAAAAAATTGATCGGGACTGATTTTCTCCAAATGACATCACACCTCTTCCTTCCTTCCTATTTCAGTTATTCAATGTAAATGGGACCAACTAACAGACTAACATGTTGACACGTCTAAAAATGTGGAGTAATTATGTTTTTGATATTTTTTCACGCACAGTACGATTGCAAAATAATTCAAATATTTTTCATCATTTTTTTGATGGAATGGACAAACTAGTTATGAGACACTGCAAACCTTTCAACATAGGTTTCTTCAGTTTTCGAGTGGGTTTGGTGGACTGGCTATGTATATATATCATGCAAACAGATCATACCAATGGAGCTAGAGGGCTGGAAATTCAAACATTTACTCCTCATTACGGCAAGCCTTCAGCAGAGCAAGCTCAACTTTCAAGAACTAGATGACCCCAATAATCCTAAAAAGAAGAGTATACAACCAATGCATTCTCCCGATAGTCACTTATGGAGCTGAAACATGGAACCTAACCAAGAGACAGACCTGCAAACTGAGAAGTATGCAACGTGTGCATGAGAGAATCATGCTCAACCTTACATGGAAAGATCACAAGATAGCACTGTATATAAGGAAGAAAACAGGTGTCCGAGACATCATAGAAACTATTAAAAAACTAAAATGGCAATGGGCTGGTCATGTTGCAAGAATGAAAGACAACCGATGGACATCACGACTCACAACATGGATCCCCAAAGATCACATGAGAAAAAGAGGACGACAGAACAAGATGGAGAGATGAACTAGACAAATTTAGAAAATACCGGCTACGCAACGCCCACGATAGAGAATTGTGGCAAATCCTGGGGAAGGTCTATGTCCAGCACGGACGTTAAAAGACTGATGATGATGATGTCTAACTTTTTTAGGGGTTTTTATACTTTCCACATAGGTTTTCAGAATGAGCTTGAATTTGCAATGAAAGTTTATGCTAAACCAGTTCCCATTTTGTGTCCACTAGCAATGACACCTATTTTTTTTAAATTCATACTTTTTTAGTGATCACTGCTCAAAAGGTGAGAAAATTAACTTATTCACTGATTACCCCTTTTTCCAATTTTTTAATTGTTCATCCCCATCATGGCATGCTGCCAAAAGACATTGGTCATGTGATGGTTTCAATTGAGTGACTACCAAGATCTGCCAATTTTTGACTATTTGTTTGTTTTATCTTAATGTTTTTTTGTTTTTTGTTTTGCTTTTTATTGCAACTCACCTACGCCGTCAATCTACAACAGTGAATTAACAGCATAGACCAGAAAAAAAGAATTAGCTCTGTGAGAGACTCAAACTCGCATCCCTTTTGCCTCAGGGATATCTGTTTAACCATACCAGCTGCTCTTACCAACTGAGCTACAAGAACTGTACAATCTAAGCTCTGAGACTATCCTTCACTCTTTGCAGATCTCCGTGTTTCAAGATGACTTACTAAGAGAAAGGATGAAAGCAAGAGTGGAAAATACGCTTGTAGCTAATAAGTGGGAATGATTTTCATATTTACTGCCATATATAACAATTGCTCATGGCTGCTAAGTGGCCTGAATAGAGGACTGTAATCACGGCACCGAACAAAACAGGAAACAAACCAAGAGGCCAGCACTCAGACTGAATTGCAGGAATATACAAACCATGATCCCTGATCTAATCGACAATCTTCTAGAGACCAGCGACAAACACAAGACAGCAGTGATTACCAGCGAACTGCTGAGACTCAAAGTAGATATAGCAACGCACCAAGAGACAGGCGTTGTACTTTCTGGTACCCTGCGGGAAAGAGATTACAACTTCTTCAGGCAGGGAATGGGTCCTAATGAGATCAGGGAGCACTGTTCAGCTTTGAGATGATGCGGAAGATGGTAGAGCTTGGTGAAGGAGGAACAGAGAGAATCTCTACCCTCTGGCTCCGCACATTTGATGAGCCAGTCAACCTGGTTAGCGTCTACACCCCTACCCTGACCAAGAGGGTCTGGGGGGGGGGGAGGAAGCTGGCCACTCACAAAGATCATGGTGTGAAAGGCCTCTGTGCTTTATGGCAGCAAGTCCTCGGGCTCCTTTACCAGACAGGAGCGGCTCCGCAACAGCTTCCACCTTCACGACTTATCCTGGAAATCAAATGGGCTAAGCCATCACAAACCACAATGTACTGACCCATGGTCAAGCCTCAAGCCTTTTCACCTTGAACTGACAACACCGTCTTTACCGGCTGGGATATGTTCACCACATGACTTACAATAGGATCCCAAAGGACTTGCTGTACAAGGAACTGGCAACATGCATGGGGACATCCCCACCGTTCGTTTGAGTATGTCTGCAAAAAAGACATGAAATCCCTGGACATGAACATCGAGAGATGGAAGGACGCTGCATGTGATCACTCTTGCTGGTAACGGGATCTCAGCAACAGTCTAAGAGGGGGAGAGAGGATGCTCAGACAGGCAGCCAAGGGAAGTGGGAAGGCATTCCAGCTTGAAGAGTAGAGACAAAAGAACACTGGGAAACAGTGCTGCCAAGTACAATCACTGCAGTCACACGTGTTACCAGTTCCCCGTGCAGCAGGTCCTTTGGGATCCTACTGTAAGCCATGTGGTGAACATATCCCAGCCAGCCAAGTGCAGTCACACATGTTACCAGTTCCCCGTGCTTCAGGTCCTTTGGGATCTTACTGTAAGCCATGTGGCAAACATATCCCAGCCAGCCAAGACAGCATTGTCAGAGCAACAAGAATAGGCTTCAGATTTGAGCATGAGCCAGTACATTGTCGTTTGTGATGGGTTATTCCATATGATTCCCAATTGTGAAGGTGGGTCTCTTCAGTCATGGCAGATGACGCTATGCTGGCACAGATAAATAACATACATCAGGTGAGGATCCAGGGTCTCTCAAGACTAATGGATGACATCATCCATAGATCCCACCAAAATTTCATCTTCATTACAAGATATTGAGCAAAACCTTGAAATCCTCATCTTTTTCTAGAATTTCAGAGAAGTCTTAAGAGTTGTGCTATAAAGCAATGTCTGATATGTGATGGATTTATTTTGTAGAGTGCTCAATACATTCAACTTAAAACTATAAGTGTTATGTTGGTTTGGAGTAGAGCTTGAAATATAGTAAAAAGTATATTTGCTGCACAAACACGTTAGAGGCCCAAACAGTACAGAAACAAAAGAGTTTGTGTAGCAAATTTACTTTCTACTCTCTCTCTGTATATATATATATATATATATATATATATATTTATTTGGGGCAGTGAGTCCCCAAGTTGACCTATTCCATAGGCCCCAAAATAAGCTTGGTCTAACCCTAAAAAAGCCAATCTGCAGAACAATCACTATCATGTGTAGTGGTTGGCACAAATAGTTCAGTTCAACATTCTCGTGATCATAGCTGGAAAGTACAGTGATAAAAAACAAACAACTCAGAAAGAATCAATGAATAGGTCTGCTTAATCACTGAATCAAAACTGTCACATGGCCAATGTATTTTGGCAGCATGCCGTGTTGGGGGAGATTAATTGAAAAAAATGGATAAAAAAAAAAGAGGTGACTAATAAATAAGTTCCTCTTACCTTTAGTTGGGAAGTGATCACAAAAAAGTCTGAATTTTCAAAAAACTAGCATGAACGCTACTGGACACAAACTAAGTGATCTATTAAGCATAAACTTACATTGCAAATTGAGCCCCCCATTGAAAATCTATTGAGAGGAATTAGAAAAAAGATAAAATACAAGAAGAAAACGTTTTTCCAAGATATGAGTAAATGTTTGAATTTTTAATCCACCAGCTCTATTGATGTGGTTTGTACACAAGTCTCATACACAGCCAGACCAACTCGGAAACTGAAGAAACCTATGTTGACAGTTTTGGTTGATGGTTTCTAACAAGATGAACATATAACTTGGACAGAATCAATGGATAATAACAGTAACCCAACATCGCAAAAATTTATACAGAATTATACAAAAACAATCATTTTCTGATCCACTCAAGTCTAAGTCGAACACTATTTGCAGGACTCTTTGACACCAAAAACCTGTCAGCTAACTCATTTTTTAATTTTATTTTTGGTCACCCCAAGCAAGGCCTTCCGGACACTTTTCACATCAAAGAGTTAGTGAGAAGAGAAACATTTATAGTAATTTATATAATAAAGACTAGTAAAAAATATTTTTAAAAAATTGATTATTGATGTTAAAATTGTAAAGTTGGAAACACTAAAATAAGACGTGTTATAAATGGAGACTAAAAATGATTAAAAAAGGTGTAAGAGAATTAAAATGATATAAGCAATCAGAGAATTTAAAAATAAAAAAAATGGAAAAAAAAAAGACTAGTATTAGGTAAGTCATTTGTTCACTCTGTAATTAAAAATGTTGAGATTGTACTTGATACACCATGGCAGCAAAAGCAGTGATATTAAACACCACAAATCAGACTTTTTGGTGCTGAATTGTCCACTGAACAGAGTCAGTTTCAGCACAGGGTATTTGAGCCAATGCTTCCTTTCATCCCGGATTTTCAATGAACTGATCCCAGATTAAGATCCACAAAACAAAGGCGTCTCATTTAAGGATTAGCGATTAATTCATCTCCTGACTGTAATAGTGAACAGATTAGATAAGATTGACTTGGTGTTACTAGCAAACCAATCGTGTGACTGAAATTCTAGATGTTCCAATCATACTGACAACTGCCCAAAAGGTTGGGATTTATTTTTTTCTCATTTTTGGTAAAGACGTCTCTCATACAAGGTCTGTCAGAAAAATATCAAACCATTTGATATCAATGAAAAAAAAACCCAACAAAAACAACAAAACAGTAGGGCAATGGCCCTTTATTACTCTTCAAAGTACTCCCACTAAGAACCCGCTCAGTTATCCACTTTTCAAAACAGTCCGCGAAGTCCTCTGGAGAATTCCATCAGCTGCCTGGTCAGTCTCCTCAATCTTATCGACAGTCTGAAATCTCCTTCCTTTGAATGGCAAAAAAGCCACGAGTTGGAGGGAGCCAAATCTCGACTATAGGGAAGCTGAAAGACCTTGGTGATCTGTTGCTTTGCCAAAAAACCCAGCACGAATATGGGCATTGTGAATGTGACAATACGCAAGATCACTCAACTGAACAACCCCATGGGAGAATGTCTTTTCACACATGCACAGTGAAGTCCCTTTTCATTGGTTGTCAAGTCAGATCAAGGCCTTGCAATTGGTTATCAAAAATTCAAAATGGCTGGGGTTTTTTCTGGAGAGACATGGACAAAATTAATCCCTTTTATCAGAAAGAAATTATATAAAATGAAATATGAATTTTGTCAAACTCCAGTCCAATGACCTTGTTTTTCTACCGTAACAAGAACAATCCTCATCAAATTTGGGGGGATGAAAAACATTCCCCTTCCGTGATTTGACCAACTGATTGGTAGTTGGGTATTTTACTAATTGATCTGAATTGACAAGTCTTACATATCTAACAGAATTTATGCAAGAAATTCGCAAGGGCTTATTTCATTCTAATAGATAAATAAACACATTTATAAAATTAACACTTCCCTATAGAAATTCGAAATCACAAATAAGTGAGTGGTAGCTGGCTTTCTTACATACTGAGCCGAAAATGACAAGTCTTACATACCTACAAGATTTATCTTACAGATATGTAAGGGCTTATTTCATTCTAATGAATATATTTGTACTAAAAAAAAAAAAAAAAAAAAAAAAAATGATGCATATATATATATATATATATATATATATATATATATATTAATGATTTTTTATTTATTATATATAAACTATAAAGGATGCAGTAATCATCTTCAGTCTGAATATAAGTAAAGATTAACACTGCAGTAGCCAGGTTTATTTTCTTCTTTCAAACTTTCATGATTAGGCAAAGAATTCTGAGTTTTAAATAACATCAGTCCCAAAAAAATATTTCTCCATTTATAGAATTGGAAGGAATTTTCCAGTCTTAACCATAACCAATAGGATTGTGCCGAATAAGTCCAAATACTCAAACCCTAGACAAGTGATTCTAAATGTAGCACACACACCCAACATGGGGACAATTTGGGTGTGAAGAGCAAAGAGTATTTCGTGACTCAAAATTGTGTTGTGATAAGGCTTAACTGATTAATTCCTAATGACACAATACTATTAATTACTAATCATGCAATACTATTAATTAATAATTCAACCACAGTTTTCATAGTAACCAAAGCTTAACTCATTAATACCGTGAAGATATAAAAGTTGTGTTTTTGCTATCAAATCTCATACAGAATTGTGAAACATTCATCATCATCAGTCTTTTAACATCCATCATTGGACATAGACCATCCCCAGGATTCACCACACTTCTCTATCATGGGCGTTGCGGAGCCGGTACTTTCTGAATTTGTCTAGCTTGTCTCTCCATCTGATATTCTGCCGGCCTCGGTTCCGTATGTGATCTCGGGTGATCCATGTAGCTAGTCGTGTAGTCCATCAGTTGTCCGCCATTCTTGCAACATGGCCAGCCCACTGCCATTTGAGATTTTTAATGGATTCTATGATGTCCCTGACTCCTGTCTTTTCCCAGATGTACTGTGCTGTCTTGCAGTCTCTCCATGTGAGGCCCAGCATAATTCTGTCATAGGCACGTTGCATGGTTCTCAATTTGCGGATCTGTCTCTTGGTTAGGTTCCATGTTTCAGCTCCATAAGTGACTATTGGGAGGATGCATTGGTTATACACCCTTCTTTTTTGGATCAATGGGATCTTCTTATTTTTGAATGTTGAGCTTGCGATGCCAAAGGCTTGCCATCCTAGTGTGATTCTTCGCTTGATTTCTTCTTCTTTTGAGGGTCTCATGGAGATTTGTTGTCCTCAGTAGATGTAGTAATCTACTTTCTCCAGTTCTGTGTCCTCGATTTTGAAGTTCATACAACAGTATTTTTTTCATGACAGAATTTGTTTAGTTACAGAAATATATCCTCTTACGATTAGTGTTAACAGAAGTATAGTTGATCAGTATTCAGAGGTGTGCTCAAAGTTGGACTTCATACCTGTTATGTATGATAGATGGGTATTATTCTATATATATTATACCACCAATGATTGACCAATGAATCAGTCTTACATGGCTGTCTGGAGGCATATTGGAAAGCAAAACATAAAAATGATACGAATTCAAGATTGGAATATTTTGAATCACTAAAAGTGAAGTTTGAAAATAGATCAACAATCAATTCATTGTTTTCTGGATGAACTGCAATCGATAATCACACTCTTGAGGCTAGTTATCAACATTTCTCTACTTAGAGCAAAAACTTGGGGAGAAGAAAAATCATACCATAGAAGTGAATTTGAGAGTGATTCAAAGATTTTAAAAATTGAAAAGAAAAAAAAAAAAGTCTAAATTGGCAACACTGCCTCTGAGTAAGAACACGGTTTGCAAATGAATAGACAAGATGAAAAATGTCGGAGAACAGTTTGTTATAAATTTTATATCAAGGAAATCTACAATGCAGACAAGGAAATCTACTGTAAGACTCTTCTATTGGTATATGGGAGATATATTGATCATGAAGATTTTTCTGTGGAGATCTTCTGCAAATCATTAGAAAGCACCGCTACCACCAGAAGTAGTAGTAGTAGGAGTACATAAGAAGCTTAAAATCTGGATGAAAATAAAATATTAATGGAAAACATTTTATCATGTGACGCAGATGGTTTTCCTGCAATGATGGGCAAGAAAAATGGCCGCTGAAAATGGATGAAGGATAAAAATCCAGAAGTGTATTGTGTTATTCACAGAGATGATTTAGTTGCCAGAAATATTTCACCTGCCTAAAATGAGATTTTGAATGTCATAACAAAATTTATCAACAATTAAAACTAATGCTAGATGTGAACATCTTTTTTAAACAGATCTGTGAGGGGGAAAAATGGAGACCATATAAGATTATTGCTTGATGTAAGATGGTTATTGAAGGGTAATTGCCTGAAAAGCTTTACTCACAACTTAAATTTGTGAATGTGTGTGTGTGTATATATGTATATATATATATAAAAATGATAAATAGTAGAATGAGGATTCGCTACACAAAGTAGCTCATGTTTTTGCCCTCTTTGGACCTCATCAGGCGAATCTCAACTCCATGAGTTAAAAGTTGTATGTATCGAGCACTCTTTCTCTCTCTCATATATATATATATATATATATATATATATATATATATATATATATATATATATATATATATATATATAATTAAATAGTAGATCGTGGCGATTCGCCTGATGAGGCCCGTAGAGGGCAGAAACATGAGCTAGTTTGTGTAGCAAATCCACATTCTACTATTTATTTCCAGTTCTACTCTAAAACAACTTAACTCCATGAGTAAAATGTTGTATGTATCGAGCACTATGAAATAAATCCATTGCATTTCAGAAGTTTATTTGTATTATTGATACATTATTATAGTAAGTTGTACTGCTAGCCTGATTTGTACCACATATACTGTGTGTGTGTGTATATATATATATATATATATATATATATATATTTCATATAATGTTATGATTAATGCTCCTCTATTCAGGGTTGAGCACTCTTTAAGTGAAGTAACTCACTCATTGTAAGCTTATGCAATGCTCTTCCACAGGAATAGAACACTCTGGAGGATGGGGAATTTAAGCTAAACAAATATATCGCTTAAATTCAGCCTTACTGACCGTCCAGTTCCCTAGCACAGAGGTAAGATATCGTCCTCCAGGTCTGAAGCGAAGGTTTCAATCCTGTCTCGTGGTACTGGATGGGATAATAGGAAGTCTATAGCCACACTGAAGAGTTGTAATTTGTAATACAATGAAACAGCTCTCTGTGGATGAGACAATGAAATATATATATATATATATATATATATATATATATACACATACTGGACATTCTCCCGCTCAGCAGTGACAACACAATTTACCCACATAGCTCCTGGCAGAGGACTCTGGTTCCACATGGGACATTTTAATACACAGCACACACCACTGATGATGGGAAAAATCCCTAAACATGTATGGGCAATTTACTTATAAGGATTGATAAACCTTACTTCCAAACACCTCACTCCTGAGTCTGTCTCACTCTCTACAGTACACATTATATATATATATATATATATATATATATATATATATATATATATATATATATCTCAGAACATGTTAGGTGATCTAAATCGAAAGAGCCAAAAACTAGAGTTGAAGATTATGTAATGTTCATTGACAAAGCCCTGAAAATTATCGTGAGAACAGACAGTGAAGCCTTAAAAGAGGTTAAGGAATCCATTTACCTTGGTCAGGTGATAAAGCTAGACCATTAAAATGAAATAAGACGGCATATAATGATTAGCAATAAAGCATTTGGTATTAATAGAGACATACTGAAGAGCAAATTGACAACATGCTTAAAGCGTAAAGTGTACAATCAAGGCATTATACCAGCTACGATGAACAGGTGTGAAACCTGGAAACTTACAGAATTACTTGCAAACAAACTCAGAACCGCCCGAAGGACTATGGAAATAGCAATGCTAGGAATACCTTTGAGTGATAGAAAAACATCAACATGGATCCGAGAGAGGGGCAGGTCGAAGGATATCAAAAGTAATAAAGCAACAAAAATAGAGATGGACAGGATAAATAGCAAGAAGAAAGAACAATAGATAGAGCAAAAAAGCTAACCAATTGGTGCCCGTGGGACAGTAAACACAGTTGGAAAAAAGACCAAGACGGAGTGATGATATAGAGAAGTTTACTTGTGAGACAGAGAGTAGCATTATTATACTAGTCACGAAAAGAGAAGTGAAAGGCCTTTGTCCAGCAATGGACTGATGATGATGATATGTACTTATTCATGCACAAATTTTCATTGTATTTTATACATAAATTCTAATCGAATCCGCCCACCCAAGTCTCAAGCTTTTCATTCCCCTTCATGGCTATCTCCTTCCAAACTTGACATACTTCATTGATTTTTATTTAAAAACCGGTTTTGACAAGCCACTGCCTAGGTTTCCCACTCCCAAATTAAATGTTTAGTTTCATTTTAGACTAGAGCTTTACCACTGCCTAAGGCCAAGAAATTCATGCTTCGGTAGACAGACTCATTTCTCTATTATTTTGCCATCACAAAAGATTTAGCTTCATTAAACAATAAACTGACATTTGTTCTACATCCTTGATTTGAATCTCAGAAAGTGAGGTCTGATCTCTCTCTCTGAGCGAATAAACATATTCTATCCAGGTGAACACACGTGGCTTTATATACATGGCTTGTAACATCTATATGCTTATTATTATTGCTTGATTATTAAGGCTCTAACTTTTTGTACAAAAAATGAATGAGAGTTAATTTGATTAAAAGTTCTTTAAATCAAAACAAGGATATAACACAGCAATTTTTTTTTTTTTTTTTTTTTACAATAAAAAGATTTTTGTGATCAAAGTGAAAATTTGTTTTTTTTTTTTACAAAAAAAATAAATATGTAGTTTCAATTTTTGATCAAGAGTTCATTTAATCAAAACAAAGTTATGAAACAGCTACTTTTTTTACAATCATAAGTTCATGTTTAAGTGAAATCACACTTTTTTTTTTTTTTTTTTACAAAAAAATAAGTAAATATATAATTGCAGTGTATCTCTGAATTTTTTTTGAAATGAGGTATTATTATTATTTTCATTATTATTCGGACTATCCTCATCCTAGTTGTTTTTCATACAACGTTTCGGCCGTTGTACTCTACGGCCTTCATCAGGTATCATAGTGGTTACAGAATCCGACAGAATTACTTCAAGTAATCTAATGGTTCTAAGTTCAATCCCAGTATGAGACAATAATAATACTACTAATGCTAAGAGGGGAGTGTGGTCTATATACCCCCGTCGGTTAAATAAAGGGTTCAGTTCGTTACTTCCCCACACCTACTAGATAATACCTGCTGAAGGCTGTAGAGTACAACGGCCGAAACGTTGTATGAAAAACAACCCAGATGAGGATAGTCTGAATAATAATAAAAATATGTAGTTGCAATTTTCAAGCAAAAGGTTATTTAATCAAAACAATAATAAAAACAACTTTATGATCAAAAGTTTGTGAAATCAAACTTTTTTTTTTTACAAAAAACTAAGTAAATTTCACCAACTCAGAGTAACATATAAGTATACATACATACGTGGATTCTATCTCCTTGATTCTAATATCTAAAAGCCAGGTTTTCTCTGTCAGTGTGATTGCATACACATGAAATTCAACTTCTGTGTGTATATTCACATATGATGAGTAGTAGATATTAGTATGCGATGTAGTGAATAAAGAATGACAATTTGGGAACTAAAATTTGCTCAGACCAAATTACTCACGGTACTGAGCATAACAACAGCAATGATTGGAAAATAAAGGACCTCAATTGGGATTTGAGCCAACATCCTTTCCCATGGGACGGCGTATGTAGCCTAGCATTGCTCTAGCCAGTTGTTCTACCGAGATGTTTCGCTCACTACAGTAAGTAATTTGGTTAGAATGAAGAATCAGTTCCCAAATTGTGATTGCATATACATATGTATATAAATAGATTCTACCCCTTTAATTCTAATATCTAAAAGTCAGAATGTTTCCATCTGAGTAAATATACACGAAAACTCAGAAATATTGGGTAAAGAAAACTGACTCAATATCAACCCAAGCTTTGAACTGAGTACACAAGTAATGCATATCCCCTGTGACCAAACGTATTTGTCACCCTTATTTTAAGTGAAAAGAAAGTTCAGTTATCCTTTGCTATTCAGGGTTTCAATAAATTGTGGTTTAGCCTTGAATAATGGGAATATTTTGAGGAGTTTTGTGGGGTACCATGAAAAAAAAATGTATCATAGACAATATGCCCTACACCATAAACAAAACGTAAAAATTCTAGAAGTTTAGGAAATCATAAAAGGATCGTAATAATCATTGTGTTATTAATAAGAAAGATAATAGAAAATTATCAACTAAAAATCATTTATGTAGATAATATAAACCTGGTCAAAAACTTGCATACACAGGGAACAGAACTGGTTAGTTGGAGCCAAACAGTATTTTAGATCATTTTTTTTTTCCAATTCACTGTAAACAAATTTATTCATTTACTTCTGAGTAGATGAAGTATTGTGAATTGACTTCTTTTTTTTCAATATTTATGAAAAAGATTTTTTATGGATTTAGTGCATCCATGGCCCTCTGGTACCCCTAAATCCCATGAATGTCAAGGGATAACTATAAGTAATCATTGAATTGATTTTTCATTGAATCTTTTTCTTTATAGTGGCAATTTTATTCTTGGAATAGGCAGCTTCAGAGGATGTGTGTTTCCAGATTGAATCAATTAGTGTCTATTACAGAAGGAGGACTTAGTATTTGAGTACAAGAAAAAGAAAAAAAAAAATCACATGTTTTGCTCATATCAATTTTAAAAGAGGAGAAAAGAATGATGTCACGGTAATTCCAACGGAAAGTTACCGGACGTGTTTCTTTTGAGTTCACATACTATATATTTTTTTAAAATTTTCATAATTTATTTTCTGAAAGTTCTCAAATTTCAAAAATATAGGATCATTTTGATAAATGATAACAAAAATTGAACCTCAAAACTGATTACTACGAGCTTATTGCTCTCCCAAATACTGCTTTAACAGCATTCTTAGAAATGATTTGTGAACTCGTAAAATCTCTGTAACTTCGTCAACACTAAAGCAAGGGATGGGAATCTAAGGTACTGTAGTATCTGAATAAAACTCCTGGGAATCACCACTAACATTTTCTTCTTTCTTTAATGACCGAGTTCAGCTGTTCTCCTCTAGCGAATATCTTTAGGTTTCACTCCTACCCTTTTGCATACCCTTAACCCTACTTCTCTCTCCCTATCCCTACCTTCTTTGCAGTCTTCATGCTGCGATTCAATCCTCAGAAACTTTATTCTACGCTCCTCGAAATAGTAACTCTTGGTCGTTTGGTCCTAAATTACGATTGATTAAAGTTATCCCCCTTGATGGCTGAAGTAGTCAAGATTTTTTATCATTCTATTATTTCTAGTTAACTTAAAAGCTAAAAAATATGTACGCTCCAAAATTCACACAAAGGGTTAAGGTTTCAAGAATGATACCTTAGTTTTGGAGAGCGGGATCTTATATCGGGAATAACAACGCTATTTGCAGTATACGTAAAAGTTTTAGCTATAAAGTTAGCTGGAGATTAATCTGGCCATTCTAGCTATCGAGGGGGATAACTTTTGGCAATCTTCATGCTATTGTATTTTATGATCAAATAACCGAGGTTTACAGATTGAATAAGCGCATTTCAGTGACGAACCATTGAACTGGAATCTTTTGATCTCTCGGACAGATTTGGCATCGAACCAAAACGTCATTCCCCTGAACTTGGCAGTCGGCGATGGTTTCCTCGGCTTTTGTAAACGATAATACCTAAGAAAGTCAATTTAGGAATGCGACAAAACATAATGGCACCCGGTTATGACGACAAATTACCATGTCGGGCAATGTTCATTGGCTGATTTCTGTACCGACTCAGAACGAAACTGTCAACATCGGTCTCTTCAGTTTTCAGGTTTGGTTGGCTGGCTACGAATGTATTGACCAGAAAATTTTTCTCCGAACCCACTCCAGATTTTTTTTTTGGGGGGGGGGGGTGATTTGTAATGATAGTTTAAGATAAATTGATCCCCTAGTTTGTGCCCGGTAGCATTCTCGAAAATTCAGATATTTCACTACCCAACAAAAGGTAAGAGAAATAACTTATCCATTGATCGCTCCTTTTTCCAAGCCTTAATTGATCACCCCTAACATAGCATGAAAAATTCAGACTTCTTTTAGCGATCACTGCCAAACTATAGGAGGGAGGAGTAACTTGATTTTTGATTGCTTAACCCCAACACAACAAGCTGCCTCAAGATGTTGGTCACATGATATTTTCTATTTAGTGATTAACCAGATTTTTAAAAATATATTGTGGCAAGCCTTTGCAAGAGCAAGCTCAACTTTCAAGAACCGGATGATCCCAATAATCCTAAAAAAACCCAAAAAACCAATGCATTCTCCCAATAGTCACTTATGGAGCTGAAACATGGAACCTAACCAAGAGACAAACCTGCAAACCGAGAAGTTTCTGAAAACAAACATGTTTGTGTAGAGAGTCCTTACTTCAGTATATATATATATATATATATATATATATATATATATATAGTAGTCAAACTCCAGTTCAAGTCAGAGGCTGAAGTTCACTTTGTTTTTCCACTATAACAACAGCAACTAGAAAAAGAACAACATGTACTTGAATTAGGAGGAGCAACTCTCCACTGATTAGTTTACAGACACATTGTGGCAAGCCTTCACCAGAGCAAGCTCAACTTTCAAGAACCAGATGATCCCAATAACCCTAAAAAAAAAAATTAAAAGAAGAGAAAAGAAGAAGAGTATACAACCAATGCATTCTCCTGATAGTCACTTATGGAGTTGGAACATAGAACCTAACCAAGAGACAAACCTGCAAACTGAGAAGTATGCAACATACGTATGAGATAATCATGCTCAACCTACATGGAGAGATCACAAGACAGTACAGTATATAAGGAAGAAAACAGGTGTCCGTGACATCATAGAATCTATCAAAAAAACTCAAATGGCAATGGGCAGGCCATGTTGCAAGAATAAAAGACAACTGATGGACATCACGCCCCACAACATGGATCCCCAGAGATCACATAAGGAACCGAGGCCGACAGAACATAAGATGGAGAGATGAACTAGACAGATTCAGGAAATACTGGCTCTGCGACGCCCATGATAGAGAATTGTGGCAAATCCTAGGGAAGGTCTATGTTCAACGACGGACACTAAAAGACTGATGATGATGATGAATTCTCTGGGGCTAAAACGGCAATTATGACCTTTACCATTTTCCAGAGTGGTGGCTCCTCCAACTGTAGAGTGACAGGCGCTGATAGGAAATATAAAGTCAGAGAAGCGGATGACCCTAAAACTAACCCTAAAATTACTAATCCACAACCTAAAAACACCAACAGGAAAGGCAACAATAGCCAAAATAACTTTTGCTTTACTTGAACTGTAACTCAGTTTACTGTCTGTCATTCAACAAAAGACTTGCGTCATCAACAACAGATTACAATATGGCCTCCCAGAATGAGCCGCTCCGTTGTTCAGCTTCTCATACATCTTTGACTTGTGCTCAAACAAGATTTGACGTCACAGTAGTAGGAGTACCCAACACATCCAAAATTTCATTCGATATTGTGCGGGGTAGCATAAGACTTGTTAGCTCAGAAACAGTAAACCAAGTTTTAATCCTGGCTGAGGTAGATTTTGTTCATTTCACACTAGTACACTTTGGAAAGGCATGAATCCATTTCCCTATTTGGCGATGGGACGGATTATATACCTTGGCAGACCACAATAGTTGAACAAGAAAAGAGGAGTATGAGTAATCTTTTTGACAAACCACACACTCACAAAAAGTAGATTTCCATATATATATATATATATATATATATATATATATATATATAATGTGTACTGTAGAGAGTGAGACAGACTTGGGAGTGAAGTGTTTGGTGGTAAGGTTTATTAATCCTTATAAGTCAATAGTCCATACATGTTTCGGGATTCTTCCCATCATCAGTGGTGTGTGCTGTGTGAGTGTGTATTAAAATGTACCATGTGGAACCAGAGTCCAATGCCACTGCTATATATATATATACACACACACTCACTCACCAAGAACAGCAATAGTAAGGAATTTTAGGACAGTGTGTAAGAATTATTTTTCTAATAATCCAGTCTGAGTGACACTTATACATATAAATGCATTTTAGTTTTAGGTAAATACTTGTAGATAACCTTTTTTCTAACACATTCAAAATTAATAAAACATAACTTGAAATTTCAAAATATACTTATTTGTTCATGAATTTTGAGCTTTATAAATAGGATATCACAGGGGGGATTTTTTTCCCTCAAAATCCAATGCATGTCACTCAAAATCTCATTTCACGTCATAACTGACACTCATGTCATAAGTTAGCTATCACTGACCTAAAAAGTAAACTTTGTGCAATGTACACAGAGAGAACGTGGCTTTCTGAGATTCAAATCAAGGATGTAGAATAAATTGTCAGTTTATTGTTTAATGAAGCTAAATCTTTTGTGATGGCAAAATAATAGAGAAATGAGTCTGTCTACCGAAGCATAAATTTCTTGGCCTTAGGCAGTGGTAAAGCTCTAGTCTAAAATGAAACTAAACATTTAATTTGGGAGTGGGAAACCTCGGCAATGGCTTGTCAAAACCAGTTTTTAAATAAAAATCAATAAAGTATGTCGATTTTTGGAAGGAGATAGGCATCAACATGAAAGGGAATCAAAAAGCCTGATGAGACTTGGGTGGACGGTTTTATTTACATTTATGTATAAAATACAACTAAGATTTCTGTATATATATATATATATATATATATATATATATATATATATATATATATATATAGACACTATACAAATCAGGAATGCAATACCTGATGCTATGATGGTTTATTTCATAAAGTGCTCAATACCTTCAACATTAATCATTAAATTGATATATATATATATATATATATATATATAGATATATAGATATAGATATATAGATATAGTAGTCAAACCCCAGTTCAAGTCAGAGGCTGGAGTTCACTTTGTTCTACCACTATAACAACACCGACTAGAAAAGAAACAATCTGCACTTGAGTTAGGAGAAGCAACTCTCCACTGATTAGTTTACAGACACAATCTCTGGAATAAGTACAACAGAAAAGTTGCTGTAATCATCTTCAGTAGGAATGGAGTTTGACCCTGCAGCAGTATATATATCACCCAATCATGCGGACCTCCTGGTTGAACACCGTACACCAGCCGTCATCCCTCCCCTTGTTGTACGAAAAGATTGAAGTACAAAGTTCCAGTATGGAGGTGATAAAAACAAAACACAGCCAGGAGAAGGATGTTTATTTTCTATAGGTAATTATCGATAATTCGTCAGCTTGTCCAGTAACAGAGACAATGAGATACTTTTTTCTAGGCTTAAATGGGTTGATCAGATATCGATCACCTTGCAAGACAGAAGGGAAGAAAGAGTTTGCAGCGGTGAAGGAGTTTCAGGGAATGGTCAATGTAGGCATGGCAGAGTTCGAGTCAACAATCCGAAAAACTAAATACATACTTCCGTCAGCACTTTTCTTCTTTTTTGAGTGAACTCTCCAATTTCAAGTCTTAGTTTTTATTCAGCAGTTCCCAATGCTGTTCTTCTGTTTCAGCAAGGCAAATAGCCATTGCTAACAACGAGGATTCTGTTGACAACTGATTTTGTCTACCCCGGAGCTCCTTTTACAAGGATCGACCAACTCCCAGAGTGGGGGTCAGGCCGATATAGGTGTATCAATAATTATCCACCAGCTCCAAATAATCAATCTCCCTCTCCAGCTTAGCTATCCTCAAATTTAGAATTCAATTTCATCATCTATTTTCCATATCCATCTTCGGACCTACAATATACTCATAATCTCATTGGCCCACTCCCTCTCAGGCGGGACCACACTTCCATTTATGTTGTTCAGCCACACACCTCTTTTTTAGCGTAGGTGTAAAAGAGGTGGGCCTTAGTCAAACAGCAATTAATTTTAGGGGATCTGCATTTAATTCACCGTAAAGGGAAATCTGATAAGAATTAGGGAATCCATCAAATGTTCCTTCTGGACATAAAACAAACATCCTATTTTTTCTAGCGTAAAATGCATTTGGCTTTTGGCTTCTGAATGAATTTTAAAACATAAAACAGATTTTCTCTCCTTGTACTTGGTTTTAGGAATATTTCACTTATCTCCTGAAATTCTACGGTACAACTTATCCACTTGTAAAATCCTGGTGGCTATAGTTATCACATATATATATGATAGAACCATAACCATGAAAAATACAAAAGGTCGCGAATGTGATATACAGAGTTTCCTTGAATAAGGTGATGGTATGAAATAAGTGGTATGGTCCCTAAAAAGAAGTGCGGTCCCTCCAAAAGAGATCGTAGTATTGCTTCATTTTTGCATATTGTGCTTCAATTATTATTTCAAAATAATCTAAAGATTCTACAATGAAAATGAATTCCAAGCAGTAATTTGATACAAACTGTCAATTTTTGTTTCTCAGTTTTCAAGTGATTCTGCTTACTTGTCTGTGTATGTGTCATGAGTACAAGCAGCACCAATCGAGCTAAAGGGCTGAGCATTTCAATATTTACTCAGTATGACGAGAAAGAAAATCTTTTTTTAGTTTTTCCAAAATTCCACCACCCAAATAAATTTTGGGGAGGTGGGTCAATTAACCATGTAAGTTTACGCTAAATTGGACGATTAGTTTGTATCCTGTAACATTGGCATTTGTTTTTTTTTGGAGAGCTATACTTTTTCAGTGATTACTGCCCAACAAAAGGTGAGAGAGATAACTTAATTCTTGATCAGCTCTCCCAATTTTTTTAATTGATCACCTCCAACAAGGCCTGTTGTAGAAGAAGTTGATCATGTATCTATTGAATGACTAACCAGACGAGTCAATATAATTCTAGGTGTAACGTACCACAAAGTGTTGTACACCAATACATGATCAAAATATTGCTGATATTCCTGTTGCACCAAGTTAGGGTTAGGGGTAAGTAATTTGGAACCAGAGTCATTGGAGTATGAGATGCGAAAATAAAGCAAAACTACTAGCTCTGTAAGAGGGACCACACTTCATTCAAATTGTACCACAGGGATACTATGGTCTCTTGCCACGTGAACTGCGTCTTGACAGCATGCGGTGTTAGGGGTGATCAAAAAAAATTGGAAAAGGCTATGATCAATGAATAAGTTATTTCTCTCACCCTTTGTTGGATCACTAAAAGGTGAGAACTAAAAAAAAAGCGAACACAGACGCTGATGATCGCAAACTAAGGGACCAATTTAGCATTAGATTACATAGTTAATTGACCCCCCCCCCATTTTGGGGGGGTTATTTTAGGGAAGAAAAAAAAAATCAAACTTTTTTTTTCTAAACATGTTAAAGAGTTTAGATTTTCTGCTCTCTACTTACATTGGCATGGCCTGCATGTGTGACACATATATAGCCAGCCAGAAACATTTAAAACTAGAGAAACCTGTGTTGACAGTTTTGGTTGATGGTTTCTAAAATACGCATAGAAACTGTAAAACGATGAAAGAGACAAACGAAAATAAAAATGAAAATAGAAAAATGCGAAATTAGTGTGCCACGTGGATGAGGTAGCTGTGTGTTTACCCACTGGAGCCAACGGACAGTGTGTAACACTTTTCAATGAGAGCACAGATACTACACTTTGATCTGTATCTACTCGGTTCCCCACAAGAGCCAAATGTGACACAATGCCGTTTTTAAAGTGGGGGATTCCAGTAACGGAAAGTTCGAAAAATTGCTCCAGTTCCCGCAACTGGTGTTGCGAAGGGGTCAGGGCAAGCCCAACCCTTGCATTTCAGTGCAAAGGGGAAGTGCTGCCCCAGGGCTGAGCAGAATTATTTTTTGTGGCCACAGGATGAATCCTCAGCCTGTTGCGCTTAGCAATACTGAGCCCCAGTAGAACATCAATGGCCACTGCATTGCCTCGGCGTAAAGCTACTTAAGTCTGTACTGCGAACAGATACTACAATTTGATCCAAGACAGAAGTGTCGGGGAATGACACTTTTATCATAGGCAGCATACAGATTTCCTGATCCAAAGGAAACTGCCAATCCATACATAAATAATTCAGTCGTTTTTGACGTATACAATGCAACTAAAAAACAAAACAAATTTGATGGTATATAAAACACTAAACAAAACAAAACAAAAAAAACAAAAACAAAAAAAACAACACGGTAAAGAACGAGATTCTGGCAATATATGTAAATATTGAGTAACTTCCCTTGAAATTTAAATTTAGCATTCTATCTTCTGTTCGTTCTTATCCTATTTCCCGGGAGAATAATAAAACAAATATCTCACTCTATGACAAATTGATGGATCTACCCCAAAATTCAATCACTTAGCCCACCTCACATTAATTGAGAACTTTTAGAGATATTTTTTTAGACAAACACTAACAGACGAAGAGACAGATGGAAAGACTAAGTAATACATACACCTCCAACTTCATAGCAGGGGTTGCAAACAGATTTTTCGATTCTAGAAGTCACTCTCAAATTCAATGAATTAAAATCTTTAAAAAAAATATCTCGATTGTCAACCCTGGACTACAAATCACAAAAAAAAATTGTTTTTAATCAAACTGAATATTTTCCACAATGAAGTGGGCTCACTAATCCGGAAAAAACCGGAAAAAAACATCTGAATAAGTAACTCGACTTGAACAATAGACAGAGGTAAAGAGACAACAGAACAGTGAAACTTACCGTGTCAGGTTTCTTGCCAGACGTTTTTTGGAAAGGGACCCTCAGAAGATTTTCTGGGGTGATTTGTTGTATGTGCCATTGCGATGGTAAATTCTGGAGTCCATTTATTAAATCCCGACCACTTGGTATGGCAGGTAAGGGAGGGGGTGGTCGATAAACAAAATAGACCATATTCGACCAAGTGTCCTCTTCAGGCATTTAGAAACCGGTGTATACAGGGCCAGAGGGTTACATTCGCCCAAGGCGAGATTTAAAAATTAGCGCCCCTGTTAGTAATCTAATGGCTATTTTTCCAGTTTGGAGTGTGCCCCTAAAATCAATTCTTTGGTTTTAACTTGAAAAAAATCATTAAGGAAAATAGAAAGCGGGCTGTGTTTTTTACAGATGAGGAATGAATAGATAATTAATTTTAGGTGAAAAAAATGACAAAACTATTTTTCATCCTTTTAACCCGTTCGATACTGCAGGGACATATTTATTCCGAGATTTCTATGACTGACAAGTTGAAAATGGATTTCAAAGATTGATCTCCAAAACCAGACAGGCTCAACCCACAAGGTCTGTCGCAAAAACAAATTGATTTTCTTCTCCCGAAGAATTTTGAAATGCTCGAACAGTTCACCATCTCAGACAAGAAAAAAAAAAGAATGAACAGAATAGTACAAGTAAAGATAATTTTATGAATAACTTCGATAAATTTAGATCGTCCGGGCTGGAAAATTAATTAATAGGGCAATTTGGGGAGTTATCAGCTGAAATATATAGATTTTAAGATACGTGATTAAACAAAAAGTGCCTGATAGATCTTTTTCTGTACTGGTAAGCTCGTATTTTTTTCATTATACATTTTTATAACTTGAATTAATGTATATTTAAATGTCGAATACGTATTTTTTAAAGTAAATTGTTTACGGAGAGGCCCGTATAGAGTAATCTTAGTTTAATAACAATCAATGAAATTTAGATAGATATGCAAAACTTAATTGAAATGCTCATTTAAACCGTGATGAGTTTTTTTTCTCTCCAAATCGTAAAATAAAAATTGGCTTCCCAGTAAATTACGAACGGAAACACTTAGATCTAGTCATTAAAATTCATCCAGGCTTTTGTAAGGTTAAATCCACACCTGCCCCGATGGTTTGTTGACCATGACCTGGTAAAGGTCAAGCTAAAATTCCTTGCAATTAAGGTATTCCAGGTAGAAAAACAAATAAACGTAGCGGTGAATGATAAAATCCGATCTTGGTCAGTGTAATAGTTCGTTGCTTATCACCTCAAATGTCGAACTCGACTGATCGTGAAATCTCAGTTATTGAACAGGACGTTGAACAAAAACTAGAATGTTGACGGGTGACGACTGCCGACTGGGACATCATCCACGTTAAGTCGAAAAGGTGAATGTTATGTGGTTACTATTGTAATCATCATTATTATTTTTTCTTTTTTCGTTTAAGTCGTTTTCTCTCGTGACAAAAGGATTATTGTCAATGTTGCTACAGGATTTATACGCAACACAAAGGTGATAATAGGTATTAACTATTCACGGGAGATTATACCTAATTTGGTAAATCAAAAACTGACAGGGGGCAAGGATATTGACCATATCAGCCAGCGTGTCATCAGTAAATGGACTGTGTGGAAAGGTACAACTGGTGAGGAAAGGAGGGCAGGTTTTTTTCGGTGGATGTCGAATTGCGTCCCTCGGACGGTTCAGCTCAACTGATTCCAAACAGATTTATTTACTAATCTATACTAATATCGGAGCTCACAGTTCGTGTGATTTTTTAATCGTGCAACCATCACACTGAAACAAGACCCATTGGCCTAATTTTCGAGAAGAACAGTCACAAGAATCCACTTGTGATATAAGCTATGTGAGATTTGCCTCGGAATCATTCGGGCTCAGAGGGAATTTCTGAATCAATTTCTTGCCCGATATCGAGTTAACTATGACGTACAAATGATTTTGACCTTACAAATAGTAGGGTGAATAAGGTCAAATTCGATAGGATAGGTGGTGTTGACCTCCAAGGTCATTCGGTCCCCCAGAAGTCAATTGGGCTAAATTTTTTTTCCTTTCTTTTATCCAAAGAAAAGATGGGCTAAAAAAATTATTTTTATTCTTTCATTTCAAAATGTTGTGCAACTCCGAAAGACGTTTCCAGACAAAAATTTGAAAAAAAAAAAAAAATCTCTCCATACTGCCACAAGATGCCCTGTCAAACTAAGGGTTGACATCATCTTTATTTAGTTTTGTATATCAAAATATTTTCTGTAACAGCTACTTTAAATAAGCTTTTTTATTACTTGGTTCTGATGTGCAATAAAAGCATCCTTACATATATTGATATTTTCCCCAGGCAATGCAGGATATCCTTGCTAATCACATATAAAATAAGAGCCATATCTGTCGCACATTGTATCAGTAGCAGGCATTAACCGAACCTGTTCTTGTGCATTTATGATAACCGTCATAACTGGTCATGAACTAGTACGAATAAAAAGTTTTACGAAGATGTGTATATTCTGTTACACACAATCTTTCTAACTGCAACGAAAGTCGACAGTTCTATAAATGGCAAAAAAGTTTTCGTTCAGACTAAATTTGAATCGGTTCATGGCTTACATAAGAGAAAAAGAGTTTTTCTTTTTAAATCAATTATCGAAATAAGAAACGTGACGTTTAAGAAAGAGCGTTCGCAATTTAAGTAAATACATTTTTAACATCTCATATTGTAAGCGTAGAGTCATGACGTAATACAAATAGATATATACTTCTTGAATACAAACAAAAATGTAGGAAAGTTTGAGGAAACTAGTCAGTGTCCATTTTCAGAGTCTTCTTTTAAATCTTTAAAACAGCTTTGTTATTCTTTTTATCATTATCTATCAATTGGAAACAGTTTTATTATAGAAACAAATGTTATCAAATGCTATCATAAACTGTGAACGACGTCGCATGTTTTGAACTGAGTGTTCGTTTTCCTCCAACAAGAGCGTCTTCATAGAGTATCAGTTTAGCAAGCTTATCTCGCAAGTCATTGATATCGAATTTGATCTGATGACCTACAGCCAGACGAAACTAATCTGGCAATGGTTACCTTTCCTGTTTTAAAACGATCGTCATTCCAGTTGCAGAATTCAGATGTTACACTATATCATTTGTAGTGTAAACAAGCACGACCCATTGAATGATCCAAATGTCAGATGTTACGCTGATGGAGAAGTATGACCTGACCCTGGGTCGACACGATTGAGTAAACCCCAGCGAATTATAATTCAGTCGTTGGGGTTACATGAAACAATTGTTTTGCACCATTATCGTTTATCGATTATAAAGTTGCAACTTTCAAACGCCCCACCCTTGACGAGGGGGGCCTGATCGAGGGTGGTGCCTATGCACCAAGTCTCTTCGACAAATACTTAATATCTAATTATCTCAGTCATCCTTCAATTTGTAAATACAGTGGCAACCGCTTATTATGATCACTTTGGGACACACGGTATTTCAGATGACAATAAACGGCTGATTAATTGAGCAAATAATATGTAGATGAATCTGCTTATTTTGCTAACAATAAACGGAAAAGGTCACTTATTGTGATCACTCTGAATAAAGTGTTTCGGACCGAGCGTTTTTGATAACAATAACCGGCTGATAACATTATCGGCTTCTTTTGTAGGTTTTACTATTCTCTTCCAGATTCTCTCTTATAATATTTCTTCCCCTCTCTGCACTTCGCCTTCTTTCTCCCTTCTCTCTGCAATGCGTCCCTCTTTCTCTATTTGCATCTCTCTCTCTCTCTCACCCACCCAAAGATTAGGTTTCTGCTAAAGAGATTAATTTCGAATTAAGATAAAAAGGCTTACAGGATTAACTCCGTCACAAAGAGGCATTTGCTTTCAGAAAAAAAAACTCTAAACACACTAACGTGTGTATATGTACACGCTACTACATACACATTACATACGAGTGACTGCGCATGATAGGTGCCCGACGAACCACTTTTTAAAAAAAGTTGGCTTTTTTGTTATTTTTAGAGACACAATGCCTAGTTTCTTCTCTTTATTTTGAGGCTTGAACACTATGAATCACAATGCAGAGTGTTCAAGCTTAACAATAATGCAAAAAGAAAAAAAAAACAGCGCATTGTAGCTTGAAAATAGTGAGAATATCAACCTTTCAAAATGCTTCGTTGGGCACTTGTCATCCGCAGCCGCATATATATAAATGTTGAAGTGCCAAATCTCAGAGAATCGGAGTCCTATATGGAGTAGTATGTTAGCACCCCCCCCCTCATCGAGTGACGGACAGGAAAGGTGTTAGGGTGGAGACATAAGTTGTACTTATTCGAGTATAGACATGAGTATCTCGAGACAGATAACGAGGCGGATTGTCACCTTTCTGGCAGTCAGACATGGGACAACCTGGGCGTGTCTGTCTACGCACGACAAGAAAAAAATGTCCTCATGCATTACCAAATCGCATTGGACATGGTGGTTCTCGTGAGCTCACAGAAGTTAGGCAACGTCGAACCTGGTCAGTATCTAAATGGGTGACTGTCAGGGAATACCAGACACCATAAGCCGGGGATTATGTAGAGCAGCTCCCACCTTATAGGACATAATGGGCCAGCGTGACAGACTAAGGTCAATCACTCCCCTTGTCTTATGACCTAGGGAGTTGCAATGTCCAGAATGGTTCATCGGACCAAGGACAGAAGTTTGAAAACGACAGAGAAGACTGGCGATTCCCAACCTTTTCAAGGTCATTCTACACTTTTGGAAATAAGAATACTATCCACTCTTCCATTTAGACAAATTGCAACGAAGAATTTTGTGTAATTATTTTCATTTTATAATCTTACAACAGCTGTTGTGTATTTGATAATCAAAGAAAGCAAGCAAAAATTTTGATTATTTTTTTCATTAATATATATATATATATATATATATATGTATGTGTGTGTGTTTGTGTGTGTGTATGATTTGAAGTGCCTCGTAGTGGGTGAATGGCTAACAATGGTTAACAGATAATTTATATCGAATAGTGGGTTCGATCCCCACCAAGTGCCCTATACTTGTGGCCTTGAGCTGAAACTCTTGTAACCTCTTAATTTATCTGCCGTCATCAAACCCTGCTAGGTGTCCAGTCCATCTCCATTTTGGTAGCTTAGTTATTAGTATGATACCATACCCAGGTCCGGTCTCAGATCCATCTTTTTCTTTTTTTCTTTTACTTTCTTTTACTTTTCCCTATATTTACTTTTCATAGATTTCGGTGCGAATCCGAGTTTGTTTCCAACTGGTTTTGTAAGTTTCCATGTTACGCTTCCATACGTCATAGCTGGTATTGTATCTAATTTCCAAAACAAACAACTCATAAATCCGAATACATCTGAATTTTTCCCGAGGGAATAACCGATGCGTCACAAAATGGAATCACAAAGTGTGCATGTCAGACTACGATGTAGGTAAGATCTAAATCGGTAGGTCACGCTAGAGACAAGAGGGGGGTCGCGGAATCCTGAAGATCAACTCCATCCACAAGCCTTCCGCCTACCACCCATGGAGTAAATTAGCGAGGTGGATCACCCGTTAATATAAACCCACCTCCTCCCTATACAGATACAATAGACTCACTACTTATAGCTTGCTCAATCACTTGGGTGCCACGAGATTTTGGGTGCCACGGGGATTTCTTTTTTCCGATGTCAAGGTCGTTGTTTCGGGTGTAGGGTGGGAACAGGGGGAGTATTACAATGCGAGATAATGATGCTTACACATACAGCTAGCTCTGATCATCAGCCATTATGTCCACTGCTGGACTGAGGCTCCCCCCCCCATTTTCTTCCATGACGACTGTGATCGCACTGACCTCTGTTATGCTTATCTCATCCCTCCATCTTGTGTCTAGTTTTGGACTACAGCGTTTACCGCCCCATGGGCACCAATGGGTTAGCCTTTTGCAAGAAGGGATAACGGATAGAGCTAAGTGTCCAGGTCATCTCAAATTCATATTTTGTTTATTCACGATCTGTATCTGCTCTATTTCTTTCTTTCAACGCGACAATTATGTCATCAAGAAACATTATATATATATATATATATATATATAAAATTGTGTCATCAACAGACAGCTGTTTCGTTGTATTACAACTCTTCAGGGTGGCATATATATATATATATATATATATATATATATATATATATTGTGCATAACACTTCAGTGAGCGCACATATACTACACTCTGATCTTAGGAGGAAATGCCGATCCATAAGTAAATTATTCCGCTCTTTTCTAGGAAAGGAAGCAAAAAAATAAAAAATAAAAAAAAATAAAAAAAGGCAGGGGATGAAAGGGGTAGGGGGCAGCGAGAGATCATGAGAGTCAAAGTTTAAAAACAAGCCTGGTTGCAGCAGGGTCAAATTCCACCCCAGCTTTCATTCTGACAGAAGATGATTGCCGACATTTTTGCATTACATATTTGATGAATAAAACCATTAAGATATCTTTAGTATAAATGCATTTACTTATTACAATGAAATAAACCCGTGCTTTTTTGTAAGATATTTTTAAGCTTTGTTAAGTTAGTACAATCAGTAAGACAGCCTTCTGGCAATCAGTTGGTCGTGTGTTCAAATAACAGAAGAGGCTATGAATTCGCCTAACCAGTCTACACCCCAAATTTTGGTGAGGATTTTTTTTATTGGTCTCATTCTTGAAACAATAGAAAAATAGAATAAAATCTCAGATATGGAGTATGACAAAAATAGTTAAATATGGTGTTCGGTAGTGGGGATTCGAACCGTTTTAAGCAAACGGTTCCACATACATTAAAAGCAGGTATCCATGAAAACCCCGATTCCGATTAACGCGCAAAAATTTATCCCTCAAATCGAATGATTTAAAAAAAAAAAAAAAAAAAAAAAAAAATTGGGGATTTTTCATCCCCCCCTTTATTCAAGTCGATCACCTCCCCTTTTATTTAAGCCTACCAACCTCCCCTTTATTCAATTGAATTTTTCACCATATAATTTTACGTCCGATTAACGCTGGCATTTTTGAATATGCATTAACGGCGTTCCCTGATCTGCATAGTGATCTGTATCTGGACAGGTGTATTGCGTCACAGGTTCTCACAAAAGGTATGAAAAGAGAACGAGAATGTTCCACAGAATCACGTGGTCAGACCAGAAGCGGAGAGATCGAAGGTTGAAAAGGAATCTTGGAAATTGCTGAAGGACCTGCAGAAGGTATGGGTTTCAAAACAATGACGATCTCAGCCGTAGGGTCTTTAGATTCTCAAGATCTTTTAAGAATGCCACTGCAGTCGGGGTTGCGCGAGATTCCCCTCGGACATACTTATACAACCTTGTCTTTTTGTTGGAAGCAGGTGGATAGGAGCGTGCAGGTAGCCGAATGGTTAAAGGCATGCAGAAAGGAATGACCGTACTATTTCATCATCATCATCCGTCTTAATGTCCGTCGTTGGACATAGACCTTCCCCAGGATCCACCACATTTCTCTATCATGGGCTTTGCAGAGCCAGTATTTTCTGAATTTGTCTAGTTCATCTCTCCATCTTGTATTCAGTCGGCCTCGATTTCGCATGTGATCTCTGGGGATCCATGTTGTGGGTCGTGATGTCCATTGGTTGTCTGTCATTTCCGCAATATGACCTGCTCATTGCCATATAAGTTTTCGAATAAATTCTACGATGTCTCGGACTCCCATTTTCTTCCTGATATATTGTGCTGTCTTGTGATCTCTCCATGTGAGGCTGGGCATTATTCTCTCATGTGCGCGTTGCATACTTCTCAGTGCGGGTCTGTCTCTTGGTTAGGTTCCATGTTTCAGCGCCGTAAGTGACCATCGGGGAAATGTATTGGTTGTATACTCTTCTTTATAGGATTATTGGGATTGTCTTGTTTTTGAAGGTTGAGCTTAAACAGGCATAAATCCATTTCTCCCCATTGCTATGCATGGAGGTGTGATTGGCGTAGTCAATAACGATGTCGACAATGGAGTCGACTGGTCATGTTAACTTCATACTGCCCTTTGAAAACATTGAATCCATCTCCCCAAGCTATGGGTAAAATAGCAGGGTAGATTGTACTCTCTAGCGTTGGGAAGGCAACCAGTCTAAGAGAAGAAAAACTGATTCCAAACCAGGGAGTGGAGTTCCCACATATCGATTCGACTCTCTTTTTGACCTTCCTCCAGCAAACTGATGCCAGGCGTATCGCTATCAGGACTGCATTACCAAAGCCGAGATGGGGGTCCTGACGATTGGACATTCTGGGATCTCCGTACCTTCGGCCCAGGCATGTGCAGCGAGCGGGTAGGGGCGTCCCATTGTCTGTAGAGAAAGGACGGAGGAATTCAGTGGGAGCCCTCTAGCCCTGTAAAGTAATTCATCTTGGGCGCCGTGAAAAAAAACCCACAATCACTACAAACAATGATTGAGTCTCCATGGATCCTTCGTGTGCTGTAAGATAGGTAGACAGGTTGAGCGAGCTTGTAAAAAGATCTTTCGAGGCATAACTTGATTCAGGGAGCAAGAAAGTGAGATTTTATCCCAAGTCTTCGGATTGGCAACATATGTGATACGCCGATTCACACCAAAGGACGCAATTGACATTGTAAAATAGAATTTCATTCATGATATAATGATGTAATAAAAATGCTGAATTCAGATTGAAAAAGTTGAAATCAAAAATGATAAAAATCCAATTCTATGGTCAACAGAACGCTCATCTCCACGGTCATCTCCGTAAACACAGTATCATTATTTTTACTTGTATTTTCATAAGTATCCTTGAGCCGTTCAGTCGACCAGTAAAAAACATAAGCCGTTATTCTCGTCGGCACAAGCCACTTATACACCATTTAAACCCCACTATTTCGACTACAGGCTTGCATTGTCTCCTTCACGAATTATCCGTAATATTTTGCAATTAGAAGCGAATTTCGGGGTAATAAATTTATCAATGTTTTGAGCTGCCGTTTTTGAACGAGTGCGTCATTTTCTATAATTAATGAAATAGTCATTTCTGACGACCAGCGTATACATAATTTAAATCACTCAAGCTACCTTCCCATCTACCCATGAAATGGCAATAAAGATCACTACCCGACCTACAATACAAGTTAAGTATACCTTGACCCGAATCGCACAAAAAAGACTACATTGTATTTCAGAAAGACTAAGGTCGCAACGCACTGATTGGTTAGACGAGTTTTTTGTGTTTTTTTTTTCTTTACAGCCATCATAAATCAAATCCTACAAAAGACTTCAAGTTTGTATTTGTTTAAATCTCTTTGGAGGTAATACAAGTATGTCACGAGGCCAAATTTGCAAACTTGAAATCACACAGAGAGTGCAGACCTCCGTTAACCCCATTGTCACAAAAAAATAACTGAATTAAAATCTGTTCACTTATAGATACTAGGCAGGGGATGTAACTGTAAAAAGACAAAAAAACTTGGATACCAAATTTTGCCCAAATCTTCCGTGGCCCATGACCCACCATTCCACAAAATGTTACCGAAATTCACTGAGAACCTTTGGAGATATTGTGTGGGTAGATGGAACTTAGTTGACAGGTTAGACGATGAGCAAAACTTGGGTTAATTAGTAATACATTTTAACTTCATCTACCCATGAAAACTCTTCACAGCCTGCCTCGAGATGATCTTCAGAAGGCTAGACTGGGAGAGTAAAGGAATTAAGATAGACGGCGAGTATCTGAGCAACCTTAGATTTGCAGACGACATAGCCCTTTTCGCAGAGAACCTACGCGACCTCCAACTAATGATAGATGAACTAAATGAAGAGAGCAAGAAAGTCGGCCTACACATGAACTTCAGCAAGACGAAGATCATGTGCAACAACCACATAGGGGATAAAAACACTAAGATCAAAATCGAGGACACACAACTGGAAGAAGTAGACCACTACATCTACCTAGGACAACGAATCTTCATGAGATCCTCAAAAGAAGAAGAAATCAAGCGAAGAATCACACTAGGATGACAAGCCTTTGGCAGAGCTAGCTCAACCTTCAAAAATAATGATCCCATTAATCCTAAAGAGAAGGGTGTATAACCAATGCATCCTCCCAATAGTCACTTATGGAGCTGAAACATGGAACCTAACCAAGAGACAGACCCGTAAATTGAGACCCATGCAACGTGCACATGAAAGAATAATGCTGGGCCTCACATGGAGAGACCACAAGACAGCACAGTACATCCGAGAGAAGACAAGAGTTAGAGACATCATAGAATCCATTAAAAATCTCAAATGGCGGTGGGCTGGCCATGTTGCAAGAATGGCTGACAATTGATGGACATCGCGACTCACAACATGGATCCCCCGAGACCACATGCGCAACCGAGGCCGGCAAAATGTTAGATGGAGAGACAAGCTAGACAAGTTCAAGAAGTACTGGCTCCGTGACGCTCATGATAGGGAAGTGTGGCAAATCCTGGGGAAGGTCTATGTCCAACGACGGACGCTAAAAGACTGTTGATGATGATGATGGCCCATGAAAGGCCGAGAAAGATCACTGCCTGAGCTATGATACAAATTGAACATACCTTGACCCAAATAGCTGAAAAAAGAAGAAAACATTGTATTTCAGGAGGATTTATTTATTACAATACAAGTTGAGCAAGCCGTGACCCAAATTGCGTAAAAAGGACAACATTGTGTTTCAGAAGGATTTGTGTCCAAATGCACTGATTGGTTAGACGATTTTTTTTTTCAGAAGTATCATAAATCAAATTCTACAAAATATTTTGAGCGGCTTTATTTGAGCTTTTTAAACATTTTTTTTTTAGAAATTAAACCCCTTTGGATTAAGCCAAGTCAACCTTCTCAACCTTTTGTTAAACTCCTACACAACCGAACGGACTTCGAACTGAATTGACAAGTTTTAGATATTCATGAAAATTTATCAGACAGATACGAACAGATTTATTTCATTCTAGTAAACAAATACATTCTTACAAAAAAATTTTTTTTTAAATATCCTTATATATATTTTTATTTATTTTATACACAATGCAAAACTTGCACTGATTGGAATTGAGTCTGACCCTGCAGCAGCCAGGCTTGTTTCTTTTACAACTGTATGAAATCGTAAACCTTTACAATTCGAAAGACGTTGGTCACATAGAGGTTTCTTTCGGACGACTAACCAGACTTGTTAGTGTTACATGGTGGAGATGCTAGATCCATGCCTAACCCTACCCTACCCTTCTTACCCGGGCTTGGGACCAGTTACGGTGTCTACCAAGCTGTAGGTTTTTCTGTTAGGGTAGCCTCCTTTTAGTGCTTACTATGGAAACAGGAATAATTAAAAAGACCCAGAATTCGGGTCTTTTCGGCGAGGTAAAGAAAATGGAACGATTTTTTTCCTTTTTAGGCTTCCATACTTTATAATTATTAACGCCAACTTTTGGTGGTGAGTAATGAAATAGACCCGAAATGTATTAAAAAACTAATATTTTTAAGCCTCTTAAAAGTCTAGAATTTCTTTGCTCCTTTCTTCCTCTCTTTTAAAACCCCTTTTCTTCTCCAACCGTTTCCCCAGCAGCTGTTGGTACGGATCAGTGCTACTACAGAGATTATAGCAGATACTAAACCAAAATCGTACCAAATAGTCCATAAAGGTACCAAAACGAAGAAACATCTCAAATACCGAAAGATAAAAAGAATTTAGTAAAATTTAACACAAGAAAAATAGCTTCGTTTACATCAGTATTTTCACTTGGATAATATTTTTCTTTTCATCTTGTTACGCCTGTCAAAAAACGTTAAAGAGGTATATGTATTCAGTCATATCCGTCTGTCCACACGATATCTTCGAAAGTACTCGACGAATTTCAATGAAATTTTGTGGAAGGGTGAGCAATGAAGTTAGGAGAGTTGGTTGGATTTTAGGGCGGATCCAGGAATTGGGGGGATATTTTTCCGTTTTTTTTTTATCTTGCATATCTTCATAATTCCGAAAAATTGATGAAAATTTTCGAAGGCTGGACAAGAAATTTCGGGGTATATCTATGCACAATTACCTTCCTTACGTCGTAGTTATACGTCCAAACCAAATAATATCGGCAAAATTTCATGTCTGTCCTCACGATGTCTCCAAATGCTTATTGAATTTCATTGGACTTTTGTAGAAGAGTGGACAATAGGCTACAAACAGAACTGATTAGATTTTCGCAAGTTCTCAATAGATTCAATTTTGGGGCGGATCCATGCAAAACTACCCCCTCCCAGTCAATGGTACTTTCAAGTTTAAAGTTTTCCAGACGTGTTCCACTTGAGACAGTCGCTGTCATCAAGTATTACTTGCGTACCAAATTTTCTGAGTATAGTACCAAACATACCAAAAGGACCCAAAAAGTACCAATTAGGAACCAAGTACTTTTGTCTACGGAGAGTAAAAAACAAACTAGAAATAATATCTTTCATAACCCATTATCCAGCCTTACACATATTTTCATAGGAATTGATCGAGAACTCATGGAGATATCGAAGTGGACAGACATGGGGTATACATAGATGCAGGTAAAGAAGCCGGAAAAAGCCCCCCCCCCAATCCTGAATATCCATTGAGTACTCTTAGAGATATCGTGACGAAAAGACAGACAGACAGACAGACAGACGTGACCGAATACATATGTTGGCAGAGATGAATACAGATTAGTAATGAAATTGCTAACAGGTACCAAATTTTTCGAACATAGTACCAAACGTACCAAAAAGATTCAGAACTACCAATTTGGTACGAACGTTCCAAAAACGGCGGCCCTGGTAAAGATTCTTCCCTACCCCCAGCTCAGACAGAATTCTTTCTCGCCTTGAAGTTTGGAAAATCTATTTTTAGGGAATGTTACCATCGTGAGTCATAGTCAGTAAACACCTGAAAATGATAAATGAAATATGTTTAGAAAAATTAGGTGATATCTATGTATAACACCTGGAGTTGGTAGCATCAGGTAAACGGGTGTACCATTTCCGTCATGAATATCTATCTACGTATACATCTCAGGCGCGGATCCAGAAGAGGGTGTCCAAGGGGCCCGGATCCCCTTACTCGGGCAAACCATAATCACTTGAAATAAGATAAGCATGTGCATCATCAATATAAAAAAAAATAATGATATTCCAAGTAATCATGAATTACCATCGAAATCAAAGATATATATCTACTAGTGCAATGTTCATTCCATAGGGGCATGTTTGGGAGAGACCGGACCTTACGGTGTGCGGAGCAGCTTGCTATAATACCCATGTGAAATAAATCCCAGTCTGTCGTACAAAACTACGGCTTAGAAGTATTTCAGTTACTTCTCATCAGTGTTGATGATTAAGATATTTTAGATCTAAATTTAGATCTATTACCAATTTAGATATTTTATGTCTGTTATGTTTTATTTTTTATTAGATTTCTCGAAAACCGCAGATGCAAACAAGTTCAAACTCCACACAGCAATGTCTGGTATGCTGAATAATGTATGGCAAATATCAACTTCGTACAATGACCAGTCATCGAGTTATTTCGGTGCATACATACGTGCACATCTAATTAAACGGATGGAGTAAAACAAAATTAAAACCCCCTCTCTCAAAATCCTGGATCCACCCCTGCATCTCATAAAGTAATCTAATACAAGTAGTCCCTCTTTCCGAAAGTTTGCTTCACGCCATGTTTTTGGCTTTCCCGAAAAAAAGGTGAAGATCGGAAATAGCGTTTAGCGTTTGCATCGAGTTTCAAACCAGTGAGTAAAACCTCTTTAAGGTAGCTTGACACTCAATTTGACGTCCTTTTGGCAGCTCCTGCAGCCAAGCTGATGCAAGACGTATAGCTCTCTGCTTTTCTCTGGACTACATCAGCGAGGTCGATCCTGACAACTAGGCATCCCAGGATCTCCATATGCTTCGTCCAGGCATGCGCCCTGTAGGGACGTTCCATCGTCTCTAGAGATAGAACTGGGGCCATTCATGCCAGCCAAGAAAACGGACAAATGTCATCAACCAAACTGAGGTGGGGATAGTGCACATAAAGGCCAGTAGAGACAAAGGTACCAAGGAGAGACAAATAACCCCAGGGACAGAGGGGGACACGTGCTGGTGTGGTGATTTAATACTCGATCCAGGTGTATAGATAGCCAAGGTTCAAATCATTGGATAGGTATGAAGGATTTTGATACGCCACCGCCTGAAAGTGTCAATTCAGTTACATACTTGTAGAGCTTATAAATATAAATTACATAAGTCCAATTTGAAAAAATGAATAATGATAAATGGTGTGCCATGTTAATATGACTTTTGTTTTCAGAACACTGCAGAAAATTACATAAATTGCATTGACAGATATTGGGGAATCGGTGACTGAAGTGACACAAAATCTATGCATATCTATTCCTTAATGATATAATTGTCCACGTTCAGAAACATTAGGACAGATATGGACGACGAATGAACAAGAATTTGGACAAAGCAGATATTTGGATTTTTGACTTACCATTGAGCTTAACAGTCCACCAGTAACAGCGACGCTACGTTTAGGCAGCTACCTATCGGTTGCAAGGTCTAATTCCTGCAGCAGCCCATTTTCTTCAATTTTTTAGACTATTCATCTGGGTAGGAGGCAGATGAGAGGCGGGAGAGAGACAGACAGATAAATAGACAGAGACAGACTGAATAGCTTCGCCAGAAGTCATATACCATACTTTTATCGGTCAGTCTGTTTGTATTTTTGTCGTTTCGTCTTTCTACTTTGTTTATCCACCCAACTCTCTTCCTCTCACATAAGGGACAAATTAGTTCATGCCTTTCCCAAGAGCAACGGAGCTTAAAGAACAGCTTCAGTCAAAACACGAAAACGGTCCACCGATTCCGTTTTTCCGTGCCGATAACCGTTACGTCACCCCGTACCTCGATGGCCACGCTCGCCACCACTTGACTTGACTGAGAGACAGAGTCAATAATTGTAATGTTTTGATAATCGGCCTTTGAAAAGAGTGCGTACACTCGGTGGGAATCCGAACCAGTCCAGTGAGGCCAGCTTCTTTCTTTCTCTTGATGTCCAGAGATGTGTTGGTAATTTTCCAGGTCAGTCGAGGAAAGCGATGGCGCAGGAGGGGTAGGGCTTCTATCAGTAAGAGGTGGGGGTGGGGCTTCTATCAGCGATAGGTGGGGCTGGGGCGAGAGGACAATCAGCATCTTTCCCTATATGCTTACGTTTTGTTTACTCATATGTCAACAGCCCACCTGGTGAGTTGGAAGTGGTAGGTGTTCTGTGTCGATAATTGTAACACCATACTGTTCCTTCATGAACAGTGTGCATTTTAGCATGAGTTTACATTATAAATTGTCACCCCCCCCCTCTGAAACAAGACTAAGTTACTGTTGGCAACAGAGATCAAAGATGATGAGTTTCAGAGTTAACCATGGGGTGGGGGATATATCTGTTTTTTATGAAAAAGAGTACGTAACATGAAAGGGAATTCCTAAACATTCAAACCCAAAGTGTCACGTTCAACTTTTCTTTGAGGGTTATACGTGTGAGGATGAGGGAAAGGAGAGAGAGAGAGGGGGAGGGAAATGGAGTGAGAGTCACCTATGGGGGTGAAAAATGGAACCAGACAAAAAAATTGACCCTCAAATTGAGAACAATGCAACACGAGAAAATTATGTTAAAAATCACAAGACAACCCTGTATATTACAGATATCATAGAATCTATTAGAAAATATGAATGGCAATGGGCTGGATAGGTTGCAAGGATGTCAGACAACCTATGGACATTAGGACTCAAATTGTGAATTCCAGAAACCGTACACGTAACAGTGGCCAGCAAAATATAAGATTGCATGATGAATTATACAAGATCAGAAAGTATTGGCTCCACGACTCCCATGACAGAGAGCTCTGGCGAATCTTGAAGGTCTATGACCAACGACAGATGCTAAAATGCTGCTGCTATGATGGAAGTACTAAATGATGTTCTTAGTAACATTTTGGCATTAATTTACTATAGAGAAACGATGTATAGATTTTCGATACTGCATCTCTTGGTTTATTCTTAGTTAAAGTGAGAGCGGAATATCCAGAATAAGCTGAAATTGCTTTGAAAGCCATTCTTCCATTGAGATTTGCTACATTAGCAGATTAAATTAGGCCGAAGGCCTTCGATCTGTTTTTTTGACTAATTCTATGACTTTTCAAAATACTTTTTTGGAACCGGTGGTAACACTGGCGTGGGTGGAATCTTTTGTTAGCCCAATGCTGGTCAAATCTATTCTTGAAGATTCAGAGTCTACCAGCCTCTAAAACTGAAGCCGACGGACTGTTCTGTAGGTTTACCACACGACACAAAGAAGTGCTGTCCGTCCAAGATTTTTAAAAAATCTTTCTTTAATTTGAATACATGATCTCGCGTGGTGCTTTTGCTCTCCATAACAAGGGGGACAGACTGTTCTGTAGGTTTACCACACGACACGAAGGAGTGCTCTCTAAGACTTGTATCAAATCTTTCTTTAATTTGAATACATGATCTAGAGTGGTGCTTCCGCAATCCAGAAGGGGGCAGTCTATGTTGTTTAATCCATGGGTGGTGTTGTATATCTATCACGTCTTCCCAATCCTTCAAGTATTGAATGCTTGGTATTTTTAGTTTCGCTACTCTCTTCACGAGACTCAACCATGCACTCCTGGCATTGACTTCGTTGCTTTTCGTAAAACTCCGTCAATAATATCTTTTATCCTTTTGGCATTGCAGTGACCCCTCAGCAACGAAGAGCAGATTTATAGCAGCATCATCCAGGATCTGGTATGATCTTCTGATCATGCCCAGTATCCAGTTGGCTTTGTTGGCCCGGGGTCTTACGTGTTTATTGAATATCCGTAGCCAACGAAGATGGTGGAGGGTTCTATCCTTTTCTTTCAGACATGCATTTTTTATGAGTTAGTTTCATTGCTCTTGGCCATACTGTTTTTACTAAAGACTTTAAAATTGACATCAGTACTCCACTAGAACACCGAGATGTTTTTTTTTTTTTTGGTTTGTTTTCTAAAACATCTTTTTTTTAAACCTTGGGTGAGGGGCTCGTTTTGACAGGTTTATCAATAACATCAAGAATATCCAGAATCTAAATGGTTCAAGATGTTTAGAAATACAATGGATATTCATTCTCAATTACATTGTTTTTAATTGAATCCAATTAGATATGACAAAGAATATACAGGCTCATCTTTCACATTGAAACAATAGGGAAGTGTCCGTTCCAAAGGTGCATGTTAGGAAGAGACCGAACTTCACGGTGTGTGGAGCAGGCAGCCATATTTGTTATGTAAAATGATTTTCCATTCGTCCTTAGAAACTGCAGCTTCGAAGTATTTGGGTTACTTTTTTCCAGTGTTGCCGATTTAGATGTTTTAATCTAAATTTAGTTAATTCTAAAGATAGAAAGTAGAGGAAGACTGTTAAGCCAAAAATCTATGAACTCAACACTGCAACGACCTGTTTGCTAACTAATATATCAGGCGGATGTCAACTTCGGACAATGGTCAGTAATAGTAGTGCATTTACACACAAGTCTGATTGGCTACGTGGCTATGTATCTATGGATGCATCAAGCATACTGGTCGCACCAACAGAGCTAGAGGGATGAAAATTTAAATATTTGCTCCTCAAGAATTTTTTTTTTGTGAATTCCTCTCCCCAAAATGGGTTTTTAGAAATGGGTTCAAATGTACAATGGGAATTTATGCTAGATTGATCCCATAGTTTGTGCCCGCTAGTCATTTTCGATAATCCAGAATTCTTTTAGCGAGCACTGACCAAAAAAAGGTGAGAGAAGTAATCTATCCATTGATCACCCCTTTTCCCCATTTTTTTTAATTGATCACTCCCAACACGGCACGATCCCAAAGGATGTTGGTCACATGTCGGTTTCTTTTGAGTGACTAACCAGATCTGCTTATTGTTTTCAATCTACTTGGATCATTTTAATTTACCATTTTGTTGCTTATCAACATATGTTTTTCATATTTCCGCTAGAGGGTTTACTTAACAAATTAGTTGTTTATCTGCGTGAAAATAGACTTGAACTGCTATCAGGTGATTCATCTAGAGAAAAAAACCATTGGATACCGTATTGTATTACTTGCTCTGACAACAAGGGCATGCCCGTTCAAAAGGTGGATCCAGTTTCTTGAAAATCATGAAAGAGGTTCAAACTTGACATGAGATGCTGCTCTTTATTTATAATATCGTTAATAGCAAAAATCAAAACACGAGTTTAAAAAAAATGCCGTTACATTATCGAACTATAATGTAATTTAATCTTGTTCAATAAGAAAAAAAAAATCGACAGTAAAAGCAACTGATTCTCACTCCACATCTACCGAACATTTTCAATCTATGAATTCCCGCTCGTAAACGCTGGTGACGTAGCATATATTCGAGCAAAAGACTATGCCCATTTCAAGATGAACTTTTATTGTAAATCGATCATCTCCCTCATATCGAGAACCGTAAATCCAAACGACTTCAAATTTGACACTGCAGTGTCTGATGCACGGACCAACATATCTGTGAAATATCAACTTCGTATAATGGCCAGTTGTCAAGTTATGTCGGCGTACACACACACAAATTATGAAATTAGAAAAAATGTTATTCATTGTATATTTCTGATAAAGATTAGAATTACTATGAATGTTCAATGAATAATTCACTGTTCATATACGAATTATAATTTGGCACAGATATGCTACAGGCCCCGACACATCGGGGGAAAAAATCCATGGCGGTCTGCGAGATCAGACAGTATGAGAAACATTGGTGTAATGGATCTCAGGGCGTCTGAATTCTGCCCTTCCCGGTTTCACACCTGCCAGAATTACTTGCAGGTAAGATTACAGGTACATATTTAATTACGTTTGCAATTTCATTCTTTTTGATTTAAGATTATCTCTGAAAATATGATAAAGAAAAAAAACGAAAGGTCGAAGCATTTAGAGGAGAAGGGAGTTCTTGTATTTCTTCATCAACATCTACAAACGTGACTCATGGCACCTGGCTATTTCCAACATGACTCATCTGTTCTCTCTTACCCCACGGTTATAATATACCAGTGATTCTCAACCAAGGGTCCGCAGAGCCTTAATATTCCACAAAAGTATTACTAGAGGTCCGTCAGCTTTTTGAGAAGGCAGGCAGGCATTCCAAAAGCCTGGGATCCTTTGAGAAATTCATTTGAATAAAAGGGGCCCCTTGTATCGAAAAGATTGGGAATCATTTATATATACCAATCCAGAATGCCCTCACCATTATGGTCTTGTGCCAGACAAAACTCATCTTTGAAACAGTATTATCATTTTTATTTATCATACAATAGTTGTAGATAACAATCTAAGAAGTAAAAGTACTATGTAGTGAGGGGAGCAAGGGATATAGTGAGGGGGGCAAGAGATGTATCGACGGATGTTGTTGGCTTTATTCATTAACCATTCAAGTTTGATTAATCAAAGTCTCAAAAATAATTTTATTTCACATCTTATCCGACATTGTAATAATTACGTAATATAAAACAAACATTGTAAGATAAAATTTTACGAATGATTATAAATATTCGGCGTGCAAAAAAAATCTGTTTTGAAAACGTAATTAAAATCTAAAAAATGTCGTTCTTGGCTTTGACAGATAAAAGCCCAAATTTCAACCTATAGAAGCGAAAAAACATTTTCATTTCTTGTGAGTTGGACGGTTTCAAAGTTTACTTTCTGTTGTTGAAGATTACGCTCATTATCGACAAGTCATCAAAGCGTCATAATTGATGACTGATTTGATAGGTTAACAAAATGGAACTTTTATACAAGTTTTTTCCCTCTCTAAACTTAGCATGTTTAGGAAATAAGAAAATGATCCCTAGACTTACAGGGCATAATTGGAACCACATAATCTTGACTAGATCAAGAATATCTTTTTCTCTATTCTTTATCAATTAAAATGAACTAATATTCTAACAGTAGCTATTCAACCCTTTACGCCAGGGATCTTTAGACACAACATTGTTTACAGAGTTCTAAAATGCTGCAGTAAATATTTACAGAAATTGAACCTCAGAAATCCTGTGGCTCATACGGTAAAGACAGGAGAATATACCGTTTGGCTCAACACTTGACCAAGGCATAGGCATATATATATATATATATATATAAAAACATAAGTCATTTACTATTACCGTTCTGTCGGATCATCTTACATCCACACAACCAGTGTGTGTGCGTGTGTGTGGTTCGGGTTAATATCAGGAAGTGTCATAGAGGACAGGTTAAGAGAAAGAAAGGAAGAGAATACAGTTGAGAAGAAAATAGACCTCCTGGTGTGGGAGTTGCGAGTCACAGAGCCTCACTCCCACCAATCAAAGACTGGCAATCACCCTGACAACCCCACACCGTATAACGAAAGGAAGTCCAAAGTGCTTTCTCAAGTGGCCTTTTGCCTTGGTGACCTTTACCAGAGACAGACAATGGAAAGTTGATCTTGTTGCCATACCCTTTCACAATCAACCAAGGTTTCAAGTCATGTTCACAGTTGGTCAGTGGTCAAGGAAAGTGACCTGCTAACTATTCAACGATTTCTAAAAAGATTTATCAACTTTTAAAATTATGAAAAATAAATCACAACAAGCCTGTCTGCTTCAGGGTCAAAATCCACTCCTACTTTTATCCTGATTGAAAATAATTATTGCAACTTTTGTATTGTGTGTGTGTGTGTGTATATATATATATATATATATATATATATATAACGAATAAAAAAAGTGAAAATGCATTTAATATTCATTCGAATATAATAAGCCTATGCCTATAAGTATGATGATATTTGTTAATTTCTAAGACATATCAATTTAGCTCAGTCAGTAAGACAGCTTCCAGGCAATCGATTGGTTGGGATCTAAAATCATGGTGGAGCAATGGGGTCTCTTACATATTG